>JARYGA010060438.1:6081095-7281095 GCA_030545235.1 Helianthus tuberosus
ACATGTTTATTTTCGTAATTTATACGAAAACCTTAAAATAATAACTAGGGTGTTACACTAGGCAGAAATAAACTTGTCAACATGCTCAACAGAAGGAAGCTTACTTTCGTCATTTAAGAACACAAAGATATGGGCGTGCGGTAGACCTCTTTTTTGAAACTCTATTGTATAAACAACTGCAATCGGATAATTAATATAAAATTAGTTCTATTTGTAGTTATGGTTATGAACGTAGCAGACCGCAAAAATTATAATAAAGTAATTGAATTAAATGGATGGTCACCTGCCGAAGCATTGCCGAGTAAAGATTTCTCTCGCAAGTCTTTCATGATTGCGTCAAGCTTAATTTTGAACAGTCGGCATAAAATGTTCGGTCTATCATCCGGATTAATGTTCTTGTCCTTTAGAAATCTTTTAATCTCTGGTCATTTAGGATTACACGTGATTGTAATAAAAAATCAGGATATCCAAACCATTTACAAATGGCCATCGCATCATAATAATTTTCCCTCATATAACACGATCCACCAGTAAATGAAGACGGTAGTAATACAAGTGTTCCAACTTTTGACATATCTGGATTACCATTTTGTTGAAGCTTATTAAGGTTCTCATATGTCTCAGATCTAAGATTATGTTGTTGTAAACGTATGAATACTAATCGTTCACTTTCAATCATCGTATAGACGTCAACCAAGAACTGCTACAAAAGTCTTCGAGCATTCAGAATCAAAGAGAAATGATTGATTCTCGTTCGGAAATTGCTCGAGAAATGTTCGTTCGATTTGACGCTCGGTTGTAAACGAGCCGCTCTGCTCGGTTCGGTTTGTAAACGAGCCAAGCATGAACAAAGGTCCGCTCGAATCGGTTCGGCTTGAATTATTATTTTTAATTAATATATATATATATATATATATATATATATATATATATACATACATATACACATGCATAAATAAACATGTATATACAAATATAAATTATACATATATATACACACACATCTATATATACACATACATATATACTTAAATATAAATTAAATTTATAGTTTTATATATACCACTCTATTAGATTTTGGTCAACTATATACAAATTTACAACTATATCTAAACGCACTAGCCCAACCACGTCAATAAAAAATTAATATCAAATATAAAAGTTAAACCCCAAACCGATAAACGACAGGCTGCTCATCGTCTCGATGTTTCATGTTGTTATCCTAAGTCGATCGTCTTTTGCTCTCAACGCAATTGTTCGTGCAATATGATCATCGCCTCATCGGCCAAAACATTGTTATTCATAAGAAAAATATTATGGCATGAAATGTGCATGTTTTTAAAGATATAAAAACTTGAGACCAAACATTATCACTATCTCTCATCAAATTTAAA
This sequence comes from Helianthus tuberosus, assembly GCA_030545235.1. NCBI lineage: Eukaryota > Viridiplantae > Streptophyta > Magnoliopsida > Asterales > Asteraceae > Helianthus > Helianthus tuberosus. The sequence goes on from JARYGA010060438.1 coordinate 6,082,490, forward strand.
TCGGGCGACACGGTTGTCCAAATGGCTCGAACTTCGCTCGACGCTCGCTCGAAAAAATTTACTGCTCTAAAAATGTTCGCTTGATTTGAGGCTCGATTTTAAACGAGTCAAGCACGAGCAAAGGTCCGCTCGGTTCAACTCAGCTTGTAAACAACCCTACTCCTAATACACTAACCCTGCCCCTGATAAGATTTAAACACTTAACATGTATTACAATCAAAAGAGAATATGATGAATGACTGATACATAGAAAAGTAAAGTACGCCTAATTGTCTAGAAGGTAAGAGTCATGTATTGACAAAGGGCATGAGTCGCCCAATATTTTCTTACAAATTGAGGGAATAAATTTATATACTATTAATTTAAAACAATGTTATGCATTGTTGTTTTTACTTTGTGCTTACAGGGTGTTTTTTTGCAATGGTTGGTTATACCTATTGTTTTAAGGTTATATATATATATATATATATATATATATATATATATAGTTTTTTTTGAACGGCCGACAAAATTTTATTCATTATAGCAAGGTGCTATACACCAAAATTACAACTTACACCAATTCATACAAGTTTACATAATAACTTCAGCCAAAAACTCTACACCTACACCAGTTATCCCAAGTAAATTCCGCCTCTTTTGAACGGCTTTTAATCCACAGATACGACATGGCTCTTATTTCATCCATTACTTTAGTCATGTTTGGAGTAGCTTGTTCAAAAATAACCTCATTTCTCATCCTCCATATGCACCAAATAGCTTCCAAAACAATCGCATAGAGCGCTTTCTTCTTTTTCCTCGAGCCCGGGTTGAAGCCGTGTAGAACCAGAAGATCTTTAATATCAAAAGCGATTATTGGAGGAATTTTGCACCAATCTGCTATGTATTGCCAAACGACTTGTGCAAAATGACAAGCAACGAATAAATGTTCACTCGTTTCTTCATAATTACCACATAACGCACATATCCGGCGCCACACATAGTTGGTAGTCGCTCCATCTCCGCTCACCACGCCACTATTGCCACCTTTTTTGGTACCCAACTATTCTAATCAAAGGACCTACTTGGCGTAGTCCTATTATACGTACTAATGATTTTTTTTAAAGAGGAAACATTGAACAGACCTGAATCGTCATATTCCCACCTTTGTTTATCGTTGCCCGGCACAATACAAGTCGCCCCTAGACTTACCTGTAGCTGCTGCAGATCCGCTTGTTCCGACAGGTTCAAAACCGGCTTCGACCACTTCCAGTTAAAGGCTGAACCAAGGTTGCCAGGTGACAACCGATCCGCCACCGAACACTCTTTTTCTGTTTCAATTTTGAACAAATTTGGAAAAGATTTGTAAAGTGGGCCAGAACCTATCCAATTATCTAACCAGAATTCAGTTGAGGAACCGTTAGCGACTTCCGTTGATACCACTCGACTAAGATCCACACCCACATTATCCAGTTTGAACCGGATATTAACAATATTTTTCCACGGCCCAGAAACGGTAATTTTTGCAGGAACGTCACTCCATGTTCTTGAGTTGTGATGTATCGCCCAAACGATCCTCCTCCAAAGACCTTTTTTTTCCGTCTTGAACCTCCACCACCATTTTGCTAGCATTGCCAAATTTGCATCTCTAAGTGAACCAAATCCCAGACCCCCATACTCAACTGGTGCGATGGTTTTCTCCCAAGCTACCCAATTCATCTTTGCCTTCTCTTCCGAGCCTCCCCAAAAGAAAACCCTCCTAATTTTATCCAAAGACTCCAATACTTTAACTGGGGCTTTATATAATGAGAAATAGTACGTTGGGAGAGAATTAAGGACCGATTTAATAAGCGTTATCCTTCCCCCGTATGATAGCGTTTTTGCTTTCCATAATGAGAGTCTGTTTCTAAAAACCTCCACCACCGATTTCCAGTTCCTGGCGAGATTCATGTTTGCACCAACCATCAATCCAAGGTGTTTGAACGGAAACGAACCTTGTTTGCATCTTAGGACATTAGCCATATTCCCAACTTCTTGGTCACACACGTCAATACCATAAACACTACACTTCTGAATATTCACTTTCAGCCCAGACGCTAAGTAAAAACATCTGAGAATCCGGCGAAGATTCATGATATTAGAGAAATTCCATAGGACATTATATTGTACCTTATGTTTTATGAGTTTTTCAAAAATGTTTGGTTGTAGGTCCATAGGACATTATATTTTATTATTATCTTTATTTTTATTATTATTTATTTTATGATTTCTTTATTTTAATATTCTTACTTATTTAAATCGTGTATTTATTTTTGTAATACACATTAATGATTTTTTTTGTTTTAGTATTCTTACTTATTTAAATCACGTATTTAATTTTGTAATACACATTAATTTATTTTATTTAAATTTTATTGGTGTCCATGCACGACGTAAGGTGCGTATGTGTTTCAATGTTTTTACGTCTATTTTTCCTCATATGATAGGTTCGTCGTAACTCGCAAGTCCTATATCGACTTAGTTATTCTTTTCTATGTTTTACGTTTCGGTCTAATTTCTTGGTATTAACACGCCGCAATCGATGTGTGTGGCTCAATGATTTTACATCTATGTTTCGCCCAATGTTACTTTTTTCATTTTTATTTATTTTCTTTTACGAGTTTTTTCTGCGTTGATGATCGTTGGCGGTAGTATAACATTGGAGCAACTTGGCACGGTTTTATGTTCCCCACTGCAATGTGGGGGCTTAGTATATCATCATATATGTAGTAACAAAATGCACTACAAAATGTTTCTTACTTTTCTCAAAATGGTTGTAACTTCTCTTATACTTAAGGTACGTGCATGATTATGGTGTAACAACTTTTATTAATGCGTTATTTTCTACGCGTCGTTACGAACGTGTGTGGTCTAATGTTTTTACGTCTTCTTTTTCAGTGTTGCTTGGCGTTAGCGATGGTGTGTTATTAATGTTGTTGGTATGGTTGTACCCCGCCGCAACGCAGGGGTGCTTCCATCTAGTTAGCCTTAAAATGTATAAATTTTACTCACTATTTAGTATATGAGACTAAAACTAAAACTTTTTGTTACTTGACTGAAGAATTTAATAATAATCCAGATAAAACTAAAGCTTTTTGTTACTTAACCGAAGAATTTAATAACCCAGATATGATGACCCTTCTTAATGAGTCACTATTTCTTTTTATGACCCTTTTTATGAGTCACTAAAAACAAGTTTAAACTCAAAAGCCCACAGTCAAATGAGATGTCAGTAACCCACTTTAAAAGCCCATAATCTGATAAAATGGCACCATTTACAAATTTTTTTTAAAAAAATATGTAATTAAGTTTTTCTAGTTGAGATATTTGACTTTTACAACATAAATCAATTGGTTCTTGTTACAAATCATATCAACGACAACCATTCTTGTGTGAAGTATTTGTTCTAAGTTGGATCATGGATGTAGTAATCCGATTCCTATTTGAATATTGATGATTAAATACGTTTTTGACCTTTTAATCTTTTATATATCCCTTTAATATCGAAAGTCGTATACTTAATTATGTCTTTTATATCCGCTTGTGGTGTGCGAATATAATGTATACATGTGTGGGCGCTCAGGAGCAAAAGTGAAATTGCACTAATTTTAACGTTATTTTACTAATTTCGTGAAAATAAATTGCACTAATTTTAATGTTATATTACTAACTTCGTGAAAATAACGTTAAAAGCGGTGGACGTTTAATCATGCATCATGCGGTGGCGTTGATAGCCGAAAGATAAGGGGGTACAGGTCCAAGGCTTGATGCAAAATTACTATCGAGCCGGGGGCCGCACTGGAAACAGTCTCTCTATTTTTACGGGGTGGATACAATGTTGTCTACATCTTACCTTCCTCCTCAGATCCTGTCTTTTTGAAATATAAGTGGATTTTTGGTGCACGATTGAGGTTAATCATGCATCATGCGGTGGCGTTGATAGCCGAAAGACAAGGGGGTACATGTACCAATCGATCTTTGTCCCGATTGCTAAGTGTTATGTGCCTTAGGTCAAAGGCTTGATGCAAAACTACTATCAAGCCGGGGGCCGCACTGGAAGCAGTCTCTCTATTTCTACGGGATGAATACGAGATTGTCTACATCTTACCCTCCTCCTCAGAAGACCCTATCTTTTTTAAATATAAGTGGATTTTTGGTGCATGATTGAGGTTAATTTTACTACTTGTTCAAGTAAGACTTAATGAGCTGGTTTTTGATTAGTTGTATTACTATTATGTGGCTGGTACAACCAGTGGCGGATCCAGGGTCGGATTCCACCGGGTTCCTTTTGATAGTTTTTCACTAATTTTCATTATTTTTTCCCAAATCATACAAGGTTTACACTAATTTTTTCCATTTTCTTCGAATTGAATGGGTTCCTGGGAACCCATGAAACCATGCTAAATCCTCCCCTGGGTACAACTGGATTGAAGATGAGTGTTCCTATAAGGGGAATTGCTCCTGAATGTCACGCAACAAAAAAGTGTATATAATTCAAATTCATGCTTACCATGTAGAAACTTAGGGGCTGTTTGGCAACATCTGAATGGTTAAGTGCTGAACCAGTAAGAGGTCTGAACCATTAAGTGCTAAACCAGTAAGAGATCTGAACCATTAAGAGCCTATATAATGCTTAACCGTTCAGAGGCAAATGTCTGACCAATTCAGATTAGAGGTCTTAACCATTCAGACTCTATATAAATCTTAACCATTCAGAGGCAAATGTCTAAACCATTCAGACATCTACTCGTGAAACAAACAGTCTGAACCATTAAGAGCCTCATTAAAAGGTAAACAAACAGCCCCTTACTAAGCCAATCTATTATATATAGGGTTACAAAGAGAAATAATCGACCCACTATAAGAAATAAAACATGATAGGATCCCCTAATCATAACTTTGAGGCTTTGAGTATTAGTTAATTCTTGATGACGTGTCAAGTTAATTTTAATAATTATAATTAGGTGCTTATGTGGATTTTCAAGATAAATTTCTAGCTTATTTAATTTCTTTCATTCTTTTCAAAAAAATAATAATAATTTCTTTCATGATATATTATTCTTAATATATTTTTGCATGTATGTTAAAAAAATGTTGGTGTTTGAAGATAAAAAATAAAGTAGCCATTGTTTCAACTCTTGGTGTTAAAAAAATGTTGGTGTTTGAAGATAAAAAAATAAAGTAGCCATGTTTCAACTCTTGGTGGCAGGTAGGGCTGTCCAAACTGCTCAACGATCGAAGATCGCTCGACGATCGCTCGAAAAATGCTCGTTCGATTTCCGCTCAGTTTGTAAATGAGCCGATCGGATCGGATCGATTCAAATTCAATCCGAGCATGAGCATAGCTCCGCTCGCTCGTCGATCGCTCGGTTTCGATCGAATTATTTTTATTAATAATTAATATATATATTTATATTATAGATTTTATAGATTAAAAACTCAAAAAATATAATAGCCCAAAAAAAAATTAAAAGCCCAAATCACATTCAACCCAACCCAACTTAATATTTAATACGTAAATCTAAGTATCTAACCCGAAATCCTATTCAAAAGAGTATTCAGTATTCACTCACAATTCAGTCGCCGCTCCTGTGTTTCGCTCTCTAGTCTCCGACACAAACTGAGCGGTCTTCAATCTCCGGTCTTCAATCTGCAATTGTTCGTCGGACGGTCTTCAATCTCCGGTCTTCAATCTGCAACAGTTCGTCGGACGGTCTTAAATCGTTTGGTATGTTAAATCGTTCAGTCGTATAACTTCAGTCTAATCGTCTGTTATGTTTCTGTTTGTTATGTTAAGCAGATTGTTTCTGTATGTTTAGCATATTATTTCTGTTTATATGTTAAATCGTTTCTATTTGGTAACCAGTTGGTTTCTGTTATGTTTCGTTTCTATTCGCACTTTATTTTGTGTTGCTTTTGTATTCGCACTTTAAGTTAGAATTTGTTTTTGTTGAACGAAGCCTTATTATTCAATCAAGCGAAAACGATCCGCTTGCTTTTTTTTAGGATTTGATAAAAACCGAGCGAAACCGAGCCGATCGATTCAAAACCGAGCCGATCGATTCAAATTCAATCCGAGCATGAGCATCACTTTTGCGATCGGTTTTACAAATTTGATCCGCTCGGATCGGATCGGTTGTAATTCAATCCGAGCATGAGCAGACCCTCGATCGGATCGGATCGGATCGTGAACACCCCTAGTGGCAGGCAAATAGGTAAGTGTGAAGGAGTTTGATATTACCATATTATAAATTAACAAAATGTTTGTGCATTAAGGCTTGTACCTTAAGCATGGGGAGTCTTTCAAAAAAATTTGCTGATTTTTCATTTGTAACCCATAGGTTTTATTTTTTGCATTTTAACCTTTTTTTTTTTTAACACAAAAGTTTTCATCTCTTGCAATTTAACCCAAACACATTTTTTATTTTCAACTTTGATCCATGTATTTTTCATCTTTTCCAATTTTTTCGTTTTACGTTTTGTTATACTTTTCCGAGTAAACACGCCGTAACGTACGTGTGGGTTTCAAAGTTTTTCCGACTATTTTTTTCTGTTTGACAGGACCCTCACAATGCGTCTATTTTTCCATGTTTGACAGGTTCGTCGCAACACGCGTGGTATTAGATCGACTTAGTTATTCTTTTCTATTTTTACATTTCAGTCTTATCTCTTCGAATTAACATGTCGCGAATGGCATACGTGGCTCAACGATTTTACGTATGTTTTTCGTTCGGTGCTATTTTTTCTTTTTATTTATTTTATTTTAACGAGCTTTTTCTGGTGTTGTTGATCGCTGGTAGTTGTGTAGCATCAGTGCTACTTGGCACAATGTATCCCCCCCCCCCCCCCCTTGGCGCCCCAGCAACGCGGGGGCCCTTAATACTAGTTGTAATTAAAGTGTACATATTTTCTAAGGAAATATCATGACATATTTAGTTTGAACGTCTAATTATTCATATTAACAAATTAAAATAGCTAATATCTGTTTGAAGGTCTAATTATTCATATTAACAAATAATTGTTTCATGACTACAATCTCTTTTTGTCACTATTTGTAACGATTTCATTGTAAACATATCTCCCCAAAACCCTTTGAGCATCCCAAATAAGTGGTGTTTTTCGATGTTTTTATTGTGTTAAGGTGGCATTGCCCCACCAATCACACACATTCTCTCTCTTGCCCTATATATTTTTTTGAACGGCAAATTTGGATCATTGACGGACCACTGGAGTATCATCGTGCCACAAGCGGAACCACCCGATCATATCCATCTCCACAAGACATAATGTCTATATACCAATTCATGAGGAAACCCCCCTTGTGAGAATCGAACCCAAGACCTATTGGTCCCAAAGTTTTATCTCACCCCCAAGATGCCACTTGGCTATAAAGTCATGGGCTCTCTTGCCCCATATTATCATCCAAAAACAGCACTCTCTCTCTTCTCTCCTCTTTCCTCCTTTCCTCTCACAACACATTTCTCTCTCCTCAAATACATATTTTTCCCTACATACACCACCACACCTTCTCTCCTCCACCTCGCATTTCTCTCTCCTTAAAAACATCAACATACATCCTATTGTGGATGCTCTTAGTATATTTTAAATTAAGATATCTACTAAATGTTTGAGTTTACCTTTTTAAGAAACAATCCAAATGATGAGGTGATGTTTATTTTAAATTAAGATAACTGGTTAATAATCGAAAATAACCGGTTAAAGTAATTAACCGGACCAGTTAAACAAATAACATGTTAAAGTAATAACCGGTTAAAGCCAAGAAGTCAAACTGATTATTAAAATTATCCGATGGACCAGTTAAACAAATAACCAGTTAAAGTCAAAAACTCAAATTAACAGATATAACCGGTTAACCGAACTGATTATTAAAATTAACCGATGGACCAGTTAAACAAATAACCGGTTAAAGTCAAAAAGTCAAATTAACAGATATAACCGGTTAACCGAACTGATTATTAAAATTAACGGATTTACAAAAGTAAGCTTTAGACGCGGTTAAAAGAGTTTAGACAGGGTTTCAAACCGCGACTTAAAATGCCGTGGCTAAAAATGTAATGTTTATCAGACACGGTTTGTTGAACCCCGTCTTAATATATCCCACCGCGACTTAAAAGGTGTTAATACTTTTAGGAAAATGTCTTTAGTCGGTGTTATAAACCGCGACTTAAAATCATTTTACAATTCTAGAAATAAACCGCGACTTATAACCAATGATGTAAAAAAATATATGCAGTAAATTCCAACCAAAGTAACAATATAATCTATATAACCTGTAGTAAAAAAAATAAACACTCCAAATTCCAAACAATCAATCTCTTTATAAATTCATCAGTCAAATCCGAACAAGTAAACTGCAACCCAACACATTCAACCCTGAAAGTCTACAATATTAACGGAAAAAATAACAATTCATTACTTAATCTATTCAAAACCATAAACAAACTATATTTAAACTAAGGAATACCCAACCCGTCAAATAAAATCGGCATCGATTCCCTTAGTGTCTTTTAAATTTCTTCATCCGTAGCCTCTTTCGTGTCGTTCCGCATCTAAAAAAATTGAAAATGTTAAAATTATTATAAATTAGTGTAATATCAACGAACAAATTGTTACAAACACATAACCAACTGAGCCTTGACTTCATTAGATCAACTACCCGTATGTGCTTGTGTGATTATGTGTGGATGTGTTATCTTATATATACTTATGCACATCTAAGATTAATAACAGAAATATACTTACTGTGGGAAATTGCTTTTGATACACATTGACAAAGTCAAACATTGATTAAAGAAGTATATAACCGCATTCCCATGTGTCGGTTTATTGCTTGCAATACAATAAATTAACAATTATTATTTATTCAAATATATGAAAATCAAACTAGGAAATAGAAAACAAACTTACATGAACCATATGAAATGTGGGTTTTATTGGCGGGCAAGGCGCTTTCAATCACACTTGTAAGACGAGGATATTGGTTAGGATTCTTGTCGCCCTTTACAATTAGTGAATCTAAAATATACACACCTCGTACTTTTATGGCAATAATGAACAAAGTCCAATGTCCACTATAAAAATAAAGTTACAAAATAGTTAATAAATTGTACTAATAAAACAAAGGAAAGTTAATTAGATTAGACTTACTTGACTGATGACTATAGGTGTATCACCACTCCTCTTACTGAATGAACATAACAATTCACATCGGATACCTTCTGCAAAACCATATAATGTGTTATATTTGTCCATTGATATTTTACAGCCTATATATATATGTATTACCTCAATATCCGAATATATCATAAGTGATGAACCCGGACCGCAACTAGATCCACACAAACCCGGGCTCGCATATATACGTTGTCTCGGTTGGCTCATGTTCACCTCGTGCTCACTTCCACCCTTTCTTTGTTATTGGATCTTCTCGCACTTGCCATAATTTCCATCAAGTTTCATATTTTTCTCAGCCTTGATCTATATATAAAAAATAAGTATATAACCAAAATATAAATAATAAAGCATTCGACAAATTATATATAGACATATTTATATATATTTTTTAACTTACTAAATCACCGATTTCTTCATCAACTTTTTCGGTATCATAAGTGCCGATCTGTGGGTCTTTTTTTTATTCTAGCCGCGACTAAAAGTTGACAGCGTTTATCATTCATCTCTTTAAGATGGTCATTATCTTTCACCACTGGGGCCATATCTTGTCAATCTTTTGACACAAAGCCCTATATCCCAAGCGGCCAGACCAATGTGGGATATTGTTACGTTTTTTATTTCTTCTTGCCTTGTCACTTTTTTCCTACAAATAAATCAACAAACTATATTAGTAATATTTAAAACAATATTACAATAATAATAATAAGAATAATAACATATAATAAGTAACATGTACCAAAGCTTCCTTCGTAGACTTCATTGCAACGAAAACGAAAGCTTCCCACTTCGAGGGATCAAAATAAATAAAAGCGAAACAAGGATTTCACTTTGTTTCCTGATATCCTCCAAAGATTCGCACTGAAAAAATTCGTACGCATCGTTTTTGCTCTTTGTATGGTAATTTTCTCCAGTTTGTCATCAAGATGCCACGCTTTCTAAATATGTGCAAATAAAATAGTTAAACTTATAAAGTAACTAACATGTATTTCATATTTCTACAGATTTACATAAATTTAAATGCAATACCTGAACATGCGGCTAAAACTCTCTCCAACTTTGTTTATCAAAATTCATTGAGCTAATCCAATATTCTGGAAAAGTTGTTCTCGATTCGAGTCCAAACCAAGAATCAAAAGTTGTTCCCATTGGACCTATCGGTAGATTATTTTCATCCAACTGAATGTACATGTCTGTCACACCCCGATTTCCACGTGTCACCGGTGGGCCCGGTGGGGGAGTATCGTGACGTGGTTGGCAACGTAATAGTCAAACAACACAATATAATAATGCACAGCGGAAGCAATTTAAAAATAAGATACAACCGAATTTATTTATTGTAATCAAAGTCACAATATCCGGTATTTATCCACAGAACGGATCGAAACAAAATAACATTTATGGTTCAACAGACTTCTGGCATCCTAAGCTTGCGAGACTTTTATTGATGCTTAGGAGACAATCCAGCCAAATTTCGTTTAGTACCTGCATTCAGTCTTTGTGGGAAAATACGTCAGTTTACACTGGTAAATACATTCAACTGACTCATTTGGGAAAATGATTGAAAATTGGTTTGGATGCACATGGCATAAACATTTTTATTTAACTTGGGAGAATTATTTAATATTATAATCTTGTGAACGAATTACATGTTACTTATGCGTTCAGTAGCCCGAATCAAATCCGGGTTAAAGATCAATAGACACACCACTTTAAGTGAGTTATACACGGGAGTACGCCTACACCCCGTGCTCAGGTCGTGGCCATCTCATAAGATGATGCCAGGGATATCCGGGACATGGTCATTAACCCCCCAAAGGCTGTAAAGTAAACAAGACTGTTTAAACGAGCCGATCAAATTATTCAACTACCCACTAAGCGTGGAGATTTGATGCTCGATCAAGCGGTACGCTATGTACCGTAACCCAAGCCCGTATAGGGAAAATAAGTTAAAAGTATTTACCTGATGCAAGTATAAATCACAATAAGCAGAATGCACGTAGCTTTTACTGTCATGTGAGCTATATACAGGTTTCCTAAGTTAATTATGTCTCAAATATGTTGTGACATCAGTAAGGTGTCTTTCGTTATGCCCGAAACTAATTTAAACACAAACTATGCCCCGTAGGGGTAGTTTGGTCATTTTAAAGTTTGTAAAAGAGTTTAAATGTCTAACTGAGTTAAAGGTCTGATGTAAACAGCAAACATACTCAATTTGATGAGTTTTAACAGTAGACTAAAGCATGTATGTGAAACTTATCATTTTTAACCAAGCTAGGCCCCGTAGGGGTATTTTGGTAATTTCACATAAGCCGAAAAGCTCAAAACTGAAGTCTGAGTTTATCAACCTTTGCTTACTGTTAAAATATCATAATTTGCCTCTTATATCAGTAGGTATCAACCCGGGTATGTCCAATATGATTTGAAAACATATTATGCGTTAAAAACGCTAATTAAGGCGATTAAAGGCCATTACCGGGTTCGATACTTAAATCTGACATTTTTATATTTCCAGAAGGCTTAAAATAATTTATTTATCATAACTAATCAGTAGCAAAAGGTTTGGAGTCGTTTAGATGTGTAAAACTCATTTTATGGCCCGTAAGGGCAAAACCGACAACTACCGAATTAAGCCTACGACTATGAGTTATGCTCAGCCTAAAATTAATTAAAAATCTTTAAAATTCCCAAAATAATATATTACATCAGTGGGTAATTCGTTTGATACCAAAAAGTATGTTTAATTAGGCTATACGCTAATTACGCCATTTTATTAACAATAAGCACCGTAATTACGCTAATGAGCATAACTCTTAATCTACAAGTCAAACTGATGTCAAATTTTGCATACAAGTTTATATATCAGTATTTAAGGTTCCTACACTTTTACATTTTCATAATTCATGTTTTAAGGTAATAAGGGCATAACGGTCAACATATGAGCGATTAACGGAAACTTGCATATTAATTGGATAATCAACGAAACAAGTACAGAGGCTTATACTATCATGTAACCTAACCCTAATGAAGCATTAAGGCATTTCTAATTCCATCTAACTCGGGCCAGAACTGAAGTCAACGTGAAAGTCAAAGTTTCGGGACTTTCGGTTCCGAACCGGTTCAAAACTGAGAGTTGTCGAGTCGAACGAGTTTAGACATGTCCGTACACTTATTACCAGGTTATATTAAGTCTAAAACAGTTTACACGCATTACGTATTGCTAATTGTGCATTAAATCATATTTTATATTTCTGTTGACTTTTTCGGTCAACGTTTGACCCGACAAACGACCTGGTTAGGTCTGGAATCGGTACGTGCCTTTATAAGGGTTTAATACTCATATAATTACCTACTTAACGGTACTCTTAATTCGACATACGACTGAGCTATCATTAATTAATTACGAAGTCAAACCGTAGTTACGTCGGTTTGACTTTTAGCTAAAATACTAAGCTATAATTAATTTAAAAAGGTTAGGCAACTTACAAAGTGTTTAATGATAATTAGGGATGTCTTGTAATCAGCTTGAAAGCTCCTCAATTTGATCAGACTTGAATTGTGAAAGGAATGATCATGGAGTTGCAACTTATGTGGGTTTTATAGTGTTCATGGCACCATGAATTGATGACAACAAAGTCTACAACTCTCCACAATTGTTCAACACATGTGTCTAGTATATAGGAGGTGCCTAGGGGTCGTTTATAGTTGATAAAAACCGGTGGAACAGGTCAAAAATGCGCACAACAGGAAACAAAAGGTTGCTGGTCGCTGGCAAGGTGCTTGCGCACCGTAAGCATGTATGCTTACGGTCCGTAAGCATGCATCAGGGACCGAACTGTTTTGTTTGTTGAAGTTTCGAAAGGGCAGCCTTTAATTCTGACTTTGGGGCATTATATTATCACTTTGGGACCTTTCAAATGTGTCTTATACAGTAACAAACCCCACCAATTGAAATCGTTTCATTTGAATACATATACAAGATCCGAAAATAAAGGTTTTCCATTGCTTTATCTTCGTAGGAGTCCACCCAATGAATTATGAATCAAATATTCTAGCATTTAGGGGATTTAAAATATATACCAGATGCTTTAAATTTATAAATTTTTGGGTCTTGGGATTTATATGAGATCGTTCAGAGGTAACATTTACATGACGCCATCTTTAAATCCTACCAAAACATTTTATAAAATTCGGGTTTACAACGCGTATGTGACACGTGTCGTTATTATATTGAACCCGAAATTTTCGAGGTGTTACATCCTCACCCCCTTAAAATAAATCTCGACTCGAGATTTACTGAAACAAGTAAGGGTACTTTTCTTTCATCGCGGATTCAACCTCCCACGTGAATTCGGGACCTCTACGGGCATCCCATTTGACCTTTACAAAAGGTATATGCTTTCTTCGAAGCTTCCTTACCTGTCGATCTTCAATCGACAAAGGTTTTTCAACAAATTTCAAGCTCTTGTCTATCTGCACATCTGTATGTGGCATGACATGTGATTCGTCAGCGGAACACTTCTTTAGATTGCAGATGTGGAACACATTGTGAATTCCACTGAGCTCTTCCGGTAAGTTCAACTTATAGGCAACTGACCCGACACGTTCGATAACCTCGAAAGGTCCTATGTATCTCGGGCTTAGCTTGCCCTTCTTACCAAATCGCATCACTCCTTTCCAGGGTGACACTTTTAGTAGAACTTTTTCACCTACTTCGAAGTGAAAATCCTTACGACTAGGATCAGCGTAACTCTTCTGCCTATTCCGGGCAGCTTGGAGATTGTTACGAATCTGGACAATCTTGTCCGTTGTTTCAAACACGATCTCTGGTCCTGATAACTGGACTTCTCCAACTTCCGCCCAACAAACTGGCGATCTACACTTTCTACCGTATAATGCCTCAAAAGGCGCAGCCTTTATGCTGGTATGGTAGCTATTGTTGTAGGAGAATTCGATCAATGGTAGGTTCTTATCCCAGCTACCTCCCAAATCGATCGCACATGCACGTAGCATGTCTTCCAACGTTTGAATAGTACGCTCACTCTGACCGTCTGTCTAAGGATGGTAAGCCGTACTAAAGTTCAAACGTGTGCCCAAAGATTGCTGGAAGCTCTTCCAAAAATGTGACGTGTACCTAGTATCTCTATCAGAGATAATAGTTACAGGTATGCCGTGTAAGGCTACAATCTTATCAACGTATAACTGGGCTAACATATCAGAGCTATAAGTCTCCTTGATGGGTAAGAAATGAGCTGACTTAGTCAGTCGGTCAACTATAACCCATATCGTATCATTTCCTTTCCTTGTCTTGGGTAACTTGGTAATAAAATCCATAGTTACCATTTCCCACTTCCACGTAGGAAGTTCAGGCTGTTGTAGCAAACCTGACGGTTTCTGATGCTCGGCTTTGACTTGCGCACATGTCAAGCATTTTGCTACATGAGTGGCCACAGACTTTTTCAAGCCTATCCACCAATAATTTGCCTTTAAATCCTGGTACATCTTATCAGCTCCAGGATGAACGGAGTACTTGGAACTATGGGCTTCTTGGAGGATGACATCACGAAGTCCTCCAAAAATTGGAACCCATATTCGTCCATTTAACCGTAGAATTCCGTCTTTGCTAAGAGTTAACTTCTCCTCAGTTACTCCTAACTTTTCATTAGGATAGTTAGCTTCCAACACAGCTTCCTTCTGTGCAGCTAACACCCTTTCTATCAAACTGTTCTTTATTTCCATGCGCTTGGCATTGATTCGGATGGGCTTAACCCTTTCCTTCCGACTCAAGGCATCGGCGACTACATTCGCCTTGCCGGGATGGTACTTGATTTCACAATCATAGTCATTCAAGGTCTCCATCCAACGGCGTTGCCTCATGTTTAATTCTTTCTGATTAAACAGATGCTGGAGGCTCTTGTGATCAGAATAGATCACAAACTTGATTCCGTAAAGATAATGCCTCCATAGTTTTAGTGCGAACACAACGGCACCCAACTCCAAGTCATGGGTGGTGTAATTCTTTTCGTGCACCTTTAACTGCCGTGATGCATAGGCAATAACCTTGCCCTTCTGCATAAGCACACACCCCATGCCAGTGTGTGATGCGTCACAGTAAACTACAAATTCTTCAGCGCCTTCAGGTAATGTAAGCACAGGAGCGTTGCTCAACTTTTGTCTCAAAACATCGAAGGACTCTTGCTGCTTAGGGCCCCAAACGAACTTTACTTTCTTCTTGGTCAGGGAAGTTAGGGGTGCAGCAATCCTTGAAAAATTTTCAATGAAGCGTCTGTAATATCCTGCCAATCCCAGGAAGCTACGAATCTCCGTAGGTGTCTTTGGCTCTTGCCAATTCATAACAGCTTCAACTTTAGCGGGATCCACCTGGATACCACGCTCACTGACCACATGTCCAAGGAATTGGACTTCTCGTAGCCAAAATTCACACTTAGAGAATTTGGCATAGAGCTTCTCCTGATGTAGGAGTTTGAGAATACAACGTAGGTGTTTCTCATGGTCAGCTTGATTCTTAGAATAAATAAGGATGTCATCGATGAAGACAATAACAAATTTATCTAAGTAAGGCTTGCAGACGCGATTCATGAGATCCATGAATGCGGCTGGTGCATTAGTGAGCCCAAAAGGCATCACTAGGAACTCGTAGTGACCGTAACGAGTCCTAAATGCAGTCTTGTGAACTTCTTCATCTTTGACCTTCAACTGATGGTATCCTGACCTCAAATCAATCTTTGAGAAGTAACTTGCCCCTTGAAGCTGATCGAACAAATCGTCGATTCTGGGCAGAGGATACCTATTCTTGATCGTGACTTTATTAAGCTCGCGATAGTCGATGCACAGACGCATCGACCCATCCTTCTTCTTGACAAACAAGATTGGCGCTCCCCAAGGAGATGAACTAGGTCTAATGAAACCCTTAGCCAGCAATTCATCTAGCTGCGTCCGCAACTCCTTCATTTCGGTGGGTGCCAATCTGTATGGTGCTCTAGCAACTGGTGCCGCTCCTGGGATGATATCGATCCTAAATTCAACTTGCCTATCTGGTGGTAAACCAGGTAGATCTTCAGGAAACACTTCTGGGTATTCAGAGATGACAGGAATGTCTCCTAACTTCGGTTTGGGCTCATCAATAATCACCTGTGCCATGTAGATGACACACCCCTTTTTCAAACACTTGGAAGCCTTGAGCATAGTCACGTGCTCAGGTAGTCCATACTGGGTATCTCCCCGAATGGTAAGTGACTCACCAGACGGAGTCTTTATCACTACTTGCTTCATGTTACAGACAATTTGGGCCTGGTTATGAGATAACCAGTCCATACCCAGCACTATGTCAAAACCGGCTAACTTAAACGGAAGTAGAGACAGAGGAAAAGAATGGTTCTTAATGGATATTACACATCCATCTAACACAGTAGAGACGGTTTCTATGGTACCATCTGCTAACTCTACCTCATAGTTTGCGTTTAAGGTTTTGACAGGTAAATTCAACAATTTACAAAACTTATGATCTACGAAAGACTTATCTGCGCCTGAATCAAAAAGTACTCTTGCAAAGACATCATTTACAAGAAATGTACTTGTTATGACATTATCGTCCTGCACAGCTTCTTTCGCGTCCATTCTGAAGACTCTGGCATTAGTCTTCTTAGCCTCCTCAGGCTTCTTGTTGTATTTCGGGCAGTTGGTCTTGATGTGCCCCTTTTCGTTGCAACGGTAGCACGTTGCGTCCTTTATTTTCTTGCAATCCAGGGTCTTGTGATCCGTGGACTTGCAAATTCCACAAGCAAAGGATTTCGACTGAGTCTGAGAGCTCGACTCCAGTCTGCACTTTCCATAGTGCTGCTTCTTGCAAATTTTACACTTGGGCTTCTCATCAGACTTATGCCCATCATTCCTCGACTCGGATCCCTTCTTGTTATCACCGTTCCCACGGTGTTTCTTGTTCGACCTTCGCGAACCATCATCTTCACGCTTCCTCTTCTCGGC
The DNA here is from genome assembly GCA_030545235.1 of Helianthus tuberosus. NCBI lineage: Eukaryota > Viridiplantae > Streptophyta > Magnoliopsida > Asterales > Asteraceae > Helianthus > Helianthus tuberosus. Next base: position 6,099,704 of record JARYGA010060438.1, read on the forward strand.
CGCCTTATTCCTCAGCGATCTCTGTCTGACCGCGTCCAGAGTGAGGGATAAGGAAAGGTCAGTTACAGACCTGAAGGTAACTGGCCGAGAAGCTTTTACACTGGCCTTGATCTCGGGTTCTAAACCACCAATAAAGCGAGCAATTCTTTTTGGCTCCGGGGTTACCAGGTAGGGAACCAACCGGGACAGCGTATTGAAGCTTGTCAGGTAAGCTTGACAGTCGAGGTTCTTCATCACCAATGATAGAAAGTCAGATTCTATCTTCTCTACCTCATGTTGAGGACAGAAATTATCCTTGATCAGGGCAATAAATTGATCCCACGACATATTATACAACGGGATCTTTCCGGAGGCCTCCATCAGAGATCTCCACCAAGCTAACGCTTCACCCTTGAAGGACTGTGACACAAACTTAACAACATCCCTTTCAGCGCACCCGCTGATATCTACCACCGTGTCCATCTCGTCCAGCCACGTCATACAATCGACGGCTCCTTTTTCCCCAGTAAAATCCCTGGGCTTACAAGACACAAAGTACTTATAGGAGCAACCTTTGTTACTGGGCCCTTGATGCAGTACTATATGCTGAGATGGGACACTTTGATGATTGGTGGACTGACGGTCATCACCATCTTTCTTGGGTCCATTCATCTTGGGAGGAGGCTTGTTATGAGCCTCTGAATGTGTCCTGGGCTTTGAATGTGATACAGAGTGGGTCCTACTTCGAGTACCACTGTATTCCTCATATTGCCTATCCAAAGCCTGAGTAACAGCGCCATCTATGATCGCTTTTAGTTCGGCACCCGTCAACGTAATCTGGGCGTTCTCATTTGGCTCCACTGGATGGCTATTGACTTCATTAGAGTTAGCCATTTGTATTGAACTGTTACAGAAAACAAGGACAATATTTTATTTGGGAGTTTATTATGGAATTACCCCTTAGGGTAACTCGTTAACCATGGCAAACAGAGACCATATTTGGTTAACTTATTAATCGTATTAATTTAGGATTTCAATTAAAATTTATCCTAAACAATAACAATATATATTAGCACATAAGGCTTGGTCACATGGACAATTTCATAAACTATGATTTCAGAGAATCAAGACTTTTAAGGTTTGAACCTAGTTCATTACCCTTATCAGACAGGGAGTCATAGCTACCTCTGTCTTTTGGCTCATAAAAGTGAGCTGGGCCCGTAGGCATCATAATACTACGTATGGTAAAATATGATCATCTTAATTGATGATCTTAACCCATGATTCAGAGATCATATAACTGGGTTTGGAATCTTCTAAAGAATCCTTATACATATATAAATGACATGTGATTTTAACGAATCACTTCTGCCAGGAGTGTTAACATGTTTTAAGATGTTAACAGGGATTTGAATCTTTTAAACAGGTCTTACCATTTTGGCCCGGTCTTATATTTGACACGTGGCTAGGTTTCACACTTTAAGATCCTTAATTAAATAATTACATAAGCAGATTAATTTTAAAAGGAATGCTTTTAATTTATTTATTTCATCCATAATATATATATGCACAATTGGCAATCATGAAATTTATAAAAACAACCATTCCATTTATTTATTCAAAGCATTACACACTTGCCCTAAACGGGTCTTTCAAATTACAAATTTACCCATGTAAGGGTTAAATAACACTCATGCCCACGCAGGGGCCAAATATCACACATGTCCACGTAGGGACTACATAATATAATAGTCCACGCAGGGACTTACACTAACAATACACCCACGTAGGGGTTCAAACAAACAAGCATGCCCACGCAGGAGCTCAAAGCAACATACCAAAATACACCCACGCAGGGGCTCAACAGTAAAATACAGGAGAAAACAACTGTGGAAGGATTCAACGATCCTTCTTGTTCTTCCCCTTGATCAATCCCACTAATCCCTGGAAGAATGTTTGCCTCTCCCGGCGGTCTTCGTGAACTACCCGTTCAACTTGATTTATCCTTTGCAGGAGTTCTTCATGTTCGGGTGGTGAGAATCTAGGTGGCTGCGATTGAGTCCGGATGATGGGTCTAGGAGGTATCGCGTATCCCTGTGTCGGGTAACTCACCCCCCATGGATCCCCATAGGGTCCTTGGGTGTTATAGTTCGCTGCTAACATGTACGGATCAGCCTCCGCGTACCCATAGTCGTGATGCGTTGGGGGTTCAAACGGGTTGTATCCCATGCCACTCGTATATTCCGGGATTGGGTTATCAAATCCCATCGGCGGTGGTTGTAGTACAGCAGGGTTGGAGGGTCCACCCATTTGTGGGTCCTCCTGGTATGGCGGGTAGTGACTAGCACTCGACTGTCGTGGGGAGCTAAAATGAAAGTCCCCTGGTCGCACCGACATGCGTGCACCGGTTCTCCTACGCCTTGGCGGTTGAGGAGGTGCCGGTTGAACTGGTGGCGGTGGAGGTGGTGGCGTAACTGCCACGAATCGGTGATCCTCGGATGAATCTTGATGATGCGGCTGTGGCTGTGGCTCCTGCTGCTGCTGAGACTGCTGCTGCTGATGCTGCCCATGAGACGACGAGTGGTGTGATGGTGTATAATACCACTGGTGCTGGTTAAAGAGGGCTTGGAAACTATCTGGACCACCGTAGGGTGATCCGTGGAAGGACGATCCGTCGGAGATTTCGATCGGATGGTTTGGAGTACCACTCGCCGGCATGACGGGGTCCGTATCCTCGTCCATATCATCCGCGTGATCCCCTGAAAAGTGGTCCTCTGGACCCAGTGGGTTGAAACCCACGGGTTCTGGTATGAACCCTACCGGGTTAAACTGTCCCCGAAAGATAGGTGTAGGGTCTCCATATGAATGATGAGATAGGGATCTCTGAAGTGGTATGTATGAAGGCAGAGGGTTGTTAGGCTCGTCTTCTGAATGTGGTCCATATGAGTTGTGGACCGGAGGGGTAGAGCTGTGCGAAACGGATCGCCTTGCTGGTTCGAACTGGTTGCGCCTGTTTCGGCGGGGGTCCTCGCTTTCCGTCGCAGCTGGAGCTCGTGTATTAGACGGCCCTGCTTCATGGTCGTTGGGGGCGGCTACCGGCCTCTTTCCACGTCCTCGCGTACGCAAGAATCTCGGAGGCATCTTTGTTATTCCTGTCAATAAAGCATGAGCTAACAATAACAAATATAACATTTAAAAGACAAAAACAAAACCAAATAAGGTGGAATTTGTCCTAGGTTATAAGTCTAGACTCGAAGGTTTAGATATGTGCAATTGTGTAACTGAGATTAAACACAAAAGGCTAGTGTTTAATTCACTCAGTGTTGGCTCTGATACCAACCTGTCACACCCCGATTTCCACGTGTCACCGGTGACACGTGGAAATCGGGGTGTGACAATGTCCTTCTATTTTAACTTCTTCTTACACTTAGTTACACTGCGTTTACCTCTACCTCGCCCAGACATAATTTATGTTAACTATTAAACAAAAAAAAACAACATAATGAGAATTATTCATACCAGGGGTGAGCATATAACCAACTAATTTTAAGCAGCTAACTATCTAAAGTGATTATACATGATGTTAGAAAAATGATTATAAATAATTGATTAGAAACACCCCTTTTTAAGGACTACATATATCAAAACTATCTAAAGTGATTATACATGCTGTTAAAGTTACTTTATATAGCTTTTTGAACACTAATTTTAAGCAGCTAATTTCCTGTTTGTTTTATTCGCACAATGATACCCACCATAGATACATATTCATACATGTGCAATAGATTGTTTAAATCATTTATATATAAGCATCAATACATATACATGCATACAAACACAGCAATTCACAAACTGTCAAAGATGATTTGTGACCACGGATTGGGGCGGAACTTGGTGGTGCGTCATGGAAAGGGGAAGGGCTGATGATCGTACGTGTAAAGGGGGCTCTGATCATGGAAGTAAGGGTGGGCAAGGGGGCGGTTAGGGTTTTGGGAAATTTTGAGTTGATTTTTTTTATTAATTTATAATACTCATAGTTAGTAGTTAGCAGGGTTTGATATAGATGATTTACGATTCTATTTTTTGTCAGGGTTTAATCATAACCCTGTCTAAAGATATATAAACCTATTTTAAGTCACGGTTTATACAATAAGACACAGAATTTATTAATATTAAAGAGAAATTTTCTAAGGTTTCTGATGTGTGTGTATTTTTAGACGGGGTCATGTGCACCACCGCGTCTAAAAACACATTTTAACCCTGTCTAATGCTTACTTCTGTACTAGTGTTATACACCTCTACTCCTAGACCCTAACAAATCTTAATGTAAATAACCCACTTCAAAAGCCCGTAGTCAAATGTAATGTCAATATTAATAACACACCTCATAAGCCCATAGCCAATTGAAAATTTGAAATGTCACCAATTTACAAATAAAAAATTGGAATTTTAGAAATTGGTGGTGTAGACTGTAGAGGTTCTCTAATTTGATTTAGAGTCCGAGTGATACCAATTTTGGAGACCAAGTTTATCTGTTATGACTTATGAGGTAATTAACTGCAAATATATATATATATATATATATATATATATATATATATATATATAAATTTACTACGTTAAACCAAAAGAAGCTAACCACCCTAACTTCGCTAAAAATCTCGTCGACACTGCACATCTTAATCGGTTAATCGAACTGATTATTAAAATTAACCGATTTATGCACCTCTACTCCTAGGCCCTAACAAATCTTAATGTCAATAACCCACTTCAAAAGCCCGTAGTCAAATGTAATGTCAATATTAATAACACACCTCATAAGCACATAGCCAATTGAAAATTTGAAATGTCACCAATTTACAAATAAAAATTTGGAATTTTAGAAATTGGTGGCGTAGACTGCAGAGGTTCTCTAATTTGATTTAGAGTCCGAGTGATATCAATTTTGGAGACCAAGTTTATCTGTTATGACTTATGAGGTAATTAACTGCAAAAAAATATATATATATATAAATTTACTGCGTTAATTTTGATTTTGTTTTGTTTCAAAATATTTATAAGGAAAAGGTGATTTTAATATATATTTGTCAAACTGTTTCTTTTCAATCCAATATATTTTCAGTAAGGGGTAGGCTAAATGCACCCCCATTTTTACTAATCGCACCTCCTTTCTAAAAATAAAATTTTAGAAGCTGTTAAATTTCACCCCTCTAAAATTCTTTTTTTTTAAATCAGTTTATTCAAATAAAAGCTACTAATTATCACCAATTAAAATTAATATAAATATATAATAACAATAAATGAGATAGTCAATGTTGAATTTGATATTGTTCGTATATAAAAGATGCTGTAAAAAGTTATACAATTAAAATTTGAATTTATAATATGAGGTTCACCACGTTCATCATTGTTGTAATAAGTTGTACAACCAAATTGAGAAAGAAGCAATTTTCAAGGTCAAAGATGTTAGGCTGGATGTTATTCACACATAAACCGAGCAGAATGGGTGGAGTTTTTTTATATGGAACTCCGAAAAGCAATTATCTTATGTGGAGAGCTCTTCAAGGGAAAGTGGCTGCAAAGACGGAACTCAGGAAGCTTGGTGTGTCAAAACTGACCGGGATTATGAAGTGTTTAGAGGCGATGCCAGGCAGTAAAAAATGGAAGAATCTTGTCAACGAAGTGGCTTTGGCAATAGTCTGGAGGCTTTGGCACGCGAGAAATCTAAGGTTTTCAAAGGGGTCTTTCTTTCGGTTACCAAAATGGTTGAATTAATAAAGGACACCCTTACACACAGGGCCAAATCCAGTCTCCAATTTGGAAGAAATGGATCAATTTTGATGTAACAAATCTCTTTATGGATGAGCATTTGGTACCGAACCATACCGTGTATATTCGGTGCCGGTACCGGTACCCACTTTCCCCGTTTTTTGGTACCGAACCGGTATAATTGGTACTGGTACCCACTTTTTCCGTTTTTCGGTACCAGTACTTTCGTTACCGGTACCCACTTTTTCCGTTTTTCGGTACCGAACAGGTACCGTACTCATCCCTAGATCTCTGGTAATTTTGTTCCGTTCTTCTGTTTTTGGTCGTGTTGTTTGTATCTTGTATTTTTCAATATCTTGTTGTGCCATTTATATTTATATATAAAGTGTGTTACGGTTAAAAAAAGGTTGTACAACCAAATTGAAAATTTAACTATCACAATGCGTGATCAATATTTTACTACGTAAAAAGTTACAATCAAGTTCAAAAATTAATACGAGGTTAGAACTTTTTTTTTCTAGTTACTTTTTTCAAGTAGTTTTTGTTAACATACATAATACAAGATTGGTTAGACAAAATGATAAATTCAAAATTTTAAAAATAGTTCTATACATAAATAATTTTTATGAATTCAATTCGTAAAAATTTTGGTTAAGTTTTGGTGTTATATAATTTTAACATTATTGTTTTTTTAAATTATTAAAAAACTTAAAGTAGATGCATTTTTTTTAAAATTCAAAAAATAAAAGGTTTATTGGTATTTATTTGAAAACTTAAAAGGGGGAGTATAACCAGTAAAATTAAAAGAAATAGAGGTGCATTTAGCAACACCCTTTCAGTAATCACGTTTCAACTACACAACTCTATAATCAAAACTAACGTTACATGTATAAAAACAATTTTCCATTCTCAGTATCATGACAATGAATCTACTCAAACACATTTTATAGAAATCCAAATAACGATGTGGATAGCCACTAATTTATATTTCCCATACTAATTATGAACATAAGCCTCTTCGTGTTGTTGAGTGGCTTATTTCCAAATTAAACAAGGTTATTTGAATAAGAAAAATAACGATTCTTTTGTTTAAAAAAAAAAAACAAATTTTAATATGCTTGTGGAGTTGTGGGGTCTCTATCATCCTGAATCATTTATGTTTACGTCATGAATCGTCTTGATACTTGAAAATAAATCATCATGCCTCGTTTATTCTTATTTGGTTTGAATTTCGTTTTTCTTTAATTTTGGTGTTGATTTTATCAGTGACCATGAATTAATAAGTTAAAAATATGAAGAAAAAAAATACTACAAATTAAAATTTGTAGCACGTGCTAGTTGACGATATAATTCATGCTAGCATATTCACTTTCAAAAAGTTTGACCTATTGAGCATGTGCCATGCAAATTATATACTATCAATTTGTAATAATTCTTGGCATTGTTGTTTGTACTATGTATTAAAATTTGTATGATGCTTTTAAAAAACCTTAATTAATCATAATTGGCATTGTTGTTTGTACTATATGTATTAAAGTTTGTATGATGGTCTTAATAAACCTTATTAAATCATAAATAAGCAAAAATTATGTTTTTTATAGAGTTGTGCCCTTAGCATGAAGAGTTTTTTTTTTTAAATGATTTTTCACTTTGATGCCCCATATTTTTCATCTTTTTGCAAGTTTTTCGTTTTACGTTCCGTTCTATATTTTGCAAGTTAACACGCCGCAACGTACGTGTGGGGTTCAACGTTTTTTCGTTAATTTTTTCCCGTTTGACAGGCCCGTAACAACACGTCTATTTTTCCCTGTTTGGCAAGTTTGTCGCAACGCGCGGGTCCTAGACCATCTTAGTTATTTTTTTCTATGTTTTATGTTTCGGACTAATTTCTTCACATTAACACGCCGCAACGGGCGTACGTGGTTCAAAGATTTTACTTTGCTTTTCGTTCGGTGTTATTTATTTTCTTTTTAATTTATTTTGTTTTTACGAGCTTTTCTGGTGTTGGTGGTCACCGACAGTGGTATAGCGTTGATGCAACTTGGCATGTTTTTACGCCCCCGCCGCATCGCGCGGATGATTTAATACTAGTTGATAAACAATTCGAATAAATATCTTTATTTCTTATGTAATTTTCAAAACAACAAATAACCTGAATTGGATTTAAATAATTATGACTTTGTAACAGCATTAATAATAAAAAATAGATAGTTGCTGAAAGTGATTAAACTAATACCATTAAACTAATACCATAAGCTTTTGACATAAATATTATAAGAGTTACCCTTTTGGCATTTTGACTCTTATCAATCTAGATGATTAAACTTGATAACTCAATACAAATAACTTTTTATATAAACAAAATTACAAAAGCTTATTTTCACTTATTTACAATCTATAAAGCATATGAGTTTGTTTTCTTAAGCATATAACTTTATATGCTTTACTTTAGATTTTATGTAAAGAATCTTTACATATAGCCGTAGAGCAAAGAGCTTCAAAAGTGTTATTTCTAGATACAGGTTCATAATAATTAACAATGGTCAATGTTATTTTTAATTAAATATAATCAAGATAATAACGTAAAGAAAGAGGCTTGAAGATTTTAACACAGGTATTTAAATTAAGATATATGTACTATATGTGTGAGTTTACCTTTTTAAGAAACAATCCAAATGATGAGGTGATGTATGTTTTAAATTACAATCAATAAGAACCTTTTTAACTACTTAAACATTTTAATTGATACACAAATTAAAATAATATTAGTAACAATAATAACATTACAAGTAATTTTTGAAACGTAGAACTATAATGTTGATGGGAGTAATTTCTCAGTTACTGTCTACTACACGATAAAAATGTGAAAACTTGGTTTAGCAAAAGTATACGTGTCGAATGTAATGTATTTATTAGGTCTAGTTAATCCCTGTTTAACATTGAAATAGTTTTGTTTAGCAATGTAGAACTATAATGTTGATGGGAAATTTCTCGGTTCCCTGTCTACTGCAAGATAAAATTGTGAAAACTTGGTTCGACATAATCGAATGTAAAATATTTAGGTCCAGTTAACCACTTTTCAACATTGAAATAAGTTGTGTTTAGCAAAATGTATACTTTCCATCACATTTCATACTTTTTTCTCGTTCCTGCTCAATTTGGATTCTATTTTTTTTTTTTTTTTTTTTTTTTGGGGGGGGGGGGGGGGGTGGGGGGATTAAGGGTATCTATTTTGTTTTGTAAATAGTATTGCAAATTTTGTTGTCTATTTTGTATGTTAATGTTTTCAATGCAGTGTATTTTTATATTATTTCAAAGGTTGTTTAATGATTTTAAAACTCAAGGTTCCTTGTTTGATTATTTAACGGAACTTTAAATACAGTGGAATTGGCTTGAATTACGCATTTACGCATCTCACCTCTTCTATTTTCTCAAAGCAATTTTTTTTTGTCATTATTAAACATCATTTAAGTTACTTCAAATAGAAAACCTAAATTTGATATTATCTATCAACGCGTTAATGAGAACTTTTGAATGACACAAACTAAATAACAACCGTCCACTTAACCAACAAAATGAAGTAAAAAAGAAATAAAAACTAATTAACTGATATCAAAATTAGTAATTAAAGATATGGCTTATCATCAACATTACACCACCTAGTCACCGACCCACTAAATGTCCTTAATATATAAAGTAAAAGTATACACAATAGAAAACTACGTTTAATAATAAAATAAATAAATAACAAAAATCAAGCCATTTCGAGCACAATTTCGAGGTAAATTTTACATCAATCGACCCGTATCCTCGTTCTAATCAAAAACCCTAAAACATCGGTTTGTAATTCGGAAAAAAACTTAACTCCGTTAAGCTATTTTAACGGCAGACTATTTTACAAAAAAAAAATGACCAGTTCAGATTATTATCGGCCAATAACTGAATTGAGATTATTATCGGCCAAATTGAGTTAGGTGAGATTATTTATTTCCAATTCAGTTAAATACAGGGGCATACCTACCCTATGGGGTGGGTGGGCGGCCGCACCCATTGGAAAGAAAAATTTTAGTGGGATTTTTCGCGAAAAATCCCGACCGCACCCCTTGGAAAATTCCAACCGCACCCCTTGGAAATTTCGTCCGCACCCTTTAAAAAAATGTTAGGAATTTATATAAAAAAATTGTGAACACGGATTGAAACCCGGCCTAATTATGTAAACAAGTTAGCCCACTAACCCCTTTATAAAACTTGAATTCATTCCATCAAGCCCAATTAGTTAATATCAATTCAAACCCAACCCAAATACAACTTTAATTAAATAAAATTAGTCAAATTGAAAAAGAAAAAAAAAGACCCAATCGACTGCCAGCTTTGTGCGACTCACGCCCTCCCTCTGCCTCACCTCACTTCCAGCGACCTGCGACACCCCCACCCCGTAACATTCCGGCGAATAATAGCTTAGTTCAGGCCACGAACAAGTACATGTTTTGTTTTTTGTTATTTTAATGTTTATGTGATTTTGTTCAAGACTCATGAGATAATAGGATGGTGATAGAGAATTGAATCAAACAAGAAGCGAATAAAGCAAATATGCAATTATATTGAATGATCGAAGAAGATACTACAAAGATAACTAACACCGAAGTGTTCCAGGGCTACGCCCTCTCTCACTGAACAAACGCAGGAGCCCTAATTGATCTAACAAACTCAATCCTACCCTCTAACACACCTTATTCTCTATTACTTATACTACCCCCTATATTACACTTTAGCCCCTGAAGAATACCTATAACTCACTTCCCTCTCATAGTTGATTCCCATCATTACTCCCCCCTTCAAAACAGTCTTGTCCTCAAGACTGGGATCGGCTGCAACGTCCAATGAAATTGCACTGAACCCCTTCTAGAATAGACAATTGACAATTAACTATAAACCTGATTATGATTCCTATCATTACTCCCCCCCTTCAAAACAGTCTTGCCCTCAAGACTGGGAACGACAACTGACTCGACACCCAAGCGGAGGTTTCCTCGAGAGTGACTCAGGTGGTCGACACTGCCCATGCACTACCCAAGAATGACTTGAAGGCACATGAATCCCGCCAATGAAATTTGCCAAACAGGAACCTATAACAGGAAGAAAGGATTTAGGAAGTAGTTGCAATAGGTGTGATTGAACGGAGGAGTCGGCTACGAAACCCAACAACAATGTCACTGCAGAAGATTGCTTCCCCCGATCAAATGGAGTGAAAACCCGAACCGACGAAAGAATATCAGCCAATTTGAGAGCAGTTTCAACCTGAATTTGGAGGCCCGAACAGTCTGCAATGTTAATCGGAGCTTGCACAGTAGTCGAACTATTAGTAAGCGGGGCCTTACAATCCACTGCAGCAGAAATTAACTTCGAAACCTCATAGAAGTGGCGATTATCACTTGAAGGTGGAGTTGGATATGGAGGAGCAGATGTAATGTCGGAAATCTCGTCGTGTATGGTGAAAACAGGGGTAGAAGACAGAGGTGAAGATAGAAATGGAGATGCAGGATAAGCTTTTCCACCAAACAGGCCCAGATCTGGAGAGACCCGGCCCAAAATCGGTTTTCTGTTTAAACCATGGCCCACCACTGTTTCTGAGCCCAATTTTTCTTGTAAATCTACCGTCATAATCCTAGTTTCCCTAAATTCTGAGAAACGTGAATCTGGAGGTCTAGTCGACATCAATTGTTCATGCTTACTCCAGCATTCTTCAGATCTGGCTACGATTGCCTCCAATTGAGCTACCAGAGACGGAATACCACCAGACAAATCTCCATCGCAAGCAGATTTGGGACCAAAATCCCAATCGGAAACAGATTTGGGACGAGATTGGGCAGGTACCTCACCGAAATTGCCTCCCGAACCAAGCGACCCAGCAACAGTCTTCAATATGGCTAATGTCGAGACCCCCGGTGCCGATTTAGCTGAAACAGAATTCGGAGGTCCAGGATCCACGAAGTCACCATCGTAAAACTGAACAAGCATAGCAGCAATGAAATCTGACCAGGTGAGGAAATCACTTCTAAACCAGGAATTGAACCAATAAAATGGTTCATCATCAAAGGAAGCCATGGCATAGGAGAAGCGCTCGCTTTCATCACCGATGTCATAATGGAGAAAAAACCGTTCAGCTTGACAGATCCAACGAGCAGGTGCAAAACCAGTGAAACGAGGTAAATCCATTTCTTCCAAAGCCATCTATGCGGATTGAGGGAACCGGCAGAAACATAAACTAGAATTTGGTGGAGAGCAGAGGTGAGGCAGGTCGGACCAATGATAGAGAATTGAATCAAACAAGAAGCGAATAAAGCAAATATGCAATTATATTGAATGATCGAAGAAGATAATACAAAGATAACTAACACCGAAGTGTTCCAGGGCTACGCCCTCTCTCACTACACAAACGCAGGAGCCCTAATTGATCTAACAAACTCAATCCTACCCTCTAACACACCTTATTCTCTATTACTTATACTACCCCCTATATTACACTTTAGCCCCTGAAGAATACCTATAACTCACTTCCCTCTCATAGTTGATTCCCATCAGATGGGTTAAAAAAATTTAAACTTTTATGTGTTTTGAGGTAATTTGGGGTTGTTCTAGTCTTTATAGGATGAGTTTGTTGTCTCTTAATCTCTTATTGATTATAGGATTCTATTATAGGGTTTGAAAAGTTGAAATTTAAAACTTGAAAATTAAGGAATATTGATGGTTGAACACCCAAAGATTTTAGTTTGATGTTTTTTTTTGTTTTACATGACCCGACCCGACCCGAACCGAACCAAATTTTTTATTTATATATCTAGGCGGCCTAAAATTTTAAAAATATTCTGCACCCCTATAAAAAAAAAATTCTGGGTCCGCCAATGGTTAAATACTAGGTGGGCCAAATCAAAACAGTATGCCGAATTTATACTGTCATATAATCCGATCCGAACATATGTCATGTTAAAAGTCGGCATATGTGAAGTTGGGATAGGAGATAGTGCCAAAGATCTGTACTTGTTAATTAGGAAAGGATGTCCAATTTTAAATAAAATGGAAGTGGGCCTATTCATAAAAGAAGCTGAACATGTGAAATCTGATTATATAGGGCCGACCAGATAACTGAATATACCTATTGTGTACATGACTTTTAATCCATGTTGGAATTTTATAAATGGCCAAACTTCAATCAAAGTGTCCGATTGTATATTGCTTTCTATTGAGTGGGCCGAACATATTATACACAATTTGATATAATACGATACACTTGTTACTTTATAATCCAATCAAGTAAATATAGTATAATACAATAAATATAGCATATTACAATATTTATGATCCAATCAAGTAAATATAGTATAATAGTATAATACAATAAATATAGGATATTACAATATTTATGATCAAATCAAGTAAATATAGTATAATACAATAAATATAGGATATAAATACTAGACAATTGCTTTACAAGCAAGCACTCACTCTTACCTTTTTTTTTTTCGCAGATTGGTATCGTTTTGCAGCATAATGAAGTTTCTTTATGTTTTAGTTATTACTATGTCAATGTTGACATTCGTAACAAGTGAATGTAGCCTTGGTGATATTCATGAGTGTTTGGGTGGTGAAGCATCCGAACAATGTTGTGAAGCTTTAAAAACCCACATACACTGTTTCTGTTTATATATGATGCATTATCCTTCTATCGGGCATATTAGTGATGTTTGTAATATTCATTATGGTAAAGCTTGTCCTTAGAAGAGAGTTATAACTTTCTTTTTTAATAATCAGTGATTTTTACATGTGTCGTATTGCACCTTAATCGTCTAATAGTACACTTCTATTTCGATAGAATACATTACTTGATTTGGTTATCTTATTGTGTATGTTTAAGGTGGAGAGGAGCTAAAGTAGCCATGTTTCAACTCTTGGTGGCAGGCAAATAGGTAAGTGTGAAGGAGTTTCAGTTTGATATTGTAATTAAACTTTACATATTTTCTAAGGAAATATCATGACATATTTAGTTGGAACGTCTAATTATTCATATTAACAAATTAAAATTACTAATATATGTTTGAACGTCTAATTATTCATATTAACAAATAATTGTTTCATGACTACAATCTCTTTTTGTCACTATTTGTAACGATTTCATTGTAAACATATCTCCCCAAAACCCTTAGTATATTTTAAATTAAGATATCTACTAAATGTTTGAGTTTACCTTTTTAAGAAACAATCCAAATGATGAGGTGATGTTTATTTTAAATTAAGATAACTGGTTAATAATCGAAAATAACCGGACCAGTTAAACAAATAACATGTTAAAGTAATAACCGGTTAAAGTCAAAAAGTCAAATTAACAGATATAACCGGTTAACCGAACTGATTATTAAAATTAACAGATGGACCAGTTAAACAAATAACCGGTTAAAGTCAAAAAGTCAAATTAACAGATATAATCGGTTAATCGAACTGATTATTAAAATTAACCGATTTATGCACCTCTACTCCTAGGCCCTAACAAATCTTAATGTCAATAACCCACTTCAAAAGCCCGTAGTCAAATGTAATGTCAATATTAATAACACACCTCATAAGCCCATATCCAATTGAAAATTTAAATGTCACCAATTTACAAATAAAAATTTGGAATTTTAGAAATTGGTGGTGTAGACTGTAGAGGTTCTCTAATTTGATTTAGAGTCCGAGTGATACCAATTTTGGAGACCAAGTTTATCTGTTATGACTTATGAGGTAATTAACTGCAAAAAATATATATATAAATTTACTGCGTTAAACCAAAAGAAACTAACCACCCTAACTTCGCTAAAAATCTCCTTGACACTGCACCTCTTGCCATTAAATCTCAGATTGTTCCTAGCCTTCCACAACACCCAACAAGCCGTAAGCATAATGCCGTGTAAAACCTTTCTTTCCGACTTCCTCCTATCACCCAGATTATGAATCTCAAGCAAGTCTCTAAAAGCAAAAATGAAAAAATTCGGAATCCGGCACCAAAAGCTTAATTTCTCCCATAAACCCAAAGCCAGCGGACACGCAGTAAAAATATGAGTCACGGAGTCGAAACCTTCGTTACAGAAACTCCACATATCGTCAATCACCACCACTCCTCTCTTAGCAAGCGCCTCAACCGTCGGAATTATGTTCAAGTCCGCACGCCAAGCAAAAATGTTACATTTTTCCGGAACCCATTTGCACCAATCTATGACGAACCGGCTGCCAAAATCAATCTTAGACACTAAGTGCTTTTTCACAGCAGCCACCGAGAAGCCCTCCGAACCATATCCCAACCACGACCACCTGTCCGGAATAGTAGACAGGCTAACCGAAGCTAAAGCCGCCCATAAGGACTACCATTCAGCCACTTCGGCGTCATAGTCCGGGTCGTGCCTCTAAAGCCAAAGACCTTCGCCGTCAAGACGATCACGCACACTACATGTCTTCACCACCTCTAAATGAAAAAGGGATAGCTAAGGATCAAGCCAAAACAAAATATTATCTCCCCTACCCACCACTCCTTTGAACAAATTACGAATAGGCAAATTATCTACCAAAGGCTTCTTTAAAACCGAAACAATGTTACACCAAACTTCGCCATAAGCTCTTTTCGCCGGGAGAAAGTCCCAATCGGATCCTCCAACATGCAATGCATTGACAACTTTAACCCACAAACTTTCCTTTTCGTTTCTATGTCTCCAACCCCACTTAGATAACAAAGCCGTATTCACATCTTTTAGATTATAAAGCCCTAAGCCACTCATCTTTACAGGAGAAGCGACCCTATCCCACGCAACCCAATGTAACTTTTTTTCCTCCGAAGAACTCCCCACTTAAACATTTTAATTGATACACAAATTAAAATAATATTAGTAACAATAATAACATTACAGGTAATTTTTGAAACGTAGAACTATAATGTTGATGGGAGTAATTTCTCAGTTCCTGTCTACTACACGATAAAAATGTGAAAACTTGGTTCAACAAAAGTATACGTGTCGAATGTAATGTATTTAGGTCTAGTCAATCCCTGTTAACATTGAAATAGTTTGTTTAGCAAAATGTAGAACTATAATGTCAATGGGAAATTTCCCGGTTCCCTGTCTACTACAACTAGTAGTATACCCGTCCGGTGGACGGGTTTTTAGTGAGGTAATTAGCAAGTACCTCCATAGAAAGAAGTGCACAATATAAATGTTTTGAAGGCCTGTGAGGGAAAGGCTTAGGCCATGGAGAAAACAAAATATCACCACTTGACAAAGTTCAGTTAACCCTTAATTTCTAACAATAATCATCGTGCAGATGTTTTTCAAACAAATTTGTTCATCTATAAGAAAGTTGAGATACATACTCGAGGAGGGCATGACTGTGAATTGGTCCGATTTAGGATTGGAATCATAAGATAAATACAAAGGGGTGATGATTTGATTACTAAATATGGTTAGTATTCTTTAAAGATGAAAATATGTGTACGAGTGATGACTCAATCAATAGATGAAGTCTCTAATGTTATATAACTTATATTAGAATATACATTTGTATCATTGGTGATTGGTGAGCATTCGACAATGATAACCTTAAATCCATTTAATGTAGTCCTCAAGGAACTTGATTTTCTATGTTATAAAGAAAAAAGAATGATCTGATCATAGAAAGTCAAAAGAAGTAAATTAAAACCAATCATCCTAAAAGCCACTTTGAAAGCAGCAAAAAACAAAGGACATGGTACTTTCCACAAAATCCAAGACCACGCTAAGATAACTACTGTTTTCATGCTTCATAGCTCTCAATTTTGCTGCAGCTTTGAAGTGACATTTTTATGGTAGTGCAAGAGGCCAAAACATTATTTTAGCCTCCAATGGTGATCTGTATAGAGTAGTTACAAGCTGTTACCAGGAACCCATGTATGTGCGGGCAACAGCTTCTAAGTCTTCCACTTGGCGCTACCATCAATATCAAACAAATTGCTAACACAATAAAAGACTTGCAAAGGTACAATTTTGAATTAAATCATGCATCACTGCCAAATCAATCACCTCGGCAAACTAAAAATAATATTTTCAAGATGGATAACTTCTTGAATTCATTACAAAGATCTTGGAGTGGCTACCCACTCTTGATGCGCTTGCTAAGAGTAATGTGAAGTTCAACTTGGTGCTATGTACGATAAGGGGCAAGTATAGTGAAACGGTGAAGCACGTGTTCGTGTCATGTCCGTTTGGCCAACAGGTACGGCTGATAATCTCCAATGGTGCAAGCTCTCACACTATTTCCAACCTAATATGTTTATCAAATTGAATACCGAATTGAATTTACTCAAATTAGCAAATAACCTTGAACATGAAGTACCTACTATCAAACAAACTCCAATATAGCACATAAGGTGTGTTTTACCATATGTTGGTATATAGTGGAATACAACTACAACAACAGCTATCAATACCAATGCTGCATATTGAACAAAAGCTGCAAAAAGATAAACCAGAAAATGTCAAAAGAATCTAAAAATAAAAATCAACTCATAAATTTATAATAGATGGAAGGTTCATACCTGGCTCGGTTGCAAGATCACATACTTCTGTCACGGATTCAATAAGACGTTTCTAAGGGGCATTCAGAACAACTATAGTGGACCCCACAACATATAAAATAAAACCAAGAATTCCATCACAACAGTTGCAATTGATGAACAACCAAGCAAATTCCGAAGGATATCAATTAATGAAACTAATACCAAATTCATTGATTAATTTAGTAGTTGTTACCTGCCACAACTGTTACAATTTAGAATCTGTTATTCCAATTAAATTCAAATAGTTCAATACCTGAAAGTTGCCTGCTCTGCATTTTCCTGTCCTTGTTCTCCTTTAAAAATTTGCACCAAAAAATAACATCAACTATACTATGAAAACCAAAGTATGACAAGAAACAGTTGAACAGTTAGTCCTAAACTCAATAATAAGATGTATATGTGAAAACTATCAAGAACCAAATTTAGGCAACATAAACATCATACTAAAGGAGAGAAAGGGAAACCTCAAAAGGGGGCGATATTTTTTGGCAGTTCTGTCCTCAACTCTAGGTCCTCAGTTTTCTTTGCTTCGTGAAACTGTTAAACATCACCAAATCCAGCAAGAACAAAGCATATGATACCGTATGATAATACGTTGGCCGTAATCAAAATTTCTTAAATTTGCTGAAACGAAACCGTACATTGATATCCAAGGGCCAAAATCACTGCATGAAAATCTCTTTAAGCCAGTTGCACCAAACCATGGACAAAATCGAGCAATAAAAGATATAGATCGCACCTGAATGCCGATCGACAAAGTTGTAGAAAAAAACGTTGAGCGGCAAATTAGAGAAGTCATCACATTAAAGAGTAGAGCATCAAACAGTTAAACATGAAAAATTCAAATGCATCACTGTACCTTGTTTGCATTTCTAGAACATAAAATCCGAGTTAGTCCGTCGATATTAATCTCTAGCGTCTCCATTACACTTCTCTGCATCCTAATCTCACTTATATACATGTATTTGTGTATATAAAATGGAACCAAATCATTATTGGTTGTTGTAGGTGACACTGCAATTAGAAGCAAGTAAAAAACCCTACCGATTTGACCAATTTAGATGTGAATCAGGGAAGAGAGAAATAAAGAAAGTTAAGGTCTTTATGCTAGAAATAAGAGTGAGGATCGAGGAGATTGATACAAACTTAAGAGATTTGAGGATGGAGGTTACTGGCAACGTGGGGGAGTAAAAATAGGAGACCCTAATATTGCCCAGAACCGCACAATGACGGGTTTTTTTTTAGTTGAAACTGCCAAATAGTGGGTGCTAAAGTGTTGCTAAAAGCCTAGAATATTGGCAGAAATTTAGGAGTTTAGGAGAGAAGGGTTGAACTGCCAAAAACTGCCCAATTTACAGTTTTTTTTGGGAGTTTAAACGGCCAGGATTGAAAGTTTTGAAGATCTAACGGTCAAGATTGAGTCTTGGGGCGGTTGAGTTTCACACTGTCTATAATATATATATATATATATATATATATATATATATATATATATATATATATATATATATATATAATATAAAATTCTAAAAACTTGGTTCGACACAATCGAATGTAAAATATTTAGGTCCAGTTAACCCCTTTTCAACATTGAAATAAGTTGTGTTTAGCAAAATGTATACTTTCCATCATATTTCATATATTTTTTTCTCGTTCCTGCTCAATTTGGATTAAGGGTATCTATTTTATTTTGTAAATAGTATTGCAAATTTTGTTGTCTATTTTGTTTTCAATGCAGTGTATTTTTATATTATTTCAAAGGTTGTTTAATGATATATATCAAAATACCCTCGAGTATATGCTATTTTACGTGTATGTTTAACAAAACCTAAAATCCAGCAACTTTATAGCTATATTTAATTGCTATTTATATTAAAAAAAACAAAATAAATAAATTACCGCTATTATCGTTATCTATCGCTACAACTCTAATAGCGAGCCTAGATCTATACGCTACGTAGCGCGCTATAGCAATCGCTACGCTCGCTATTGACAACTATGGTTGAAGGGTTGTGCTTTAGAATGAGTTCGCGTACAATAATAGCAGTTAAATATATGTTTTTAGGCATATAGTTGTCATAGGTATTTGTGTGTTTCACTTACCTTTGATAGATATTAGGTGTTGGAGTACCTTAATTTGTAATTAACTTCATTGCTACTTCAAGAAAGTAACAGGTAGGGGTGTTCTTCGCGTTTGTTTTTCTGGTTTCGAGTGGCTTCGAATTCGGGTCGGGTAAAATGGACAGCCCTAGTAACAGGTGTATAGGTTAAAATACAATATGTTTATGTCTGTATATGTGTATGCCTTTTGTAAACTGTTTCTGCAGTTATAAAACTGAATTGATTAGTTTACAATTAAATTTTGGTTACATAATATATTTTATGCTGCAGAGATAGCACAAGAGGATATCCAAGAGTGCTATGAACTCAAAAACAGTCAGCAATGTTGCACCATGGCATATATAAAGTATGCTCGTTTAATCCCTTTCGGCTTGAGTTACTTTATCATTAACCAGATCTTATTTCGTTTAATCGATTAGGTATTTTACGGATTTTGTGCTTTGAAGTCAGTTAGTGTCAATGTACATCTGTGCATCTTTATGTAGACATTATATATATATATATAAAAAAAATAGTTTAGGTGTCTAGATTGGTAGATGTTGAATCACATATTCAGTTCAAAAAATAGTTTAGGTGTCAAGGATTTAAACAAACAAATAACCCCGGTCGAGTCAATGTCCTGTTCCTGTTCCGGTTTCTTAACTTTCTCGGGTCAAGTTTCTGTACTGTGTTCTTCTGGTCTGCGGTTTAAAACTTAGTTTCGTTGTCTCCTACTTATTATTATTATTTTTTAACTCTGCTGGTATATCATTTGAAGTCACTCAACATATGAACATTTAGTACCCCATTTGAAAGTATCAAATTACTTGTGTTGTACAGTTTTTAAAGAATAATAAGTATTATCAGGGTTGGGATTTTTAGAGAACGAACAGTAGGACCGTCATTTAATAGTTCTAATTTAGGGTTATAACTACGCGTTGTGGGTTTCGTTACGTTGGTGGACCCTTGACTTGAGACATCAGAAGTTCTAGACACTAGATCAGGTACGGATGTTGCAAAATATTATTGATGCGTGTGAAGTGTTATATATATTAGGTGTATATTTTAAGCCCCTTTAACACTTATTTTTAGCCAAGTTTTAAATTTATAAAACACGATATTTCACTAACACTAAACACACATATGGGCAAGTGCACCCATCGTGAGCGTAGTATAGTGTTGGTAAGATACCGAGGTCGTCCAAGGACACAAGAGCTTTTAGTACCGGTTTATCCTCAACGTCTAATCAAAATAAAAAGTTTAGAAAAATGTTTTAAACTAAGAAAAATAAAAACTAACTAAAAATGCTGAAAATAAAATAAAAAGAAAAACAGATAGACAAGATGAATCACTTGGTTCCGACTCGTATCTAGTGTAACCTTTGATTATTCCCGCACTTTTGCACTTATTTAAGAGATTATCTTAGTTATTGTAGTAGGCCCCTTTTTTGAAGGTGACGTTACCCTCACCCCAGTAGTTTGAGTCAGCAAGGATACAATCCTAAAAGGGTGGATTATTGGAAAATAATTAATTAAGTTATTAATGCAAATTATGGTATGCCCCTCTTTTGGAGGTGACGTTACCCTCGACTAAGTAGTCTGAGTCAGCAGGGATACAGTCCTAAATAGCCGGGTTATAGTATTAATAGTAGTTAACTTATGAGGGGATCAAAGAGTTTGGACCCCCGCCATCCAATACCGTTAAGTATTGAAGGAGGTCCTACTAAATTTGACCCAGGTCCATTGCAGGACCTCTAAACGCTGAACAATGGCAAGACCTTTACCAAACCGTTCCCTTAACCCCCGACCAGGTAGCCAACATACCTCCATATAGACCGTGGAGATATGAATGGTGAAAATCTTTTATTTTATATAGACAGTAAAATAATGCCAAGACACCACGGACAAACGATAAGGAAAGATCATCTTCAACATAAGCAACTAGTTATTAAAGTCATTAATACAAAACCAAGTAAAAAGTGCGAAAAGATTAGAAATAAAAAGTATCACACTAGACACTTTGTCTTCACCAAGTAATGTAAGAGACTTAGGCAAACATGGCCTTGATTGTCAAGAACTCTTACGATCAATCTTGGATCCCGAGACGACTCACACACTCTACGATGGACAATGGATGATGGTGGTGGATGATGGTGTTATGGTGGTGGTGGGTGGTGGGTGAAGTGTGAGAGAGGTGGTGTGCCAAGGGATGGTTTGAGCTTAAGCCAAGCACTCCTATTTATAGGCTGAACAGAAGCTCGGGCACGGCCCCGTGTCCAGTGGGCACGGCCCCGTGTCCATATCCTTCTCTTTCTTCATTTATTGCAGCTTGTCTTATTAGTTGACCACGCCCCCTTGTCCGCTGAGCACGACCCCGTGTGCAGAAGAATCTTTGTACTATGAAGATTTGCCTGGATTGTGCGAATCTTATAGTTGACCACAGCCCCGTGGTGGGCAATAGAAGCTTCTACCACTTTGTCTTTTCTGCTGACACTTGGGCACACCCCCGTGCTGGCTGAGCACGGGGTGTGTTCAGTCTTCTGTTATCTTGTTTTGCTTGGGAAGATGCTGTCGTGGGGTCGGGCATGTCACGTCTTGTTCCTTTTCTTGTATTTATTTTAGATTTTGATGTCTTTTTGCTTCTTTTGTTTATTTGAGCTCATTTAATCCTGAAAATACAAAAGGAAGACAAAAGCACACTTTTTTCCAACATTAGTACTAAAAATGGTTAGTTTTATGCCTCAATTGATGTAATTTATATGTTGCATTTTGCACACATCAATTATGCTACTCTTGAAAATTTGATCCGCTGGTCTATGGCTCATACATATGATCTGCTTCCTTATGTTGAGCTAAGTTGTGTGCTATCGAAACATCATGAAAACTTTTGCGCAAAACCTTGTTGATGATAAACCGTTTGAAAAGTTTTTGGAGAAAAAAACATCCTTTATGATATGCTTATGAGAACATATAAAAATCGCTTGCGTGCTATCATTTTGATTACATTTATCTTATGCTCTTTATGCATGGTGAACATACTTCGGGTGTGAGGATGGATTGTATGTTCACATGTGCGGCCATAGAACCCTAGATTTGTAGACAAGATATAGGGATACCGAGTCAACTACCTATAGAGGTACCGTAGGCATGTCGTTGTGATGATCGTAACCCTTGTTTCAGCCTTATTTATCGTTTAAGTATGTCGTTGTGGAGTTACTCAATGGAGAAACTTTGAACTCGAAATGATGATTTTTAACTCACTTTTTTATTATTCAAAAAGTTATATATTGTCTATTGTATTCTACATCCGTGCAGGCCATGTGCTCAGCCACCAGGTAATCAGGGTTGATCGGGGTTGTGTGAGAGAGTGACTAGGACTTGAGACCTAAAACCATCAACCATTTAAGAATGAAACCTAGATACCACTATGCTACAAACCCTTTGATACATAATTGTTGTGCAATTTTATATTTTAAAATATACTTATAGATTAACAAGTTTTAATCGCTAATTATATTTTGAAGTATGGAAGGCGTGTGCATGACCCGTCCGTCTGGTCTTGTTAATGCCTGTTCATGGAGCTGGACATACGGTTCTTGTTTGCCAAAGCGCGACCACTGCAACATTCCTTTCTTAGGGGCTGTTTGGTAGCCTCTGAATGGTCATTAAGAGGCTACCTCTTAATGGAACCATTAAGAATTTTACCAATGAGAAGGTAGAAGAACGTGACATGTGATGATTTACCATTCAGATGTTACCTCTTAACCATTCAGACTTGAGGTTACCTCTTATTCATTCAGAGGTTTTAAACCATTAAGAGATAGCATCTGAATGGTCATTAAGAGGCTACCAAACAGCCCCTTAGTTGAATGTATAAACTTTAGTATATATATTATTAAGGGTTAGGATATAAGACTATGGGGTATGGGGCTTGGGTTGGGGCGTGGGTTGGCTGAAAACGCCCAAGCCACCACCCCGGGGGCTTGGGTTGGGGCGTGGGTTTGGGCGTGGCCCTTGGGGCTTGCGTTTGAAGCCGGGCGTGGGGCGGGCTAGCAGGTGACATGGCGGGCTCTCAATGGCCAAACCAATAGTTTCTCTCTCCTCCAATTCCTCCCCATTTTTTAAACGTTAATAACTCTTTCATACGACATTATTTTTTTATAAAAATTGCACCAAAAAAACAAGCGTTTTTTATCTTTAAAACGAGTATACTATTCCTATATTTTCGAAAAAAAAATTGAAACCCAGTTGCGTAAAACGCAATGGAAAAAAAACCCTAAAAAATGACATTTTTCTAAAACGCAATGCACAAAAAACACAAAGAAATGTCTTATTTGTAAAACGCAATGCACCAAAAAACACAAACACGTGTCTAATTTCTAAAACACAATGGCCAGAAAACACTTAAAATGTATGTTTTCTAAAACGCAATGGACTGAAAACACATAAAAATGTGTTTTACCTAAAACGCAATGCACAAAAAACACAAAGAAATGTCTTATTTATAAAACACAATGGACAGAAAACACTTAAAAATGTCTCATTTCTAAAACGCAATGGCCTAAAAAAACAAAAGAAAGTGTTCTCTGTAAAACGCAATGGACTGAAAACACCTAAAAATGTGTTTTACCTAAAACGCAATGAATAAAAACACTTCAAAAATGTGTTTTTCTAAAACGCAATAACCAGAAAAAGCATAAAAATGTCTTAGTTTTAAAACGCAATGGCATAAAAACACCAAAGAAAGTGTTATCTCTAAAACGCATTGAACTAGGACAATAGTTGTCTGTGAATTGTCTGAACCAGGAATACAGTTATAAAACGCAATGGCATAAAACTGTCTACGAATGCAGTTTTCTAGAGGCAAATTTACAGAAAATTAATTTTTCTGAGGCATTTTTATTAAAGCAATTTAATCGGAAAAAAAAATTCTGATGCATTTTTTATTTGCTTTTTTATTAAAGCAAATTATTTTTTATTAAAACAATTTAATTGAAGATAATCAGCTCAACCCCAGCCAGGGGCTCTGCCTCTTGGACCCCGCCAGGGGCTGCCGCCCCTGGGACCCTGCTACCAGGGGCGCTGCCCCCGGACCCCCGCGAAGATCGTAAAACGCAATGACTAAATAAAAGCCCAGATCGTAAAAATGAAATTAAATAATTTCTTACATGGATCGAAGCCGATTTCTTCATCGATTGACGAAATTTGAATGATAGAAACACTTATCAGCGATTGAATCGAACGGATCGAGTGATTATCTTCATAATAAGGGGAAAAGGAAATTTTGAATGAAATTAAACTGGGTTTTCTTCAAAAAAAGCTGAAGAACACGTTGATCGGGTGTTTGAATCATTGATTGATGACGAAAATCGCACTATAATGTTGTGATTATTAAGATAGTAAGTGAAGAAAAGGTTGAAGATGGTGGGTTTTGAAAATGGTGGGTTTTTGAAGTTACTGGGGAGAAGAAGAAGGAAGAAGAAAGGATGAGATTGACTAAAATACCCTTTTCTCTTTATTTTAAAATTTGCCACATATCATAATCCTACTGCTTCCTATCCTTCCTAGCCAAAATAAACTTATTATTTGATCCCCACCCTGTATATTAAATATCTAATAACATAAAAAGTATTATAATACATAAAATTGTGACAAAAATAACGAAGTATCATATATTTTGTGTTATATACATATTATAAATATAAAGATAGGGGAGAGTTCAACTGAAAACTCCTTTTTATCGCGAGAACTCGAGAACTAACTAAAAAAACATAAAAAATATACCAATTTTTTTTTTACAATTTCTTATTAAAAATCGTTGTTTTTTATATATAAAAAAAATTTCAAAAAAAAAATGTAATGCACATGTGTATTATTACACATGTGCACTACAATTTTTTTTTTTTTTTGAAAAAAAAAAAGTTTTTTTATACACAAAAACTAGCGAAAATTGGGTAAAAAAAATTGGTATGTTTTTTAGTTAGATCACGAGTTCTCGCGTTAACTAGTGGTTTTCGTTTGAAACTTCCCGTATAAACATAAAGAAACAATTATATATCAAATTAAGTAAAAAACGGGTTGACCTCAAATAACTAATAAAAAGCCGAGACTTGGGTTTAGACATAAAACTCAAAATGTGTCAATGAGCTCTCTTAGACTAAGGGGAGTGGGGCGACTCCCACCCCCAGATCGCCCCTTATCGCCTGGAACACCGCCCCCGGAGGCGACTTGGGTGGCGTCCCCCTCCCGCCCGTCTCAACCAAGTCGGGCAACTTTACACTTTTGACTTCAATATATCCGTTGCCAACGGATAGTTTGGCCAAGCTTTTCTTTTTTTTTTAAATAATCCAACCTTTATAAATAATACCCCATATCAAACACATTTTTACCACAATCTTCTCTCAACTCATCAAAATTTATACCAATCTTCTATCAACTCATCAAAATGTATCCCCACAACATCCCTCCTTTCAACCAAAATACACAATCTTCCAATCCACAACCCGATATGGCGGACCCAAACGTTTTAAATAACCCCGCTTTTTACGCCTATTTCAATAATATGCACGTTGCTAGCCCTACACCGCAAGTATACTACAACAATACGACGATACCGCAACATATGGGGTTCACCACTTGGAACACACAACAACCCGGTGGTTTTCAAAACGTTGGAGGATCGAGCCAACAAAATGGTATAAATTTTTTAGATATTTTTTTGTAAAGAATATGTTTTTTTTTTTTAACTTTGTTTGTATTCCATCTAGTGGTTGATTTAGATGACGAAGAAGTTCCGGAGACCCAGTTCGATGTCGGTCAAAATGATGTTGAACCTCAAAAAAAGAAACATTCACACAAGAGGAAAACACCGGGTGAAGAACGCTTGAAAACCAAACCGATACCATGGACTTCCAACGAGGAAATGAGCTTGTCCAAGGCTTGGCTAGAAATAACCGAAGACCCGAGATGTAGTAACTATCAAAAGGAAAAAACATATTGGTCTCGTATTTACAACGTTTTCCTCAAGTTGGAAGATCAAGAAGATGGATACCGTGATCCCGATGGTATCGGCGCGAAGTGGCGTAAAATGCGTCCTTTGATTCAAAGTTTCAACCAAATATACACTCGCCTAAGTAACTCGCGTGTGCGCCAAAGTGGTTCCGACGATGCGATGCTCCAAGCAAACGCCCAAAATGAATTCCGAGTCGAACACAAGAAGGCGTTTCCTTATCTTGCTATTTGGCAATTTTTAAGAAGGAGTTCGAAATTTCACACAGTCATCGCCTTCGATCCATTTAAAACTCGTGGCCAACCGTCGGCTAAGCGGTCAAAAACCTCATCCTCAAACGACCATCAAAGTACCGGGTCGGACGCTCGGAGCCAAATAAATCTCAACGACATTGAGGAAGATTTCGAAGAGCCACATGAAGAGGCCGATGCGTTTCAACCACCACAACGGCCGGTTGGCCGAGATAGGGCCAAAAAAGCCGCCCAACCGTCTTCTAGCGGTGTACGAATCGACTACACCGAAACGTTCAAAAAAGTGACCAATAAGTTAGACGGCTTGTTGCAAACGAGCCAACAACGGATCAACTTAAAAAAAGAACACGGGGACCGAAAGCTAAAGCTGAAAGAAAGTCGTCAAAAAGCACTTGATTTGCAAATATTAACATCCGACACGACAAACCTTACTGGAGCCGAGCTCGCTTTAGCCGAACAAATGAAGCAAGAAATTCGAGAAAAATATAACCTTTGTTGATTGTATTTTTTTATTTTTGTTGATGTATTTTTTTTTAGTTGATGTATTTTTTATTTTATTGAAGTAATTTTTTTTATTGAAGTATTAGTTTTTATTTACTTTGATCAATACTTTTATAAAAAAATAGAACTTTTTTTATATCTTTTACATAAAAAAAGACAAAATAAATCAATCCACGTGTCGCAAGACGCCCCACCCAGCAAGGTTGCCCCACTCCCCCTTTTTTGGTCAAAATCCTCTAATATGACATGGCGCCACGTGGCGCCACGTGTCGCAAGACGCCCCATCAAAGGATGCTCCACTCCCCCTTAGTCTTAGATAAAAACATCCGAGCTGCCGGCTACCTTCTACCATCAATTCGACTTGACACAAATCCAAAAGGATGGCAATTTGATCAAATAGCTTATCTTAACTTTATAGCAAGTATAGTATTGATTTTGTATATCTAGACATGTTGAAACATTATAAGTTGTTAGGAGAAAACGAGTGGTTCATTTTAAACTAATAATTAATTAATTTGTTTGGTTATATAGATTGATGCATTATTGCTTGAAAGTTGAGTAGTCAATTCACAACCATTCTTTAGTTTTAAGAATAAAATATTACGCTATCGGAAATCTAATTATATACAAAGTTATGAGTCAAATATTTATTATTAGTTATAATTAAAAAAACTAAACTGTTACGAGTATACATTGGCTAGGCACTTATGGTTCATACAATAATATTTTTTTTTTAATTTGCAAATACCTCACGTTGGTCGTCTATTTAATTATGATATCATTTCCGGTTAATACAAGCTTTTAAAACTATATTTGAAACTTGTGATTCGGGGCGTTTGATTTATATGGCTCAAGACGAAATTTCAACTCAAACGCCATTGCTTTATTTTGGATCACCGTAAGGTTATAGTGAGGGGGTTGATTTTCTATCGTTCCACTTTGTCCCCATGGTGAAAATATCATATGAAGGCATGTCTACGGTAGTCATTTTCAATCATTTCTTATAAAATATATTCACGTCTTAAAATTGTTTTCGGTTTTTTGCTATACTAACCATTGTTAATTCACTTAGTATTGCTATTTGTGTGATTTATGTTTTCACATGAACCAAAATTGACAGCTAAAGCGTGGATGTAGTGTGATTATCGTGTCAGGCTCGGATAGATTAACATTTTAGTGACAGCTAAAGCGTGGATGTAGTGTGATTATCGTGTCAGGCTCGGATGGATTAACATTTTAATTATAGTGTATTTTAAGAGCTCACCTACACCACTATTATGTATTATACTTGTAACCTCGCAACCTTGACTTGTCAATGATTTAAGATTTTATTCTTTTTTCATATAAAGTATAAAACTTTATGAATATTATGTTATTCAACTACATAATTTAATAAATACTAAAGATTTTAAATAATGAATATAAACTTCTCCTAAAGAGTTTAAATAAAAAGTGGGTGTTACACACAACCACCCAAGGTTGTTTTGAGTTGTGGTGCCATTGTTAAAGGATGATAAAGGTTACTAAAGCCTCTTAAAAATTGTTTGTCTGATGTGTGTCTTAAATAGAGTTTAATCATGCTTGAACATAACACTTACAACATACAAGTGAGTCGATTGCAAACGAAAGTGTGTACGATGTTATAACATAATGAATAAACATGCTTTCCTTATAACATCATGAATAAACGTGCTTTCCCGATCCTTATATTGTCCAAGAACACATAGTCAATTGAGGTCAACGTTTGTTAAGCGGTGGGCTCCTTTGACCACGATTGTCCAAGAACACATAGTCAATTGAGGTCAACGTTTGTTAAGCGGTAAAAACTATTTTATCATTCGGTAAAAACTATTATATCATCTTAGTTCCATCCTCTTATCATTCTGTAAAAACTATTTTCATTTCGGATATTTAAATTTATTTGATAGTATTATCTCAGTACATTCTCATCACTATTTCAAGATACTTTTATTTACACCATGTAAAAATCAAATCCAAATGAAGTTATTAACTCGATGGATAAGATAAATAACGTTGCCTAGATCCATAATATCTACCTTTTGTTATATGATGACATTAATTGAATTATTATTAAAAAAATCTAAATATTATTGCGATTGATAACTTTATATTTGTGCACTAGGCTCACTTAAAGAAAGGCCCACTAAATTAAATTGAAAAAGGTGGGCCTAATTACGACAGAAATTCAAAGCCCCATAAATGTTGATATTTATGCACTAGGCCCACTTAATAGCAAAATCGATTTGTTGAAATTGATGAAAACTAGTCTTTTAGCATACTATTGGAATTGAGATGTCACATTATGTCTTATATTGTTTTTTATACACATACACTTCCAAATATGAATATCTGATACATATATGATTTGGATAACTTTTTTTATGTGAGTTATGTAATTTAATTGTTAGAAACTTTTATCTTGTTATGTATCTTTTTAAAGTTAAAAGTTAAGGGGAGTTCGGGACTTCTCACACGTTAACATGTTAATTTAAATATTAAGGGGAGTTCGGGACTTCTTATAAAACTTCTTATCTAATGTACGATAGGGTTCTTGGTTTGCGGCGTGATCATAAACATGTTTCCCTTTTCTTTCGTTATAATAAAACGACATTATAACTACCTAATGTCGTTAATTCAACCAATAACTACCTAAAAATTTGGAGTTCGAGTTGCGGTTAAGTTTAGAACTAGATTGATTCCAAACCAACATCAAATCAGTACTATATATTACAAGTTTTAATTCAATATTCACCTTTTTTATTCAGTTTTGAACCGTTACATAACCCTTGTTTGTTATCACGTAAGCAAATTCAACTAATATCTTCTACAGTAATTTTAGTTATAAATAATAATAAGATTTTAATTATTTTAAAAACATCAACTAATATCTTCTACAGTAATTTTAGTTATAATTAATAATAAAATTTTAATTATTTTAAAAACAGATATTTTAAGTTAATGATAAGAAAAGCAGTAGTTATACTGGGCCATAAAGTTGGGCCATTTATTCTGGTCCAAATTAATTGGAATTCGAAAAATCCAGTTGAAATGACATCAGGTAAGGCCCACTGATTACTTTCCTGCACGTTCTCTCACCCACCAGATTCTCACACGACATGACCGTCACCTAATTTCTCGAAGTTCTTACGTCACCCGCACCTATCGACCACGCGATGCGGCGGGTTCAAATGTAAAGCAACTCGAATTTGTACAATAAATACCTGAATCGTTTTTGAACAAAAGTTATGTCAAAAGTAGATAAACTGAAGATGTACATAAAAATAAACACGGAAATGTATTATATATGGCCCGACTTATTTGCGAAAGAAATTTATGTCGAACACCAACCTGAACTTACACCGACACGTACATAAAAATAAGTAAAAAATTATGTTTTTTAAGTTAAAAATGGTACCGTGCGTTGCAGTGGCGCCGAAACGTATAGTAAGTCGAATTTATAAAGTGTAATGAAAACATATTATATTTGACTGGACTTGTTGTAAAACGAAATTTATGCAAAAACGTAGATTATCTGAAAACGTACAAAAAAGGTAAAAAAAAAACATATTATATCTGAGCCTACTCATTTTCAAAGAAACGTAATCAACTTAAATTTAGAGTAAATTACATTTTGAGTCCCTGTATTTTAGTGGTTTTAACCACTTGAGTACCAAATCAAAAAGTTTAATGTCCTGAGCCCCTAACCGTTCATTTTGTAATGTTTTGAGTCCCTATGTTTTAGTGGTTTTAACCATTTGAGTTCAAAATCAAAGTACAAGTGTTAAAAAGTTGGACTCAAAATGTTATAAAATGAATGGTTAGGGACTCAGAGCGTTAAACGTTTTGATTTTGAACTCAAGTGGTTAAAATCACTAAAACACATGGACTCAAAAAGTAATTTACTCTTAAATTTATACCTACACGTACATAAATATAAGCACGTAAAAAATGATTATAAAGTTTTTACAGAGTTGAAGGGTTATAAGTGTCAGTACTAAATGTTGAAGGGTAAAGGTTATAATAAACAATAACTTACTAAAAGATAAAAAAAATTGACCAATGATCAGCTGCGATACAGCATGACACTAACTTGTATTTATAGTTATATAGAATGTTTTTGTGTAATTTAATATTTTAGCATAAACAATTGTTTAGTTTCCTAAGTCAAGTCCTAACTATATTTTGCAATAAGATACTTATGAATAAACAAGTTTTAATCAATAGTTTTAGTTTAAAGTTTAGAAGACATGTGAAGAACCCGTATGGTTTTGTTAATGCGTGTTCGTGGGGACGGACATACAGTTTCTATTTTGCCAAAGAGCGGCCGCTGCAACATTGTTTTGGTTAATTAACCGATTGCCACGTTTGTTCATGGTGCCCGATTGTGAATGATCCAATAAACATTTAACATAACAAGACATGTCGGTTGGTCCATGAAGCGTCTCCGCGATCATTTTCGATCATATCCGACTAATTGTCACCATTAATCACAAGACAATGGCATGTCGCTCAAGTAAAACATAAAACATGCATATGTTGGTCATTAATGCAAGAACGAATGTAACGTTCATTCTTTCCTAGTTTACCCCATATCAAAACTTATTTTTGTGCATTTGAAGGTGGACACAAAATGTAACACGTCTAATTATCACACCTAATTTATTTAATAATTAGTATACCTGTATAACATGTCACACTTAAAGTATTAGATATAGATATTTATATGATTCTCATAGTTTTTATTCAAGATTAATTATATAATAAAATAATAAATAGATACATAGCTATATATTAAATAGAAACTAGTGGAATTCACTTGCGTGGAAATTTGAGCTGTATTAGTTTAGTTTGTTACGATACGGACACTCGCTATTGCAATTGAAAGTGAAAAGCCAAAAAATAAAGACGTGATCCAACCAAAACGATATCGTCACACGTTTTACATCGATCGAAAACCATAAAAACGAATACTAGTACTTGTTTTGATACTATATTGATACCAGTACCGTGTTCGGTACAGTACCTGCACTCACTATAGGCTTACGATACAAAAAAAAAATCTTTATTACGAATACCACTTCGTTTTCAATAAAAAAAAATATGTCGGAATATTGAGAGAGAGAAAAATTAACCCAATTGCATATTCAACTTTTTTAGGTTTACAAACACAAATTATTTGATAAAATATAAGGGTTAATGGATTTTATCACCACTAACTATTGGCTATTGACCACTGCCACCCTCAACTATCACTTTGACGCCGACCACCCCAAACCTAACACTTAATGTGTTCTGTCACCACGTCATTAACTGATCACTAACTTTTGATCCTGTTACTATACATTTGGGGTGTCCTAAGATCACTAAAACCTTCCTAAGATCCCTATGACACCCCCAAAAGCATATTAACGGGATCTAAAGTTAGTAATCAGTTAACGATGTGGTAACATAACACACTAAGTGTTAAATTGGGGGTGACGGACGTCAAAGTGATAGTTGGGGGTGGCAACGGCCAATAGCCAATAGTTGGTATAAGAGGTAAAACTGAAACTTGTAAAAAAATTGTGCATACCGACCTTTGTTTATAAACATAAAACCTAAGGCATGAAAAAAAAAACAACCAAACAATATCACGTAACAGGTAGGGTTGTTCACGTTCACGAGCTGAATCAGGTTAAGCGGACCTTTGCTTTTGCTCATGTTCGTCTTGATTACAAATCATATCTCGCCAATCAGCTCGTTTACAACTAAGCCAAAAATCAAACCAACATTTTTCTAGCAAGCAATAATCAATCGTCGAGCAATTTGAACAACCCGACAAATGACTAAATTTACATCCTTAACGACCAGCCGACATACCGTTATTTTCCCATCACATCATCCACATGTGCTCCACACATCACCCATATAACATCCACATTTGTTTAGTAAACTCAAAACCAAAACCAAAACCAAAACCAAAACCAAAACCAAAACCAAAAACCAAACACAAAAACCGAACACAAAAACATGGGCATTGATTACTACAACATCCTCAAAGTCAGCCGCAATGTCTCCGATGAAGATCTAAAAAAATCCTACAAAAAACTGGCCATGAAATGGCACCCAGACAAAAACATTAACAACAAACTCGCAGAATCCAAATTTAAACAAATATCAGAAGCTTATGATGTTCTCAGTGATGTTAAAAAGCGTCAGATCTATGATATGTACGGTGAAGAAGGGGTTAAATCCGGGTTGTATGATGAATTGTCTATGATGAAATCGGGTTCGGGTTCGGGCTTTCGGTTTGATGTGGAGGAGGAGGAGGAGATGTTTGCTGATGAGTTTTTTTATGTGAGGAAAGCGGAGACTGTGGAGAGTAAGTTGAGTTGTAGTTTGGAGGAGTTGTATAAAGGTTCTAAAAGGAAAATGCAGATTTCTAGAGTTGTTCTTGATCATTCCGGGTATGGCGTTTTTCGAGAACTGCATAATACACTTGTATCTTTTGTTTTGAGTGTGATACAGAAGTCGGTTATGAGTAGGGGTGTTCTTTGGGTTTTTTTCCGGGTTTTGGGTTTTTCGGGTAGGGATTTTGGCTATGAAAAAGTGACCCGATAACTGACCTATTTATAGTTCGGGTTTGGGTTAGTTCGGGTTTTTGGTCGGGTGGTTCCATTTTCAGGTTTAGATGGAAAATGAAAAAAAAAAGTTTTTTTTTTTTATACAAAATATCATCAAATGTATCATTTTGCTAAAAAAATATCATCATGATTCAATCATTTAACAATATGGTATGATAATGTTCAAAAGTCCTAAAACTTAATGTTTCGAATATAAAGCATTCCAAATCAAATTTTAAATCTATAAAAAACGATAAATGTTTGGGTTTTAATTCGGGTTTCAAGTTTTGGGTTTTTCGGGTCGGGTTTTTCGGGTTTTTGGTTGGGAAAAAGTGACCTGATAACTGATTCATTTAAGGTTCGGGTTGGTCGGGTTTGGGTTATTCGGGTTCGGGTTTTTCAGGGTATTCTCTAATTCGAGTTAGGATGGCTTCAAAAGATAATTAAAGGTATTGGAAGATAGATGCATGTATTCAAAACAACGGATACAAATGTATTATGCAGTTTTAGAATCTTTAATATATTAGTGGTTCTAAAATGAATGCCCCTCTTGTTGATGGATTGTTGAATTTGTGTTTTTGTTTAACTGGGCACGTTATTTTCAGAATCAATAATATGTCGAAAACTACGAGAACTACATAAAACATTTGTATGTGTTGTATTAGGACTACGTGTAGTAGTAGTGACGGAGCTTGAACGGAAACTCAGTGGGCGTTGGACTCTCAAAATCCAAATAAGTGGGGGGTGGACTCTTAAAAATCCAATATTTACACTAAAATTCCAATATTTACACTAAAAAATTCCAAATAAGTGGCGCCCGGCCCTCCGAACTTTTCGCTCAGTAGTGTTATATATGTGACCCCCCCCCCCCCTCCGTCATTCGGGTCAAGCTTCGCCACTGGTTCTATTCTCAGTATAATATTGATTCTGAACTTAGAGGGTTGAATTTTATGCTTAATATCTGAACTGTAGCAAATTGAAAACACTATGTTTTATCCTATTGGATTGATGATATACTAGTTGCAATTACAGCAAACCAGTAACAGTAGAAGAAATTCTACCAATACAAATCAAACCAGGCTGGAAAAAAGGAACAAAAATCACCTTCCCAGAAAAGGGAAACCAAGAAGCCGGTGCGGCCCCGGGTGATCTAATCTTCGTCGTAGACGAAAAACCACACAACACTTTCAAACGCGATGGTAACGATTTAGTGTTCACAAAAAGAATCACCCTGCTCGAAGCTCTAACCGGAAAGACCATAAAGGTGACGACGTTAGACGGTAGAAATCTAGTGGTCCCGATAACAGATGTCATCAAACCGGCCCACGAGGAAGTGGTACCAAACGAAGGAATGCCGATTTCTAAAGAACCCGGGAAAAAAGGTAACTTGAGGATCAAGATTGATATTAAGTTTCCGTCGAGGTTATCTAGCGAACAAAAATCCGATCTTAAACGGGTTTTGGGTGGTGATGGTGGTCGTCGCGATGGCAGAGTTGATGACTTGTTTGGCGAATACTAATTTGCCATTTTTAATAATTGAAACTGTGAGAACACTAACTGTTGACAATGAAATTGTGTATATTGTGAGAGAAGATTTGTGCATAGTAAATAAATATGTGTTTTTGAACTTATGGGTATCATATTATTCTCGACTCGCGATTTATAGAATACATGGACTCGTGACATAAGACGTAACAAACATACTTGCTACATATACTTTATTTAAGTTGCAATCGTGTTGTGTCGTGTAACTAGCTTATAACTGGTTCTTTAAAACCTGTGTTTCTCAATCAACCTATGAAGCTCATCCTTCTTAACCCCGACAAGCCTGTCGCGTTCTTTTCCTTTTTTGAGCAGTACGAACGTTGGCATCGCTTGCACGTCAAAATCCTTAGCCACATCCTGTCGTATTATGCAAAATTAGAAGAAAAATAAATAAAAATCCGAATATATGAATAGACTTTGGTCACTGTGTTATAGACATTAGATATAAAGTAATTAAACGAGTCATATTCATGTTTAGAACTTTTGTTGTTTGCGTCACCAGAGACCTGTTGAACCCCCCCCCCCCCCCCCCCCCCCTAAGACACGACTTGTCAGCCCTATAATGGTATCAAAGTGGCCGAGTAAATGGTAGTTGTGGGTTCAAGTCTCATCGGACGACAAGTGTGTCATATGGGCAATTTTATCGTTCAAGAAAGAAGTTGAAACTTGTTTTGACATGACCCCGTTACCCAACCAGATAAAGAACACTTACAGGTAACTCATCGATATCAATCTTGATGAAGTCAACGTCTGTAAACTCAACGGCTAGGTCATGAACAGCTGGTTCAATGAATTTACAAGGTCCACACCATGCTGCCGAGAAATCAATTACCATCTATGTATTATCATGCAAGAGTTAGTAAACCCGAAAATATAAGGAAAGTGTTAGAAGAATCTGTTTTCTCAATTGCATGACTAAAACGACGTGGTATATGACATATTAGAATCAAATAACATGATGTATACGATGGTGTTCGAACATGATTTTGTATAGGTATCGTTTCTTACGAGTTTGTTGGATGTTTTGGAGTTCTGAAACTGCGTGTTCCACTTATCCAAGGAATGAACTGAAAGGACTTCTCCATGATCTGATGATCTTTGTTGTGTTGAAACTTGGGCTCCCATCTTTTAATGTATAAACTTTTAGTTGCTCTAGACTGGTTATAGATCTATATACATACAGATATATATAGCGATCGGAACTGGATTTCGGCAGTGGGAAAACAGCTTTTAGATCGATGTTGACATGGTATAGGATTCCTGTTCCAATGAGTTTCAACCATCGGTTTTATTACTAGTGAAAAGCATTAAACAATTCTATCGTGGTTTGTGAAGATTCAACTGATCAACACACGAGTTATATTATTTGTATCAACTCGAATAAGTTGTGTTTTGCATATGATACATAATTACATTGTCTACTTCAAACATTATTCGTATCGACTCGAATAAGATTTTTTTAGCCATATATTCTCCCAAAAGTTAAAAAATACATAATCATTTCTTTTTCGGGCACCAAATTCTTCACAGCATTCTAATAATCAATCACTCTTATTGTCAGAATATATAATCAATCACTCTTATTGTCAGAATATGTACTGTATTATGATGTTTTTGGACCAGTAACATCAGATTCTTTTCATAACCTTTTAAAATCCAAAATCCCCATTATAATAAGTATAAAAGGTCAAAATCTAAAGTAAATATAAGTAAAGATTAGGGTTTGAGGCCATAGATGTCCCGTTCGAATCCAATCCCAAACGGGTTTTACCGCAGTAGGCCTTCAGGAGGCGGGCTGTCCCAGAAACCGGAGATGGTGGGCTTGGGCTGCCCAATGCCGTCTGCGGTCACAAGTGTATAGAGTTTCCCCAGG
This sequence comes from Helianthus tuberosus, assembly GCA_030545235.1. Classification (NCBI taxonomy): domain Eukaryota; kingdom Viridiplantae; phylum Streptophyta; class Magnoliopsida; order Asterales; family Asteraceae; genus Helianthus; species Helianthus tuberosus. Next base: position 6,136,964 of record JARYGA010060438.1, read on the forward strand.
TAGTCAGGCTTTTATTTCAGTGTTCCAAATAGGTTTCTCTTAAGAAAACCATGTAAAACCGTTTTTTTAACTTGACTACGATTTAAAAAACATTTTAACAATGTTTTTCAAATTTTTAGGAAAAAGGGTCTATAATATTTTAACTCCATGTGAAACGACAGATAAAATTCTCACCAATTACCGAACAAGATTTAGTAACCAAAAAACCATATAACCATGCCTAAACAACCATCAATGATCAAGACTCTGCAACTTCACCTCCGGAAGCATGGTTGTATCCATTACTGCCGCCACCGCCGCGATTACCCCTGCCACCTCTTCCTCTGCCGCCATAATAGTTGTTCCTTGGGTAATAATTTCCTGGTTGTTCGAAGTATTGATCACGTCCGTTTTGGTAGGGGCCTGCTCTGCCACCACTTCGACCACCACGCCCATTCCCGTAACCTCTACCACTACCACGACCGCCGCTACGGCCGTTGCCTCTTTGGTTGTAGGATCTTCTAGGTACATACTGTTCTTTGTACTCTGTACCACCTGCAGGTGTTTCTACCTGCTCCACTGGAACTTCGTTTTCTAGGGAATTTTCGGGTTCTTGTTCATGCTGCGAATATAAAAAACTTACAATTTAAAACATGTTTGGTACAAGGTTTTGGTTCATACTTACAAACCAAAAGCCAACTTATTGGCTAAAGTAATGTACAACGATGGTCCCTATGGTTTACCAAAGTTTTGAATTTGGTCCATAGCTTTCCAAAAGTACACAGATGGTCCCGATGGTTTGCACTTTGCAACACATTTAGTCCCAAACTTTTCCAAAGGTCACATGGATGGTCCCTGTGCTTTGCACTTTGTAACGCATTTAGTCCCTAACTTCACGTTTAAATTGGACCTACTGAAACCTTTAGATTTATTGGCTGGGGACTAAATGCGTTACAAAGTGCAAACCACAGGGACTATCCGTATACTTTTAGAAAGCTAGAGACCAAATCCAAAATTTCCGTAAACCACAGGGACCATCTGTGTACTTTACTCTTTAAAACCAATCTCGCTTTCAATGACTATCAGTCATCAAAAAATCTTTGTTTTAGAATTTATATTAAAAAGTAGTCATTAAACAATCTTTGGGTAAAGGCGTGAAAAATAAAGTGTTTTATTGCAAATTAACTAAAAACAGAAATGGGAAGCAGGTAGCACCTTGAGCAAATCTTCAACTGGACTAGATTGGTCTTCATGAGTCTCATTTCTTTGGAAATCATTAGCAGGGTCTTCCTGTAGAAATAATCAAGGGTTAGAACTTTCATAATTATTTTCTTTAATAGATAAACGGAAATTTGTTTTCAGAAGCCAAAATTGGCATTTTTGTTGTTAGGGTTTATTGTTGTGAGCCCACATGCCCACCTTAGGGGTATTTTAAGTGAGCCTGTGGGCTCACACCAATAAACCTGAAAAACAATATAGTCCAATACTGAAGACCGTAAATAATTAAGCAATAGCCCTTGAAACAATTTATGGCTCAACATCCTATGCTGTAAATAAACTATTTACATTTTCCTGATGACTATATTTTGTTCTGAACATTTTGCTTCTTAAGTCAGATAATTTAATTTTAGAATATAATCATATATGTTACTGAAATTTAAGGATCATACAACGTAAACTCATACAGATGGTTACTGAAAGTTATTGGAAGGAATCTGGCTTACTATTCTAATTTCCAATTTCCCATGTCTCATGTTGTGCAAATTGACAATATTCTAACCTACTAGCAAGTTGAAATATTCTCGAATATCTAAATAAAAAAAATATATAAATATTTTATCAAACAAAAGTTTGGTAGTAGATAGCAACGTTTAAGCTCAGTAATTTGCTTTTTAAAAATTCTAATACTAAGGGAAGTTTATATGAGCATTGATTATTTTAGCATACAATATACAAGCAGAAAAATGACAAATAAAATAACAGCACAAAATGAATAATCTTGTCAGAGCACAAAATCACAGGGATTGAAAAATATAAGAAATATCTGTCGCGTAACACAGCAACAGCAAAAAAGCGTTCCCAACGCCCACCAATGAGAACAAATAATAGCTTTGAAAAAATAGCTTAGAAGCCAGTAAATCACGAAATACAGATTTCTTGAAGTCACTGATTCTGTGTGGTGCACAACAGAAAATAATATCTCAAGAAGAAAACATCATACAGGCTGCTATAAAGTATAAACTGGCAAAACGTGCAGCAGAAGCATAAAAGGTAATCAACTGGCAAAGGCAATCTATAACAACAATACTGCATACCACAATAAGAAAGTGTTTGTTTGGAGTTTAAACAGGTATCCGAAGCTTATTACGTTCTTAGTGACCTTAAAACGCGTCAGATCTATCTGTAAGATGAATCGTCTCCTATTTTGACTGGTGCGATGAAATCTGGCTCTAAATTTATTTACGTTTGATCAGCGTGCTGCAAACGAGATAATTGCCAAGTTTTTCTACGCATCTGATGGAGTGTTGAAGAGTTGTAATGAAAAGAGTGTGAGGAAAGCGTAGACGTGGAGAATAAGTTGAGTTGTAGCTTGGAAGAATTGTATAAAGGTTCTAAACGTAAAATACAGATTTCCAGAACTGTTCTCGATGATTCCGTGTATAGCGTTTTTCAATCTCACTGTTCTTATCAGTTTTGAACTTGGTTTCTAAAAAAGCGAGAAGTGCACTTAAGCGACAAGGACTAAAACCAAGGCACAAAGCGCAGGGCTTTTCGTACGTGAGGCACAATGTATTAATATAATATTTTTAATTTAATTCCATATAATATTTACTACAATGTTAATCTTTGTATAGATAAATAAAATTAATGAGCTCTATGTACAACATAAAAAGCTATACGTACAACCTAAAGTAGCACAAATCTTCATGATACACTTAAGAAACAAGAAAAAGAAACAAATAAACAAAAAGTTTTAGGTCAAATTTGATAAAAAAAAAAACTATATTAATCGTAACTTAGTAAAAAAGAAACAATACACAAAAAAACATAACCCTACTCCTGTTTCCATTTGCTACATCGCACTGTCTTTCTACCCTAATATCCATCCACCATCCAAAATCTGCTCCATCTATTGATCTCTCCCCCATGCCGTTGCATCTGCCATCTCTATCGCACATCTTCAGCACATGTAAGAACAAATTTTTAAGCATAAATGTTCGATTTTATCTCCCTGTACATGAATCGCTCGCTTCTCGCTTCAATTTTTTTACCAGAAAAGCGACAAAAGCGCTCGCTTTATGTACAACCCTCGCCTTGTGTTATACAAGGCGCAGCAGCTTGCGTCTGAGGTCGCTTTGTGCTTAAGCCCGCCTGAGGCGAGCTTTTCTAAACCAAGGTTTTAAATTTAACGCTTCATTGATATATTATTGAAGTCGTGCTGGGAATGTTGTTTAGGTGCCAATATTATGCTTTAGAACTGCGACAAACATCTAGATTCTAGCACCATAGAGATATAGACCCGCAGATTTACAAAAGAGAATATGTATACGGGGATATACATGTTTTTTTTATATTAGTTACCCGCAGATTTTAAAAGAACGGAAACGAGTTTCGAGGCGTTTTCCCTTCGCCTCACGAGGCGTAAGGCCGAGGCGGTATTAATAAATAAATAATAAAAATTATATATTATAGAAATAATAATACTAACTAATTTCATCATCAGATTCACCAAAATCAAAAAAACACACTAAAAAAACATGAAATGCTTGAAATTGACACAAAAAGTCAAAAACATCAAAAACAACTATCAAAATCCTCTGAGGCGCAGCTTTCTTAGCGCCTCAGCCCCTCTGAGGCACATATACATTAAAAACACCATGAGGCGCGCCTTGAGGCGCACGCCTCAAACGTTTTTTAAAACCATGGCCAAGGTTTAGAAAAACGGAATCGAGTTTCGAGGCGTTTTCCCTTCGCGTCACGAGGCGTAAGCCTCGAGGCGAACCGAGGCGTAAGCCCAAGGCGGAATTGAAAAATAAATATAAAAATTATGTATCTTATAAAACATAAAATACAGAACTTTCCTAATGTAAATAGACTTGTGAGAATAGTTTTGGGTTGAATATGATAAATGTTTAATGTTTAAGGGTGTTTATGTAAGTTTTTGTAAATGAAATAAATAAAGGTGTAGTTATTTTCTTCAGTAACCCTGATAAGTTACATCACTCTTTTATGCCATCATCAACTCGTATGTTCTACTTCTACCCTAATTTTCTTGGTAATCCATCCATCCCTATAAGGTATGTCTCCATCTTTGTTCTACCCTATTTTTTCTTGATTGCGCATAGCTACAAGCATCGTCATGGTTTTAAAAAACGGTTGAGGCGTGCGCCTCGAGGCGCGCCTCAAGGCGAAACGGCCAAAAAACGATTCTGAGGCGCGCCTCAGGGGGTTTCTACTGTTTGTGCGCCTCAGAGGGGCTGAGGCGCTAAAAAGGCTGCGCCTCAGGTGCGCCTCAGGGGTTTTAGATATTTGTTTTTGATGTTTTTGCGTTTTTGTGTCAATTTCAAGCAATTTATGTCTTTTTTATGTGTGTTTTTTATTATTTTGATGAATTTGATGATGAATTTAGTTAGTATTACTATTTTTATAAGTTATATAATATTTATATTTATTTTTTAATTCCGCCTCGGGCTTACGCCTCGGTTCGCCTCGAGGCTTACGCCTCGTGAGGCGAAGTGAAAACGCCTCGAAACTCGTTTCCGTTTTTTTAAACCTTGAGCATCGTACGTCTTTATCCAGCCCAAAAACCCTAATTTATCCCGCCTAAAAACCGTACGCCTCTGATTTACCGTTCCGCCTCGAAACGAAACGCCCACCTCATACCAGTAAGGCGTACGTATAATAACTGGCACTGAGACGCCGCCTCATGTACGATTTATCACCGTTCCGCCTCGAGGCGCGCTTCAAAACGGACACCTCGAGCGTTTTTTTAAACTATGCCAACACCCACACCCACCAATGAGAAATTGAAAAATACAAATATTAGCATTTTCAAGTATATAGCCGCTAACTTATTGGTGGCTTAACTAGTCCCAAAAAAATATGAAAGCAAAAGTAACAAGTGTAAAAAGTAGCTTAAAGCCACAAAACAGATTTCTTAAAAATCATAGCTTTGTACAGTGTGCACAACAGAAAACAATTTCATCTCAAACAGAAAACATCATAAAGGCTGCTATAAAGTATATACTGGCAAAACATGCAGTAGAAGCATAAAAGGGTAATCAACTGGCAGTAGCAATCTGGACGAACAATAATGCACACCACAATAAGAAAGTGTTTGAAATTGCTTTTGTTTACCCTCTTTAGACGACACTGTGTGAGCGTAAAAATGTGGCGTGGAAGGCCCTCCACACCGGGCACACCACCCCGCGTATGGCGTGGAGGGCGGTGTTGTGGGTGGGACTTCAGGATCTCCACTGACGTGGAGGGCAATTTTGTTGGTGTTGTGGCGCGAGTTGATTGGTGGTTTGTGGTAAGAGGTTTGTGACTGGTGAGTTTTTTTAAACAAAAGGTGGGCCCTTTCCACACCCAACACCACCCCGTGTTTTTTTACCAGGCCCCTTGCTGACGTGGCTGCCACAAGACGCTTCATGCCCCCTCTTCATGCCCTCCCACACCGTATAGTCTTAATATATGCAGATAGTGCTTATAGAGAAGTAATCATTTCAGACCAAAACAAGCAACAAGCTCTCATCCAAAAGACTTGAAAAATACCGATTGGCTTTTAAAACCGCATTAAGTGTCATAAGATTATAACCCGAACAAAAGCAGCAATCACAAACACCCATACGAAACGAAACGAAACTCAAAATCACAACATGAACAAAAGGCTAAACACAGTCAACCCTCATGGCAACAATGCTACTAGAGCAAACAACGTAATAATTATGCTTTCAGGTTATATCAAAGTAACATGTTGAACGCGTATCTCACCATATGAATTGAAAAAACACAACAATATACAAGGAAAAACCAAGATATTACCTTTTGTTCATGTGCTGTAACCGTGCTTTCCACCGGCACAGGAACATGGAACGCGTAATTTCCAGCCGCTTCAGCAGCCACAACAGCAGGCGCTTTCATCTCCGGAGTTATTTTATAAAAATCTGAACCAACAATCTTATCCAACTTCTCTCTCAATGCAGCATCTGCAACAACCAAATAACCACTATAAACAACAACATAACCATCAATTAACACAATTACACAAACTTAATGAATAATCATACAAGTAACAGAGGAATTCAAATCAATAGCCTGTTCAGACTTCTCAATCCAAAGCTTTGCATGTTCAATACACCTCTGCACCGCATTCGCATGCGATAAACTCGAATCAACCGGTCTCGAAATCAACAACGAACTCATAACCGAAATCAAATCCAAATCACTTTCTCCTAACATAACCGCATTATCATCATCCGTAACATAATCATAAGTCAAGCAACAATTCCTCTCGTGAGTCCTCGTTAACATAACCGAATTAAACTCACTCTGCGCTTTCACATCAAACATACTCCCGAAATAAATCAATTTCAACAAATCCTCAATAACCGTCGGTACGACGTCGTTTTCGGTACCTAGGGTTTTACTTTTACTTACTCTAACGCCGTCAGATTCGTTCTCATTGTTCTCGGCAACAACTTGACGGTGTTTGATCGCTAAACTGATTTCTTCTTCGACGGCGACGGTTAACGGCTGCCGGAGCTTCTCGAGCTCGTCAACGGCGAAGAGGATTGACGGTTTTGATTTGAGGAGGTCTTCTTGTTCTTTGTTTTTTAAGGATTTGCCTTGAGAGATGGAGTCTTCTAGCTGAGATATGCGGTTGAGTTTTTTTTTTAGGTTACGGATGCGTTTGTTGAGGACGGTGAGAGATGGTCTAGTGTCGGAGACGTCGCAATCCGCCGTGGATGATGCCATTGTGTGTTTGGAGTTGGAGGAAAGGAGACGGGGGTTAGGGTTTGCTCCGCCGTAGACGGCGGTGTGAGGGTTTTGATTAGGGTTTGGAATGGAGAGTAGGGGGTGGGACTGAAAAAGGCTTGGATGTAAAATGTATCGTCCCGGGAGTTTACTGTTTATTAAGCCTTGGCTTTGCGATTGGCGTAAACCCGTGCCAAATAGCACTAGTGTCATACAACTATAGATTGTCAGAGATCACCAATACTAACACAATGAAATTAGACCGGAACGTAAAATAAAGAAAATAATATCTAAGCTGATTTAGGATTCGCGCATTGCGACGAAACTTGTTAAATGGGAAAATAGATAACGCAAAAACGTTAAACCATACACGCACGTTGCGCCATATTAACTCGCAAAATATTGAACGAAACGTAAAAACGTTGAACACACAAGCACGTTGCACTGTGTAAACTCGCAAAAATTAGAACAAAGTGTAAAACAAAAAAAAAACCGCGAAATTTGAAAAGTATAGGGGACCAAGGTTGAAAGTAAAAAAATTGTGAGGTTAAATTGCAAAATTTGAAACTTTTGGTTAAAAGTAAAAAAAGTTAAATAGTTTTGGGTTAATTGTGTAATATCATTTTTTTTAAATCTTTCTAAGCATTGGGTACAACCCCTCTATGCATAAAGATGTTGTAAACTTATAGTATGTAATTCCTAAACTAAAAAATCAATACTTTTTTCTCTCTTTTCCATTAAGTAATATTTTTATATATTCATTATTACATTTTATCTCTTCTACACTCACAACCACCTTTAAAATATTTAAAAATTTATAAGGTGTGAACAGTGTTTCTCATATATTTGCAGATGAACAATACCATTTTCATATATTTTCTATCTCATTCACTCACACCCACTCACAACCAGTGTTTCTCTTCTACACTCACACCCACTCACAAACAGTGTTTCTCATATATTTGCAGATAAACAATAACATTTTCATATATTTTTTTAAAATCTCTCTAAGTAACTCACTCACATAAATATATGGGATCCATTGTGAATGTTCTTTTGTGTTGAGCCAAGAGTTTTACCACAGTGGGCTTTCGAACTATGGTTTTCTCTAAATGATGGTGGGCTGGGTCAGCAACGTTGTCTGCATTAGCCAAAAATTGGGTGGCCTTTTGCCACTAAGATTGCCCGGGTGATCAATAAGGACTCTTGGGAATGCCTGCGATTACCTAATAAGTGTAGTGACTAGCTTTCACAATCAAAGGGTTCTTTTGCCACTTTTTAACACGTGATCGATGAAAAGGGTATGTTATTTGCACTTTTTGTGATCTTAAAATACATACTTATTACTTACAAGTAATCAATGATTATATAAAAAAATGTTCTCCCCATTCAAATGAAACATGTGATTTAGGTTATGATAAATCATTTCCCAAATACAAAACAATGAGTAATATACCTTATCAACATTGCACAGTCGATGATATGGCGTTTGAAGTTATCAAGACTCGTATTTAAAGTAAGAGTCATATTGGGTACCACCATAATTATCTAGCAATTTGGTAGAAAAGAAACAAAATTTTGTGGAAAATGATCTTGTTTTTACTATTATATAAAGGCGTCTTCATGATCTTTCGAATCGTCACTAAACCCCTTGGAGTATGCAGCTTTATGGAGAATTATAACGGTTGGTTGATTACAGCTAACTAAAAGGTTACAACCCTTTGAACCGTCACCTTTTTAACAACTCCAACCCCCAGTAGGTGTTATGATGTTAGTATAGTTGAGCTTTATTACATAAAGATTGAGACTCGAAAGTCGAAAGTATGTAATATTGTGATATAGAGGGTCGGCCACTCGGCCCAAGGGCCAAGTAAAACACGGGTTTTGGGCCCCACTTTTTAGCTCAAGCACCATACCATTTGACCACTACTAGGTCACGGGTAATATTCGTTTTGTGGACCAAAATTTAAGTTTTGAAGGTTAATTACATAGAGCACTACAAATTTAGGTTGATTCAGTTTTAGTCCTTGTACATTCACAGTTTCACACACTGCGAAAAATGAGCTATAAGCCTATAACTTGTTTGTGTTGGTATTAAAATTGGTGTAACAGTAATGTTTACAGACTAATGGAGATACAAAACTCTCATGATCAGTTTATGTTCATTCAGGTATGATAAGAACATTATTCTCATACCCATTCTTGTTGACAATAGGACGTAACAGATCGACTCTCCAGACACCATCAACGATGAATTTATACTACAAAAACACAAGAAAATTAATCATTAGTCTTATTTGGACGCATATGGTTATAATCTTAAAAAGATGCGACAAATCGGTTGGACATAGAACATAATTTGTAATAAAATGATGACTATTTTACCTCGTATCTTCCTGGATACAACTTAAAAGACAGATAGAAAACACCTGCTTCTGACTTTTTCATCCTTCTCTGCATTGCATCATAACCAATGATGAGTTGAAAATGGCAACGAATATAACGGTATGATAAACATGAAATCTTAATCCACAATTACTTATATAGTTAAAAATAATAATAATAATAATAATAATAATAATAATAATAATAATAATAAATAAATAGTAATGTTGCATGCTTTTAGGTCATGTAAGGGTAATAAAAAGTATAAATTTTTATATATTATTACTAAGATTATATAAAAAAAAAGAGTAAAGTGTCATTTTCGTCCATGAGGTTTGGCCAGTTTTGTGACTTTCGTCCAAAGGTTTGTTGTTCCGTATCTGGATCCAAAAGGTTTGAAATCTTGTCATTTTCATCCGGCTCGTTAACCCCTGACTTGATGAAGAAAAATGGATGGAGTTAACGAGCCAGATGAAAATGGCAAGATGTCAAAACTTTTGGATCCAGATGCGAAAAAACAAACCTTTGGCCAAAAGTCGCAAAACTGGCCAAACCTTAGGAACGAAAATGGTATTTTACTTTAAAAAGAGATTAATTTATCGCGATCCGCATAATGCACGTGTTTGCTCAAGAAAAAGAACAATAACCTGAGTGGTCCAACCATCAACAGATCCGACTAAAAGAACTTCCGATGCCGAATCATGCCAGATTATGCAAACATTATGAAGTTGCAAATTTCTACATCCGCCGTCAGTTCTCATTTGTTTCTTCTTTACTAGTTTTTGTGCATCACTGGAAAGTGAAAAGGAAAACTATAAGTACATTATGTTTCACTTGAAAAAAATTTAAAAAAAAATAAAGATGTTTATAATTCATACATAATTGATGATGCCAGTTTTCCCTCTAATACCGTTAGCTTTGCACATACTGATTTCAACCTATCGTTGACATTCAAATCCTCATTTACATGAAGCCTTTGCAGCTCACTAGAATCATGTTTTGTAAGATTTACATATGGTAAGTTGTTTGTTTTCTTATCTTTCATGAACCTCAACAAGCGAAGAGACGAAGTGAGCTCGAGTTTCATTTGCTGAAGTTGGGATTTTACGTCATTTGAATCTGTTCCGTCAGGCATATTTGACTTTTCAACATAATTGGGCCCAGTAGCTGTTAAATCTGAAACAAAGATTAATACAAAAACATAAATCAATAATACTAGAGATGGGCTAGATGGCAATTTAGAATCGTTTATTTATGAATGGGTCGATTTGGGTTATATTTAATCTCACACAAGTCATATATAAAATAGCTAAAAGGGTATGATCCAAATCGACAGAATTGGTGAAATTAGTTGAATACCGTTCGAACTCCGTCCGAACTGTAATTATATTGCTTTTGTAATTATATTCAGAATAACCAGACCCATTTAAACCCATTATGGCGTTACCTAACCCGACCCATCTAGCCACCTCTTGCAATATAGTTTGGGTTTACTACAAAAAAAAATTTCACCATGACTCACCCACATCAACTGACCCGTAAACTCTTTGACCGTCATTGACTTTGCTCAAATCATATATACAATGTCCATCTTCAAGCCATGCATCCTCATGAAAGACTGTTTCCCTGATCACAAAAATACTTATTATCATGAAAGACTGTTTCCCTGATCACAAAAATACTTATTATAAATAAGATTTTTTTTTCAAGTGAAAAGAAACATTGTGAGTTTTATTTTTTGTTATCTGAATAGCATCAAGTCATCTAGGGACACGTTCAAATTTAAGTACACAACCACGATAACTACATGATACACTTGTATAATACATAACCATGTTATCTTTGTTAAAGCAAAATGTACAAGTGGTTATGCGATTCTCGCGTTCTTTGCTTAAAATAGTTCTTTATTGAACGTCCCTCTAGTTTACACTACATCAAGAAACAATGTACATTGTAATTCACACTTCCATTCAAAGTATTACAACAAGAAGCAATTAACTTATGGCTAGGGCTGCAAACGAACTAAACGTTTGGCGAACAATTCGTGAACCGTTCGGATGGAAGTTTGTTTGTGTCCGTTCGTTTATTAAACAAACGAACACGGCCAAGAAATTTCGTTCGTTTAGTTATATGAACGAACATGAACAGATGATGTGTTTGCTCATTTATGTTCGTGAACGTCCGGTAACGTGTTCGTTTGTGTTTGATAGTTCGTTAGTGTTTTTAGTTTCTATATTTTATTTAAATACTTCAAAATTCCGACAAATAAAATATTTAATAAGTGTCGGTGTATTATATATTCTGTTCATGAACGCTTGTTTGTGTTCGTTTGTTTCCTTTGTGTTTATGAACATTAGTTTGTGCCCATTTGTGTTCATCGACGTCCGATTTCGTTCGTTGCCTAAAATTAATAAACACAAAAGAGCACGAACAAGTTCATTTCGTTAACAAATGAATACGAACATAAAATCTCGTTCGGTAAGTGTTCATGAACAGTTCGTAAACACATGTATTACTTAACAAACAAACACGAACAAGGTCTACTTATGGCAAATATCATAAAACAAAATAAGGTTCAAATCTTACACTGATCTACCGGAAGATGAAGAGCATTGATGAGATGAACTACACGAAGTCAAAGAAGGGTCAAATCTTGAATTCACATCCCTAATATCATCATCAGAACCATCCCAACCCAATGACATCCAACCGCCTTTCTTGATAATGGCATCCACTAAATCACTTCTCCCTGCATCCAACAACTCATTTTTCGTCGGAAAATCATTCGGGTTTCTCGAACTCTTCATAAACTCCAATATCTCCCCCTCCAAACCCAACTCTGAATCACCCTCTAACGGTTCTAACCCCCCTTTACACAACATCCCACTAACAATTCTCATTTTCTTCAAAACTTTAATCCCCAAAAACCTGTCTGTTTTCACTATCCTTAACACAACTGCTGTACTAGTCTTCGAATTGGGTCTCATTATACGAAGGGTGTAACTGACAGGCGCAATCGGGTTGTGAATGTTTGAGAAAGTTGTTAGCGGCATTTCATCGAACACTTGGTGAGCAGATGTTTTGGAAGGTGTAAAAGAGATTATCTGACAAGAAAGATGGGTCTTTGAAGCAACGAACAATGCGTAACTGTCTGAAAAGAAAACTGTTGGTGATGGAGTGAAGGAGTGCCATTTATATATTCCAATTTTGGCTCCATGTTTGTATTGGTGGTTGTGAATTTGAAGGACCAACAACCGAAAGAATAATAAATGTTAATTTTGCTATAGTTTTAGGGTTAGGCTTTATAATAACAATAATAATTTATTTTATCAATTAAGATCATGAGTTAATTAATTTATTAGAGATTAATATTGGTTTTCTTTTATTATAACTATATACTAGGTTAAAAGTTAAAACACAGTGTATTTAACAGATTGATTAAATATATTTTTATATATTAAGTAATAAAAAAGTTACATCTTTAACCCGTGTATTGCATGAGATGAATAAACACGTGTATTACACGAGTTGAATAAATATAATGTAATTAGTTAACACACAAAGTCGTCAAGATACGTTTTTGGGAAAATGAACTTTGATGTACGATTTACATATTATAATATTTTACTTTGTTTATTTATTTATTTATTTATTATTAGTTATAAACTTGTGTATTACAAAAGTTATACAATATGTTTTGTTTTTTTTTTCTAATTTATTAATAGGTTAGAAACGTGTGTGTCACACGTGGTTGGATCAATAAAATATTAAATAGTTAAGAAAAGAATATTAAATAAATAAGAGATAAGAAAAAAATAAAATAAAGATAAAGATTATATATCAATAATATTAGTCGAAACCTTTATTAGAAGATATATATAGATATAGATAAATGTCGACTTAAAATATGGAAGAACTTGATAAAGTGTTTTAAATCTTGTAATTTTTAAGATAAAGATAAACATAAACACAAACATATATATGGTGGGAAATCTAAAATAAAAGATGTCTCCATTAAATGACACGTGTCCCTCATTAGTTTACTTTATTATATAGTATAGATAGATTATATATATGTATATATAGAGAGAGAGGGAGAGAAAGTGTACTGACCTTAACGTACGAGCGTACGCGATGTGAATTCTGCACGTTATAACACCCCATAACGAAACCCCGCATGCCATAAAAAAAAAATACAAAACCCGAATGTTGAAAAAAAAACCCGCATGTTGTTAAAAAACAAATCCGCATGTTTGTAAATTACGACGCATGAACAATCCGCATGTCATGAACCAAAATGTAACTGCATCTCGTACGCATCGTACGTTAAGGCGAATTGTACGTTAACCAACCCCTATATATATAATATAGATATAGATTAGTATTTATATTATATACTAGTTTAATTAATTGTTAGCTAACATCTTTTGGAAATTTTGTTAGGTTGATATATTTAGCATTTTCTAAGTATTTATATTATATACCAGTTTAATTAACTTTTAGCTAACATCTTTTAAAAATTTTGTTGGTTGATATAGTTAACATTGTATAAATTTTTTATGTTATTTTTTTTATAGTTAATCAAATATTGATCTATCTTTAAGTTTTACTATTATTCCATCACAAGTGTTCAACAATCAACACCACCAAACGCCACATAACTACACCAAAACCCAACCGATGATATCATGAAATGTGATTGTGTCAATAGGACATTAGGCGTAAAAGTGATGGAATATTTGTGTCACCAGCCAAATAATACCAAAAATGTGTCTACAAGGATAGGATGTTCTGCACAAAAGTTGATTTTGCGATAGAAGTAGCCAACCAAATATTTCATGACACGCGTCATCAGTGCCACATCGGGAGCATGAGTGGGCATGATTTGCGTGAATGGAATATGTGACTTATGTTGATTGGGTGTAACATTCAAATAATAAAAACAAGAAGAGAATTGAGAGAGGGGGCATTCTTTGTTTATCTTAGATTATTGTAGACACAAAACTTATACATGGTCCTCTTTTTGTTAATTTTGACTAAGACATACAAGTCAAGTTCCTCCACACAATTATCATTTGTACTTGTTTAATCATAAAGGGATTTTGTAGAATTGTGTGTCTCTCTTTTTCAATGGCCCATAACTTTGGCAAGAAGTCAAAACGAATTATTGGGGGCTATTCCCCTTTTGTTGGTGAACAAGAAGAAAACAGAAGTAATAAAAATGGCTATTTTGTTCCTTCTTCACTTTGTCGAATATTAAAATCGAAGGTGGGTTAAACGGAAGGTATTTCTATTTTGGTTTTGGTTCCTTCTTTGACTGATGATTTTTGGACGGCAATTTTCTTGTTTTTAGGCCACTGCACTCCCCAAATTGGAGAGTCTCGTTGCCCCATTTTGATCAGGTTATGTTGTCTTAACCAGGTCCAGGCTGGCTTCAGAGTTTGGTTTGGGCGTTCCCCCAGGAAACCATACGGCCAGCTGCCACTTAACAGTCGTTGTGTCACCACAAGAGCAAAACTCTCTCTGGCGTAACACACAGTGGAACGAAAACCCGGTGAATTGACAACCTCGCAAAAAGCCTAATATACTTTATTGTCTTAATCCACAAAAAATGACACAAATGAGGATCGAATTTGAGTCTCCGTTAAAGAACCCAAACCTCCTACCAACTATTTCACAAGTCGTGGATTTTGATGATTAATGCATAAGGAAGAAATAAAGAGAATAAATGTTAGGTAAAATCATTTTGAGTTTATCTTTTATTTGTGTTGGATATTTAAAGCGAATTTTTTATGTAAAAAACAAAAGTTGAGCCATATATATCTCTTTTTTTTTTTTTTTTTGGTTTACTTATGAACAAAACAAGGAGTGTACAAAATACATGTTTGCAAACATTTTTAGGTAAGATTATAAAGACTAAATATTTTTAGACGAAATTTGATTTTATATTTAGTTTGTTTAAATGAAACAGATTCACTTCAAAGATTGATTCTGAAACCTTGTATATTTTTGTTTTTCGGTTTCTTATGTTTCAAGCATTCGCATCTTGGTATTTCAAGCATTCGCATTTTGGCTGCGCGGCGAGCTTCCCGGGCAGTGGACCTTATGAGTAGCCTTTCGCAACTCCGAGACCCGCAAAGTGAGCTTCTCCTGCTGCGCTCTTGCATGGGTGTCGCCAAGCTCCTTTTTGGTCTGCGAACTTGTCAACCTGTGTTTGTAAAGGAGGCGGTATCCGTATTCGATAAAGGGCTACGGGGGGCTATAGAGGACATTGTGGTGTGTGGGGGTCCGTTTTTTGGGGATTTTCAGTGGCGGGTTGCTTCTCTACCCTGTAAGATGGGGGGGCTGGGGCTTTTATCGGCCATGGATGTATCCATTTACGGTTTTGTTGCCTCGCGAGCTCAATCATGGGGGCTGCAGGATCACATCCTGCGCGAGAGTGGAGTTATTGGAATGGATGGGGATTATGACATGGCTCTGGGGGAGTTGCATAGACACCTCCCGGATTTGGATATTGGCGGTTTCGCTAACAGGGACACCGCCCCACCGAAGACCCAGAAGACTTTGGCGAGTGCTCTGTTTTGTCGTATCACCCAGAATATTGGGTCAGATTTCTGTACGACCCCCCGTCAGAACGCCATCCTAGAATGCTTGCGGGGCCCCCACGCCCAAGATTTTCTATCGGTCATCCCCATCGAGGGTTTAGGCCAAAAAATGTCAGCTGTTGAATATCGTGTTATCTTAAAATATCGGCTCATGATTCCTATGTTCCCTGATGATGAGCAATGCCCGATTTGCCAGAAAGCTTGCTTAGACCAATTTGGGGAGCATGCTCTGCACTGCAAAGAACTGCCAGGTTTTAAGTATAGGCACGACTGGGTGCGGGATGTCTTGGGGGACATCCTCAAACGAGCGGGGATCTCGGTGAAGAAAGAAGCCCCCGTAAACTTTTTGACAGATCCGAGGGAAGGAAGATCTACATTGCGCCCCGCGGACGTTTTAGTTTTCGGGTGGGATGCAGGTAAACACGCTTGTGTTGATCTTACTGGGGTGTCCCCCCTTGTAGGCTTACGGGATACCGGTTTTGTCCCTGGTCAGGCGATTGCAAGGGCGGCAGCAAAGAAAATGGACAAACACGCAAAAGCCTGCGAGGATAATCAACATTCCTTTATCCCTTTTGCCTTTGATACCTTTGGCGCGCTAGCTCCAGAAGCCATCCGATTTCTTGAACGGGTCCAACGGGTTGTTCACAGCAACATTTCGTCTCCTAGAGATCGGGGTTTCGTTTTTACTAGGTTAGGTTTCGCTATTCAAAAGGGGGTAGCGGCGCAGCTTGTTGCCCGCTTACCGGCTATCTTGGTGTAATTTGTTTGGCCTTATATATAAAAAGTTATCTTAGTTTCTTTAAAAAAAAAAAAAAAAAAAAAAAAAAAAAACGTACAAACCTCCAACACCCTTCCCACATTACATGTCTTGGCTCATAATAACGGTCAACGGTGTGTCTAAGTTACGTATATTGTTATTAAACTTGTATGTACTTGGATCATAAATACACACAAACTCCCTTTGGCCTAAAATTTACAAGTACGTGCTATGTGTTATAACGTCTTCCTACACTTCTTATAAAAACATTTTTTTTTGTGTAAAAAGACCAATAATACAAAGCGGCTGATACACTTTAAAACACAATTTCTATGTGTAATGGTTTCACTAAAAAGTGAATAAAAAGGTTGTATAACGTCATTGCCATATATATAAGTGAAAGTTGTTTCACTGACTCGTTCTTTTTCTTTCCACCATTATCTCTCTTCCTTTTTTTCTCTCGTTCTTTTTCACAACTTCCACAAATTCATGCACATAGTCAATGATTTTTCTACAATTTCTCTCCTTCAACTCATCATCCATGTCACAAATGCACCTCAAGTGAAGTTTATTGGGTTTGGTTTAACTTTTAAGTGTGTGGCATCTGGAAATCTAATAGATAAAAGAAAAAAAGTGTAACGTGGTTAATTGTGATTGGGTGAAAACAATAATTTTGAAGGGTTTGTGTGTGCAATTTCCATCCCACGTTCACGGTTTTTCCCACCCTTCCGCTCATCACGCCCTTGAAACACCCTTGCGAGGCAGTGTTCCATGCTAAAAATGAGTGAGGTGGCAAAAGGCGTTAGCCCATTATACATAACGTTACTTCAGACTTTACTTGTAAAATATCATCCACTTAAGCTACATTTCCACACTTCATTTTGATTAACCACAAAAATTAATCATAAATAAAGAAAATCCAAAATAAAAAGATGTAATAATGATACTTTGGATAAATGTTTTAGAGTTTTTTCTATCTTGTTTTTAATAAAACAACAAAATCTGAAATGGTTTCAAATATTTTAATCAATTATATTTCTATGTATTGTTCTTATAGAGTAGGGTTCGCACGGAAAGTGTGTTTTTCCTAGAAAGTCTAGGAAGCGATCTGGTCCATCCGATTGGTGTGTTTAAGGGTTGAGATTAAATCAATGGCAATCTTGTAATATTTGAGTTTAATTAATTGATTGTTTTAAACGAGTAGGGGCAATTTTGTCAATGGTCGTGTTTTAAATCAATTAGATAACCGCCCAGTTCCTAAATTCAAGCGATTTTCCCTCTCTCTCTCTCCAAACCGATCTTGGAAACCCCAATCCCTACCAAAAATAACTACAAACATGGAAGAAGATAACTTTAGAAACGATGGAGAGCACCGGATCAAATTAAAACACTTCTCCATCTCCACCATCTCCGAGTTCATCATCACCATTCAAATATTGTTCTTATCATCTCCGTTTTCTTGACGATGTGTTTTAACGGCAAGCAGATTCATACAGTCGTGTTTTAGCATTCAGATTCATACAGTTGTGTTTTAACAGCAAGCAGATTCATACAATTGTGTTTTAGCATTCAGATTCATACAGATGTGTTTTAACAGCAAACAGATTCATACATGTGTGTTTTAGCATTCAGATTCATACAGATGTGTTTTAACAGCAAACATATTCATACAGATGTGTTTTAACAACAAGCAGATTCATACAGTTGTGTTTTAGCAAGCAGATTCATACAGATGTGTTTTAACAACAAACAGATTCATACAGTTGTGTTTTAACATCAAGCAAATTCATACAGATGTGTTTTAACAGCAAGCAGATTCATACATATGTGTTTTAACAGCATTCAGATTCATACAGTTGTGTTTTAGCATCCAGATTCATACAGATGTGTTTTAACAACATTCAGATTCATACAGTTGTGTTTTAGCATCCAGATTCATACAGATGTGTTTTAACAGCAAGCAGATTCATACAGTTGTGTTTTAACAGCAAACAGATTCATACAGTTGTGTTTTAACAGCAATCAGATTCATACAGTTGTGTTTTAGCATTCAGATTTATACAGTTGTGTTTTAACAACAATCAGATTCATACACTGTGTTTTACCATCTTTATATTGTGGGATCTATAAAAAAAAATTGACTTTAGCCTTGTAAACTGTTAAAACACAGCACCAAGAACATGCTGATAAATTCCAGTAATCTTCTGAACAATGGAATATGCGATGTAATGTGACATGGAATTTTAGTTAATGAACACATTGACTTCCAGATTTGAATTCGAAAATAATAAAAATTCCGAAAATCATGGAATTTTAGTTAATGAAGATACATTCCAAAAATAAAACTAAAATGTGAAATTACATGATAGCCCTTCTACTAAAAATCCCTCAATGACACATGTCCAATTCTTATTCCTTCCTAGACTTTCTAGGAAAAATAGACTTTCCACCCAACTCCTACTCTGTTCTTATATTCACTAATTATATTGTAAACAATGTAAGCATTAATCCATTGATAATTATTTTTTGTCTAATCAATTAGTAAGAAACACTTATCCTTTATCTTATACATATCAAAATTTATCATACATATATCGAAACAATTAGTCATCTTTCGTCTCTCTAAAAAATTGTTGAAACTGATTCTAAACACACACACATATATATAGGAACATGATCAGTAGAGAACGCCTCAAAGTATGAGAACGGTGAGAACGATTCTCAGTGACAAGATCTCAGTGGTTTGTGGCTGAGATTGATGCGGTGACATTTTTGTAAATAATAGGGGCCTTGGAATTAACAGGAGGGGTAAAATAGGAAGATCCAAACAAAGGTGCACATGCTAATCACATGTCATTTTCCCTCATCATATTTAAACGACAATAACTTTTTTATACGTGATTATTTTTCGAAAAAAATTACACCATAAAACTCAGCGTTTTTTTATCTTTCCAACAAGTATACTATTGATATACTTTAAAAAAAATGAACTGGGTTTTTATGACGTTTTTCTGAACCAGGTGTTTTATGGCGTTTTAGACTAGGTATTTTCATGGCGTTTTTCTGAACTAGGTGTTTTTATGGCGTTTTAGACTACGTATTTTCATGGCGTTTTTCTGAACTATGTGTTTTTATAGCGTTTTAACTAGGTATTTTCATGGTGTTTTTCTGAACTAGGTGTTTTTATAGCGTTTTAACTTGGTATTTTCATGGCGTTTTTCTGAATTGGGTGTTTTTATGGCGTTTTATTTGAACACCTCGTTCATGTGAGTGAGTTTTTTGACAATTTACCCCTTAGTTTAATTTAGCATCAATGCCACATGTCAACACCAAAATCGTTCTCACCGTTCTCACACTTTTCACCGTTTTCCTTAAGTCCTAACCCTATATATATATATAAGGGAAGGCTAGACAGAAAACCCTTAAATTTTTAGAAAACTCTGGAAACTCAAATCTCCCCCCATTTTAACCCGACCTCCCGACAATTTTTTTTTTTTTTTGAAAAAAATAACACATGTAATATACATGTTTTAAAGTGTTTTGGGCCAAAAAAAACAAAAAAGCGCCGAAGAGATTTAAAAAAAAAATAAACAAATTTCAGCAATGTCCGGTTGCCTAACATGTGTTAGGCACAAA
Source organism: Helianthus tuberosus (assembly GCA_030545235.1). Classification (NCBI taxonomy): domain Eukaryota; kingdom Viridiplantae; phylum Streptophyta; class Magnoliopsida; order Asterales; family Asteraceae; genus Helianthus; species Helianthus tuberosus. The sequence continues at coordinate 6,157,304 of JARYGA010060438.1, forward strand.
AGACAGAAATTGCTGAATTTTTTTTTTTTTTAAATCATCCCTCCGGCGCTTTTTTGATTTTTTTGGCCCAAAACTCTTAAAAACATGTATATTACATGTGTTATTTTTTTCAAAAAAAAAATGTCAGGAGATTGTGTTTTCTATATATATAGGGTTTTCTATATAGCCCTACCCTATATATATTCAAAATTATCATACATGTGTCAAGCTTATCCTACATATTAAAGATTCTCCAACACATATCATTTCTTCTAGAAACTTTGATCAATTCTATCATACTATCATGCAATTAATTGCTAATCTATTTAGCTAATTTAAAAATATATTAATAAACTGATAGACTTATTGAACTTATCCATATGCTCTTAGAGTAAGATTAAATACAGCATTATAATATCATGATATAAATGCCATAAATGTTGGAATATCAAATCGTTAAATTTATTTTTCTAAGTAAAAGCTTTTTAAATTTTTCTTCCAACCTATTCATAAATGACTCATAAATGATGTGATATCAGTTGATGAGTTTATTTTCTTAAAATAAGAAATATTAAATTCACCTTCCAACCTATTCACATTTGTATGATGACAATAATAATCTTAATTTCAAAGTCCTCACTATTTATAGTAGTACTATTGCACCTCTTTAGAGAGACATATCTTCTTAAGTCCTTGATTCATTGCATTCTACAATCAAAGGAGACAATGGTATGTTTGCCTTGTACTTTTTTTTTTATGTTGTTTTGCATTCTTCACTATGCATTTCACTTTGATTTTCATGAAGGAACTAGAGCACGAACTCGACGGGTGGAAAGGTTACGTAGATTACCGGTTTAGGCCTGCACAAAAAGGTCGACATGGCGGCATGCGTGCCGCTTTATTCGTCTTGGGTATGATCTTATTATTTTTTTTAAACTAAAATATTCTTTTATATATATCTTGGAATAAAATTATTGACAATTTTTGTTGCTTTTTATGTATGCAGGTGTTGAAGTTTTAGAAAATTTGGCATTTTTAGCAAATGCAAGCAATTTGGTGTTATATTTTTCAAAATATATGAACCTACCTCTATCAAAATCAGCAAATAATGTCACAAATTTTATGGGCACTGCTTTCCTTCTAGCACTACTTGGTGGCTTTTTATCAGATGCTTACTTTACTGGTCTACCTCATGAGTGCAGGCATTGAGTTTTTGGTAATTGTTCTTACCTTACTTTTGCTATTTAAATGGAATAATGGATTTTGTAATCACAACTATTAGCCGTTGGCCGGCAATGGTCTCGACTTCAAAATTAACCAGTGGTGGTCCTGCCTTTTCACATATTGTAAACCAATGGACCTTTGCTAACGGAAAAAAAAAGACAAAAAGAAATTAAGGCTCTGTTAGTAAAACATGTTTGTTGGTTTACAATATGTGAAAAGGTGGGGCCACCACTAGGGGTGTTCAAAACCGGATATCAGAAAATTCGGATATCCGAAATTTCGGATACGAATTCGGATAGTGAATCGGATATCTGAAAATCCAACTTTTTATTTAATTTTTTTATTAGTTTTTCATATTCGGAAACAAATATTTTGGATAGTTTCGGATATCCGAATATAAGTTTTCGGATACTTCGGATATCCGAAAAAAATGAAAATTAAATTTTCGGATATCCGAAATATCCGACAATTTTGAAAATCACTATCCGAATCCGAAAAATTCGGATGTCGGATATTTCGGATCGGATTTTCGGATACGGGTAGTTTTGAACACCCCTACCACCATTGGTTATTTTTGAAATTGGGACCGTTGCAGGCCAACGGCTAATAGTTGAGATTATTAAAATCCATTATTTCTATTTAAATATCTGAAATAGGAAAATTATAAATTTATAATATTAGAAGTATTTACTTTGATTTAAATGTTGGCTAACAAGGAGTGGGGTCAAAAGGACCTGGTTGTGTTTTATTTCGAGATGGTCAACTTAACTGGAAAAGGAGCGGGTCAAAAGGGTCGACGGATACTTCATATAACCTCCTAAACTGTTTTATTTAATTAATTATATTATTATTAACAAAATGTTGTTAGTCATACTGAACCCATTCCAATATGTAACAAGATTAAAAATAGATAATAAGTGTTTGCATACCAACCCAACCCGATTTCTACTATCTCTTACTAAACACTTGTTTGGCTTTGAAAACATGGATTAAAGAACATCATATGTCAAATACTAGTTTGTTTGACCTCTCAAAAGGCGAAACTTTGCTTACGTTTCTTCAAAATTATTATGAAACAGGGTTTGATCATACTTACTTACCAAGCCCGTTCGCCTTACCTCAAACCCAAACCATGTAACAAACTAAAAACAACCATTTGTGAAGAAATTCATGGTGGAAAAGCTGCGATGTTATTCATTGGTCTCTACCTTGTGGCTTTTGGTATCGGAGGTATAAAGGGATCCCTACCAACACTAGGAGCCGAACAATTTGATGAAGATGACCCCAAAGGAAGGAAACAAAGATCAACTTTCTTCAATTATTTTGTATTTTGTTTGTCGTTTGGTGGTCTAATCGCAGTCACGTTGGTGTTATGGATCGAAGATAATGTAGGTTGGCAATGGGGTTTCGGAATTGCCACCATTTCTATATTTTTGTCAATCATAATCTTTAGTTCGGGTTCATGCTTCTATCGCTACAAGGATCCCAAAGGAAGTCCTCTTACAACCATGTTTAAGGTATGGGCACCCTTCTATACACATTTTTGTTTAACATGTCAGAAATATTGGTTGACGGGTCAAAACAAGTCATTTTAGTTTGGATCTGGCTGACAGACATCCATTTTATAACAAAATAATTAATTAACGTGTTACATGGTTAAAAAAACAATATTATTATAATAATTAAAGTATTTAAATTAAAACTATTTATGAGGTTATGTGCTTTAAAAACACAAGCTAAAATTCATTGAATAAAAACTATTTTGTGTATTCTATTAAAATTTAGATAAAAAACAATACATTAATTATGATTAGAAGAAGGCGAATTGGAAATAAATAATCTCACCTAAACTCAATTTGGCCGATAATAATCCAAAGTCAGTTATTGGCCGATAATAATCCGAATTGGTCAATGTTTTTGTAAAATAGTCCGACGTTAAAATAGCTTAACAGAGTTAAGTTTTTTTCCGAATTACAAACCGATGTTTTAGGGCTTTTGATCAGAACGAGGATACAAGTCGATTGATGTAAAACTTACCTCGAAATTATGCTCGAAATGACTTGATTTTTGTTAATTGGAAGTTTGAACACCCGAATTGAAGCACCGTTTTCGTGGGTTGAGGTAGTATTTCGAGTTAAGTTTTACATAAATAGACTCGTATCCTCGTTCTGATCAAAAGCCCTAAAACATCGGTTTGTAATTCGGAAAAAAACTTAACTCCGTTAAGCTATTATAACGGCGGATTATTTTACAAAAAAAAATTGATCAGTTCGGATTATTATCGGCCAATAACTGACTTGTAATTATTATCGGCCAAATGAAGTTAGGTGGAATTATTTATTTCCAATTTGCTTAAGGGGATCTCTATGCTTTAAAAATAGAACTTTGAATAAATTTTTCAGTCGTTCCCCTCTTAGCTAATGTTTTTACTTGATCTGTTTTAAAGAGAAAAACAACCCACATGGATCCATTAGTAAGAGCATTCACATCCTAACCATCAAATTATGTGAGGAGGGGTTTTTATATTATAAAGGGTATAAAAAGTGGTTGTGAGTAGAGGAGAGAGAAAATGTTACTGTTCATCTGTATATTTGGGGGGACACTGTTCACCCGTTATAATTTTTTAATATATTTTGAAAGTGGTTGTGAGTGGAAGTGAGAGAAAAATGTAATGATAATATTATTTAATTGAAATGAGAGAGAAAAAGTATTTGTTTTTAGTGGAAATATATTGATATATGAGTTGTTTTTTAGTGGAATGTATGTATAATTTGATGGATTGGATGCATTCACATCCAAAGAACTAAATTGTGAGTGTGGGGTTTTTAAAATATAAAGAGTATAAAAAATGGTTGTGAGTGGGGGAGAGAGAAAATGTTACTGTTCATCTGTATATTTTGGGGGACACTGTTCACCCACTATAATTTTTTAATATATATTGAAAGTGGTTGTGAGTGAAGGAGAGAGAAAAATGTAATGATAAATGTATAAAAATATTATTTAATTGAAAAGGAGAGAGAAAAAATATTTGTTTTTAGTGGAAATATATTGATATAGGAGTTGTTTTTTAGTGGAATGTATGTATAATTTTAAGGGGCTGGATGTAAATGGGTAAAAACTGCCACCTATATAGAGCAGACTGGCAAATTGGGCTCGGGTCAAAACATAAGTTTTACGAAAATGGGTCGGTATGACCTGCCAACACTTTTTGGCCCTTTCTTTTAGTTATATAAATAATAAATGCCATAGATATGGTTCAAAAACTATTGTAGACATTTTAACTTTTGACAATTTTTTATCCAGATAAAAAATTGCTCGGCCCGTTATAGATAACGGGTCAAAATTTCCCTTTCAATAATTAGTAATTACACAATTTGTCATACAGGTTATACTTGGAGCAATTCTAAATGTGTCCAAGACCAAGACTGAATCCAAACAAAGCCATAACATCGCCAACCCGACCCAAAGCCCGTATCCTCTTCTACCAACATACACCGACGGGCAACAACAGACGAATGATAACGGGCCCGAAACACCAAACCTGTCTCAAACCCGAGGGTTCCTAAACCATGCAATTGAAAAAAAACCCGCTTTCAAATCACTCAAATGCTCGGTCCAAGAAGTAGAAGATGTCAAAATCATGTTACAAATCCTTCCAATATTTGCTTGCACCATAATACTCAATTGTTGTCTGGCCCAATTATCGACATTTTCAGTCCAACAAGCGGCCACAATGAACACAAATATCGGCCCATTCAAAGTCCCACCCGCATCACTACCCGTTTTCCCAATAATCTTCTTGATGATCTTGGCCCCGTTATACGACCATGTCATAATCCCATTTGCTAGAAAATGTACCAAGTCCGAAACAGGTATTTCTCATCTCCAACGGATCGGGCTCGGGCTATGCTTCTCCACTATAGCCATGGCGGTTGCGGGCCTAGTGGAGATCAAACGGAAAAAAGTGGCAAACAAACATGGGCCCGGCCCAGGCCCATTGCCCATTACATTCTTGTGGATTGCGTTTCAATATTTGTTTTTGGGCTCGGCTGATCTTTTTGTGTTGGCGGGGCTAATGGAGTTTTCTTTTACTCAAGCACCGGTTAAAATGAGATCGTTAGCGACGTCTTTTTCGTGGGCTTCTTTGGCTATGGGTTATTATCTTAGCGGTGTGATTGTATCGTTTGTTAACAGTGTTACGGGCCGGGGAAACGGACACCGTCCGTGGTTGTCGGGTGAGAATTTGAATCATTTTCAACTTGATAAGTTTTACTTGCTAATGTTTGTTTTGAGTGTGTTGAATTTCTGTAACTATTTGTTTTGGGCTAACCGTTACAAGTATAGATTGATATCGGGGAACGATTAAACTTTAAAGGTCGTATGAAGTTCGATCTAGTAGATCGATCGAATGATTATGTTGTAAGAAGTCTTTTAATGAAAATGATGTGATTATGTTGTGCTTGGAATGTGTTTATCACTGTTTTTTTTGTTTTTTAGAGGAACACTTGTCATGAAAAAGTATATCGTACAATATGCCTTAACGTATGTTGCGTATGCGATGGTAAAATCGCACGTTATGTTACAAAGATATGAAAATCGCATGTTACAGAAAAGATGAAAATCGCATGTACATTAAGAAACTAGAAATCGCATGTTAAATTTTTTTATACAAATCGCATGTGTATCAAAAAAACTGAAATCACATGTATATAAAAAGATGAAAGTCGCATGTTATAAACCAAATTCGCATGTTGATACTGCCTTGCGTACGCAATATAGTTAAGGCATTTTGTACGTTAATTGGCCTTCACTTGTGATCACTCATAAACTTCGCACTATTGCTGCTAATGATATTTTTTGTAGTAGTGTGATAAGATATATCAAGTTGGTTAATCATTTATTTATATACTAAACATAAGAGCATACAGTCATGTAAACTGCTAAACATTCTATTTCATCTGTTTTTATAATTAATTATAACTTTTTTAGTAATTTATATTTGTTACTCTTAGATTTGTTTCATACGATAATTGGCAATGCAGATGATTAAACAAACAAAGGGGATGTAGCTCAGATGGTAGAGCGCTCGCTTAGCATGCGAGAGGTACGGGGATCGATACCCCGCATCTCCATTTTTCGTTTTTTTAATCCCATTTTGAAATGTCAGTTATAGCACCGGTTTGTAAATCCTAGTATATGTTTCACTGAATAAACATATGTGGATGCACCATATGAGCTACTAGTGTGAATATCAGTGGCGGATCTAGGATTCGCGCCAAGCCGTAACGTTTTATAAATAAGCGGTAACGAAATCGAAAAAACGTCAAATGTTTCCAAAATTTACATTAATTTTACACTACCGCCGGAACGCCAAGCCGTAGCGGACGCCACTCCTTGCTATATGCTACATCCGCCCCTGGTGAATATAGATCACTGACGGACCACTAGAGTATCATCGTGCTATCGGCGAAACCATCTGGTTCATATCTATCTCCACATAGTGCTGTTCAAATCAATCGTCGTTCATCGCTCGCTCGCCGATCGCTCGGAAAACGTTTGGAATATGCTCACTCGGTTTAGTTCGGTTTGCAAACGACCCAAGCATGAGCAAATGTCCGCTCGGCTCGGCTCGAACTAATTTTTATTAATTTATTACATATATAATTATATATGCACACACAAATTATATGTACATTCATATTTTATACATACTGCTCTATTAGATTTGGACCACTATACTCAAATATGCAATTATATTTATCCATACTAGCGTAATCAAACCAATACAAAATTTGACCTCTTTCTCTCATCAATCGTCAGTCGTCAATCGTCTCTCGCTCTCACCATATGCCACAATGCGACAATTGTTCTTTGTTGTATATTCAACACCTCATCTGCCTCAACCAGAGTCTCATCCTCGGACGATCCGATCTCAATCTTAGCGCCATCCTCGGACAGTTGGACCTTATCCGTGACCCGATAGCGGAGACATTGAAGGAAACATGCTAAATCTATGGTTGTCCAAGTTACTCGTCGCTCGCTTGGAAAATTACACGCTCGAATATCTCGTTCTGATTTCGCTCGGTTGTAAACGAGCCAAGCACGAGCAAAGTTCGAATCGGCTCGTGAACATCCCTAGATGTTACATCAATGATGGTGTATTGAATAATAAATACATTATCATGAAAGAGCTATTTTCAATGAAACCTTCCGCTATTAAAATGTGGCTAAAAGCACTAAAGCAACAACGAAAGAAAAAGTGCTACAAATGATAATCGTAAACTACTCATGGCTGGCAATAGGTAAAAGCATAACCACACAAGAAAAAGATATAGAACTAACCCCCTCGAAGTATCTATACAATCCATACAAGTCTGTATGTTTGTTTTTACATTATTTGATTATTTGAGGATTTAACGAGAGAATCTAATACCATGTAGTCTCAGTCTCACCAGGGGCGGATTTAGAGGGGTTTACCGGGTTCCCAGGAACCCAGTCGATTTGAAAAAAAAAAAAAACGTTTTTTTGTAGTGTAAACCTTGTATGATTTGGAAAAAAACGTTTTTTTGTAGTGTAAACCTTGTATGATTTGGAAAAAGGAACCCAGTGAAAAAACTGGCTGGATCCGCCAATGAGTCTCACATCCTTAAATTTGTTTTTACAAGTGATACTATCCATCCAACCCATGTAGCCCCACTCTTGCAAATTGTTTGCTTTTCTTACTTGCATGTTTAGTTGTTTACTTTTTCCATGTTATTTAGTAGCTAGGCTAGTAGTTAGTTGCATTTTCCTTTATTTCAATTATCATGTAAGCCTGTTAAAAATGTCATTCTTTGGTTTTAGGGAAGGTATGAATGAAAATGATGAATTAGTCGTCAAAACTCCCTCTAAAATTCTTCAAGTTCTTATTTTATTTCTTTATACCATTTGAGTAACAATTCGGTTCGAATCAACAATTTATATATGACACATTATTATATATATCAAATTATAACACATATATGCGCCAGTGTTGTTTAGGTCTTCTCACATTCTGCCACTTAACTTTTATGATTTGCAAATTACATTTTTTTGTTACTTCATGTCACTTAACTTTATGATGTGCAAATTACAAGTTTTTGTTATTTCAAAGTTTCAATGCACTTTGTACAAACCTTTTTTTCTTCCTTTTCTTTTTCTTTATTGACGAATTTTCTTTTTACATATCATTTTTACTTTTTTCCTTTTCATTTCATTCCATTTTATAACTTACCAACTAGAAATTATTAACTCACTACTTTCATATTCAGATTTACTAGAAGTTCACACCGATTAAAATTGCTTACTATTATAAATCCTTCTAACTTAAAAGGGGTTTAAGTTGGCAAGCATTACACTACACATTACCATTGCGTGTCGCCACCTACACCACTTTACAATTCATCAAATCTATCTGTACAAATTTTCACACCAATCGCAACGTGTGGTTTCACAATTTCTAACACTAACACCCTCGTTGTAATTACGTTTCGAACCCTTCGCGAAGTCCACATTTGTATGTCTCGCAAACATCAGATATAGGAATTGCTTTTAAAGACATGTTGTTGCCAAGTTAGTTATTTTACATTCACTTGGGAATAGCCCAATGGTGTTGACGAGTTAGATTGAGTTTCGGATAGTAGAAGGTTATGAGTTTAATTCCCATAGTGTGCAAGTTTAGCCAATAAAAAAATTTAACTTTATGGTGATACAGTAATCCGCCGCAACGCGCGGCACAAAATACTAGTTATTTTTAAATATTCTTTCATTTATAAGGACAAAATTTGTCTTTACAAATAAAAATGTATAAAATACTGTCTTTTTCGTCTCTTGTAGTCTTGTTGCTATTATTATCATTATTAAACTTTACACTCTTTAAAAAAATCAAATTTTATATACCTTATTAATTTATATCAGTTAAATTTTATTTTAGTCCATGTGGTTTGGGTCATTTTGTCAGTTTAGTCCAAAGGTTTCATTTTTTATCTGTGAGTCCAAAAAGGTTTCACCGTTGCCATTTTAGTCCACTGAGTTAGCTTCATCTATTTTTTTTGTTAACGAGAAGCGTAATTCGGTCATTTTATATGTAATTCTGTTAACTAGAAGGGCAATTCGGCCATATAAAATGACCGAATTACCCTTCTCAGTATCAGAAAAAATAGACGAAGCCCATTAAACTAAAATGACAACGGTGAAATCTTTTTGCATCTACTTAAAAAAAAAAAAAAAAAAAAAAAAAAAAAACCTTTGATCAATCGCCTGTGTATCGGAGACTGTATTCATCATCATGTGCAATGTCACCACCGTGATCTTAACCGAACAACCTACAAATATCTAAGGCAACAGTTTACACACCTGAATCGATCGCATACGATACGATCATCTTCTATAGCGTCATCTCCGATCGGTTTGTTTTCCTACACTCCTTTTCATCAGATTATTCATTCCTCTTGTCTTATCGCAGGCACAGACATATCATCATGCAATTTCCTCATATCTGTATTCGTAAACCCTAATTCTCACTCCACTTCAGTTATACACGTCACAAATCATGAGATTCTTGTCAGAAATTTTGATTTGTAATGCTAATTTGTACGCAAGTGTAGATTATGAATGACCTAATACTTAAAAATGTTATTATTCGGTCTCATTGATGAACTAAAAGTTTTATTTGATTCTAAATATATCTAGCTAAAAGCCCTAAATACTTAGAAGTTAGATATAAATCAATTTAGAGAATTGTGTTGAATGTTTAAAGTGCCTAAGATCTATGAATGCTTTTGTGTTATGAATAATATCCAGTGTTGTAAAAATCGCTAGGTGCTAGTCAGGCGATGAGGTACGAACTAGCGATTAATCTGGATTAATCCGATTGGAATTTTTATATGTATATATGTGTGGGCCATCGGGGGGCAAAAGTGAAAGTGCACTAATTTTAACGTTATTTCACTAATTTCGTGAAAATAACGATAAAAGCTGAGGACGGGTAATCATGCATCATGTGGTGGCGTTGATAGCTGAAAGACAAAAGGGTACATGCACTAATCGGTCTTTGTCCCGATTGCTGAGTGTTATGTGCCTTATGTCCAAGGCTTGATGCAAAACTACTATTGAGCCGGGGGTCTCACTAGAAGCAGCCTCTCTATTCTTACGAGGTAGAGGTAAGGTTGTCTACATCTTACCCTCCTCAGACCCTACCTTTGCTTTGCTATTGGTGGGATTTACTGAGTATGATGATGATGATATGTAATTTTTCAAACACATTGATACATATATAATACTTCAAAGTTCACATAGTATAGTTCAAACATGAACAATTAAACTTAAACATAACAAATCAAGTACTTAAAAATTCAAACATTAACATATTAGTTCATGGATTCATGGGACGGGTTGGGAACTCGGGTTAACGGGTTAAAACCAAGGGACTGATTTGGGCCGCCTAGGACCGCCCACCGTTTTTTTGGTCTGATTAGATGAAATCGAATCGGTTGACTACCGATTAATCTCAATGTTTACAACACTGATGTGATCAAGAATTTGAAGTAAGAAATGCTCTTATTGATATGCATAAAAGTCGAAGGATGCTCAACGTTTTTAACTTTTTATATTCGAAGCACCTAATGTACTCTTTTTATGGAAAGCTTGTAAACAGAAGTTCAAGCTTGTATTTCTTTTGGATAAGTTGATTGATAAGGATAGCTTAAGTTCCAAGTAGTATAGATTAAACATGCTTAAATATGTATGTATGTGTGTGTGTATGTATACATGTATATTCTATTCATGTTTGGTGCTTAACTAATGAAGGTCTGTCTTTTGCATTTCAGAAAAACTCATGAAGCATGCTGCAAAATTAGATGATCTTATTGCTGAAAGTCTATATCCACTAACAACATCTGCTAATGATTACGATGGAACGAGTGAACGAGTCGTGAATAAATTTGGGGGCTTAAGTACAAATAACGGTTTAACAATTGTAGATAAGCACATTGATGTTCATGAAGACGAAGGATATATCATCATTCCATACAGTAATCCCTTGCTATTTCCTTGATTACTCTATTTTGCTCTATCAAGTAATCTATAAAGGGCTACAAATGAACCAAACGTACACGAACAAGACCTTGTTCGTGTTCATTTGTTAAGGAAATATACTTGTTCTTGTTCTTGAACACTTACCAAACGAGATTTTATGTTCGTGTTCGACTGTTCGTTCGTTAAGGAAATGAACGTGTTCGTGTTCGTTTGTGTTTGTTTGTTAAGTTTAGGCAATGAACGCCAACGAACATTCATGAACACAAATGGAAACAAACGAACACAAACAAGCATTCGTGAACAAAATATATAATTTAATGATGCTTATTAAATATTTTGTTTGTCAGAATTTTGAAGTAGTTAAATAAAATATAAAAACTAAAAAACACTAATGAACTATCGAACACACACAAACACGTTATCGAATGTTCACAAACATAAATGAACGAACGCAACCTCTGTTCATGTTCGCTCATTTAACTAAACGAACGAAGTTTCTTGTTCGTGTTGTTCATTTATTAAACGAACGAACACAAACGAACTTCCTGCTGAACGGTTCACGAACGGTTCATTGAACGTTCGGTTCATTTGCAGCCCTGAATTCTATAGCATAAAGACAGTGTTGTATAATGTATATATTTTTATTGGTGTCTTAAAAGAATCATTAATGTTGTCCGATACTTGTGCAGAAGAGCTTCCCGATAGATGGAACGTAGAATCTGATATGCTACAATTTAAAACGTTGGACCGCCCCTTTGTTTTTCCAGGTAGTTTGACTTTTCTTCGCCTTTTTCTAATTTGGATTTCTCTTCTTTTCCGTTTTGCGGTAAATCTTGACGTTTCATTGAATGCAGGTGAACAAGTTCAAATTATAGCGTGCTTATCAGCATGCAAGCAAGAAGAATACAGAAGACAGACAGAGGAGTTGGTAAAACGATTTAAAAATTCTCATTTTTTTACTCGAATTGCTGAGTCAGATGAAACTCTTTGGTCAAGAAGGAAAACCCATGAAACAAAAGGAGGAAAATTTATTCCGGTCGAATATTGTAATGATTATGTGGCAGTTGAAAGAGGAATCCTTGATGCTAGCACCTCAGGTGGAATTGCGAAAAATGATGTCAAATGTAGCCAACTAGCTAATGGAGACATAGTGGTATGTTTCATAAATGATGTGTGTATATATATATATATATTATATATACAGAGGCCGGTTAACATACAAGACCACCTTATTGTGCGATGCGTACGCGAGCATCTCAACCACACATTTGATCTAATCTAGGCCTTCAACTAAATGCGGTGGCACAATAGTAATTAACTTTGCATAATTACGCATGGGTTGGGTTGAAACTCTAATTACGCACGTTATTTGCATAATTACGCATGGGTTGGGTTAACCCTAATTACGCATGTTATTTGCATAATTACGCACGTTATATTGGTGGTCGCATACCGGCGCACGTTAAAAGCCTTTTGTATTTAAACCTTTCACTATATATACAGGGGAAGGTTAACGTACAATGGCCCCTTAATGTGTGACGGTACGCGACTGTGCGAAGTGAATTACGCATGTTCATTTTTAAAATACGCACGTTATAATACAAGATTACGCACGTTTTTTTGCCTAATTGCGCACGTTATTTTGGTGGTCGCGTACCGTCGCATGTTAAGAGCCTTTTGTATTTTAAACTTTCACTATACACACACACACACACACACGGGGTGTTTCATGTTTGGATTTGCGTTTATGTATTTCTTATATGTATTCTGTTTTCCTGTTCGGAAGGATGCAGGTACTTTTACAAGTAAATATTTGTGTAGACTTCTTAAAAAATCCAATCTTGGAAATTCTCCAGTTTGAAAAATACGAAAACGCGGGTCAATCAGAACACGACCCATACGGTGAACTCTTAAACTGGATACTTCCCATACACAATTATCGATTTTTATCTCCTCAAGAAACCGGCCGCAGTTCAAGCGCTCGTAACTCGTTAACAAAACCGAAACCAAATTCATTCGGTTCTCAGAACCTTTTATTAGGTCAAGTTAGAAGCCATTCCATGCCATCATTTCCGTCAATCAATGCACACGCACACGCTTCTATGTTCTCAAGCGATGAAGGACTTTTATCGTTCCGAGGGGTACCCCTGGAGCCCGGACGGTTTTCAGTTTGTTGCGGGCTCGAAGGAATTTACGTTCCGGGTCGACGATGGAGAAGAAAAATTGAAATTATACAGCCATTAGAGATTTGCTGTTTTGCTGCTGATTGCAATACAAAAGATCTTCTTTGTGTTCAAATAAAGGTCTAAACTTATATAATTTGTTATAAATATGTCGTTTTTGCATGATTAAGACCCTAAACATATAAGAACTCAATGAATAGTTCATTCTTTTTTTGCATGATCAAGTCCCTACGCTTTATATAAAAGGGTTAAGGGCCTTTTCATTGAGATTTTATAAGTATAGGGACTTAACGGTGCAAAAACAGAAGTCCAGCGACTTATATGGGAATTCAGCGTAATTCCATAGGGTTTTTTCGCCATTTTTCCATAAAGTACAGGGATGGTCCCTGTGGTTTACCAAAATTTTGGATTTGGTCCCTAGCTTTGCAAAAGTACATGGATGGTCCTTGTGGTTTGCACTTTGTGACGCATTTAGTCCCCAACTTTTTCCAAAAGTACATGGATGGTCCCTGTGGTTTCCACTTTGTAACGCATTTAGCCTTTAACTTGGACATGCTAAAACCTTTAGATTTGTTGGCTGATGCGTTAAGAAGTGCAAACCATAGGGGCCATCCATGTACTTTTGGAAAGATAGGGACCAAATCCAAAAGTTTGGTAAACCACAGGGACCATTCGTGTACTTTACTCTTTTCCATATACAAGCATACATTTCACCTAATTTAATGTCTGAAACATGATTAAGCAGAATGTTTCTCCACAACATGCTCCCGATATTGTTATATACTTGGATTCCATAACACTTGTATTCGAGGAAGCTTCAAAGGGTGGGGCCCCTACGTATTTACCAATTGCATGTGTTGAAACCGGAAACGACCATGGTTTGCCCAATTTACCCCTCAGGTTAATCCTCTCGAATATGTGTAGTGTTTTGGCTATGAAGGGTATTTTAGACATTTGACAAATAGTCAACTCAACCATGTTGTGTGACAGGAAAGATGAGGAACACTCGTTCGTTTTAAAACCAGCAACACCACTTTGGAGTTCTAATGTAGGAAGTGCAGGATCAAGCGTGCGCATCTTCACCAATGTGTACCGTGGGGTCTCGCCTACTGTTAATTATGCGGTTCTTGTATCATGTCGATGCAACTATACTGGTAATTAACTTCGCTATATTGTGACTTCATGTCGTAATGATCATAATTTAGTGTTTGGATGAAGTGATTATGATTGCTAATAATAGTGACATCAATAATACTAATAGAGTAAAATGTCATTTTCGTCCTTGAGGTTTGGCCAGTTTTGCGACTTTCGTCCAAAGGTTTTTTTTTTCCGCATCTGGATCCAAAAGGTTTGAAATCGTCATTTTCATCTGGCTCGTTAACTCCATCCTTTTTTCTGCGTTAAGCAGGGGTATTTCCGTATTTTTTGTTAACTTAAAAGGCAATTCGGTCTTTTTCACTTTATGTACAAGTATTCAAACGACCAAATTGCTCTTTAAGTTAACAAAAAAGACGGAAATACCCCTGAATTAACGAAGAAAAATGGATGGAGTTAACGAGCCAGATGAAAATGGCAAGATTTCAAACCTTTTGGATCTAGATGCCAAAAAACAAACCTTTGGACGAAAGTCGCAATGCTGGCCAAACCTCAGGGACGAAAATGGCATTTTACTCATACTACTAATAATAATGTTCTTGCAGAATCTAGGTTGTTATTCAAGCAGCCGACAGATTGGCGACCACATATTCAAAAGAATATATTAATCTCTGTTGCATCTCACATGTCAAAAAGACCTCTCGGGCCAGATGACAAATTCTCTAACTTACCCGTTCAGGTTTTTATTGAAACATATTTACTAGAAGTGAACAAAATGGGTGGGTCGGGTAACGAGTTTGAGTCAATAGGGATACATTCTTAGAAAGGGTCAAAGCGTGTTAGTGTGGGTTGGACCGACATGCAAAACACTTTTTTTCGTCTTCTTTTCGTAAATTTACAAATAATTATGTTTGAATAGAGATAAGAAAACTGTATTGTTGTACCAATTATAAAATAAAACAACTTCGGAGGTAGGGCTGCAAACGAACCGAACGTTCAGCGAATAGTTCGTGAACCGTTCTATGGAAAGTTCATTTGTGTTCGTTCGTTTAATAAATGAATGAACACAAACAAGAAATTCCGTTCGTTTAGTTAAATGAACGAACATGAACAGAGGCCGCGTTCGTTCATTTATGTTCGTGAATGCTTGGTAAGGTGTTCGTTTAGGTTCGATAGTTTGTTAGTGCTTTTAATTTATATTTTTTTAGTTTAATACTTCAGTGTATAATATATTTTGTTCATGAACGCTTGTTTGTGTTCATGAACATTAGTTTGTATTCGTTTGTGTTCATGAACGTTTGTTATCTATGATTAACAAACGAACACGCACACGTTCATTTCCTTAACGAACGAATACGAACATAAAATCTCATTCAGTAAGTGTTCATGGACACATATATTTCCTTAACAAACGAACGTCGGTTCGTTTGCAGCCCTATTAGGAGGTTTTTGCATTTTGAATACATTTTGGGCAACTTTCGACCCACATGACCCATTAACCCATTTCCGTTGTAACCAGATTCTAATATTTACGCATGATTATGATCAGGTTTTAACACTCGAGGCATCAAATATGACAAACAAGGATTTAACACTAACATTACTTGCCCCGTCTTTACTTAACTCTCCTTCTGTGGGGTCCGTAACATTTTCACCACCGTCACCAATGAGCCCATTCGATAACAATTTGCAAAATTCTGCACTGCATAGACTCCGTTCAGCTTCTAAGGTACTAGATCAGAGATCTGGCGATGGTAATGATCATGATCAAAGCCGTACACCTGGCACTTTGAATGAGAAAACAATTCCCATATCGGATGTACTTCCTAGAAGTAATCTGGGCGGTACACATATGTGGTTGAAGAGTAGAGTTCCTCTTGGGTAAGACCAGAATATTTCATGCAATTTACTCTTACAAAGTTAGTAATTTATACGACTTTTAAAAATGCAGGTGTGTTCCTTCACGATCCAGAGTTACGGTCAAGCTTGAGCTACTTCCACTGACTGATGGCGTAATTACGCTAGATTCTTTACAGATTAACGTTGAAAAAGGTAAAAAAAAAATATGTGTTCTATAAAGTTTGTAGCTCCATACGACCGTGCTTATTCTGGAGGTCAGGCGGGTTGGATAACTGGTTAAAACTTAAAACAAGTAGTTTTATATCCGAGTTGGTTGACCCAAAACATTTAAAAAAAACCTGATAGCTTTTTTAGATCAATTTTAGATTTCAGTAAATATATTTACAATAATAATTGGCAAAAAAAAAAATTAAGATTAAAATGCGATTTTCGTCCCTGAGGTTTGGCAGTTTTGCTACTTTCGTCCAAAGGTTTGTTTTTCCGCATCTGGATCCAAAAGGTTTGAAATATTGCTATTTTCATCCAGCTTGTTAACTCAATCCATTTTTCTCCATAAAGTCAGGCGTATTTTCGTCTTTTTTTGTTAACTTAAAGAGCAATTCGGTCGTTTGAACCCGTATACATTATGCTAAATGCTTGTACATAAAGTGAAAAACACCGAATTGCCTTTTAAGTTAACAAAAAAGACGGAAATACCCTGACTTAACTGAGAAAAATGGATGGAGTTAACTGGCCAGATGAAAATGGCAATATTTCAAACCTTTTGGATCCAGACACGGAAAAACAAACCTTTGGATGAAAGTCGCAAAACTGGCCAAACCTCAGGGACGAAAATGACATTTTACTCGAAAAATAATAATCTGAAATTTTGTTGGGCAGACATTAGTCCTATGCCCAAACGTACCTCATGGAATTGAAGACTGTTTATGTTTTTACTTTTTTTTAAATAACATATTTTGATTGTGGCACGACAGGTTTATCTTATATCCCTGAGAACCCGCTAAAGATATGCAACTTCTAGCATACGTATCAGTGCTAGCATCTAATGTGTGCACACTTAAGCTGCGAAATGAGGGTTTTAATATATCGTTACACCCTGTTTACAAGTTTGTTTGGATGGGATTGATATGTGGTTTTAATAGCTAGAGAATGCATATCTATGTTTTATGTGTCTAAAGAAAGATGATTTTCCAACCAGTTGTTTGTGGTTATTGTACCCTTAGGCTTGAACGTGACAGACGGGTGGGGCAATGGGTCGTTTTTGGTATTGGTCGAACTTAGATGTGCAAAAATTTACAATAAATATAACCATTTTTTTGGCTATAAGCCTATAGGTAATTATTGTAATTCAAGGATCCACTTAGAGGTGCACATAACCGGTTTTTTTGAATACCCGGGTCCGGGTATATACCTGGGTAAGAGTATTAACGGGTATTGGCAATACCTGGGTCGGGTTTGGGTCTGGGTATTGGCTAGGAAAACCATACCTAGTGTACCCGGGTTGTTACGAACAAAAATGGTAATCGAGAGATTGAGCTAACACAGAGAAAGAAGAAGAAGAATTCTCAGAAGGAGATTAATCTCAAATCATTAGCTACCCTTCTCATTCATCTGCTGGTTACTTAAGTACAACTAGACATGTTCACAATAACCCCCCTATACTACTCCACAATTACACTTCAAATCCCTCTATTATTTAACACCTAACACGGGTTCGGGTGGGTCCGGGTTTGTGTTTTCTCTTTTCTATACCCGGGTATAAAAATACTCTATTTTCGGGTTCGGGTATTGTAATACCCTATAAGGGCATTGGAAAACCCAGGTCGGGTATGGGAATACACGGTTACGTAAGTGTATTTTTATGCAATTTTTTGTTTTTTTTTATTGGTTTCCAACTCCATTTTTTATATAGAAACTTTAAAACTAATAACATAAAACTCATATATATTTAAAACTAATAACAGAAACCCAGTCTGGGTATAGGAAAAAACCCTGGTACGGGTATGGGAATAACTGGGTATCGGGTATGCGTATAACCGGCTATTGAGTTTTATTCTAGTTGGGAAATAACCGGTTTCGGGTTTTCAGATCATTATGCATACCCGGTGTGTACTCTATGGGTAGGATCGGGTACGGGTTCGAGTATGGAATAGCTGGTTTTTTAAAACCCGGTTTCGGGTTCTAGTTTTCTGTGCACCACTAGATCCACAAGACATTTTGATATAAAAGGTCAAAAATCATCTACCCAACTCAAATGGGCCCAATACTTGGTACTAGTTTATGAGCAGGCCCAGCATCTAAAAACAGTAGACCAAGATGGCTCTAAAGCCCATATACATATGCCCTTAATTTAATCCAATCGTCAAGTGGGCGGCTAATCAGTAATTCCCACTAAAATCATCTTTTCAGAAAAGCATGTGATAATGTCTAGAAATGACGTAGAACATATTCGAATACAGTGTATACACATACTTTAAAAATAAATATTTTTTCATATAAAAAGAAAATGTCACAAATATCTATTTTTGGCAAAAGTGGTCAAAGTTTTAATATTTTAAATGCAACTTAACCTAACAAGAATTTACCCGCTGATTGATACTTGATAGGTTGACGATTAGGTCATGCGTAATGGGTATTATAGGGGCGTGAAAGGGTTTGATAACCCTCACGCTATCCCCCATAGGCATTATAGGGACACGTAGAGGGTTGGAGATTTCAAGAATAATGCCGAACAAGAAAGAAAAATACGGAAAGTAATGAATGAAAGGGCATTAAGGGGTCTTAACCATTACATGCGGTGTTATGATAACCATCACTACTCACTAGTGCTCTAGTGGTGGCCACGGGTATTTAAGTTCCACCTATGGTGGGTCCAGGTGAGTTTTTCTCTCCAGGTCTCAAGTTCGAGTCTGGGTGATAGGGGTTTCTCATTGAGTTGTTTAAATTGGGGATCTATTGTGCGAGGGGGCTCTCTAACACGGACCTGGTTAACACAACGTATGCTAGACCTCCCGACATTCGCAAATAATTCACACCTTTCCAAAAAAAATGAGGTGTTATGATGGTAATATGACGAAAAATGATCCTAAAGAGGCATTAACCATTACGGATACTTGTTATGATCTCAATCCAACAACTTTAAATTACGATACTTGTTTAAATATAGAGATCATTCTCAAAGATATCTTTAGAGTTGTAAAATCTTTATATGAACTTAAAAATATCATATATTTATCTTTACGCTAGATAACTAAAATGTTATGTGTAATAAAATTTTTATTTTTATAAATAAGAACTAGTATTTAAGACATGTTTCTGTACACTTTTAGACTATAGTTTGGGGAGAGAGCTCATTTGTCAAATAAGTTGAAATAAATGATTTTGTGTGGTTTTTATTTAAATTTATTCGACGACTTTTGTCATGTATTTGCAACTTGATTCTTTACTTTCCCTTTCAAAGTAAATCCATGTAATATATAACTTTTTAAGTTATTTTGTGGTACAAAAAATCTAATCTTACATTATTTTATAACAAAAAAAAAACAACTTTAGTGTGCGAGGACACTACAATGAACCTAGACCAACCAATCAATTCGGGAGTCACACCTCATTGCAACCTGAATGAACGCGATTCAGTTGCAGCGATGTTCCCGAATTTCCAACCATTTTCGAACGTTCTTCTTCGATATCATTTTCGGGTTCGCTAGCCCATAAATCCATCCCGATTCACACCCTAATGCAATTATGTCGATGTACCCAATGAACCCAATTCCCCAGACTACCTCGGAAGCACCATCACGGGAAGAAGACCCCGCACCAAATCGCTCCACATGGTACGTGGACTCAAGCTCGGGGAAGATCTAGAAGTAGTCACCGGAAGTACCCAATGGGTTGTGAGAGAGCGGGAAGAGATGCAGGGAAAATGGGTGTGGGGTCAGGGACATCGCCCCTCCTTATGGTAGATACTCGCCGCAAATTCCTGATAGGATCTCCCTGGTGTCACTTTGCGCACCCTAAACACGAGCTAGCTTATTATAATCACATCTTGTATTTGGGATCCAATTATGAGAGATAATGACAATAACACATATTCCCCCACATATTTTATAAACATTAAAACTATGCAATAAACTAATATACAAAGCATAATGCAAATACACTATACAATCATAACAATTATAACAAATAACTTTAATAAAAAAACAACTCATCTCATGTCCAATATCAATAAAATGTATGTTGTGGTATCCAACTCATAAATAAGAACTATAACACTCCACAACTAATTCCTTCCAATGTAAAAATGCTTTTATCTAGTCATTAATGAAATTTAGAAAGAAAAAAAAAACAAAAATGCTCTTTTATGGAGCTTTTTTTTAAAGCTACACGTTCTTATTCTAATACTGACAAAACTAAAATTTCAAAAAACCAAAAACATTAAAGAAAACTCCGAATATTGTCTTAAATAATCTTTATAATATTTTCCTTTTACGAATTCTATCCAAGTTCGTTTATATAAGACCACCCGTAGTGGGGCGTGATTTTAAAAAAAAATTGAAAAATAACGCCCCAAAACGCCCCCACCCCCATTACATGGGGCGTTATAAATTGAAAATTTGCATTCTAGCGTTTTAAATATAACGCTTAAGTGGGCAAATGGATTTTGGTTTTGGCCAATGGGGAGAGGTCAAATCTTTGACTAACCAATGAGCAATTACTTGCTTTTTGTTTTTTCTTTTTTTGTTTAATGATTGGAAGGGGCATTATCAGGTATTATTCCCACTACGCCACTTTTGCAATAACGCCCCATGCTGACTGGGATGACACGTGTCGGATAATGCCCCATGGTGGGGGCATTATAAGTTGTTACCACTACACATGGTCTAATAAAAGGAATGCATTTAGTTATATACTTAAAGAAAATTGGAAAGTCAATCACATGCCGTATCAGTAAATCGATTTAGAAACATATCTTTAACAATGAAGAAATTAGGAACAACAAATCCATATCACGTATTTTTTATTTGATTTAGACTTATTATATAGAAGACAAGTTTTATATGTAATGGATCATGTGGTCCTTGTGTTTGATTTTGATGCCTTCATCTTCAAAGATAATAAATTCAAAAGTTAAAACTTAAACGTAAATTTTAAATATATAATTACAAAAGTCTAGTGGCATCTTAAAGAGAGATAAGACTTATGACCATTAAGTCCTAGGTTAGACGAATTTTCTCATATTTATTAGATTTTCCTATAAATTGGTATAAACATGCATAGTGTAGATGGATGTGATCGGATGATTCTGTTGGTTACACGATGATACTCCAATGGTTCATCAGTGATCCAAATTTTGCTGTTAAAAAAATAGTTATTAAATTAGTTCTTTTTAGAACTTTGAAAATATAGAAGACTAACATTAAATACTAGTTTTAACATTAATTATATATTATTCAATGATGTGATTCACATTTTTATAATAAAAATAATCATTTATTGAGAAATTACAAAAAAAAAAAAAAAAAAAACAGTATCATTATATGTGATACATTTATAATATATAAAAAACAATTACATTTATAGTCATATAATACCTAAATCCTTTTTTCATGTATCTTGTTTTCTTCACTCATCGCACTTCAATTCTATTAGTCATAACAACTAAATGGCTTAAACTTGTATGAAAAAATAAACATTTTTGTCACAAAAGCTTAAAAACGTTTGTCTGCCTCATCTACACGTGTGTAATAAATCTAATAAAATCATTTCTCATTTTCTAGTGTAGACATTTATAAGTATATATAATTTATGATAACACAATTTGAAATGATGTTTAATATTTTGAGTAAGCTCAAAATAAATTATTGTATCCTAACAACAATCACGTATGACTCATCGTTTTCCAATATAATAAAACAAAGTTACCAAAGACAAGTAATTAAATAATAGTTCCTCGTTTAACATTCAATAATAATTGAATTGTTTTTTCCTCACGTAGGTTGTAATGTTCTTGTATTTCTCTTTTTTTTTTTTTTTTTCTTTCTCAAATCTCTCAAAATAATTGAAAATGGGGTATGAACATGAATCAACCGGCAATAGCACTCAAAGTCCTAGTGAACGTCCCATGCCTTATTTTTTTATTAGATATAAAATCAAATATTGACCTCTATAACAATTTTTATTTTTAATATACCACCATCGAAAATGATGGATTTATGGATTAACATTAACTTGTTAGAAGCTCGAATTAAATCAAGTTTAAAAACGAGTTTGAAACGAAGATGTGGCTGATTTAGTAAAAGTGTAGAACTATCTATACCTTGATTAACTTCATACATCACTAAGTTTCAATAGATGTGCAATATTGTTATTTATGTAATGTAAATAAGAGTTAGCTGTCATTTTCATCCTTATGATTCGTCTAGTTATGTTAGTCTAGGTCAAATTTCAAATTTGTATTATTTCTGTCAATGACAATCTTGAAACATGACACTTTAATCCAAAAAGTTAACGGTTATTAACTTTGACTGTTAAATGAGGGGTAAAAATGTAATTTCATCATTTTCTACTTTGTTTTATCTGTATATATATATAATTTCAAAGAGGTAAAAATTGAAAAAGAAAATACATATGGAAAATTACCTTTATATAACAGTCAAAGTTAACGACAATTAACTTTTTGGATTAAACTGCCATGTTTCAAGTATGTCATAGACGGAAATGATACAAATTTGAATTTGGCCTGGACTGACAAAATTGGACGAATCATAAGTACGAAAATGGCAGTTAACTCTATAAATAATATATTAATATATAATCACATAAGAATATGATTCTTTATAACACAAATACATATATTATACATATAAGGAGAATAAAAAATAATTTTACATAAAATTAAGAATCAAGTAATTATAATTAGTGGTTACAATATATATTATGTACATGTAATTAAAATAGTTGGTTTGTAACAAAACTATGCATAAAACGAATAAAAAACTCATTTAGTTGCACGACCTTTCAAAAATTCCATACAAGATGAAGGTTTCGTGTCCTCCAAACTATCGTTTCTACTTTGGATTAATTTGGTTATTCGCCTAACTTGAAAGTGACATTATTTATTAGAACTCAATACTCATGATTAAATTTTATTCATAAGTGTATATATTATAAACAGTGATTATACATTCTTTATCACTGCATTATAACAAAAACTAGGGTCGTGGTTAGGTTGGAATTCAGAATATATCACACCATGACAACCGATAAATAAATTCATAAATTTAAATAAAATGATAGAGTGAATTGCAAGTTTTGTCCTTTATCTTTAGGCCATTTTGCAAGTTTTGTCCTTTATGTTTAAAGTTGACGAGTTTTGTCCTTTATGTTTGAAAATCAAGCACGTTTTGCCCTTTGGGGCAAAACGTGCCTGATTTTTAAGGACAAAACGTGCTTGATTCTTTAAACATAAAGGACAAAACGTGCTTGATTTTTAAGGCCCAAAGGGTAAAACGTGCTTGATTTCAAACATAAAGGACAAAACTCGTCAACTTTAAACATAAAGGACAAAACTTGCAAAATGGCCTAAAGATAAAGGACAAAACTTGCAATTCACTCTAAAATGATATCTAAATGTGTTATGTTATTTGCGTCGTAACTCGACTTTGAACATCAAAATAATAAGAGAAGACAAAACAATAAATAACAAAGGTAAAAGAAAGGTAAACCGAAAAAAAAAAACGATTGAAACTCGGTTGGTTTCGGTGCGCTTGTTATGGCAAAGAAAAGTTAAAAAATATGTTCAAAAGAGTATTGATGCGTTCATTAAAAAAACAAAACTAAAAAAACCTTCGTCACACTCCTTATAGCAAAGAAAAAGAAAAATTAAAAAATATGTCTAAAACGAAAAATTAAAAAATATGTCTAAAACAGTATTTACGTGTCCGTTAAAAAAAGTATTTAAGGGTAAAAAAGTAATTTGCTTAAAGTAAAAGAAAAAGAATACAATGATTAAACTACATGTGTTCAAAATTAAAGTTTACACTAAATGGGCTACTGACGAAATTCACCAAATCAGGATGCACTTGCCTTCGAACCGGGAAAAACCCTCACCTAGGGCTGAAACCCGTGAACACTAGCTCGAAGGCACGACAGTATGGTGAGGTAAAGCCCGCTTAGTTCAAGGATCGAACTAGCGATCACCGCATACTTACATAGTCTCCCATCATCACCAGGTGTCGCCAAAACTTAATGGTGAAAGGCAGGAATCAAATTTGGATCACTTAAAACACAGGTATCTCTCTTACCACTCTAACTCAACACCGTAATTTAATGACACAACATATTACGCCATCAACCGACACGTCACAAGCACAAGTGGGATAACGATAAATTGTCTCTCTCCTGGACCGGTTTCCCACTTCCACTCACGAAACTGACCGACACCTATCGGCACGTTGTGATTTTCCAATTAACTCCCTCCTGCCCTCTTATACTAACGTGCTCAAACCAAGGGTATAACTGGGAATTGTCTCTGCCCTAATCTATCGGGCAACTATCCGGAAAATTAATATTTAAGTGTCTAATAATTTTATTATTATTGCACCTAGTTTATAAAGAATAAATTACCAACAATAATGGAATATTGTATTTTATTACATATAATTAATAATATATATTCTTTAATACTTGACGTACGTTTAATGCTTTGTTTTCGTTTATAAAGAATAAATTACCAACAATAATGGAATACTGTATTTTATTACATATAATTAATAATATATATTCTTTGATACTTGACTATTGGTTTAATGCTTTGTTTTCTCTAAAACAGAAATTCCTATCAAGTTAGATTTTTCAAAATTTCAAAATTTGCTAATTCTTATGAGTGAAAAGTATGCCTAAAATCTACACAATTATATCTTGTAATTAGGAATCCGAATGTCAGGACAAATATATGTACACATTCACAAACTTGCTCTTATATATATACTCTTCAAATGACGAGGCTATGGTGTTATTTGATTTTAGGAAGTCCGAATCACGAATTTACCATTCCGGAGCACTAAAGCAAAGTTTGTTGCAACGATATATAATAATAATAATAACAACAACAACAGTTTAATGATATAATGAATAACTCACCGACGCAAATACTCATGTGTTATGTGCATGTCAATAGGAGCTTCTTCATTGCGAAATCTAAAAAAATTAAAAAAATGGGTCCTCGTCACACTTATCCGCTGTTGCCTCAAAAGCATTTTTGGACGCTTCTCGTCTTCCTTCTCCATCTCTCTTCCCTACCTCACATAATCCGCGTACATCCCACTGATGCCTTTTCTTTTCTCTCCTCCACAAACAACTAAAGAAACGGTCCATTGATGTTGCTCTAAATATTTACATATTATCCACCTAATACGCTTCTAAAAGTTAAAACTAAACCCGGTTTAACTTGATATTTTCATAGAAAGAACAAGAAATAGTCATTTACTTTTGAATAAAGTACACAGATGGTCCCTGTGATTAACCAAAATTTTAAATTTATTCCTTAGCTTTTCAAAAGTATATAGATGGTCCCTATGGTTTACATTTTATAACGCATTTAGTTCTCACCTTTTGCCAAAAGTACACGAATGATCCTATGGTTTGCACTTTGTAATGGTTTCAGGGCCGTCTCTGAAAATAACAAAAAAAAAAAAAAAAAAATTGGCCCTGTGCGAGATAAAAATTTTGGGCTCTATTCACAAATTTCCATGCTTTATAAACTCATCAATTATTTAATCACTAAAATTTATGTGAATTTAAATAGTTATTTTAGCTAAGCGTAGTTAGTAATTTATTAATTAAAGGAAAAGATTTAGTTGACAAAATTAGGCATTAAATGTCATATACAGCTAAAAAAACTAAAAAATGAAGCTAAAATAGAGAATTTGGAGACGCGGGGATTAGAACCAGCGTCTCCTTGTTGTCTAAGCAAGGCAATAACCACCCCGACAAGAACTTGTTTGTGTCATCTTTTGATTCAGTATATATATATTCTTAGGGCTGTAAACGAACCGAACGAACATGAGCAAGACCTTGTTCGTGTTCGTTTGTTAAGAAATATATGTGTTCGCGAACCGTTTACGAACACTTATCGAACAAGATTTTGTGTTCGTGTTTGTTTGTTAAGGAAATGAACTTGTTCGTGTTCGTTTATGTTTGTTTGTTAATTTTAGGCAACGAACATTGATGAACACAAATGAGCACAAGCTAATGTCATGGACACAAATGGAAACAAACGAACACAAACAATCGTTCATGAACAGAATATATAATACACCGACACTTATTAGATATTTAATTTGCCGGAATTTTGAAGTATTTAATTAAATATAAAAA
This sequence comes from Helianthus tuberosus, assembly GCA_030545235.1. Lineage (NCBI taxonomy): Eukaryota > Viridiplantae > Streptophyta > Magnoliopsida > Asterales > Asteraceae > Helianthus > Helianthus tuberosus. The sequence goes on from JARYGA010060438.1 coordinate 6,184,078, forward strand.
CTAAAAACACTAATGAAGTATCGATCACAAACGAACACGTAGCCGAACGTTCACGAACATAAGCGAACGAACACGACCTCTGTTCATGTTTGTTCATTTAACTAGACGAACAAAATTTCTTGTTCGTGTTCGTTTGTTTAGTAAACGAACGAACACAAACGAACTTCCCGCCGAACGGTTCACGAACTGTTCGCCGAACGTTTGGTTCGTTTGCAGCCCTATATATTATTAGCTTATACAACGTAAATTCTGTACAAAATTAAAAAGATTTGGGCCCCCGAAGGGTTTGGTCCCCGTGCCGTCGCCCACCCCGCACCCCCTCAAAGACGGCCTTGAATGGTTTTTAGTCCCTAACTTTTAGCGACTAAATATGTGAAAATGCAAACCACATGGATCATTCATGCACCTTTGGTAAAAGTTGAGGACTAAATGCGTTACAAAGTACAAACCACATGGACCATTCGCGTACTTTTGAAAAGCTAGAAACTAAATCCAAAATTTTGATTAACCATAGAAATCATCCGCCGTGTACTTTACTCTCTACTTTTAAAAGAAATAACTTTTAAGATCTAAAACAAATATATAAAAAAAGACATCTAAATACTATTAACAAATGTTATCAAACTATTCCTTACATGATTTTATATGGCATCCAATTATGTACCCAAAGTTATAATATAAATTGGGTCATGCTATTTACACATGGAGAAAATTATTTTCACACCCCAAAGCGCCGCGCTATGGCCAAAGCTGGGCGCTTTGGTGTAAAGTCAACCGACAAGGACTGACGCGGTTAGACCTTGTCTGTTGCTTTACATCAAAGCGCCCCGCTATGGCCAAAGCTGGGCGCTTTGAAGGTTTTTTTTTTTTTTTTTTTTTTTTTTTTTTTTTTTTTTGTCTGTTGCTTTACGTCGATAATAGTATAAATTTTACGATTTTTCCATTATACATCATTTTTTAATATATATGGACTATACTGCAAGTTCCGGATCAAATCGGTTACGTGTGATGTCGTATTCCATTATATCGTACTTGTGCTTTCAAAACAAAATGATACGATATAATGGAATACGACATCACACGTAACCGATTTGATCCGGAACTTGCAGTATAGTCCATATATATTAAAAAATGATGTATAATGGAAAAAGCGTAAAATTTAGATTATTATCGACGCGTTTGTGAATTAAAAACATCGGTTCCAACCCGAAATATGGATTTAAAGTCTTGATTATGTTACCGTTGGAATCGATTTCTTGCCGTTGCACGCCATTTGATCTTTGAAAATAATCAAATATGGATTTAAAGAGATTTATGAACTTATTTTTACATAATAAAGTTTCAAAATCGTATTACAACAGAATAAAGTAACAAGTTTCAAAATCATTTTTTTTATTGAGTTTGAAATTAATACTTTTGTAATTTTTTTTTATTTTTTATATTTGAACTATTTTGATCCTCTTACTTTTGACAGTAAGAAAGAGTAAAAAGGTATGCAAAAATATTATTTCTAGTCTTAGGAGTCTAAACATGTAGAGTAGGTCTTTGCATATGGAGTGTGGAGGTGGTTCACCAAGTCAAAAGTGTTGTCATTTCTTTTGTTGGAACCATGCCCCTTCGACAAAAAAGAGGACAAGTGCTAGGACTTGCAAAATGATGGTTTTAACTTGCTTGGTGTGGTTCCCAAACAATATACACCATAATACTACAATTAATAAAAAAATACGTCATGTACATGTACGGTAGGCGGCTGATACACATAACACTACTCATAGGAGTACTTGTGCTTTCAAACCAAAATGATACGATATAATGGAATACGACATCACACGTAACCGATTTGATCCGGAACTTGCAGTATAGTCCATATATATTAAAAAATGATGTATAATGGAAAAAGCGTAAAATTTATACTATTATCGACGCGTTTGTGAATTAAAAACAATATTAAAAAATTTAAAAAAGGCCCTAAGCGCTGCGCTTTGACCTAAGAGGGGCGCTTTGCCCGAAAATTTAAAAATGTAAAAAAAAAAAAAAAAAAAAAAAAAAAAAAAAAAACTTCAAAGCGCCCAGCTTTGGCCATAGCGGGGCGCTTTGATGTAAAGCAACAGACAAGGTCTGACCGCGTCAGTCCTTGTCGGTTGACTTTACACCAAAGCGCCCAGCTTTGGCCATAGCGCGGCGCTTTGAGGTGTTTAAATAGACTAAGGACGTGTGCGAATAGACCAGGCCTATAAATTCGCAGTGCAAATTTCCTTTTCACATATATTGGGTTGAACAAGTCAGTCTTTTTGTGGATTTTCAAATCTTTTTTTGAGTACTAGACATAGCTAGGTGGTGCCTGGTGGTGGGTGTTTTTGTTTTTGTACTCAACATTATATCTCAACCATCTCTTTCTCTCTCATTCATTTTTATATGTGATCTCAATCTTATTTTTTTGTTTCCACAAATTAATTTTATAAAAAAAGCTGTCATCTTGTCTCAAAATTTTGAAAAACCCCTTTTCAGTTTATCATTTAAAACCCAATTTTGTTGGTGTTTATAGAGATTTTAAAACCTAATTTCTGTTGTATGCAAGTCAAAGGTTACATCTTTCTTCCTTTTCTGAGGTGAGTGCCATCATTTTCCACATAACTTCAAGTGGGTATTGATTATTACATCTAATTTATGAATCTTTATCCAATAAATTGTTGTAAAAATGAGAAATTTATGAATCTTGATTTTAGGGTTTGTATTAAAGATGAAATCTGGTGATGAAGAAGGTGTAAAGGTGCAATCTTTGCATGTTATGAGCTCAAAAGATGACAAAAACAAGATCAAGAACAAGAAAAAGAAAAAAAATGATCAAGATTTTGTTGGGTGTTGGAATAAATGGGGATTTATTGGTAGCTGTGTTTCTTCAAGATCTAAAGTTGATAGCTCCACCAGTGGCATCAACAGCAGTCACTTTGGTAAAATCTTGCTTCTTTTTTATTTTATTTTTTATTTTTATCTTTTAACATTTTTATAGTTTTAGCCATATTCATCATGTTGTTGTTTCTTTGTTTCTTATGTTATGTAAAATGTTTTAGAGATTAAAAAATTAGTGCTTGATTTTGACTTGACTTAGGTTAATTAGTTAAGTTTTTTGGACAAATTCTGAGCTTCATGTAAAATGACCCCTAAATTATAAAATATTCAGAATTAATTTTTTGTTATTACTTGCCCCTAAATAATCAGAATAAATTTTATGTTAGTATTGCCTCTAAATAATAATATAATCTGTATAAATTCCACTAAAAAGATGATAATCTACAACTTGGAAACTTAATGATCAGATAATCAAATTCAGAACTCAGTGCCAGACACACTTCAAATTTTGATCTTTATGTGTTGCAAGATTGCATCTTTAAATCTTTAATGTAAGTATTAGTTAATTTATTATTATGGATTTGCGGTTGCAGAATCTAAATCAAGCAAAAATACAAGCAAAGATCAACAAGAAACCGCAATAGGCGTAAAAACTCCCACAAGTAACGGCGAAAACAACAAGTTAACAGGTTTAAAACCAGAAGAAGAACTCAAAGTCGCTTCCCGTTTAAGGAAATTTGCGTTTAATGATCTTAAATCGGCAACAAGAAATTTTCGGCCCGAAAGTCTTCTCGGTGAAGGGGGTTTTGGGTGTGTGTTTAAAGGATGGATTGAAGAGAACGGCACCGCACCGGTCAAACCGGGTACCGGGCTTACGGTTGCGGTCAAAACGCTAAATCATGATGGGCTTCAGGGCCATAAAGAGTGGCTGGTTAGCTTCTTTTCTTGTTTCTATCTACTTTGGAAAAAATTGTGTCGATTGTTTGACCTTAATACTTGTTTTGTGCTTAGGCCTGTAAATGAACCGAATGAACACGAACAGAGGCAATGTTCGTGTTCGTTCATTTAACTTCAACCGAACACGAACACTAATCAAACCCATATTTTTCTTCATGTTTGTTTATTAAGAAAATTGGCATGTTCGTGTTCGTTTATGTTTGTTCTTTCGTTCGTTTAATACCTAACGTGCAGTTCACGGACGTAAACGAACATAAACAAACCAACTTAAATGAACATAATTTAATAGACACAACAACACAAATGAACGTAATTGAGTAAAACATAAATGAACATATAATTTACTAAACATAAACGAACATAAAGTAATTTGAATATAAATTAGTGATTAATTACGATAAATTCCATTTTTATTACTAGAAAGCCCAATTATCAATTAGTTATATTAAGCAGTTAGAAAGTTCCTTTATGTTTAATATTTGTTTATATAAATATAACTACTTATGTATTTAAATTGAAACAAACATAAACCAACAAACATTAACGAACATAAACAAATGTAAATAAAGGAACACAAATGAACGAACATAAATGGACATTCATGAACATATATGAATAATGAACAAACAAAACGTGTGTTCATGTTCGTTTGTTTATTAAATAAACGAACATAAACGAATTTCCCGCAGAACAAGTTCATGAACGTTTGGTTCGTTTACAGGCCTATTTGTGCTCCCTTATTTATTTATAAATCTTTTTTATGGCAGGCAGAAGTGAATTTTTTGGGTGATCTTGTGAACCCGAATTTGGTCAAATTGATTGGTTACTGCATTGAAGATGATCAACGGTTGTTAGTGTACGAGTTTTTGCCTAGGGGGAGCTTGGAGAATCACTTGTTCAGAAGTACGTTATTTCTTCATCGTATTCTTAAATTCTTATAATCATTTTAAAAAGCAAGATTATGTTTAACGGTTATTTGGGGGTCAAATAATAAGTTTGGGATAATTTGTAATAAATTATCACCGCATTTCTTCACAAAAATGTCCTATTTTGATGTTTACTAATATCAACATCTTGTTATTGTAGGATCGTTGCCTCTTCCATGGTCCATTAGGATGAAAATCGCACTTGGTGCCGCAAAGGGTCTTGCTTTCCTTCACGAAGAAGCAAAACGACCCGTGATTTACCGTGATTTTAAAACGTCCAATATTTTGTTAGATGCGGTATGTAATGACAATAGTTTTATAAATTTTTTAAAACGTCCAATATTTTGTTATATGCGGTATGTAATGACACTAATTTTATAAATTTTCTTCGGGTATTGTTGAGTTTCTAATGATTTGTTTTTCCAGGAATACAATGCCAAATTGTCTGATTTTGGGCTTGCTAAAGATGGCCCGGAAGGTGATAAAACTCATATATCTACACGAGTCATGGGAACTTACGGTTATGCCGCCCCGGAATATGTTATGACCGGTAAGTTTTTGGTACGGGTCAAAATGGTTATTGTTATTATTATTATTATTTTTTTTGGGGTAAGGTTAAGGTCAGAAACACTTTTTGTTAGCTATTTTAGTTTTAAAATTATACATCTAAATGATTAATTAACTAAATTATTTCGAGTAAATTGCTATTTTAGTCCCTGTGGTTTGACCAAAATTGCCACTTTAGTCCAAATAGTTTTTTTCTTGCCATTTTAGTCGAAATAATTTTGTTTTCTGTCATTTTAGTCCCTGACTTTTGTCATTTTCATCGACCACCACCTCCCACCACCCGCCTCATCACAACCTTCTATCATCGCCACCACCTGCCTGCACCTTCACCACCCACCCACCCCACCACCATCACCACCCACCATTTCCACCACCATCGGCCACTTTTCCGCCACCCACGTCATCAACCAACACCACCGCCATCATCGTAAAACCAACAACCACCGCCATCATCTTCACTGTAAACCGGCATAACACCATCCCCCATCCCATCGCACCTGCAGAAAAAGAAAGAAAAAAAGAAAGAAAAATGTGGTTTGACCAAAATTCACCTAAGTCAACTAAATTTTTTGAATGGAGTTAGTGGGTTGGATGAAAATGACAAAAGTCAGGGACTAAAATGGCAGAAAACAAAACTATTTGGACTAAAATGGCAAGAAAAAAACTATTTGGACTAAAGTGGCAATTTTGGTCAAACCTCAGGGACTAAAATGGGAATTTACTCGAACTCAATGTTCAGCGAACACTTCGTGAACCGTTCGGCAGGAAATTCGTTTGTGTTCGTTTGTTTAATAAATGAATGAACACGAACAAGAAATTTCGTTTCTTTAGTTAAATAAACGAACATGAACAGAGGCAGGGTTCGTTCATTTATGTTCGTGAATGTTCGGTAACGTGTTTGTTTATGTTCGATGGCTCATTAGTGTTTTTAATTTTATATTTTATGTAAATACTTTAAATTCTCACAAATAAATTTTTTAATATGTATCAGTGTTCTATATATCTTGTCCATGAACGCCTGCTTGTGTTCGTTTGTTTTTATTTGTGTTCATGAACATTGGTTTGTGTTTGTTTGTGTTCATGAACGTTCGTTTGCATTTATTAGCTAAAATTAACAAACGAACACGGAACACGTTTGTTTCTTTAATGAACGAACGCGAACATAAAATCTCGTTTGGTAAGCATTCATGAACTGTTCGTGAACACACATCTTGTTCGTGTTCATTCAGTTATTTGACATATAATAGGATAACCTGAATCGACCCTTTATAAGTAAACGGGTCGACATGCTACCTCTTAATTAACTATTTTCAACTTTAAAATTTGATATTTACACATTTCAACTTTTTAGTAATATCAGGAACTTACTGCTATGTATTGGTTTTTGTTACGTCTTAATAGGACATTTGAGTTCAAAAAGTGACGTTTATAGCTTCGGTGTCGTTTTACTCGAAATGTTGACCGGGCGGAGGTCAATGGACAAAAAACGTCCAAACGGTGAACACAACCTCGTCGAATGGGCCCGCCCGCATTTAGGAGAACGGAGACGCTTCTATAAGTTAATCGACCCTCGGTTAGAAGGTCATTTCTCAATAAAAGGAGCCCAAAAGGCCGCACAACTAGCAGCCCGTTGTCTTAGCCGTGACCCGAAAGCCCGGCCTTTAATGAGTGAAGTTGTTGAATGTCTTAAACCTTTGCCAGCCCTAAAAGACATGGCGGGCTCATCTTATTACTTACAGTTACAGACCACCCAACCTGAACGGGTCGGGTCAAGTCCAGACCCGACCCGAATGCGGGCCGGGTCGTTTTCGAGAAATGGGCATCAACATCCACGAACGCTCTCGATACCTCACGCTTCACCAAGCCGTCATCAGTTTCTACAGGAATCGCCAAAACCAAATGGAAATCAATAACGAAGGGCATTTCGGAAAATGCCCATGACCCGGACCGTGTGTTGTCATTGGGTGTTTAATTTTTAGTGTTGTGATCATTTTTAGGAGATGTAATTTATGATATGAACACTGGTAATGTTAATGTTAATATAGTATGTTAAATCTATATAATATATGTTCCTTTGTAATGATTGTAGATCTTCAAAAGATCTAAAGGATATAATTGTGTGAAAATGAAGGCTAAAAAATGTTGATTTTCTTCTCATGTCATGATGTCTCTTTTTATCGCGAAAAAACGCTCTTTTTATCGCGAAAAAACGTATCAAACACAAGCTATAATTAAGGGAAAATGGCGAAAATGGCCAAGACTTGGTCAACTTTTCGAAAATGGCCAAGTCAAACGTCTCATAGAGACGTTTCACGAATTCCCACACGTCTCAAAGACGTTTCCTCATCAGCCATTCACCAAAAGACACGTGTCCATATATGTCCCCACTTTTGGGTGAGACGTTTCGGTGTTCTGCCATGTACTCTCTCTCTATTCTATTCTAACTTTTAATATATATATGTGTTTGTGTGAGACGTTTCAGAAAAGTGTACGCCACCCCCACTCCCTTTCTCTCTCTCTTCACTCCCTCTCAACTCTCTCTCTCTTCAACCGCCTTACCACTGCCGCCACCACCACCTTAAAAACCCAACCACTCCTCAGCCTCTTCCACCCCATCGTATGAACAACTCCGCCCGAGTCCAAATGCGTATGAGCACCTCCGCCGGCCCTGAACACCTCCGCCGGCTGTTTCTTAAACTATCGTTTATTAAAATCTTTTAAATCATTGGTTTTTGTAATATGTGAACGTTACTCTGACATGTAGGCGAATAATATTCTGGTATTTGCTACCTACCTCCGCCGGCTGTTTCTTAAACTACCGGAGGACTCGTCGGAGAAGATGAAGGAATTACAGCTGGAAACGTCTCAGCAAAGTTCTGAAACGGCTCAGCTTGGGAAACGTCTCAGCAGAGTTCTGAAACGTCTCAGCTTGGGAAACGTCTCAGCAGAGTTCTGACACGTGGCTTTCGGTGGGTGGCTATTCTTTGAGACGTTTCAGGCTTGAGGAAACGTCTTATGGAGACGTTTGACTTGGCCATTTTCGAAAAGTTGACCAAGTCTTGGCCATTTTCGCTATTTTCCCTATAATTAATGTTGCATTATATTGTTACCATCGACTATTGGCCCATAATTCTAATCATATACCTTTTTAGGGATACTATGTGTAGGGATGAGATCGGTACTCGTACCGAATTTTTGAAAAAAGTGAGAATCGAATACTGTACATCGGTACGACACTGGTTCGGTACGTTATCGATAGTGTACCGGCGCTCATTACACACTGCTCATCTCCATATGGTATAGGAAACCGTACTTGTAATGTTTACCAAAAATATGAATTTCTGGAAAAGTGGGTTGGTATAGTACCAGTACTCGGTACCAAATACTCGTCTTTTATTGTGTGAGATTAATGATACCAGTACTCGGTACCAAATTCTCGTCTTTAATTCGTTCCCAAACTAACTAAAAGTTGATTAGTTCTTTTTTTAGTGAAAGAACATATATCATCTTTGAACATCATATTAACATCGATCGATCTTCTCGTTCTAAATTATAATAACTAATGGCTCGTTCATCCTACGAGATGTTCCTAGCTCCATCCTCCCCTCGCCTGGTACGCACTCATCTTAAGTCTTCACACACTCCCAATAATTTTCCGCGTTATTAATTTTAACTAACAAAAGTGTTAAATTTTGCAGCCATTGTCAACTGATTTTGTTAGAAAGCTTTTGGAAAACAAAATCCTAGAAGGCCCAATAATCCTATATACAAAAGGAGGGCATTCATGGAGATTGGAGATCAAACAAACTAATGATACTTACTATTTCACCAATGGATGGAACAATGTGGTTGAGGATATGCAATTGCGTTTCGGGGATTATCTTTACTTTCGGCCCCTTGATCAATCCACCATCAAAATGTCGATCTTTCGTCCAAAAGAGTGTAACAGATTTTTGGCTCCAAAAGTAAAACATAAAGACGATGATCCATTCTTTACATCCATTATCAGTAAAACCCACACAAAAATGTTGGTAAGATTCATGGTCTTCTAACTTATTTTTATTTATTACTAGCTAATAAATTAACAAGTCCATTGTACTAATTTAACATTTGTGCATATGTTAGCGGTTTCCGGGTGGATTCGCAGAGTCTACTGGAATAAATGTCGAAGGAACCATGACGTTGAAGAATCTTGATGGAAAAGAATGGCTTGTGGGTTTGAGGTTGGACAGGACGTTTAGAACGAAAAGGTACCTTTTGTCGTTCGGGTGGGGTCATTTCAGGCGACAAAATAACTTATCGGAAGGAGATGAATGTGTATTCAGGTTCATAAAAAGTGAAGGCAAGTTATTATTGGCAAAAGTCACAAAGAAGAAGCCATGTTATGGTGACATGGGAAATGCCACCTCAGCAAATTAAATTAAGTTGATGTTATTGTAACTTATTAGTGTATTTGTGGTTAGCATTAGTATATAACATTTATATTTCTAGTGATACCAGAAGTTATTGCTTTACTCAAAATGTTGACCACGTAGAGGTGATCAGTTGACCAAAAACATCCAAATGGTGATCACATTCACAACCTTGTTAAATGGGCCCTCCAACGGTTTTATAGATTAATAGATCCTTGGTTACAAGGTCATTTCTCAATAAAAGAAGCCCAAGAGGCTGCACAGCTTGTGGCCCAGCCTGTTGTCGTAGTCGTGACCTGAAAGCCCGACCTTACCCGAGTTAAATCTTTTAATCTATACGGGTGAGGCGTTTTCAAGAAATTTGCAACATCATGCACGGACCCGAGATGATGTTTTGGCAAATGAAATTGAGAGGCGGCGTGGTTGTCCCTGAGAATTCGGGTGCCAGTGTGAGTAGAAAAAAATGGATGTAAATTGTTACATACAACATATATCTCTTTTTCAAAAATGATTTTGTTTTAATTTCTATATGTATATTGAAAGTTTATTATTGAATTTGTGGTAGAAACTAACTTGGTTTGTGATTACAAGTGTTTATGTAAGGGTTTTGTTTACTCCCTGATGTAGTGACTATTGTTTACTCCCTGATGTAGTGCTGATGCTATTTTGAACTTTTATGTTTTGTTTATGATTGAAATATGAATAATCGTTATTGTTTAAAATGTGAAAGGTTTTGTAGCGAAGTTTAATTAGTTATTCTTTAACTTAATCTTTCATGATTTTGGCTAAAAAGACCTAAGTACCTGACTTATCCATTGTTTTTGCATTTTTTTTTAGTAACAAATTGTCCAACTTTTATTTGGTCTTTTATATCATGTGGGTTTCATTTGATCTTCGTGGGTCAAAATTTACATGTACTATATACTTATTTTGATTTTAGTGTTGCACATAATATCTTTATGTTTTTTTTTTGTTTTTTTTTTCTATGGTCATCAAAAGGGAAAAACATATGATGGTCAAGAATTTGTTTCTGTAAATATTCAATAGTCAAGAGTTTGCATTTTTTTGTATAAAATATATAAATAAAATATATCTTTTACTTCAAAGTTGCATTACATTTTTTATATTTAATATATAATGTTATCGGAGTTTAGTTCCGGACCCCATATGTATTGACAAGCATGTAATACTGATAGCAAGAGACATATTTTATCCCAAGTTATTTATGAAAATATATGTGCCATAGTGTACATAAAAACATTTATGAACTATTTTCAAAATGTGTCGGTTATTTGTATTTACCAGTGTAAATTGACGTATTTTCAAAAGACTAAGCGCAGGTTGCAAAGTACGTAAATAGGCTGGAAGCTGCCTGGTAATTGCTTAAGTGGAATTTGCAACTCCATGCAAGAAGTCTAGTAGTCTGTTTATGTATTCATTTGTTTATCCGATCCGCCTATGGATCTTTTATACACTTCGGTATGTATAATATTTTTTGAACTTTTGGACATTTGTAATTTGTAAAATTTATACTCCCAAGACTTCCGCTGTGTTAATTGTGAATATCTATATCAATTTGTCGTATACCCCAAGTCCGGGCCCACCGAGAAATCAGGGTGTCACAGGTTGGTATCAAAGCCAACATTTGAGTGAATCAAACACTAGCCTTTTGTGTTTAATCTCAAATATCACATTAATATAATCCTTAGACTTTTCGAGTCTAGGCATTGACCTAGGATCGCTCATATCTTATTAAGCTATATATTTGTTGTTTTTGATTCTTAACAGGTAATATGCCGCCAAGATTGAGAGGACGAGGAAACGGTCCAATGCGGGGAGGACCATCTAGACAGATACCATCGTCGTCCCATAGTTTGGACCACCCGCAATATTCGAACGAGTCTCACTCGTCGCAGTCAGCGAGACATTTTGTCGCACACCATTCCTCCCACTCTCATTACTCACACCATTCTCAATACTCCCGATCACATTCTCATCATGACTCATTTGACCCTAACCAGTTTATAAACACACCACCTGTTAGTCAAAACCAACAAAACCAACCGGATGAAGATTCTGACCCAGAAATGCCGCCATCAGAATCCCACATGCATCCAATTGAACTGTCAAGCGACACTACATCCTATGCAAGATCTCCTTATCAAGGTCCCGATGAATGGGATCAATATTTTAATCAATTTACTTTTGTTAATACACCTCCTTAGCCACCTCCACAAGATCAACCCACCATCAAAATCTCGATCTTTCGTCCAAAAGAGTGTAACAGATTTTTGGCTCCAAAAGTAAAACATAAAGATGATGATCCATTCTTTACATCCATTATCACAAAAACCCACACATACATGTTGGTAAGATTCATGGTCTTCTAACTTATTTTTATTTATTACTTGCTAATAAATTAATAAGTCCATTTTACTAATTTAACATCTATGCATATGTTAGCGGTTTCCAGGTGGATTCGCAGAGTTGGCTGGAATAAATGCTGAAGGAACCATGACGTTGAAGAATCTTGTTGGAAAAGAATGGCTTGCGGGTTTGAGGTTGGACACTGCGTTTACAACGAAAAGGTACCTTTTTGTCGTCCGGGTGAGGTCGTTTCATGCGACAAAATAACTTATCAAAAGGAGATGAATGTGTATTCAGGTTCATAAAAAGTGAAGGCAAGTTATTATTGGCAAAAGTCACAAAGAAGAAGCCATGTTATGATGACATGGGAAATGCCACCCCAGCAAATTAAATTAAGTTGGTGTTATTATATTAATATTGATCCTATAAAACTGATCAAACTGCTCATCTAGATAGTTTTCATCAATCATTGATCAATCTCCTCGTTCTAAACTATAATAACTAGGGGTGTTCCAAAAATATCCATATCCGAAAATCCGATCCGAATTATCCAAAAATTCAGGGCGTTACGAAGTTCCTTCAAGCCCCTATAATGCCCATTACGCACAACCTTACAAGATTTAATTTTATGTCTAGTCTCTACATGTGCATTAATCACAAACCTGAATCTTGATAGACATCTACCAGTGCTTAATATGTGCAAGTAAATATATGAAAATGGGAGGGGTAAAATGAAAATATGGGATATATTTGAGTTGAGTAGCTTTTCTGAAAAACCAACGTCTGCATGTGATATATAGTAATCTCCAGCTAGCATAGCTGCTGCATGCCATTACAAATTACATTATTATTATTATTATTATTATTATTATTATTAATATTATGCTTTTAATTTTACATCTTCTTCCACCAGTTTAAACACACACTATTCCACGCCCTACCAAACTTCACAAATTGAAACCCTCTAACTGCTTGTTTACTTACAAGATTCTTTTCTGTGTAGGTAAAGTAATTCCCTCTATGTTCATTGCATCTATGTGTTCAGTATTCATCTCCTCCAACTCGCTAGTTAGAGCTTGATATGTGTTAATCGCTGTTTTGGTTTCTTCTTGTTCATCTTAACTTTTTGCAGATCCACACATACACACAAGTTATATTGTTATATATAAGATGCCACTGAAACTAGGGTACTCAGTTTTTGTTTTTAATTTTGCACCAGATTTGTTTATACATTCATAAGATGCATATTTTTCAACTGTTTATAAACCGAAATTAAATTATCTCAACTTGATGTTAAAAAAAGCACCAGACCTGCCTTCTACTGTGAGTTCATTACAACTTAATTAATTTAGTAAATTGCCAAACTCGTCCCGAAGGTTTGGGCATGTTTGCCATGCGACAAAATAACTTATCAAAAGGAGATGAATGTGTATTCAGGTTCATAAAAAGTGAAGGCAAGTTATTATTGGCAAAAGTCACAAAGAAGAAGCCATGTTATGGTGACATGGGAAATGTCACTCCAGCAAATTAAATTAAGTTGGTGTTATTATATTAATATTGATCCTATAAAACTGATCAAACTGCTCCTCTAGATAGTTTTCATGAACCATTGATCAATCTCCTCGTTCTAAACTATAATAACAAGGGGTGTTCCAAAAATATCCGTATACGAATATCCGATCCGAATTATCCAAAAATTCAGGGAGTTACGAAGTTCCTTCAAGCCCCTATAATGCCCATTACGCACAACCTTACAAGATTTAATTTTATGTCTAGTCTCTACATGTGCATTAATCACAAACCTGAATCTTTATAGACATCTACCAGTGCTTAATATGTGCGAGTAAATAGATGAAAATGGGAGGGGTAAAATGAAAATATAGGATATATTTGAGTTGAGTAGCTTTTCTGAAAAACCAACGTCTGCATGTGATATAAAGTAATCTCCAGCTAGCATAGCTGCTGCATGCCATTACAAATTACATTATTATTATTATTATTATTATTATTATTATTATTATTATTATTATTATTATTATTATGCTTTTAATTTTACATCTTCTTCCACCAGTTTAAACACACACTATTCCACGCCCTACCAAACTTCACAAATTGAAACCCTCTAACTGCTTGTTTCCTTACATGATTCTTTTCTGTGTAGGTAAAGTAATTCCATCTATGTTCATTGCATCTATGTGTTCAATATTCATCTCCTCCAACTCGCTAGTTAGAGCTTGATATGTGTTAATCGCTGTTTCGGTTTCTTCTTGTTCATCTTTACTTTTTGCAGATCCACACATACACACAAATTATATTGTTATATATATAAGATGCCACTGAAACTAGGGTACTCAGTTTTTGTTTTTAATTTTGCACCAGATTTGTTTATACATTCATAAGTTGCGTATTTTTCAACTGTTTATAAACCGAAATTAAATTATCTCAACTTGATGTTAAAAAAAGCACCAGACCTGCCTTTAACTGTGAGTTCATTACTGCTTAATTAATTGAGTAAATTGCCAAACTCGTCCCTAAGGTTTGGGCATGTTTGCCATGCGACAAAATAACTTATCAAAAGGAGATGAATGTGTATTCAGGTTCATAAAAAGTGAAGGCAAGTTATTATTGGCAAAAGTCACAAAGAAGAAGCCATGTTATGGTGACATGGGAAATGCCACCCCAGCAAATTAAATTAAGTTGGTGTTATTATATTAATATTAATCCTATAAAACTGATCAAACTGCTCCTCTAGATAGTTTTCATCAATCATTGATCAATCTCCTCATTCTAAACTATAATAACTAGGGGTGTTCCAAAAATATCCGTATCCGAAAATCCGATCCGAATTATCCAAAAATTCGGGGCGTTACGAAGTTCCTTCAAGCCCCTATAATGCCCATTACCCACAACCTTACAAGATTTAATTTTATGTCTAGTCTCTACATGTGCATTAATCACAAACCTGAATCTTGATAGAAATCTACCAGTGCTTAATATGTGCAAGTAAATAGATGAAAATGGGAGGGGTAAAATGAAAATATGGGATATATTTGAGTTGAGTAGCTTTTCTGAAAAACCAACGTCTGCATGTGATATATAGTTTTCATCAATCATTGATCAATCTCCTCGTTCTAAACTATAATAACTAGGGGTGTTCCAAAAATATCCGTATACGAATATCCGATCCGAATTATCCAAAAATTCAGGGAGTTACAAAGTTCCTTCAATCCCCTATAATGCCCATTACGCACAACCTTACAAGATTTAATTTTATTTCTAGTCTCTACATGTGCATTAATCACAAACCTGAATCTTGATAGACATCTACCAGTGCTTAATATGTGCAAGCAAATAGATGAAAATGGGAGGGGTAAAATGAAAATATAGGATATATTTGAGTTGAGTAGCTTTTCTGAAAAACCAACGTCTGCATGTGATATAAAGTAATCTCCAGCTATCATAGCTGCTGCATGCCATTACAAATTACATTATTATTATTATTATGCTTTTAATTTTACATCTTCTTCCACCAGTTTAAACACACACTATTCCACGCCGTACCAAACTTCACAAATTGAAACCCTCTAACTGCTTGTTTAGTTACAAGATTCTTTTCTTTGTAGGTAAACTAATTCCATCTATGTTCATTGCATCTATGTGTTTAGTATTCATCTCCTCCAACTCGCTAGTTAGAGCGTGATATGTGTTAATCGCTGTTTCGGTTTCTTCTTTTTCATCTTAACCTTTTGCAGATCCACACATACACACAAATTATATTGTTATATATAAGATGCCACTGAAACTAAGGTACTTAGTTTTTGTTTTTAGTTTTGCACCAGATTTTTTTATACATTCATAAGATGCATATTTTCCAACTGTTTAAAAACCGAAATTAAATTATCTCAACTTGATGTGAAAAAAAGCCCCAGACCTGCCTTTAACTGTGAGTTCATTACTGCTTAATTAATTGAGTAAATTGCCAAAATCGTCCCTAAGGTTTGGGCATGTTTGCCATGCGACAAAATAACTTATCAAAAGGAGATGAATGTGTATTCAGGTTCATAAAAAGTGAAGGCAAGTTATTATTGGCAAAAGTCACAAAGAAGAAGCCATGTTATGGTGACATGGGAAATGCCACCCCAGCAAATTAAATTAAGTTGGTGTTATTATATTAATATTGATCCTATAAAACTGATCAAACTGCTCCTCTAGATAGTTTTCATCAATCATTGATCAATGTCCTCGTTCTAAATTATAATAACTAGGGGTGTTCCAAAAATATCCGTATCCGAAAATCCGATCCGAATTATCCAAAAATTCGGGGCGTTCCGAAGTTCCTTCAAGCCCCTATAATGCCCATTACGCAAAACCTTACAAGATTTAATTTTATGTCTAGTCTCCACATGTGCATTAATCACAAACCTGAATCTTGATAGACATCTACCAGTGCTTAATATGTGCAAGTAAATAGATGAAAATGGGAGGGGTAAAATGAAAATATGGGATATATTTGAGTTGAGTAGCTTTTCTGAAAAACCAACGTCTGCATGTGATATATAGTTTTCATCAATCATTGATCAATCTCCTCGTTCTAAACTATAATAACTAGGGGTGTTCCAAAAATATCCGTATACGAATATCCGATCCGAATTATCCAAAAATTCAGGGAGTTACAAAGTTCCTTCAAGCCCCTATAATGCCCATTACGCACAACCTTTAAAGATTTAATTTTATGTCTAGTCTCTACATGTGCATTAATCACAAACCTGAATCTTGATAGACATCTACCAGTGCTTAATATGTGCGAGCAAATAGATGAAAATGGGAGGGGTAAAATGAAAATATAGGATATATTTGAGTTGAGTAGCTTTTCTGAAAAACCAACGTCTGCATGTGATATAAAGTAATCTCCAGCTAGCATAGCTGCTGCATGCCATTATAAATTACATTATTATTATTATTATTATTATTATTATTATTATTATTATTATTATTATTATTATTATGCTTTTAATTTTACATCTTCTTCCACCAGTTTAAACACACACTATTCCACGCCCTACCAAACTTCACAAATTGAAACCCTCTAACTGCTTGTTTAGTTACAAGATTCTTTTCTTTGTAGGTAAACTAATTCCATCTATGTTCATTGCATCTATGTGTTCAGTATTCTTCTCCTCCAACTCGCTAGTTAGAGCTTGATATGTGTTAATCGCTGTTTCGGTTTCTTCTTGTTCATCTTAACCTTTTCCAGATCCACACATACACACAAATTATATTGTTATATATAAGATGCCACTGAAACTAAGGTACTTAGTTTTTGTTTTTAATTTTGCACCATATTTTTTTATACATTCATAAGATGCATATTTTCCAACTGTTTATAAACCGAAATTAAATTATCTCAACTTGATGTTAAAAAAAGCACCAGACCTACCTTCAACTGTGAGTTCATTACTGCTTAATTAATTGAGTAAATTGCCAAAATCGTCCCTAAGGTTTGGGCATGTTTGTCATGCGACAAAATAACTTATCAAAAGGAGATGAATGTGTATTCAGGTTCATAAAAAGTGAAGGCAAGTTATTATTGGCAAAAGTCACAAAGAAGAAGCCATGTTATGGTGACATGGGTAATGCCACCCCAGCAAATTAGATTAAGTTGGTGTTATTATATTAATATTGATCCTATAAAACTGATCAAACTGCTCCTCTAGATAGTTTTCATCAATCATTGATCAATATCCTCGTTCTAAACTATAATAACTAGGGGTGTTCCAAAAATATCCGTATCCGAAAATCCGATCCGAGTTATCCAAAAATTCGGGGCGTTACGAAGTTCCTTCAAGCCCCTATAATGCCCATTACGCACAACCTTACAAGATTTAATTTTATGTCTAGTCTCTACATGTGCATTAATCACAAACCTGAATCTTGATAGACATCTACCAGTGCTTAATATGTGCAAGTAAATAGATGAAAATGGGAGGGGTAAAATGAAAATATGGGATATATTTGAGTTGAGTAGCTTTTCTGAAAAACCAACGTCTGCATGTGATATATAGTTTTCATCAATCATTGATCAATCTCCTCGTTCTAAACTATAATAACTAGGGGTGTTCCAAAAATATCCGTATACGAATAGCCGATCCGAATTATCCAAAAATTCAGGGAGTTACAAAGTTCCTTCAAGCCCCTATAATGCCCATTACGCACAAGCTTACAAGATTTAATTTTATGTCTAGTCTCTACATGTGCATTAATCACAAACCTGAATCTTGATAGACATCTACCAGTGCTTAATATGTGTGAGCAAATAGATGAAAATGGGAGGGGTAAAATGAAAATATATGATATATTTGAGTTGAGTAGCTTTTCTGAAAAACCAACGTCTGCATGTGATATAAAGTAATCTCCAGCTAGCATAGCTGCTGCATGCCATTACAAATTACATTATTATTATTATGCTTTTAATTTTACATCTTCTTCCACCAGTTTAAACACACACTATTCCACGCCCTACCAAACTTCACAAATTGAAACCCTCTAACTGCTTGTTTAGTTACAAGATTCTTTTCTTTGTAGGTAAACTAATTCCATCTATGTTCATTGCATCTATGTGTTCAGTATTCATCTCCTCCAACTCGCTAGTTAGAGCTTGATATGTGTTAATCGCTGTTTCGGTTTCTTCTTGTTCATCTTAACCTTTTGCAGATCCACACATACACACAAATTATATTGTTATATATAAGATGGCACTGAAACTAAGGTACTTAGTTTTTGTTTTTAATTTTGCACCAGATTTTTTTATACATTCATAAGATGCATATTTTCCAACTGTTTATAAACCGAAATTAAATTATCTCAACTTGATGTTAAAAAAAGTACCAGACCTGCCTTCAACTGTGAGTTCATTACTGCTTAATTAATTGAGTAAATTGCCAAAATCGTCCCTAAGGTTTGGGCATGTTTGCCATGCGACAAAATAACTTATCAAAAGGAGATGAATGTGTATTCAGGTTCATAAAAAGTGAAGGCAAGTTATTATTGGCAAAAGTCACAAAGAAGAAGCCATGTTATGGTGACATGGAAAATGCCACCCCAGCAAATTAAATTAAGTTGGTGTTATTATATTAATATTGATCCTATAAAACTGATCAAACTGCTCCTCTAGATAGTTTTCATCAATCTTTGATCAATCTTCTCGTTCTAAACTATAATAACTAGAGGTGTTCAAAAATATCCGTATCCGATAATCCGATCCGAATTATCCAAAAATTCAGGGCGTTACGAAGTTCCTTCAAGCCCCTATAATTGTAACAACCCGACTTTCCGAGTCAAAGTCAAAGTCGAAGTCAAGGTCAAGTCATGTTGTTACTTAGATCTGACTTTTGTTGCTTAATTATTGCTTTGTACTCTCGAGACTCGATAAACGATATATTGGTAAACGATTTTAAACGATATTTTAAGCTATGTTTTCACGACGTTTATTCAAAACACAGTTAACGCATTTGAACGCACTTTATCGCATTGTTACTACTCGCTGCCACAACGCAACGCAAACTCAAAACGCAGCTACTGGTATTGTTATGTGTGTGTTATTATGTGCTTTACTTGTGTGTGCCTCGTATATTTTTTGGGATGTTATTCGCAAACGCAATCGCAACTCTATCGCAACGCGATCTCATCGCAAACTCGTAACACAGATTTACTTTTATGCATTTTATGTGTTATGTTATTTGTGTAACTACTTGTTTAATGCTATCGCAACGCTCAACGCATGAAACGAAAGTCGGAAAACCAACTCGAGCAAGCCGTCTGATCGAATGACCACTCGATTGAATGGACATCCGACCGGATGACCATCCGATCGGATGGCCATCCGATCGACTGGCCATCCGACCCACACACACTCCACCGCCTCATCTCCCTCCCACCTATAAATACTCACCTGTTACATCAACTGTTCACTGATTTGACAGCCTTATCCGACCAACTCGCTCCCAGCTCGTTCTTAGGCACTTTTCACTTGATTCAAGGCTATTTTCGTAAGTTTTCTTCCTAAATCTTGTACTTCCATCTTCACTACACACTTTCTCATCATCTTCTCCATCAAATCTTACATTTTCACCATGAAATCACCTGAATTGGACTACTTGAAGGTGACGTCATCTCGGTTTCATATGAAAACTGTTGTGTGACCTCATCTCATCAAGATTAGCCCAGATCTAAAGGATTTCAACACTATTTAACATGAATCTTTGCGAAATTTAAACAATTTCCAACTGTTTTCATGCTCTTCTTCAACTTTCTTCACTTTTTACTCAAAACTGTTGGAATCTGGACCCGTTCATGCTCTTTACACATTCTCTAGTAGAGAACCAGTCTGAGAACAGATTTCCACCGAAGAGATAACCGACTTACGGGCTGAACATGGAACTCCATCAAGAACAGTTAGTCTGATCGAATGGGGTGATTCCCATCCGATCGACTGAGCTGGGCTTGGTGTGGTTTCCCGTTGTTTGACACGTTGTCACGCCGTCTCTGTTAAACCTCAAAACTTTTAACTTAGAAAATTTTGTAAAAGATTTCAAAAGATCCGCTTGCCGATCGAATAGCCATCCTATCGGATGACCATCCGATCGGATGACCATCCGATCTAATGACTATTCGACCAGGTGACTAGCCCTTTATCAATAACTCAACACTTAGACGATTTGAACAAAACTTCAAAGAATATCACACTTTCAATTGAATAGCCATCCGATCGAATGGCCATCCGTCCGGATGACCATCCGATCGAATGACTGGATTTATACTACAACGAAAACTTCAAAAGTTGAAACGATTTACAAACACATTCAATCATTCAAATGATCAGCCGTTCGAATGGTCATCCGTCCGGATGACCATCCGACCGACTCATCATCCGACACTGATCTCATCCACGTACTGTTACACGCTGTTCAATGCTTATGCTACCGTTCTATGCTCATGCTAATCTCCACGCGCTCCCTTCAATCCAAGACTGTGTTTATTTACTAAACATATACTGTGAGTATACTCGAACCCATTTTCCTTTAACGCACTTTGGGTGTTACATACGTTACCTATATCAAATCACATCAACACACAACGCAAACACTTTTAAACGTTGACCGCTCTCGCATGTTATACGTGACTCGATGAATGCTTGTATGTTATGTTTACACAATGATTGTTGCTTGACACCTTAGCAACGATAGTACTATAGTTTGGACTCAGCACCTGTCGTGGACAAGGGTTGTTAAGGGTTTTACTTCACATGGTCACAGTGGTGATAATGTGTTGCGCATTCTACAACTCGCAGTCATGTCGGTTGCATATGTCATTGTCGATAGCTTACTTGCTTCACATTTCTACGGGTTACATGCTGGTTATGCATAAACGCTTTCGCTATAATATATGTTATTAAACTTGTGTACTCACCTTTACACTCTGTGTATTGACTTTATTTTAACGTATGTGACAGGTGTTTAGGATGCTATGTTTGCTGTGACGAATCAAGCTAGGGAGTCTAGAAACAAACTAAATAAATCTGAGTTGTCGGAACAGCCTATTTGTCTTTGAGAACAATATCTGTATAAACTGTTTTTACTTTATATGTTAATGGTATGGGACGTTAACGATTAATATACTGTCATTAATAGTTGTTATGGATTCTCTTGGACAATCTGTTTCGCTCAGTGCCACTCCCCGATGATTCCACCATCGGTTGGGGTGTGACAGATTGGTATCAGAGCCATAACTATAGGAAATTAGGTAAGATGCGACCTAGTCCGGGTTCGATGTCTTAGAATTGACCTAGTCTATAGTCTAAGTACCAACAAACCGCCTTGTGCAAACCCAGTAGGGGTTCTGCACGAGCTTATTTTCGAACTCGCTAAAACTATCACTTTGTGCGAACACCGCATACTACAGCTTCGCACAAAGACGCTTTTCCTAAAGCTGAAAACGCACTACTGCTTTTCCTAAATCTGACACAACACACACTTTTTCGAAAACACTCGCATAACACAAAAGAGCGATTTTTTCGAGATTAGGTGTGATAACCAAGAACTCTTGATAAATTGCTCACCCTATGCGCATTTTTACTATTAACACGAGAATTTTCGTTGAGTCAGGAGTGAAATCCATATCTCGACAAAGTTTTCCATCTCTTTCTCGTGGTTTTACCATACTATCAGGAACAAGTTGTTAAGTTAGGAGTGAAACCCGCATCTTAATGACTAGTTCCATTCTCTATTTGGATTTTTACAAAACTCTCACCAAAGTCTCGATGGATTCCAATGACTCGATCCACGTGGTAGCAAAAAGATGCGTGCCGTTCACCGCGATTGTGGTGAGATAGCACAGTCTATGAGGCCAAAGCATGTACTCGGAGTCGTTATGGATAGTCGAATCAGTTTGGGTAGTCGCTGTCTAAACTCCCATGACGTTCTGTTTTGATTCTGAGCTCGCAGGCGCTGATTCTTCGATTTTATGTGCTTTTATATGTTTAAATTTTATATGTTTTGATTTTGGAGACTTTACGCTTTTCGCTCATCAAACGCGCACAACTCGCACAGTATTCTTAGCTCAAAACGCTAACAAATCACATACAAACTATGAACTCTCGCACGCTATACTACTCGCTATGCTACCCGCTATCGCTACTCGCAATCGCTACTCGCAACTCTCAAACGCGCTCGAAACTTGAAAGATAGGTGAATACATGCAAAATATGTAGGTGAATACGTGCAAAATATAGTTGAATATGTGCAAAATATGTGCTTACGTGGACTACGTGCTTCCGTGCTTATGTGCCTATGTGACTATGTGCCTATGTGTTCGACGTGTTACTGAGCTTTACCTAATAATAATAATAAAGATGTTTTACGAATGCTAAACTATACGAAACCCGATATAATCGAATCTCGCCTAAATCATACGACGATGTCTGCTGCAGACAATGTCTTCCCTTGGTTCGCACACTCGCCGAAACGCTCAGAGAAGCAGGGATGACAAGCGCATCCCTTCTCTGGTCGCCAAGGAAACGGCCAAGGTCATACCTCAGATCGTCAGTTAGATCAACGAGGTGAAGAGCAACTCCTCCGTTGAATCTAAGAGAGACTCCCCGAAAGCGCCTTTCAACTTTAAGCAATTCAAGGCCTGTGGTCCTAAAGACTTCACTGGTGAAGACGGGCCCAGCGCCATGTTTCAGTGGTTTGACTCGATTGAAGTCATGCTTCATCAAAGCAGATGCCCAGACAACCTCCACACTGTTAATACTACTGGAGTTTTTAAGTCCAGGGCTCTGGACTGGTGGACTGCGGAACAAAACAGGCGTGGAAACGATGCAGCCTATGGACTCTCTTGGGAGGAACTGAAGGAAGTCATGATGAAAGAATTATGTCCCCCACACGAACTCGAGAAGTTGGAAAACGAGTTTTGGGGTATCAAGCAAGAAGGAGGTGACAATGCTGGTCTCACCGCTCGCTTTAAGCAGCTCAGCATCACCTGTCCTGGTCAAGTGTCAACACCCGACATCACGATCAAGAAATACATTCGCGCTCTACCCGATTGTGTTGCCGATTTTGTGCAAGCAGCTAATCCTGCCACCATTGAGGAAACCTTCCAACTCGTCGCTGAAATCAATGATTAGCGAGTTTTGGCTGGTTATTTCAAGACCTCAAGCAAGAATCTCCACCAGGTCACTGCTACTCCCGCTACTGAAACCGCAACACCTCAAGTCTCGAAGTCATCACGTCAAGGACGCAAGCGCAGGGGTAACAACAACAAGAACTGTGATGCAACTGCCGCTCCTCTCAACGCTGTTCCTGTCCAACCCAACCAGAACCATAACCGACAAAACCAACGCACGACCTGCTAAACGTGCGTACACTGGTCCTCATCCTCTGTGCCCTACTTGCACTTACCATCACCCAGCTGGGATAGCTTGCCGTTTTTGTGTCCACATCAATCTTTACGGACACTTCACAGTGAACTGTCGCACTGGTCCTCGTCAACAAGCTCAAGCTCCTCCCGCATTGCCAGCTCCACTCCCCGCCCCTCAGGGTAACCGAGCAGCTCCTGCTCCCGCTGCTCATGCACGAGCCTCCTTCTCTTATGGTGACCCTAACCACTTCGTAAACGTCTGCCTGAACCGTGTGGTGAAACAAGAGCCGTAGTAACCACCGCAGCAACAACATCAACAGCAGCAGCCTCAGCAGCAACATCAACAGCCACAACAACAAGCAGCCCGCGGAAGAGCATTCAACATCAATGTCCGCCAGGCTCAAACTGACAACAACGTTGTCAATGGTACGTTTCTCGTTAACGGTATTTGTGCTTCGTGCTTATTTGATACTGGAGCCGATAACTGTTTTGTGTCGTTTGAATTCGAAAAGCTCCTAAACCGTAAACGCGCTAACCTCCCAACGACGTTCGACGTAGAAATCGCCACCGGGAGAACCGTCACCGTTAGTTCTGTACTCCGTGATTGTACTCTCGAACTCAACAATCACGTTTTCCCGATCGATCTCATTCCGATGCAACTCGGTAGTTTCAATATCATAATAGGCATGGATTTTCTTCGCGAAAATCGTGCTGAAGTTGTTTGTTTTGAAAAGATGATTCGTTTCTCTCTTGCTAGTGGTGATCAACTCTGTGTTTATGGCGAAGTATCTTCGAAGGAACTGAAACTCATGTCGTGCATTCAAGCAAACAAGTATCTCCGAAAGGAATACAAGGCTTTTTGGCGCACATCGTAGTAGCAGAGAAGGAAAAGAAGCTGATGGAAAAGGTACTTGTGGTTCGTGATTTTCCTGCTGTCTTTCCTGACGATTTACCTGGTCTACCGCCGTCTCGTGATATTGATTTTCGTATCGACCTCATTCCTAGAGCTAACCCTGTCGCTAAAGCCCCTTATCATCTCGCTCCGTCCGAAATGCGTGAACTTTCCCGTCAACTCCAGGAATTACTTGATAAAGGCTTCATACGCCCTAGTACATCTCCATGGGGCGCACCTATCCTTTTCGTCAAAAAGAAGGATGGATCGTTCCGAATGTGCATCGATTATAGGGAACTCAATAAGCTTACTATCAAGAATCGCTATCCCTTACCCCGAATCGACGATTTGTTTGATCAATTGCAAGGCGCTATGTGTTTTTCTAAGGTCGATTTACGCTCTGGTTATCATCAGTTACGAATTCAGGAGGAAGACATCCCTAAAACCGCTTTTCGTACCCGATACGACCATTATGAATTTGTCGTTATGCCCTTTGGTCTTACCAACGCACCCATGGTTTTCATGGATTTGATGAATCGCGTGTGTAAACCCTTTCTCGACCACTTTGTCATCGTGTTTATCGATGATATCCTTATCTATTCGAAGTCAAAAGCCGAACATACGCAACATCTTCGTTTGGTTCTCGAACTTCTCCAAGGGAATCGCCTCTACGCCAAGTTCTCCAAGTGTGAATTTTGGCTTGAGGAGGTTTAATTCCTCGATCATATCATCAACAGTCAAGGTATTCACATTGATCCCGCGAAGATAGAAGCAGTTAAGATTTGGATTACACCGAAAACCCCATCCAAAGTTCGTTCTTTCCTTGGATTGGCGGGTTACTACCGTCGATTTATCGCTGATTTCTCTAAAATCGCCGTCCCTCTCACTTCTCTTACGTATAAAGACAAGCCTTTTGTTTGGGGAACTAAACAAGAGGAAGCCTTTCAAACTCTCAAGCGTATGCTTTGCAACGCTCCCGTACTCGCGCTACCCGATGGAAACGACGACTTTGTAGTCTATTGCGATGCCTCTAACCTAGGTCTTGGTTGTGTTCTTATGCAACGTGACAAGATTATCGCGTACGCCTCTCGTCAGCTCAAAGTCCACGAGAAGAACTATACGACCCATGATCTCGAACTAGGTGCAGTTGTTTTTGCGTTAAAGATCTGGCGACACTACCTTTATGGTACCAAGTGTACGGTGTTCACTGACCATAAGAGTCTACAACACATCCTAAACCAGAAAGAACTGAACATGCGCCAACGCAGGTCGGTTGAACTCCTTAACGACTACGACTGTGAGATATGTTACCACCTAGGCAAAGTAAATGTCATTGCCGATGCTTTTAGCCGACGAAGCTATTTACAAAGTGTTTGTAATGTTCAAGCCCAACACGACCTCGAAGCCCTAATTCGCGACGCACAACACGTATGCTTCATTGAGAGTACCTTGAAAGAGGAAATGAAGTGTGGTGCTGAAACTCAACTTGTCACCAAATCAAACGGTATCTATTACTATCTCGATCGCATCTGGATACCTGGTCGCAATAACCTTCAGGAGATATTGTTGACTGAAGCCCACAAATCCCGATATTCCATTCATCCCGGTGCTGACAAGATATACCGGACCTCCGTGTCAGGTATTGGTGGCCTGGAATGAAGAAGGATATCGCTCTCTATGTTTCGAAATGCCTGACTTATTCCAAGGTTAAGGCTGAGCATCAACGACCCTCTGGCTTAGTCGTACAACCTGAGATCCCTATGTGAAAATGGGAGAGTATAGCTATGGATTTCATTACGAAACTTCCGCGCACGCCATCAGGACACGATAGCATTTGGGTTATCGTTGATCGTCTTACTAAATCCGCCCACTTCCTACCGATACGAGAAGACTATAAGGTTGAACGATTAGCACGAATCTATACCGACGAAGTCATTTGTCGACATGGGACACCTCGTGACATCATCTCTGACCGCGATGGTCGATTTACCTCGCGCCTTTGGGAAACTTTTCAA
Source organism: Helianthus tuberosus (assembly GCA_030545235.1). Taxonomy (NCBI): domain Eukaryota; kingdom Viridiplantae; phylum Streptophyta; class Magnoliopsida; order Asterales; family Asteraceae; genus Helianthus; species Helianthus tuberosus. Next base: position 6,210,977 of record JARYGA010060438.1, read on the forward strand.
TCTGCTCTCGGTACTACTCTTAATCTTAGTACCGCTTTCCATCCCCAGACCGAGGGTCAGAATGAGTGCACGATTCGCACCCTTGAAGACATGCTTCGTTCATGCGTTATAGATTTTGGTGGTAATTGGGATTCGCATTTACCTTTATTCGAATTCTCGTACAACAACAGTTATCGCTCTAGCATCCAAATGGCACCATTTGAGGCATTATAAAATGTCGATCGCCTATTGTATGGCACGAGATCGGAGACGCGCAAATTGCTGGTCCTGAGTTATTACAAGAAACGACGGACAAGAACCTCCAGATACGAGACAATCTCTTGAAAGCTCGGAGTCGTCAAAAGAGTTATGCCGATAAACGCCGCAAGCCCCTTAAGTTCGAAGTTGGTGATCACGTACTCCTAAAGGTTTCACCTTGGAAGGGGTGATCCGATTTGGCAAGAAAGGAAAGCTGGCGCCTCGATACGTTGGACCCTTTAAGATTCTGGAAAGAATTGGCAAAGTGGCCTACAAACTCGAACTACCGGAGGAACTCAGCAATGTACACCTGTCACACCCCGATATTTCCACGTATTACCGGTGGGCCCGGTAGGGAGTATCGTGACGTAGTTGATATCATCATAGTCAAACAACACAATTTTAAATGCACAGCGGAAGCAAAAGATAGATTTATTTCAACTGAATAAATTGTGATATCAAGTATCACAAAATAGTTGAAACGGATCCACAGGCGGATCAAAGTAAAAAGAAATATTGTTCAACAGAGGCATCTAAGCTTGCGAGACTTTTATTTGATGCTAGGAGAGGCCAGCCTATTTCGATTAGTACCTGCACTTAGCCTTTTTGGGAAAGTACGTCAGTTTACACTGGTAAATACAATTAACTGACTCATTTTGAAAATGTTTAAGAAAATTTATTTGAATGCACATGGCACAAAATATTTTATAACTTGGGATAATTATTTATATATAAACTTATAAAAGAATTACATGTTTCTTATACGTTCAGTAGCCCGGGTTGAACGCCGGGTTAAAGATTAATTGACACACCACATGAAATAGTCCCGCGTCGAGTTATTCTCGAAACCGGCGGTTATATCTCATTATTTATAAATGCACTGGCGGGTGTACGCCTACACCCGCGTGCTAAGGTCGTGGCCATTTCTATGAATGATGCCAAGGATATCCGGGACATGGTCATTAACCCCCCAAAGGTTTTAAGCAAACAAAACAATTTAAACGGGTCATATCAATAAATTAACCTTCATACGATAAAAAATTCAATGCCCGACCAAGCGGTATTTTATATACCGTACCCCAAGCCCGTATAAGGGAAAATAAGTTAAAAGTATTTACCTTTGCAAGTAATAATCACAAATAGCAAGTGCACGTAGCTTTTACCGGGTCTCCTATTCTGGAACGAAGGTTAATAATAACCTATTAGATTCCTAACGGGTCTTTAATTAAGCTTAACCTTAGACCGGTTAGTTTTAAAGGAAGATACGGTTCAAACGCATGAACAAGCGAAGACCGGAATAGAATGTGATTTAGGCCCGACAAGTTTGAAGACTTGTATAATATGGGTAAACTAAACCCATTCTGGATTTTGAGACAAAAATGATAAGGTTTGACCCGTTTTGGTCAATTTATGCAAACTAGTTACATAAACCGAACCGAACGCGAATAATGCGTAACGAGTAACCATGAGAGTCATATACAGGTTTCCTAAGTTAATATGCCTTAAATATGTTGTGACATCAGTAAGATATCTTCTATTATGCCCAAAACGGATTTAAACTCAAATTACGCCCCGTAGGGGTATTTTGGTCAATTAAAAGGTTATAGAAAGAGTTTAAATGTTAATCTGAGTTACAGGTCTGATATAATCAGTAACAATATTTATTTTTATAAGTCATAACAGTAGGGTATTTACATATATGTGAAATTTATCATTTATAACTATACTATGCACCTTAGGGGCATTTTGGTAATTTCACATAGGCTTAAAAGGTCAAAATTGGAAATCTGAGTTTAAAACTTTTGCTTACTGTTAAAATATAAAAATTTACTAAAAAATCAGTAGGCATCAACCTTATATGTTTAAAATAGTTTTTAATACATACTTTGCGTTAAAAACGCTTAAAAAGGCGATTTTAAGCTATTTCCGGGTTTTTAAAAGAAAGCTGATCTTTTTATTATTCCAGAAGGCTTAAAATATTTTATTTATCATATATAATCAGTAGAAAAAGGTTTGGTATCAAAATGATTTGTAAAACTCATTTTATAAGCCAAAAGGGCAAAACCGGCAATTACCGAATCAAGCTTAGAACCCTATGTTATGCTCAGCCTAAAAATAAATAAAAATCTTCAAAAATCCCAAAATATTATTTTACATCAGTGGGTAAAAAGTTTGATATCAAAAATCGGGTTTAGATAGGCTATACGCTAATTACGCCGTTTAATTAATAAAAAGCTTTTCATTTACGCTAGTGAGCATAACTCCTAATCTAGACCTCAAACTGATGTCAAATCTTAAGGACAAGTTTATAAATCATTAATGAAGGTTTCTACTCTTTTACATTTTCAAAAATCACATTTTAAGGTCATATGGGCATAATAGTCAACTTTTAAGCATTTAACGGAAACATGCATACGAATCGGATAACTAATGAAGCAAGTTGTATAATCACAGAGGGTTATACTAACATGAAAACTGGTTCTAAACAAGCTCTAAGGCATTTCTAAACTATGCTCAAATGGGTCAGAACTAAAAGTCAAAGTAAAAGTCCACTTATGCGACTTTCGGTTCTAAACCGAGCTTAAACTGAAAATTGTCGGGTTGAACATGTTTAGACATGTTCTTACATTAATTACCAAGTTATATTAATGATAAAACAGGTTGCATGGCTTCTACATTGTTAATTATGCATTTATTTGAAAATAAGCTTTCTGTTGACTTTTTAAGATTAACTTTGACCCGACAATTGACCTAGTTAGAGTGGGAATCAGAGGGTGCCCTTTGAAGGGATTATTACCCACATAATTACCAACTCATAGGTACTTTCAATTCGTGATTTGACTGGACAAATTTTGAATAATCACGAAGTCAAACCTTAATTACGATGGTTTGACTTTAAGCTAATTAACTAGGCAAAACAGAATTAAGGAAGGTTAAGGACACTTACTGAGGTCCTATGCACGACTAATGACTTGTGAGAAGTGTGCTTGAGCTCCAAAAATCTCCAGAAGTGAAGTTGTGAAGTTTGCAAGTGAATGTGATCAATGTTGCAAACTTGGGAGCTCTTATATAGTGATTTTGGTGCCATTAGATCATGACAAATAGGTCTACAAGTGTTACAAGATGGTCCCATCTGTCCCTATTGCATGAAATACCAATGGGGGAGTCCCTGGTATAAGAAAACAAGGTTTTAAGTCGGTTTAACAGGCTGAAACAGACATCTGCAGGTGAAATCTGTCGCTGGCAGTCCCAGGCGGCCCGCGTAAGGACATGGGCACACCTTACGCGCCCCGTGTGAAGGTCCAGAATAGGTTAAACAAGTTTCAAGAATTGCATTTTGGCCCATGGTCCTTTTAAAACATGGTTTTGAGTTTATTTCTTGCACTTTTGGCCCTTTAACTTGACTTTTAAGGGCTCCAAGACTTAACCCAACTTGGTTAAGTCCTCGATTATCTTTGTGATCACCCGTAAGGCCCTAGATTTCAACGTTGACGCTTTTAACCCCTCGTATACGAATATTGTCATAACTTTCTCATACTTTATCGAAACCTTGTGAAATTTTTATCACTTATTCTAGTGAGCATAGTTAATCATTACAAAGCTTCGGGTTTGCTAAAAGGTCACTCAGAGGTATACTTTAAACATGTTGACACATTTAACCCCTATAGTTTGTAATTTCTCACTTTCTCTCACTATTTGCTTCGTATGATCCATGATTTATTCGTTTAAGGGTGTAAACATCGTGTAGGGTTATAGTAAAGTATATTTATCCATTGTTGATACTTTGAACCCTTATATTCACATACTTCCTTTGTTTGTCAACTTTAGTCCTTCATAAGTAATCTTTTACACGTTTAAAGCTCATGACACGTGTCAATATAATATTGGACATGAATTTTCGAGGTGTTACATCCTCACACCCTTAAAAGAAATCTCGACCTCGAGATTTACTGAAACAAATGAGGGTATTTTTCTTTCATTGTGGACTCTACCTCCCACGTGTACTCGGGACCTCTATGGGCATCCCATTTAACCTTGACAATTGGCACATGCTTCCTTCGAAGCTTCTTAACCTGTCGATCTTCGATTGACAAAGGTTTTTCCACAAATTTCAAGCTCTCATCTATATGCACATCCGTATGTGGTATGACTAGTGATTCATCAGCTAGACATTTCTTTAGGTTGCAGATGTGAAATACATTATGAATACCACTGAGTTCTTCAGGCAAGTTCAACTTGTAAGCCACTGATCCGACACATTCGATGATCTCGAATGGTCCTATGTACCTTGGGCTTAACTTACCTTTCTTACCAAATCGCATCACCCCTTTCCAGGGTGAAACTTTAAGCAACACTTTGTCACCAACCTCGAACTTTAGAGGTTTACGCCTTAAATCTGCGTAGCTTTTCTGCCTATCTCTGGCAGCTTTGAGACGATCTCGTATCTGTACGATCTTGTCTGTCGTCTCTAGGACTATATCAGGTCCTGTTAGTTGGACATCTCCAACTTCTGCCCAGCAAACGGGCATCCTGCACCTTCTCCCATATAGAGCTTCAAATGGTGCAGCTTGGATACTGGAGTGATAGCTATTGTTGTATGAAAACTCTATCAATGGAAGATGATCATCCCAACTTCCTCCTAAGTCAATTACACAAGCTCTTAACATATCTTCCAGTGTTTGGATTGTTCGCTCGCTTTGACCATCCGTCTGAGGATGGTATGCCGTGCTGAAGTTCAATCGAGTGCCTAGCGATTGCTGAAAGCTTTTCCAAAAGTGCGACGTATACCTTGTATCCCTATCGGAGATGATAGACACTGGCACTCCATGGAAAGATACAATCTCGTCCACGTATAGCTGAGCTAACTTATCTGAGCTATGTGTTTCCTTAATAGGTAGGAAGTGAGCTGACTTAGTCAATCTATCCACTATCACCGAAATAGTATCATTTCCTTTCTTTGTTTTTGGAAACTTGGTGATAAAATCCATTGTCACCATCTCCCACTTCCATGTGGGAAGTTCAGGCTGTTGTAGCAAACCTGACGGCTTCTGGTGTTCAGCTTTGACTTGCGCGCACGTTAAGCATTTAGCTAGATAGGTAGCTATAGACTTCTTCAAGCCTATCCACCCATAGTTTGCCTTCAAATCCTGGTACATCTTGTCAGTTCCAGGATGAACGGAGTATTTAGAACTATGGGCTTCCTGAAGGATCACTTCCCTCAGTCCTCCATAAATTGGAACCCATATTCGTCCATTCAGTCTTAAGATTCCATCCTTGCCACATGACAACTGTTCTGCAGTGACTCCCAGATTTTCATTCGGGTAGTTAGCTTCCAATATAGCTTCTCTCTGAGTGGCTAACAACCTTTCATTCAAACTATTCTTTAATTCAATGCTCTTGGCATTGATTCTAATGGGCTTAACCCTTTCCTTCCTGCTTAGAGCATCGGCGACTACATTCGCCTTGCCTGGATGGTATCGTATTTCACAGTCATAATCATTCAAAGTTTCCATCCATCGTCTTTGCCTCATGTTTAAGTCCTTCTGATTAAACAAGTGTTGAAGGTTCTTGTGATCAGAATAGATCACACACTTGGTTCCATACAAATAATGCCTCCACAGTTTTAGTGCAAATACAACGTCACCCAGCTCTAAGTCATGGGTGGTGTAGTTCTTCTCGTGCACCTTCAGCTGTCGAGAAGCATAGGCAATAACCTTGCCTTTCTGCATGAGCGCACATCCCATGCCTGTGTGCGATGCGTCACAGTATACTACAAATTCCTCTATTCCATCAGGCAATGTTAACACTGGTGCATTGCTCAACTTTTGCTTAAGAATGTCAAAGGATTCCTGCTGCTTAGGACCCCAGTCGAACTTAATATTCTTCCTAGTCAATGAAGTTAGGGGTGCAGCAATCCTTGAGAAATTTTCAATAAAACGCCTATAATATCCTGCCAATCCTAAGAAACTACGAATCTCAGGGGGCGTCTTCGGCTCTTGCCAATTCATGACAGTTTCAACCTTAGCGGGATCCACCTGGATACCACGCTCACTAACCACATATCCAAGAAACTGGACTTCTCGAAGCCAAAATTCACACTTTGAAAACTTTGCGTAGAGCTTCTCCTGCTGAAGCAGTTCCAGAATACAACGAAGGTGCTTCTCATGGTCAGCTTGGTTCTTTGAATAGATCAGAATGTCGTCAATGAAGATGATGACAAATTTATCTAAGTAGGGTTTGCATACGCGATTCCTGAGATCCGTGAACGCTGCAGGTGCATTAGTGAGCCCAAATGGCATCACTAAGAACTCGTAGTGACCATAACGAGTCCTGAATGCAGTCTTATGTACATCTTCATCTTTAAACTTCAGTTGATGATATCCCGATCTTAAGTCGATCTTGGAAAAGTAAATCGCTCCTTGTAGCTGATCGAACAAGTCGTCGATCCTGGACAATGGATATCGATTCTTGATAGTAACTTTGTTAAGCTCACGATAATCGATGCACAGGCGCATCGAGCCATCCTTCTTCTTCACAAATAGGATTGGCGCTCCCCAAGGAGATGAGCTTGGTCTAATAAATCCTTTTGCCAATAAATCATCTAATTGAGTTCTCAACTCTTTCATCTCAGTTGGTGCCAATCGGTAAGGTGCTCTTGCAACGGGTGCCGCACCAGGAATGATATCAATCTTGAACTCCACTTGTCTATCTGGGGGTAAACCAGGTAGTTCTTCAGGGAATACTTCTGGATATTCAGAGATGATAGGAATGTCTTCGACCTTAGGCTTTGGTTCATCAATAGTCACTTGTGCCATATAGATGACACAACCCTTCTTTAAGCACCTAGATGTCTTGAGCATAGCCACTTGCTCAGGAAATCCATACTGGGTATCTCAGTCTTGATCACCACTTGCTTCTTGTTGCACACAATCTGAGCTTGGTTATGGGATAGCCAATCCATGCCTATAACTATATCGAAACCGGCTAATTTTAAAGGAAGTAAGGTTAATGGAAAAGAGTGGTTCCTAATGGATATGAAACATCCATCTAATACGGTTGATGTGGTTTCTATGGTTCCATCGGCTAATTCAACCTCATATTTCACGCTTAGGGTTCTAACAGGCAGATTTAACAGCTTACAAAACTTATCATCAACAAATGACTTATCTGCTCCAGAATCAAATAATACTCTTGCATAAACGTCATTAATAAGGAAAGTACCTGTTATCACGTTATCATCCTTAACTGCTTCCTTAGCATCCATCCTAAAGACCCTAGCATTGGTCTTTTTCCCATCCTCAGCCTTCTTTGCAAACTTTGGGCAGTTGGACTTGATATGCCCTTTCTCGTTGCAGTTGTAGCACGTTGTGTCCTTTATCTTCTTGCACTCTATCCTCTTGTGCTCAGAAGATTTACAAATCCCACAAGCTCTTGACTGTGACTGGGATTTCGACTCATATCTGCACCTCCCGAAATGGTGCTTCTTACAGACCTTGCACTTGGGCTTATCGCCCAACTGTTGACCATCTTTCTTAGCTCCAAAACCCTTTTTGTGGTCATTGTTTCCCTTATGCTTCTTGTCTGAACGCCGTGAGTTATCATCCTCACGCTTCCTCTTTTCAGCATCAGTGTTTCTCAGCGATCTCTGCCTGACCGCGTCCAGAGTGAGAGATAGTGATATATCGGTTGCAGACCGAAAAGTAGCTGGTCGAGAGGCCTTCACACTCGCCTTGATTTCTGGGGCTAAACCCCCAATGAAACGAGCTATTCTTTTGGGTTCCGGTGTCACAAGATAAGGAACCAATCTTGACATTGTATTGAAGCTTGTAAGGTAAGCTTGACAATCCAGATTTTTCATAACTAAAGACAAGAAATCAGACTCAATCTTTTCCACCTCATGCTGAGGGCAGTAGTTTTCCTTAATCAATGTCACAAACTGATCCCAAGACAGATTGTACAATGGGATTTTTCCGGTTGCTTGAATCAAAGAACTCCACCATGCTAGAGCCTCGCCCTTGAATGACTGAGATACAAATTTTACCACATCCTTATCAGCACATCCACTGATATCTACCACAGTGTCCATCTCGTCTAACCATGACATGCAATCAACTGCTCCTTTCTCCCTAGTGAAATCCCTGGGTTTGCAGGAAACAAAATACTTATAGGTGCAACCCTTAGCACGTGGTTCTTGGTTCAACACAATTCTTTTAGATGGGACACTCCTCTGGTTTGATGAGTGATGAGAATCACTCTTGTGAGCGGTATGAGTTCTAGAGGGTGGTTTAGAGTGTGGCACTGACTGTGTCCTTACATGAGTACCACTGGATTCATTGAACTGTCTCTCCAAAGCTCGTGTAACAGCATTATCTATTAAAGCTTGTAATTCTGCTCTTGCTACATTAACTCGGGAAGTATCATGATTTTCCCTTGGGTGACTGTTGACCTCGTCTGACCCAGGCATGTAGCTTGATTGCTATACAAAATATTAACAGGGATTTATTTAGGAGTCCATTATTGAATTGTCTTTTATGGCAATTCATTAACCATGGTAACTACAAACCATATGTGGTTAATTTATTTAGACACATTTATTTAGGATTTTCATTATAATTTATCCTAATTATAAAGTATTAAGGGTATTATTAATGGCACATAGGGCCTAGTCGTAAGGACAATTTAAATTATAAACCATGATTTTTAGAGAATCAAGGTATTAAGGTTTGAATGAAGTTCATTTCCTTTTACCGACAGGGAGTTGTAGGCTACGACTGTCTTTTGTCTTATATGACAATGATTATGGCCCGTAGGCTCTTCCTCACCAATGGATTTTTAATATATAATCCTCTTAATTGGTGGTTTAAACCCATGATTTATAGATCATCAGGTTAGGTTAGGAATCTTTTGAAGAATCCAGTTATAAGGATGACATGTGTGATTTTAACGAATCACATCTGCCAGGAGTGTTAACTTGTTTTCAGATGTTAACAAGGATTTGAATCTTTTTAAACAGGTTTTACCATCTTGGCCAGGTCTTATAGTGACATGCAGGCTAGGTTATACCTTTAAGATTCTTATTTAATATATAATGGCAGATTATTTTAAAAAGGAATGATTTTGAATTATTTATTTCATATATAATATATTTAAGCATATAATGACAAAAATGAAAATTTTAAATTCAACATTCCATTAAATCAAAGGAGTACATGGTTGCCCTAAACGGGACTTTAACAGAAATAACTCGCCCACGCAGGGGCTAAACAGCAAAGTCATGCCCACGCAGGGGCTGAAAACTGAAAATAGATGTCCACGCAGGGACTAAAGAAGGACAAGTCCACGCAGGGACTAAGTACAGAAATAATAAATGTCCACGAAGGGACTAAAAAGAAATACAACAATACAAATAGGGATTTAATGATCCCTCTTGCTCTTCCCCTTGATTAAATTTGCCAGGCCCTTGAAAAACCCTCAGTTGTGCCTACGCTCTTCACGAACTTCTTGTTCCACCTGGTGTATCCTCTGGAGGATTTCCTCCTGTTCTGGTGGAGAAAACCGTGGCGGTTGCGGCTGCATCGGAGGTTGAGGAGGTATCGGGTATTGATACCCATAAGGTGGGTACCCGGTCTGATAGGAGGATGCGTAAGGCCCTCCAGGATGATGGGCATTGTAGTTGGCCGCTACAAGGTATGGGTCAACATCGGGGGCATTGTAGTAGGCTGAGCCGGTGTAGGTGGGAATTGGGTTGCCAAAACCCAATGGTGGTGGCGCGACTGGCGCGGAGTTCACCTCGGAGACGGGGTTTGAAGGCCCACCCATTTGTGGGTCTTCATGTAGTGGCGGATAGTGACTGCCACTTGAATGTCGAGGAGTGCTAAAATGGAACTCCCCTTCTCGCACGGTCATCCGTGCGCTCGATCTTCTCCGCCTCAGTGGCTCCGGAGGCGGTTGTTGTACTGGTGGCGGTGGCGGTGGCGTGACCGCCACAAAACGTGAATCCTCGGAAGGATCCTGCTGCTGTTGCTGTGAGTGGTATGAGGGAGTAAACTCCCAAGGGTATGAGGCAAACCTCGCCTCATAGCTGTCTGGACCACGATAAGGTGATCCATGAAAGGACGACCCATCCGAGATCTCGATGGGGTGAGTAGGAGTCCCTCTTTGTGGTTCGACGGGATCTGTATCTTCATCCATGTCCATTCCCTGAGCTTCAGGGAAATGGTCTTCAGGGCCCAATGGGTTGTAACCCATTGGTTCTTCACTCACATTTGCCGGGTTGAACCGGCTCTGGAAATAGGGCGTGGGGTCATTAAACGAATGGTGTGAGTTTGAGCGAAGGAGGGGTATAAAGGAGTTGTGGGGTTCATTTTCGGACTGAGGCCCGAAAGAGTGTAAGTATGATGGCGATGAACTTAGCGAGACTGAACGCCTCGCGGGTTCCAGGTAGTTTCTCCAGTCCTCTTGGGGACTGGTACTCATGTTCACAGACGGAGTTCGCCGGTGCGAAGGCCCGGCCTCATGGTCGTTGGGGGCGTGAAATGTCCCCTTGCCTCTTCCTCTACCTCGGATTCTTGGCGGCATCTTTATTGATCCTGTCAAAAGAAATAAATAAAGGGAAACAAGGAAAAATAATAAAGGACAAAATAAAAACAAATTAGGATTTGTCCTAAGTTCTTTGTCTAGACTCGGAAGTCGAAGAATGTGCAACTGTGTAACTGAGATTAAACACAAAAGGCTAGTGTTTAATTCACTCAGCGTCGGCTCTGATACCAACCTGTCACACCCCGATATTTCCATGTATTACCGGTGGGACCAGTGGGGAGTATCGTGACGTAGTTGATATCATCATAGTCAAACAACACAATTTTAAATGCACAGCGGAAGCTAAAGATAGATTTATTTCAACTGAATAAATTGTAATATCAAGTATCACAAAATAGTTGAAACGGATCCACAGGCGGATCAAAGTAAAAAGAAATATTGTTCAACAGAGGCATCTAAGCTTGCGAGACTTTTATTTGATGCTAGGAGAGGCCATCCTATTCCGATTAGTACCTGCACTTAGCCTTTTTGTGAAAATACGTCAGTTTACACTGGTAAATACAATTAACTGACTCATTTTGAAAATGTTTAAGAAAATTTATTTGAATGCACATGGCACAAAAGATTTTATAACTTGGGATAATTATTTATATATAAACTTGTAAAAGAATTACATGTTTCTTATACGTTCAGTAGCCCGGGTTGAACGCCGGGTTAAAGATTAATTGACACACCACATGATATATTCCCGCGGCGAGTTATTCTCGAAACCGGCGGTTATATCTCATTATTTATAAATGCACTGGCGGGTGTACGCCTACACCCGCGTGCTAAGGTCGTGGCCATTTCTATGAATGATGCCAAGGATATCCGGGACATGGTCATTAACCCCCCAAAGGTTTTAAGCAAACAAAACAATTTAAATGGGTCATATCAATAAATTAACCTTCATACGATAAAAAATTCAATGCCCGACCAAGCGGTATTTTATATACCGTACCCCAAGCCCGTATAAGGGAAAATAAGTTAAAAGTATTTACCTTTGCAAGTAATATCACAAATAGCAAGTGCAAGTAGCTTTTACCGGGTCTCCTATTCTGGAACGAAGGTTAATAATAACCTATTAGATTCCTAACGGGTCTTTAATTAATCTTAAACTTAGACCGGTTAGTTTTAAAGGAAGATACGGTTCAAACGCATGAACAAGCGAAAACCGGAATAGAATGTGATTTAGGCCCGACAAGTTTGAAGACTTGTATAATATGGTTAAACTAAACACATTCTGGATTTTGAGACAAAAATGATAAGGTTTGACCCGTTTTGGTCAATTTATGCAAACTAGTTACATAAACCGAACCGAACGCGAATAATGCGTAACGAGTAACCATGAGAGTCATATATAGGTTTCCTAAGTTAATATGCCTTAAATATGTTGTGACATCAGTAAGATATCTTCTATTATGCCCAAAACGGATTTAAACTCAAATTACGCCCCGTAGGGGTATTTTGGTCAATTAAAAGGTTATAAAAGAGTTTAAATGTTAATCTGAGTTACAGGTCTGATATAATCAGTAAAAATATTTATTTTTATAAGTCATAACAGTAGGGTATTTACATATATGTGAAATTTATCATTTATAACTATACTATGCACCTTAGGGCCATTTTGGTAATTTCACATAGGCTTAAAAGGTCAAAATTGGAAATCTGAGTTTAAAACTTTTGCTTACTGTTAAAATATAAAAATTTACTAAAAACATCAGTAGGCATCAACCTTATATGTTTAAAATAGTTTTTAATACATACTATGCGTTAAAAACGCTTAAAAAGACGATTTTAAGCTATTTCCGGGTTTTTAAAGGAAAGCTGATCTTTTTATTATTCCAGAAGGCTTAAAATATTTTATTTATCATATATAATCAGTAGAAAAAGGTTTGGTATCAAAATGATTTGTAAAACTCATTTTATAAGCCAAAAGGGCAAAACCGGCAATTACTGAATCAAGCTTAGAACCCTATGTTATGCTCAGCCTAAAAATAAATAAAAATCTTCAAAAATCCCAAAATATTATTTTACATCAGTGGGTAAAAAGTTTGATATCAAAAATCGGGTTTAGATAGGCTATACGCTAATTACGCCGTTTAATTAATAAAAAGCTTTTCATTTACGCTAATGAGCATAACTCCTAATCTAGACCTCAAACTGATGTCAAATCTTAAGGACAAGTTTATAAATCATTAATGAAGGTTTCTACTCTTTTACATTTTCAAAAATCACGTTTTAAGATCATATGGGCATAATAGTCAACTTTTAAGCATTTAACGGAAACATGCATACGAATCGGATAACTAATGAAGCAAGTTGTATAATCACAGAGGGTTATACTAACATGAAAACTGGTCCTAAACAAGCTCTAAGTCATTTCTAAACTATGCTCAAATGGGTCAGAACTAAAAGTCAAAGTAAAAGTCCACTTATGCGACTTTCGGTTCCAAACCGAGCTTAAACTGAAAATTGTCGGGTTGAACATGTTTAGACATGTTCTTACATTAATTACCAAGTTATATTAATGATAAAACAGGTTGCATGGCTTCTACATTGTTAATTATGCATTTATTTGAAAATAAGCTTTCTGTTGACTTTTTAAGATTAACTTTGACCCGACAATTGACCTAGTTAGAGTGGGAATCAGAGGATGCCCTTTGAAGGGTTTATTACCCACATAATTACCAACTCATAGGTACTTTCAATTCGTGATTTGACTGGACAAATTTTGAATAATCACGAAGTCAAACCTTAATTACGATGGTTTGACTTTAAGCTAATTAACTAGGCAAAACAGAATTAAGGAAGATTAAGGACACTTACTGAGGTCCTATGCACGACTAATGACTTGTGAGAAGTGTGCTTGAGCTCCAAAAATCTCCAGAAGTGAAGTTGTGAAGTTTGCAAGTGAATGTGATCAATGTTGCAAACTTGGGAGCTCTTATATAGTGATTTTGGTGCCATTAGATCATGACAAATAGGTCTACAAGTGTTACAAGATGGTCCCATCTGTCCCTATTGCATGAAATACCAGTGGGGGAGTCCCTGGTATAAGAAAACAAGGTTTTAAGTCGGTTTAACAGGCTGAAACAGACATCTGCAGGTGAAATCTGTCGCTGGCAGTCCCAGGCGGCCCGCGTAAGGACATGGGCACACCTTACGCGCCCCGTGTGAAGGTCCATAATAGGTTAAACAAGTTTCAAGAATTGCATTTTGGCCCCTGGTCCTTTTAAAACATGGTTTTGAGTTTATTTCTTGCACTTTTGGCCCTTTAACTTGACTTTTAAGGGCTCCAAGAGTTAACCCAACTTGGTTAAGTCCTCGATTATCTTTGTGATCACCCGTAAGGCCCTAGATTTCAACGTTGACGCTTTTAACCCCTCGTATACGAATATTGTCATAACTTTCTCATACTTTATCGAAACCTTGTGAAATTTTTATCACTTATTCTAGTGAGCATAGTTAATCATTACAAAGCTTCGGGTTTGCTAAAAGGTCACTCAGAGGTATACTTTAAACATGTTGACACATTTAACCCCTATAGTTTGTAATTTCTCACTTTCTCTCACTATTTGCTTCGTATGATCCATGATTCATTCGTTTAAGGGTGTAAACATCGTGTAGGGTTATAGTAAAGTATATTTATCCATTGTTGATACTTTGAACCCTTATATTCACATACTTCCTTTGTTTGTCAACTTTAGTCCTTCATAAGTAATCTTTTACACGTTTAAAGCTCATGACACGTGTCAATATAATATTGGACATGAATTTTCGAGGTGTTACATCCTCACACCCTTAAAAGAAATCTCGAACTCGAGATTTACTGAAACAAATGAGGGTATTTTTCTTTCATTGTGGACTCTACCTCCCACGTGTACTCGGGACCTCTATGGGCATCCCATTTAACCTTGACAATTGGCACATGCTTCCTTCGAAGCTTCTTAACCTGTCGATCTTCTATTGACAAAGGTTTTTCCACAAATTTCAAGCTCTCATCTATATGCACATCCGTATGTGGTATGACTAGTGATTCATCAGCTAGACATTTCTTTAGGTTGCAGATGTGAAATACATTATGAATACCACTGAGTTATTCAGGCAAGTTCAACTTGTAAGCCACTGATCTGACACATTCGATGATCTCGAATGGTCCTATGTACCTTGGGCTTAACTTACCTTTCTTACCAAATCACATCACCCCTTTCCAGGGTGAAACTTTAAGCAACACTTTGTCACCAACCTCGAACTTTAGATGTTTACGCCTTAAATCTGCGTAGCTTTTCTGCCTATCTCTGGCAGCTTTGAGACGATCTCGTATCTGTACGATCTTGTCTGTCGTCTCTAGGACTATATCAGGTCCTGTTAGTTGGACATCTCCAACTTCTGCCCAGCAAACGGGCATCCTGCACCTTCTCCCATATAGAGCTTCAAATGGTGCAGCTTGGATACTGGAGTGATAGCTATTGTTGTATGAAAACTCTATCAATGGAAGATGATCATCCCAACTTCCTCCTAAGTCAATTACACAAGCTCTTAACATATCTTTCAGTGTTTGGATTGTTCGCTCGCTTTGACCATCCGTCTGAGGATGGTATGCCGTGCTGAAGTTCAATCGAGTGCCCAGCGATTGCTGAAAGCTTTTCCAAAAGTGCGACGTATACCTTGTATCCCTATCGGAGATGATAGACACTGGCACTCCGTGGAAAGATACAATCTCGTCCACGTATAGCTGAGCTAACTTATCTGAGCTATGTGTTTCCTTAATAGGTAGGAAGTGAGCTGACTTAGTCAATCTATCCACTATGTGTGTTATTATGTGCTTTACTTGTGTGTGCCTCGTATATGTTTTGGGATGTTATTCGCAAACACAATCACAACTCTATCACAACGCAAATTCGAAACGCAGATTTACTTTTATGCATTTTATGTGTTATGTTATTTGTGTAACTACTTCTTTAATGTTATCGCAACGTTTACTCGCAACTCGCTTAAATGCAACGCAACGCTCAACGCACGACAC
Organism: Helianthus tuberosus; assembly: GCA_030545235.1. Classification (NCBI taxonomy): domain Eukaryota; kingdom Viridiplantae; phylum Streptophyta; class Magnoliopsida; order Asterales; family Asteraceae; genus Helianthus; species Helianthus tuberosus. The sequence goes on from JARYGA010060438.1 coordinate 6,226,821, forward strand.
AAAAGTGGGAAAACCAACTCGCGCAAGCCGTCTGATCGAATGACCACTCGATCGAATGGACATCCGACCGGATGACCATCCGATCGGATGGCCATCCGACCCACACACTCTCCACCGCCTCATCTCCCTCCCACCTATAAATACTCACCTGTCGCATCAACTGTTCACTATGTGACAGCATTATCCGACCAACTCGCTCCCAACTCGTTCTCAGGCACTTTTCACTCGATTCAAGGCTATTTTCGTAAGTTTTCTTCCTAAATCTTGTACTTCCATCTTCACTACACACTTTCTCATCATCTTGTCCATCAAATCTTACATTTTCACCATGAAATCACCTGAATTGGACTACTTGAAGGTGACGTCATCTCGGTTTCATATGAAAACTGTTGTTTGACCTCATCTCATCAAGATTAGCCCAGATCTAAAGAATTTCTACACTATTTAACACAAATCTTCGTGAAATCTAAACAATTTCCAACTGTTTTCATGCACTTCTTCAACTTTCTTCACTTTTTACTCAAAACCGTTGGAATCTGGACTCGTTCAGGCTCTCTACTCATTCTCTAGTAGAGAACCGGTCTGAGAACGGATTTCCACCGAAGAGATGACCGACTCACGGGCTGAACATGGAACTCCATCAAGAACAGTTAGTCTGATCGTATGGGGTGATTCCCATCCGATCGACTGAGCTGGGCTTGGTGTGGTTTCCCGTTGTTTGACACGTTGTCACGCCGTCTCTGTTAAACCTCAAAACTTTTAACTTAGAAAATTTTGCAAAATATTTCAAAACATCAGCTCGCCGATCGAATAGTCATTCGATCGGATGACCGATCGGATGACCATCCGATCGAATGACTATTCGACCAGGTGACTAGCCCTTTTATCAATAACTTAACACTTAGACGATTTGAACAAAACTTCAAAGAATATCACACTTTCAATCGAATAGCCATCCGACCGAATGGCCATCCGTCCGGATGACCATCCGATCGAATGACTAGATTTATACTACAACGAAAACTTCAAAAGTTGAAACGATTTACAAACACATTCAATCATTCGAATGATTAGCCGTTCGAATGGTCATCCGTCCGGATGACCATCCGATCGGATGACCATCCGACCGACTCATCATCTGACACTGATCTCATCCACGCACTGTTATACGCTGTTCAACGCTTACGCTATCGTTCTATGCTTAGGCTAATCTCCACGCGCTCCCTTTAATCCAAGACTGTGTTTATTTACTAAACACATACTGTGAGTCTGTGAGTATACTCGAACCCATTTTCCTTTAACGCACTTTGGGTGTTACATACGTTACCTATATCAAATCACATCAACACACAACGCAAACACTTTTAAACGCTAACCGCTCTCGCATGTTATACGTGACTCGATGAATGCTTGTATGTTATGTTTACACAGTGATTGTTGCCTGACACCTTAGCAACGATAGTACTACAGTTTGGACTCAGCACCTGTCGTGGACAGGGGTTGTTAAGGGTTTTACTTCACATGGTCACAGTGGTGATAATGTGTTGCGCATTCTACAACTCGCAGTCATGTCAGTTGCATATGTCATTGTCGATAGCTTACTTGCTTCACATTTCTACGGGTTACATGCTGATTATGCTTAAACGCTTTCGCTTTACTATATGCTATTAAACTTGTGTACTCACCTTTACACTCTGTGTATTGACTTTATTTTAACGTATGTGACAGGTGTTTAGGATGCTATGTTTGCTGTGACGAATCAAGCTAGGGAGTCTAGAAACAAACTAAATAAATCTGAGTTATCGGAACAACCTATTTGTCTTTGAGAACAATATCTGTATTAACTGTTTTTACTTTATATGTTAATGGTATGGGACGTTAACGATTAATATACTGTCATTAATAGTTGTTATGGATTCTCTTGGACAATCTGTTTCGCTCAATGCCACGCCCCGATGATTCCGCCATCGGTTGGGGTGTGACAATAATGCCCATTACGCATAACCTTACAAGATTTAATTTTATGTCTAGTCTCTACATGTGCATTAATCACAAACCTGAATCTTGATAGACATCTACCAATGCTTAATATGTGCGAGTAAATAGATGAAAAGGGGAGGGGTAAAATGAAAATATGGGATATATTTGAGTTGAGTAGCTTTTCTGAAAAACCAACGTCTCCATGTGATATATAGTAATCTCCAGCTAGCATAGCTGCTGCATGCCATTACAAATTACATTATTATTATTATTATTATGCTTTTAATTTTACATCTTCTTCCACCAGTTTAAACACACACTATTCCACGCCCTACCAAACTTCACAAATTGAAACCCTCTAACTGCTTGTTTACTTACAAGATTCTTTTCTGTGTAGGTAAAGTAATTCCATCTATGTTCATTGCATCTATGTGTTCAGTATTCATCTCCTCCAACTCGCTAGTTAGAGCTTGATATGTGTTAATCGCTGTTTCGGTTTCTTCTTTTTCATCTTAACTTTTTGCAGATCCACACATGCACACAAATTATATTGTTATATATAAAATTCCACTGAAACTAGGGTACTCAGTTTTTGTTTTTAATTTTGCACCAGATTTATTTATACATTCATAAGATGCATATTTTCCAACTGTTTATAAACCGAAATTAAATTATCTCAACTTGATGTTAAAAAAAGCACCAGACCTGCCTTCAACTGTGAGTTCATTACTGTCACACCCCAACCGACGGTGGAAACATCAGAGTGAGACGAAATAGATTGCAAGAGACTTCATAACACTATTTGTGACAAGTATTTAAATAATAAATTTCCATTTCATTTCTAAAGAGTCAATTACAAAGATTTGAAATAAATACAACACGAATAACGAAATACAATACAATAAGAATACAAATTTAAATTGTGTATCTAAGCATCCTACTAGATTCCATGCATCACCAACATCATCGCTAACCCTGCAACATGTTTTAAAAGTGTAATTCAATACAAAGGTATTGGAGAGTATACAAGTTTGGTGCGTAGTATATAAGTATAAAAATGATAAGGAACAATCCACGTGGCAAACCTAGTTATCAAGATTAACGTATAAACTGGCATGCGATTTACAAGTCAACCCTCTGTTTACGCAAGTATGAATGAGTAAACCTAACATGACCTCTCGTTCACGGGTGGTGCGTTACTCTTATAGCGCTATACATGTTAAGTGGAGGCTTGTACGAAGCTAATGACAAGTTCATCACATAAGAATCACCCAGAAAAAACGAATCAAGCATAGCAAATAGTAAGCATGTATTGGATTGTTTGTTTATGTATTGTCATAAGAATATGTATACTAAGTGTGTTTTGTATATAAAAACATGTTACACCCAAAAGTGTGAAAACGGTAAAATGGTTAAGTATACAAACAAATTGCTAAGTCTTTCGATTATCCAAGTGTTGACGAGTGAATGAGTTTAGGAGGTTGAATGTATACGGATTGAAGGTTAAGGTATGTTTAGAGTCGATATTCGGGATTAAAAGGAATATGTAAAATACATATGCAAAAGTAATCATCTTTAACACATAGTGTTTAGATGATGTAACCAAACACCTCGACAAGTGACCATTATATCATCATCAAAGGTTGATTACTTAAGTAATATATAGGTTATGTAATATGTTAATATGTCAGATATGTCAAGCATGAGGTAGGAGGATGAATTCCTCCATTTAGGTACCTCTTTTGTGTCATAGAAGTCATGTAGGAGGTAGGAAGAACAAGTCTTCCATTTAGGTACCTCTAGGTGTTCACCACTACACTTGATGTTATGAATATTCAAGGAGGGTCATGAACTTACAAATTATAATAGAATATGAACAACTAATCTATGAGAAACATTAAGCAATGTGTGGATTTTCAAGTAGGAAAGCCCAAGCTAATCCTAAATCACACATTCATCAAGTCTTAAGCTTCAACATCACTTGTAAGTTAAACCCTTGAACAAAACAGAAAGTTTGTGTGGTTTATACCTCTGATTTTACATGTCTCAACCTTTTTTTTAATTCTAACTAACCATAGATGTGGTTATAAGCATAAGGACATAGGTTTGAGATGAGTTTCCTCAAGTTTAATCAAGTTTATCAATGTTCTTGTGCAAAACAGAAAAAATTAGTCAACTTTGGAGCCCTTTTGGCAACGTTCCAGGTCCTGGTTCTCTGTGGAAAACCAATGGAAACGAAGCTAAGGTTAATCCAAGCATGTAGGAAAAAGAATCGAGTGAATCGGACAAGAAATGAGGAAGTTATGCTTGTTTTAGTGAAGCAAAGTAATTCTGCTCGAACTCTGATTTCGCCGCTGATTATGGACGATTTTGAGAGAGTTTAGGGAGTGCAAGGAAAGTGAAAATGCTTGGATAGAACTTGGGTTTTATAGGGGAAGGTTGTGGTTGGGTTAGGTGAGCATTTATGATGTTTAGTTGGGAGTTAGCATTAAAAAAAGACAACTAACCACAACTTAAATTTTTGGCCAGCTTTGTTACTTTTATTATTATTATTTTTTTGATATCATTAGTTAGGTATTTCTTGTTTATTAATGTGTTACATGTTGTTTAATATGTATCCAACATGTAACAAGGTCTAAAATGTATAGTATACATGTTTTTAAGTAAGAAAAAGAAGGAAACATGTGACTATATAGAAATCAAGTATGTATAATATATGTTTAGGTATCAAATAAGTGAAAAATATATATGTTAGTCTTGTAATTGAATAATCAAGCGTTTGTATGCATGGTCGATTTGAAATTACAAATACACGATCGTTGTTTGCGAGTTAAAATTACGTTTATGCGAATCACGAATCATGTATTAAACGAATGTATATTTCATATAGAAGATCAATTTTATTACGATCAAAGTCTCGGTTTTAAAATAATTCGAAATAGGATACGATTACAAGAGAAACAACTTTACGAAAATAGAAATACAAGACACGCTTTCTAAACAAGGGAGGTTACGAAAAAGCAGGGCGTTACAATTACTGCTTAATTAATTGAGTAAATTGCCAAAATCGCCCTGAGGTTTGGGCATGTTTGCCATGCGACAAAATAACTTATCAAAAGGAGATGAATGTGTATTCAGGTTCATAAAAAGTGAAGGCAAGTTATTATTGGCAAAAGTCACAAAGAAGAAGCTATGTTATGGTGACATGGGAAATGCCACCCCAGCAAATTAAATTAAGTTGGTGTTATTATAATAATATTGATCCTATAAAACTGATCAAACTGCTCCTCTAGATAGTTTTCATCAATCATTGATCAATCTCCTCGTTCTAAACTATAATAACTAGGGTGTTCAAAAATATCCGTATCCGAAAATCCGATCCGAATTACACAAAAATTCGGGGCGTTACGAAGTTCCTTTAAGCCCCTATAATGCTCATTACGCATAACCTTACAAGATTTAATTTTATGTCTAGTCTCTACATGTGCATTAATCACAAACCTGAATCTTGATAGACATCTACCAGTGCTTAATATGTGTGAGTAAATAGATGAAAATGGGAGGGGCAAAATGAAAATATGGGATATATTTGAGTTGAGTAGCTTTTCTGAAAAACCAACGTCTGCATGTGATATATAGTAATCTCCAGCTAGCATAGCTGCTGCATGTCATTACAAATTACATTATTATTATTATTATTATTATTATTATTATTATTATTATTATGCTTTTAATTTTACATCTTCTTCCACCAGTTTAACCACACACTATTCCACGCCCTACCAAACTTCACAAATTGAAACCCTCTAACTGCTTGTTTACTTACAAGATTCTTTTCTATGTAGGTAAAGTAATTTCATCTACGTTCATTGCATCTATGTGTTCAGTATTCATCTCCTCCAACTTGCTAGTTAGAGCTTGATATGTGTTAATCGCTGTTCCGGTTTCTTCTTGTTCATCTTAACTTTTTGCAGATCCACACATACACACAAATTATATTGTTATATATAAGATGCCACTGAAACTTGGGTACTCAGTTTTTGTTTTTAATTTTGCACCAGATTTGTTTATAGATTCATAAGATGCATATTTTCCCACTGTTTATAAACCGAAATTAAATTATCTCAACTTGATGTTAAAAAAAGCACCAGGCCTGCCTTCAACTGTGAGTTCATTACTGCTTAATTAATTGAGTAAATTGCCAAAATCGTCCCTGAGGTTTGGGCATGTTTGCCATGCGACAAAATAACTTATCAAAAGGAGATGAATGTGTATTCAGGTTCATAAAAAGGGAAGGCAAGTTATTATTGGAAAAAGTCACAAAGAAGAAGCCATGTTATGGTGACATGGGAAATGCCACCCAACAAATTAAATTAAGTTGGTGTTATTATATTAATATTGATCCTATAAAACTGATCAAACTGCTCCTCTAGATAGTTTTCATCAATCATTGATCAATCTCCTCGTTCTAAACTATAATAACTAGGGGTGTTCAAAAATATCCGTATCCGAAAATCCGATCCGAATTATCCAAAAATTCGGGGCGTTACGAAGTTCCTTCAAGCCTCTATAATGCCCATTACGCATAACCTTACAAGATTTAATTTTATGTCTAGTCTCTACATGTGCATTAATCACAAACCTGAATCTTGATAGACATCTACCAGTGCTTAATATGTGCAAGTAAATAGATGAAAATGGGAGGGGTAAAATGAAAATATGGGATATATTTGAGATGAGTAGCTTTTCTGAAAAACCAACGTCTGCATGTGATATATAGTAATCTCCAGCTAGCATAGCTGCTGCATGCTATTACAAATTACATTATTATTATTATGCTTTTAATTTAACATCTTCTTCCACCAGTTAATCACATATTATTCCATGCCCTACCATACTTTACAAATTGAAACCCTCTAACTGCTTGTTTACTTACAAGATTCTTTTCTGTGTAGGTAAAGTAATTCCATCTATGTTCAGTGCATCTATGTGTTCAGTATTCATCTCCTCCAACTCGCTAGTTAGAGCTTGATATGTGTTAATCGCTGTTTCGGTTTCTTCTTGTCCTTATCGGAATTTTTCCTTGAATTCTCTAACTTTCGCTTCCCAGAGTCTCCAATCCTATGCTCAATGCATTGAATTATTCGAATAGTCAAACCGCTATGACAATCCCTCTTATCGAATGGCATCACTTCCTCATCACAAAGGGCACCAGTAAATGATCTTGGCTTACGACCCTGGAATGTTTCGTTTGCGCATCCATGCACTGTTCACAAGGTTAATAAAAAATCAAGATTACTCTTAGATTATATCATAACATAGGAAACTACTAAAACTTTTTCCAATCATTATTCTACCTGGCGGGTTTCCAATTGGCGCTTCTCCAAAACCATGCACCTTCGCACCACATTCTCTTCCTTGTCCCGTGATTTGGTTAACTCTGCGCTGTTCCAAGTCAGTGTTAACATGCTGAGCGATCAGTTGCGCTAACTCCTCGGTTGTGATAGGAAATCCAGTACCGTCAGTAGAGGAACCTTGTCTTGCTTTTGGTGTCATATTAACGTTTCTATTATTGGAACAATAATGACAATGTAAGGCAATATTTAAATAATTCAATCATTAAATGCGAATGGATTAAACAATACGCATGTAATCACAATCACATAACAATTAGAAAAAATTATGCAAAAACCCGTCATATAAATATTTTATCGTGGAAATTACATTACTTGTTCGTAGTTTCAAAAGCTAACAAAATTTGGTGTGAATAAGATCAAACACCATTGACAAGTTTCACCGAATTTCCTCCTAAATATCTATTTGGCATACAAGCCTAAGAAGGGTTACCAAAAGGAATAAAACGTACAATACAACAACCAACAATCACTTGAAACCTAAAAACTTCAATAACTTCCCAACGATCTCCTCAAGCTCTTCAATCCTCTGGCACATCTGATATCTCACGATATCATCCAGCTCCCAAATATCCTCGTATGCATCCATCTGCCCCCAAGAGTTTAAACATTTTATTATATTTCTCCCTATCTTATTTTTAAATTTCTATCACACACTCATGTTTGCTACAAAGTTTCTTGTTATTTGTCACTATTTAAGATCATAAACATGTAAATAACATGAACATGAACGGTTGGATTTCGAAATGATTAAGTTAATTAATCAGTTGTTTTATGTTAGGGATTTAGGGCGACAAGTTTTCGAATTGACATAATATTATGGTGTAACAAGTATAAAAGAATCAATCTATCAAGATAGAGGACTAAATAAAGAGGTATATATTGACATAACAAGAAGCAAGACTAACAACATAGAAAGATATTAAGCACACGCCCTTAATATTTTGACTCATGTGGATCGGATATTTGTTGCACCCAACTTAGTTTTTAAGAGCGGAAGTAGGTCCCAAAAACTTGTTTCTTTTATATAATATTTACATAAAGTCGACAACACGTATAGACTTGTACATTATGTTCGCTACAAATGCTTAGTTACAATATCATATTCACATATCATCTGTCATAAGCAGACTTGTACTTTTAGCCTTTTGTGCTAACCTGATTCCTCATCTTTTTCGCCACCCATTTGACATCTTCACTTAATAATCATCTTGTACGTACTTGTTAGAACACATTATGATCTTGTATGGGTCACTTGAAACACCTTCCGCAACCTGTCATCACTTGACTCCTAACCATATTGACTTAACTTTACCAATTTATTAATTTATATCTCCACTTAATGAAGTTCGAGAAATACTAAACTCAACCATTCAAATTCCACACAATCTAAACTCATCATCTACTTTGAGTTTTGTGTCAAGTTCTTTTTATTTCTCATATAAATCACCTTTTGACCCATACATAACTACATAAGCATACACCTTCATGTTTTTGTTTTTTGGTTAATTAAAGGTTTTTAAAACATATCGCATTTAATCCCATCCAACCCAGAAATCATTTTTCAAGATCTTGCTAAATCTATCAACCCCTCACCGTATATCATGGCTCAGTTCAAAAGTCATTAAACAAACTTAATTGACCGATAAACACCATGCTACACAAAATTACTCCATTTTTAAGTATGTTTTTTTAGAAAGGTGGCATTTCATTCAACCAAAAAAAACAGGAAGCTAGCAAGATACGAGGCCCCAATACAACCAACAACCTAAACCGAAAGAAAACAAAACCTTTTGGTCTGGAGTCCAAACCCACCTATCCTGCTGATTCCTTAAATATAACAACCCTCCAAAATATTTTCCGACACCCTAATATATTTACATTATCCCTATATGTCTTAAAATGCAACCCTTATGTGAAAACCGAGCCCAAAATACGTTATATCATTAAATATAAAATAAAAACAAAATTTAAAGGACTGTCGCGGGGCGCGTAGCCCTTGGCCACCTCCTACGCGGGGCGCGACAGCCAGTCATCAAGACGCAGCCCGGTGCTGCCACGTGTCACGCCATTTGTCGACCCTACCCCATGATCAGGCCAAGCTAAACCCTAGGAGACCTACGTCGCGGGCCGCGTAGCCTTTGGCTACAGCCTTCGCGGGCCGCGAGGGGAGGCGAAGGGTCACTATAAATAGAAGCCTCCAGCCTCAGTTTCAACTCGCTCATTTCCCTCGATCTCTCTCTATTTTCTACGTAGTATACTTTATACTCGGGAGAAATATCCTCCTAATTAACGAAGTTCTGCTCTGTTGTAAGTGTTATAACCCCCGTTACGTATTAGATACGCTGCCCGATTGATCCAGGGTTCCGTAACGGCTGTCGTGGTTCTGCCCGACGTAGTCGTTGGAATGCCGTCTCGGGGAGGGTATTACTAATGTAAATATTGGGTTATTATACTAACGCGTGTGCATTTGTGTAATTTATAGTTAATCACCAGGAAATCCTTAAAGAAAACCTAAGACAACAATGTGAGTAATCTCCTTTTTGTATAAACTGTTTTTACAAAACCTCAATGTTTTACACTATGTTACCAGTGATTGAGTATTTGTATACGAAATTTGTTACTACACTGTGAGTAGTAACATGACCATAAGTCGGGACGACAGTACCGTGGGTGATAATTAAAGTAAGAATTGGAAACAAATATAATTGCGAGATCGCCCTCAATACTGCGAATGATAATAAAATTGGTCTTGATTAAACTGGGATTCACTCACCAGTATTTCCCACTGACAAAATGTTTTTAAACGCGTTTCAGGTAACAAAATGTGAAAGCCAAATAGAAGCCAGCTGGGACAGCACTGAAGGCTTGGAAAAGTGGCTATAAATGTTACCTAAATAAAGAGATGTTTTATTTAAATAAAATAGGGTTGATCCCTATGAAAATGTGTGTACTGAAACTTGGGTTTTACCCATGTTATTATTAATATAAAATATGGTGGTTTTACTCTGATAAAATATTTCCTAACTACGGTCCTGATGAAATTTCCGCTGCCAAAATAATGAAAAACGTGATACCACCAAGACTGGCTACGGCCGCTCGTTCCTAAAATAATTAAGGGACGGGGGTTGCGACAGAAGGTGGTATCAGAGCTAAGCCACTGATTCAGCCACAGAAGTGTTCTGCTGACACCAAAATAATATTTGAAGTGTTATTTGACTATTTGTTAGTGTACAATATGAGTGACCAAGGACCTTCGGACGCTTATCGTCAGTTGTCCAGCTCACCTAGGAGCGAAGGCACCTCTTCACAGCCTGCCCTCTCAGGGTATTCCGCTGACAATGAAGATGGGATATTCGAGTTTAAGGCTCAGTCTGAAGAGCCATTCCCTCCTAAAAAGAGAGGATGGTTCAGTAGAGGAGCACATGAACGTAGGAAAAGAATGAAAAAGTTACAACAGCAGCGTGCTTTAGCAGCCATTAAGCGAGAAATAGATGCTCACACCCAGGATATGCTTAATAGGAGTCTAGCAAACTTCCATATTTTAGCAACCACAGCTGCAGACCCTAACCTGGAGCAACTTGTAGCACCCCAGCCTTTACCACTGTTTCCCACCCAGCCAATGGAAATCGAAACCAACCCAGAAAACCAAATCCAAATGCATGATTTTGACCCAAATGGAGATACCTAGGGTACCAACACCTAATCCCTTAGACCCAGACTACGACCTGTGGTTAGACGATCATAGGGATTACCAGCAACGTTACCCAATACCAGAAGACATACCCATGCCAAATCTAGCAGCTTACCCAGGGCTGGACCCTCTAGATCCCTACTATGATAGCGATCAATACATCAGGGAAATTCTAGAGAATCCTTACCCAGAACCCATGCCCCAGTTTCCAAACCCAGACCCAGCACTTGCACCCCCAATGAGTGCAGAAAATGTGCAAAAACTCCGAACTTTCGGGGAAGAGATTTTAGAAAGTAGCGAGAGGATGAGGCAGGTTGGAGAACGACTCGTCTAGAAGTATGACGAGCGTAATATGGAGTTCTGGATGAACCCATATCAGTGAAGGTGATGGTTAAAGTAATAATAATAATAATAATAATATGTGTGTATGGTTGAAAATATATATATATATATATTGTAGTATAGACCACCTTGTGGTTAGTGATGCCTAATAGTATTGTAATTTTAAATTCCAGTATCAGTTTGTATTAGATGCATACTATAAGAAAGAGTAAGTCGCAATGTTCGACGCTTTTGATCAATATGTGTGTCATATGATTGGTGATATTAAATACTATCTTGTGATATTAATACGTGGTAAATGTTTAAAATTCAGATGGCTGATCCAGTGAATCAGGAGAATCCGGATAATAACCTGGAAAACCAGAATGACGATAACCTGAATAATGATAATCCGAATAACAATAACAATGGAAACCAAGTGGATAACGGTGCTATTTAACACATAGTGGCACAAGGAATTATAGATGCAATGCCATTTATTATCCAAAATGTTAGGAACGCTGATAATAAAAGTAACCGTGATAGTAAACGACCAACTGAACCTGAACACAGCGTGAACAATGGACCTATACTTCAAGTGCCCATTCCCAAAAGAAGAAGAACCATGTCTTATGGTTGTTCTTATAAAGAATTCTGGTCTTGTAAACCAATAGAATTCTCGGGCAATGAAGGGGCCATTGCAGCTCTACGCTGGATAGAAAAGACCGAAGCAGTCTTAAAAATAAGCAAGTGCGCAGAAGAGGATAAGATAATGTTTGCTTCCAATCTGTTTAAGAGCTCAGCTTTAGAATGGTGGAATACTATCCTCCAATCTAGGGGAAGTGACAGGATTTACAATATGGAATGGGAAGAATTTAAGAACATGGTAGAAAGGAAATTCTGCCCTCCCAAAGAAAAAGAACATATATAGCAAATAAGTTCTTAAATCTTAGAATGACTGGAGTGGATTTAAACAAGAAAATCCCCAAATCATATCATGTGAATAAAGAAATCATCATCTCACAGTATTCATTTTTTTCGCTTATTTGGTACCTTGTTTATTGATATTTTATTAGGGTGATTTCGATTGTTATTTTAGATTCCACACATTCTAGTTCGTGCGGTAATTCTCGTGGAACGTTTCTTCGCAACCAGTGAGTATATTCGACTATTTTTCCCCGTTTGCGTTTAACTCTTTTTAGGGTGTATCTCGTGCTTGATTTCAAATTTATTATTTAAATTGATAACATGCTATTCGATGTGTTTCTATGTGTCACTTGTTGCTAAATTCTATTGATTCTCTATACGTGCATCTATGTGTTACTCGCTTTGTGTCACATGTTTCGCGTGGATCCACCTGGCTGATCGGTTCCCCACGGCCATGGGTCGAACTCGGTATCGCCATCATTGTTTCGTAGATTCGCCTTTCGGGGCTTAAATCTCTATGTGTCTATGGTTTCTAAAATTGTTATGTTTGTGTTGTTTATGAGATATGTGTTGAATTATTGTTATATTGAAAGACCTAGTTTCACATTTGATAATGCATGTTATAAAATAAGGTTTTATAAAATTAATAAAACAAAAAAAACGTTTTTAAATAAAACTGAATCTATTCGCCAACATGTTTGTTGACCCAAAATCCTTTTACGTGTGATACAGGTACACAAGGGTGGGCTGATTTTGAGTTGAAAGCTATGGGCAATCATCACGCCCCGTAGCATTCCGCTACGGGTCGAGGTGTGACGTATTTAGCTATATTTTTTATGGACAGTTATTTGACGTTCTAAACAATTCAAATTTTCTTTCGATAACACCACGTACAACGAAACTACAAACATAAAAATAAAAGTGCATTAAACCCTTATATAGAGTCGTAGAGATAGGTTTCAACTTTCAACCTCTATGGGGTAATGGATTGGACGAGTGAATGGAATGGACGAAAGAATGAAATGGATCATTACCATTTCATGGTCTTGTTTGGTTACCATATGGGAATGGAATGAATCGTTATGTTTTGTTGTTTGGTAGGAATGAAAAGAAGAAGGAATAAAATCTGCGATGGATGCGGTGGTCAATGGCGACGCTGGGCGGCGATGGCGATTGTGGTTGATGGCGGTGGCAGCGACGACGTCGGTGTTCGGTTCCGGAGGGTGACGGTGGTCAGTGGTGGCGCTTGTGTTTGGTGGCGATGAGTGGCTGTGACGGTGGGTGGTGGTGAAGGGTGGCAGTGGTGGTCGGTGATGTTTGGTGGCGGTGGCCCAAGGGTGACGACGGTGGCGGGTGGCGGCGATGGCCGGTGATGTTCCATGGTCGGTGGTGGTTGCATCGGTGTTCGGTGGCGGAGGGTGGCGGTGACAGCGGGTGGTAGTGGCGGTGGGTGGCAAAGGTCGTTGGTGGCGGTTAGCGATGATGGGTGGCGGTGGCATGGTCGGCGGCCGCGGTGGCACTGGTGGTCGACGACGTAGGACAACGGCGGTGGGTGGCTAGTGGTTGGAGGTGTTAGTGATGAAGGTGAGAGAGGGAATAGAATGAAAAAAAAAGTGTGGATGAAATGAACTTGTGGGAATGAAATGCCCTGTATAATTAGTGCTTCCATTACTTTAACGGTTAACCAACAAACACTTGTTTTTATTTTCTGGTAATAGTCCATTTAATTCTGTCTCTTATTTTAGCATAACAAACACTACTTTAGTTTTTACATCAAATCTTGAAATTTAAAAACTAGCAAAATAAATATGAAGTTAAATAATTAAAAGAAACATATCAGTTGATAAAACCCATTACATTTATATAAATAAAATTTGGCTCTCACTCTATCTATTTCTATATATATATATATATAGAAAAAGATAAAGGCGAGGGATCTGTGATATTAACTCTCAATTTGGCCCTCACTTTATCTCTCTCTCTATATGTATAGAAAAAGATAGAGGAGAGAGAGGTAAAACTTCCATATATGTATATAGAAGTTTTGACGTTCCAAAAAAGTTTATATATACCAATGGGGTGGTGGTCCATTAGCAAAGACAAAACTTTTAAAAAGCACCTAGGTTGGGAAGGGGGAGGTCTTGGGTTCAAGTCCCATAGACAACAAGGGATTAAAGAAATTAGCCGTTTAAAAAAAGAGTTTATATAAATAAAAATCTATCTACTTATATATAAGAGGAGAAGTAAGGCTGATGTAAGTTTGTATACGTGTCAACTATCCAGCTATGCCACGTAGGTTCTGCTGATGTCATAAATAACAACTTAAAATAAAATGTTAATATATTCAAAATACATAATTCAAATCATTATTTCAAAATTTGGCTCCACTTTCAAAATTTCAATTTCAAAATTCAAACAATATATTCCCCACTTAGATTCAAATTTAGCTCCATATGTCACTTTTGAAATTGAAATTCAAACCTAAATCTCTGCTCTCTCTCCCTTAACTGCCTCATTCATCTCCTCTTTCACTATCCCTTTCTACTTCTTCTCTAATTTGGTCTCTCTCTCTTTTTCTCTCTTTCTTCTTTGTAACACCAGCAACCAAAAAACTGATGCGGAAATGGCGGTGGTAGGACAGCGTAAATCACAGGATCGGAAGATTTGGAATCGCTTCGAGGTAACGGCGAAGGACAGCGTAAATCACAGGATCGGATTTACGATTATGATGTTTACAACGATCTCGGAGCTCCAGATCTGAGCATAAGTTTAGCACGGCCGGTGCTCGGCGGCGAGCAACATCCGTACCCTAGGTTTAAAATAGATTTGGATAAATCTTTTGCAATCAGCCAATCAATACAAGGTATTGTTCTTGCTTGAAATCCTCATATGTTTGATTTTACGATTAGGGTTTTCAAATATTGGATTGAGCCGTGATGTTGTGGTCGATTGATTAATTCTAGGTTTTACAGAAATTATTGCTCCTGGATCTGTTTTATTTGTTTTTAGGGGAGTGAAATTAGGATAATTAGTCAACAATAAGATTCAATGATTTGAGTTTTAACTTTAGGTTTTACAGAAATTAGAGCTCTTGACTCAGTTTGCATTCAATTGTGCTTAGAAACGTGAAATTATGACCAGTTAAGTTAACAGAAGGTATATTTTTAAAAGAAGTTGTAAAATGGTGTTGATAGATACTAGAAAGATTCATGATTTTATGGTTTATGTTTGGTTTGCAGGTAGAATTTTTTGGGGATTAAAGGTCCTCCGAATGGGGATTTTCACCTCAAGAATATCAAGAATGAAGGAGCTCTTTGTGGTTCCGGCAACCGAGACAAGACCAAAAGCGACACGAGACTTCGGGCAACCATACTGTAAATAAATTGAGGTAACCCTTTTTGTTTGTGGAATATAAAGTTAGCATCTGAGATTACACACAACTTGTTTGATATATGAAGTTTAATGGATTAGAAGCCCTACTAATTATGTAATCTCTTGCTCTTCAATTTTAGATGCACATTTGAATGTGGTTTATTTAGTCAATTAGTTGCTATTATTTTACATATTATGTTTTTTGGAAGGTCATGAATCATGACGGGAGTAGCAGAACATGGTATTCATTCCTTCTAATGACCTCCTTTTTCTTTAAGGTATATATCTGATCACATATCATGTTACATTTTTTTTTCTTTTCAAAATGGTAGTTTTTGGTGATATATGCTGAAAATAATGTGATATATGCTTCTTCTCTCTCATCCAATTTAGAAAAATTTGGGGCCACTTGCCACTAAAACGGTTGGCGATTGCGAGAAGTAGGCACGCCATTCAACCACAATTTGGTAATTCGTTCGCTTGGCTTGCCATTCTCTCCGTTTTAAGTTACAGTTTTCATCCATGCTTCAGTTGAAGATAATTAACCTTCTGTAATGGCTTCTTTGACACAATATATATCCACAAAGTAATACGTGACATGGCGATTGTAGTGAAAGTTGATTATGGTTAGAAAAGAAAATCCTTATTTTTGAATTTGCAGTGAATATCTTATAGTTATTGATGTGTGATTTTTATAAGGTTTTTCTTTTTGTCAGTGGGGACGATGGCTAAAACCTATTTTGCGACACTTGCAGGTTAGTTCCCTCTCATATTTATGTCATGATTTATATAATATTTATTTTACCAACAATTGTATAATGTTTTTCTGCACCAATCGCCTCCGGTAAATGACATCTATCCATACAATGCAGTGAATAGTTACTTTTTTATATTTCATCAGGTGAGGCGCAACCTCGCCCAATCCAAAAAAAAACTTACGAGAGTCTCTGATTCAGGTCACTGCATCCCCTCATCTTATGTCAATTAGTTTTGCAAGTAACACTCACATGATGATATCTGGTACAAAGTGAAGAGAAAACGAAAGATGTCATGGAGGGTGAAGTAGAGCTGATATATGCTTCTTCTCTCTCATCCAATTTAGAAGCTTTCACTGGTAACCAATATTGATCTAAAATGAGTTGTTTCTTTTAGAGTTTGATCGGTATGCATCATAGGTATCTAAATAAAAATCTTTTGATCGATAATGTTGTTGTCAAATTGTTTGTGAAAGTTAAGTTATTTAGTTGATTTCCATTTGAGTTTTCTGTGATGTCTTTGGATCTTCCTGGCATTCCATTCAATAAAGCAAAAAGGTAGAACCCATGTATGTCTCCGAGAAAACAAGTCAGAAAAGAAGTTATAATTATCAATACATGCTACCACCAAACGTAATTTATCCCTACTAATTACTATTTCAGTATGTTCATCGTGTTCTTTTAATTTAGGTGTCCATGGCGTTTTTGATATTATATCTTGGAAGTGAAGGGGGTAATCATCCTCTCTATTTTCAAGGTTCCTTTTAATATTAATTTAAGGATTTCTTATGCAGGGAGATAACAAAATTTTGGATAAAGTGAAGCGACAGAAAGTTCCAGAGGTTGTAAAGTTAACTTAGAAGTTGTTTTACCTGATGGGGTCGCTATTAATGATGTGCGGGATTATGAGTGAAAAGGTGAAGAACGAATAGCATGTGCTATACCTCTCATCACTGGTAGTTTTAGGCCTTCATAAAAGATAGTCATGTTAATTAAACTTGCAAGCATGTTTAATGGTTGATTAAAATGTTTAATTTGAATGAATTTACAGCATCAAAGTGGAAGAGACCAAGGCAAGCATGTTTAATGAGTGAAGCACTCCGGTTCCTTCTATCATAAAGACCGAGATTGATCACCATCAGTATCACCGAGATATTTGAAGCTTTGATTTGAATGTGCTTGAAATTTGTTAATCGCTCATTCGGGTGGTGGGTGACTTCGTCATTCAAGCTCCTTCATTTGAGTCCCCATCTTTCCTTCAAAGAAGATGAAGCCGAATGACCTACCTCCGTCTCTCTTTTCTTTCCACTTTGGTTTCAGCCGGCTTCAGGAAGGTTTGAAATTTCTTTTTTACTTGGGGCTGGTTGATTTCAGTTTAAGTTGACCAGTAAAAGGATTAGTCAACTTTAGATAGTGTATAACTTATCTATGTGTGTAACTATTGTGGCGTATGTGGTCGAAAATTTTCCTTCAAAAATATTCAGATACAATTTAAAGAAAAAAAATTGACTGTTATAGAAGAAAAGTATAATTTTTTGATGTTATTTCTACATAGGAGGCTAGGAGTTCACTTAATGTTGTTCATATACATATTGGGAGTAAATTATATTGAATTCATCGTAGTTTGGCTAATTCTGGGTGTTTACGAAGTTTGGGCAATTCTGGGTCGAACCGCTAACTACGGCTTTGGTAAACAATAAATCAAACCTGCTGGGTTGGGGTGGTTGGCTGGTTGACAGTTTGGTTTTAACCATTTTTTGGTTAATATGTATTACATTTTTTTAAACTAATAAAGATGTTTCATGTTCCAAACTTCAAAAATGCTAATTAGTCGGTTTGGTTTACGCAGGCGGTTGCAAGTTTCAAACCACCAAAACAAAACATGAATGTCAATATCATGAAGATTGATCGAAATAAAACATGCCCTTTTTGGTGCAACTCTGATGAAAAGATGCATGAATGTCAATATCATGAAGATAGATCGAGTTCCAGAGTTGTCGGAAGAAATGACAGTTTGAATATCAACTATGTTGAACAAGAATTTGAGGACTCATCAGTACAATTCATGTAATCTTCCTGAGGTAATTTGAAAGTACTATGTTGTGCAAATATAATCTACTATGTGGGCCCAGGATGGGTTATGGGTCAAAACACTATGGGTCAAAATGGGTTATCTTTAGTACTGGTTGAGATGAGCCATATACACCTTTCCGTCGATTTTTAAAACTAATTTATTAATAGTTAATGTGCCAGCTATGATTAATAAAATATCAAGTTGTTTTTGTAATTTTTTTGATTTGATGTTTTGAGAAAAAAAAATATGACTTGAATCAACCCACTTATAAGTAAATGGGTCGAAACTTCCACCTCTAATGAATTATCAAGGGTGCAATTCTCCTTAGTTCTATATCCAAGATGGTGATATAAGAATACAATCTCATTATGTAAAAAAAGAATGTAAATGTGGTGTGTTTTTTAGTTTTTTACTAATAGCTATGACATGTGGCAGGTTTTTGTATGAAAGATGCAACTATCCGACTAATTAAGGTATAAAAAATGTAGATGAATCAGTTTATAAGAAATGTGGTTGATTTGGGATAATTCCCATTCCTTGATATTTGTTTGGTTGGAAATGCCATCACTAAAAAAGTTTTTCTTTATCTATATCGATACCTAGACGATAGTGGAGGAAGCAGAGGAAAACATGGATGGTGGTTTTATGACACCGTAGGAAGGAAGGGTGAAAGATTCAAGATTCGCTATCTATCATCACCGTTATCACTAAACTACTGCACCAACACATATCACTGCTCATTAAGGTTAACTTTTAATTAATTTAGTTATGCTTTACCACTTTGTCGGCACCGTGTTTTCTACATTGTTTGATAAAATGTTTTTAGTTTTTTCAGTCATTTGCAACCCACATTGTTTTGTATCTTAATTTTGGTTCCATTTCTTATCTACCAGTAAGAACATAATTTACTCACTTTATTAGAAAATGAAAAAAAAAAGATGGTGGGAATTTGATGAACTGTTAGGTTTTAAGTGTAAATTGCTACTATATTTGTAAAGGCCTTAAGTTTTTAGGTCGCTTTAGGCCTCCGAAAAGGTTGAGCCGGCCCTGGAAGAGAGTTGGAAGAAAGAAAACATTATTTTATTTGACATTGTAATTATGGTTCGATCCGTTTATCCTTTGATTTTCCTTGAGTAAATGATGTTGTCTTTTTGCATTTTAAATTTTGTTTTTTTCCAAATTAATACAACTTAATTAATGTATTTCATATGTTAATTGTTCCTGAACCATACTAATTTTTTTATTTGTAGTTTTAAATTTATGGAATGAATAGTGTGTTTAATTTCTGAATAATATGGTAATGAAGGGTAATTTTTCATCAATCAACAATGTTGTTGACTGAACCGAATCTGTAGTTTGTTTAGTTGATTATAGTTGTGGGGAACCAATTTCGGTGACGCGCTATTACCGACTTTGGCCTTTTGCAAAATCATTCTGGCATTCAGTAGATCATCAGTATTTCCACCACAGTGCTGGCAATCAAGGTGATTTTCTTATTTAAATAAGCAAATATTGCATATAGGTTTCTGTATACGATATGGACTGAAGTTTTGTAGAACTCATGGTTTTCTAAACACCTATTTTATATTTTATATTGTATAGGTTAGTGTATAAGATATGGATTGAAGTTTTGGTTGACACTAAATCAGATATTATTTGTTTGAATATGAGTGCCTAATCACATCATAGAGATAAATAAGCACTTGAAACTTAAGAAGCGTGAAAGGAATATTATTTAACTGCTTTATGTTTGATATTATTATTATTTTTAGAATAATTTTCTAATTTTCTGACTTTATAAATCATCGTCTATATATTTCAGGTTCAAGGTTCATGTGAGGGTTCAAGATGAAACCGGTAGTGTGTCTAAACTTAATCAGTCGACAAGTTTAATGTATTCTTAAGTATAATGCGAATGTGAATTCATTAAATAATTTCACATCATATTTTATATATAAACGTAGGCTTACATTCAATGTTTACGATGTACCCGCGTCCATCGGACGGGTGTCCACCTAGTACCATATAATAAAAGAAACCATTTTGGGGACACTTGTCATCATATTAGGGCATCTCTTATAGATAATTATTATTTTAATTTAATCTTTTCTAATTAATTATAAATAACCATCCTATTAAATATTATTTAGTTTAATATCTTATGGATAATTATTATTTAGTTTAATCTTCTTCTCATTTATAATATTATTTAGAGAAAATTACAATTTTGGCCCCTGTGGTTATATCACTTTTACCCTTTTAGCCCAAAAAAGAATTTTTTAACATCTCAGCCCCCAACGTCGTCTTCTTTTCTAACCCTTTTGGCCCCTAACACTAACCTCATCCATTAAATGTTAGGGGCCAAAAGGGTTAAAAAAAGACGTTGTGGCTAAAAAGGTTAGAAAAAAAGACGTTGGGGGCTCAGATGTTAAAAAATTCTTTTTTGGGCTGAAAGGGTAAAAGTGATATAACCACAGGGGCCAAAATCGTAATTTTATTATTTGATGTATAAAATTAGATTTATTCAATTCGTATAATACACGAGGTTTTTTAAGGATATATATATTTTTTTATTATTTAGTACAGAAAATTACACTTATTCAAACCGTGTAATACGCATATTTTTAAAGATGTAATTTTTTATTATTTAATATATAAAATTACATTTATTTAACCTGTGTAATAAATGAGGTTTTTTTAAAGATGTATTATTTTATTATTTGGTAAACAATATTAAATTTATTTAACTCGTGTAATACACGTGGTTTTAAGGATATAACTTTTTTATTTGGTATATAAAATTAAATTTATTCAACTTGTATAATATTGTTCTTATAGATATAACTTTTTATTATTTATTATATAAAATTATATTTATTCAACTCGTACAATAAAAGAAGGTTTTTAAAGATATATTATTTTATTATTTAGTATATAAAATTTATTTATTCAAATCGTGTAATATACGAAGTTATAACCTAGTTAAAAATAAAAGAGTGGAAGAGAATATTTATTTTTAAAAGAATGGAAGAGAATATATTGGAAAAGTAACGTGGATTCCTCGAGTTAATTACGGTTTGACTTTAATCCCGCCTCCTAGTCCAGTTTGGTATTTCCACTTGGGTTAAGTTGGGCCGGCTTCCTCCTTGAAGGTCGCCGGTTCGACTCCCGGTTGCGGCATACGGGGGGTGGGAGTCCCAATGATGGATAGTATCCTACTGAGGCATGGTGCGGTCCTGAGGGCAACCCGGTTTTACCCAGCTGTTACCCCAGCGAGTCTCTCGTGTGGGGGCAGTATGGTTTCTGGGCGGAAGTCAGCTTGCGCAACGGCCGGGGCCCGATCGAACATCGCGTCCGGAAGTGCGAGGCTGACGGGGGAATGTCTTTGACATGACCCCGGAGACCAATTCGGTCTTGTACAATGAAAGTCTCCTTAAAAAAAATTACGGTTTGACTTTGACAACACATTATTTTTCATGATATATTACCTTAATTAATTCACCCGATCAAAAATCTTCCAAGATTTTACTCCTTTTTAGTAACATCTTCATTCTACAAGATTTTGCCATAAGAAAAAAAAAATTAATGGCTTCTTCTTTCTTCAAGATTTTACTCGACCCATTAGCCGATCACATGGTATTTCTTCATCTTTTTCACAAACTCAATATTTCTATATCTTTTTTATTTTCTTTTTGTAACTTTTATCCACAATATCCTTAAACTTTGGCAGTCATTGCCACCTGATTTTGCATGCATGCATGTGGAGAACAAAAACACAAATAACCCAATAATTCAATCTGCAAATGGAGGGTATTCGTGGCGGTTAAAGATCGAACAAATTGGTGATGATTATTGTTTTGTTAATGGATGGAACAATATGGTTAAAGATATCCAGTTGGGTTTTGGGGATTTTCTTTTATTTAAGCTTGTTGATCAGTCTACCTTTAGAATGTCAATATATAGTCCAGATGGGTGTGAAAAGATTTTGCAACCAAAAAGTGACCAAAATTATGATGAAAAGATTGAGGAGAAAAGTGATGATGATGATGATCCTTTTTTTGTGGTGATTGTCACTTCGAGCTATGCAAGTTTCTTGGTAATTGTTAACAATTTCGTTAAGTTTTATAAAAATTATAACTTTTTTTTTTATAATGGTGGCGCAGTTTGTTGCTCGTCTACCTGCTATCCTTATGTAATTTGATTGGAATGGAACAATGCTTTCATGGTCAACCCGAACGGTTTTTAATATGGGTCAACATGACATGTTTTTTAAAGGGGTCTCGTCTGTCCACCCAAATCTGTTTTTTATTTCGTGTCGACTTTGGGTCTTGTTAAGAATCGCCACCCTTGATACTAATAAGTTCATTTAGTTAAAAAAAAACTTGGTTTCACTAGCTTAGCATCCGTGCATGTTGGTATGTTAACCAGCATGGGCGGAGGTTAATGGTGGCTCGGCGGTGCCCGGCCCCCACCGATTTTTTGCTCGTAGTGTTAATTTTACCGAAAATTATTTTTTTAGTGTAAAATATTGGATTTTTAAGAGTTCAGCCCCACTAATTTGAGTTTTGAAAGTCTGGCCCGCAGAATTTTTGTTTTAGCTCCGCCACTCTTAACAAGTTCATTTAGTTTTGTGCATGTTGGTATGTTATTGTTAACAAGTCCATTTAGTGTTATAAAAAAATATAAAATATGAACGCTTTTTTACAGTTGGTTTTACTAGCTTAAACATTCCTGCATTGTTGGTATGTTAACAAGTCCATTTGGTTTTATAAAAATAGAACTTTTTTACACTTAATTTTACTAATTAAACTGTATTGTAGGTTTGTTAACAACATCATTTAGTTCTATAATTTTTTTTTACACTTGGTTTTACTAATTTGACATTTGGGCATGTTGGTACTATTAGCGGTTTCCTGGGGGATTTGCGGAGTTGATGGGAATAGATGCGGAAGGACCCATGAAGGTAAAGAATCTTGACGGAAAAGAATGGGTTACGGGTTTGAAGTTGGACAAATCATATAGAAGTACGACAAGGTACTTTTTGTCGCCTGGGTGGCCTCGTTTCGCACTAGAAAATAAGTTAGAAGAAGGAGATGAATGCGTGTTTAAGTTCATTAGAAGTGAAGGTAAGTTGTTACTAGCAAAAGTCACCAAGAAAAAATCCGGGGAAATTCCGGTGGCGGAGGCGATTCGAAAAAATGGTGGTGATGTGGACGTGGATCATGATGAAGAGTGTGTAGAGGCGACGAAGAAACCATTTGAAATGCCACATAAGCGACGATGTGGACCGCCACCTCAGCAAAAATCAAGGGTTTTGTTTTTTTGAAACTTATAAAGGTTTATTAATTTTGAAGTTTGTGTATTTCTAACATCTATTATGCAACCCAATAGCAAACGTGCTAAATAGAAAGTAAAAAAATAGACTTTGGTTATTATTGCCCAATAGCAAACATCATGCGACATAAAAAAATTAGGTTTAAGTTTTTTTTTTTAAATTAAAGTTTATTAAACCGCCTCCGACCCAAACGGGCAAAAGGCCAAACAAACATCAACACCCCCGACCCAAACGGGCAAAGGGTAAAAAATTACAACATATACAATGGGTATTTACACCATTCCGTCCACCTGATATAATTACAAGGATATCTACTTTTAAACCAAGCAAAACCTCTCGACTTTATCTCCCCAATGATATCATGCGGACTACAAACTTTCTGATTAAAAACTACCTCGTTCCTTTCTTTCCATATGCACCAGCAAGCGGTAATTGTCAACCCGTAAATAACCTTTTCCGCCTTCTTACCGATCTTGATAACTTTGTGAATGTCTAAAATATCTTTGAACTCAAAAAAGAATAGCGGCGGGACGTTGCACCAGAAGCTAAATGCCGACCACACCCTGAAAGCCACCGAGCAAGTAGTGAACAAATGCTCCGCCGATTCCTCGGAATCACCGCATAACGGACACATGATCGATGTAATATCCACATTCCTTTTTCTTATATTGATTCTTGTAGGGAGCCTATCCATATTGCATTTCCAAGCCATAATATTACACTTGATGGACACCCATTTACACCAATCAAAATTAGGAATGTGACTATTTCCGCTATCAACAATCAAAGTCTTTTTGACCGACTTCACCGAGAAACCCTTCTGTCTATCCATAATCCAGAGCCAAGCATCCTTATCGTTGGAGAGTATCACGGAGCTGAGAGTCTCGATACATTCCTTCCATTCCTTTATCTCCTCCTCTGACCCAGGCTGTCTAGACCACTGCCAAGTTAATATACTATTTCCTTGACCCGCAAGTATGCAAATAATTAGGCCGGAGGGTGTGGGGGCGCCACCCCCGCCAGCTCAGCATGTATAGCAGCCCGGGACGCTATCCCACCACACCCTCGAAATTAACGAGGGGCGCCATAGATGCTCCGCCAAGATGATAACGAGCAACCAACGCGTGGACCGAGGGACTTTAAAGCTTTTGACCATTTGAAACGGTCATAATTAAAAAAAAATTAATTTCCTTTTTTTATAAATTAACATTATAAATACCCCACATTCCTTTCACTTTTTTATCTCATTCCTTTCACTTTCTCATTACTTTTTATACCATTCTCTACCTTTTTTTTAAACATTCTCAACAATGTTTCCCAACAACCCATGGGACCCGAACAATCCGTTTTGGCAAACTTTGCAAAACAACGAGCAAGAGGACCGGTATCACCGAGACCCGCGTACGGGTGAGCTTGGATATTATCCAATTCCACCAAGCACCCCAATTTCTCTTCATCTCACCACTCAACCGATGCCCGGTTTTTATGTAAGGCACAACTTCGGGCAAAATATATGTAGTTTTTTTTTTCTACTATATTGTGTTTTTTTTTAGTATGTTGTCTTTTTTTTTTCTAGTACCTTGCGTTTTTTTAATGACTTTGTAGTGTTTTTATTTTTTTTAATGAAATTATGTTTTTTTTATTTTCTAGTTATTAAAATTGTCATTTAATTTAAAAAAAATAAATATTTATTTAAATAAATAATTAGGTAATCGTGATGGGGGCTCCATCCACACCCTACAAATTAAAGGGTGACATGATAAAGCCCCCAGGCTGACATGGCGCTGACGTGAATCCTACGTGGCCTGATAAAGCCCCTAGGGGACTCCAACCACAACCTCTAGCCTTAATTGCGTATTGGAGAAGCGTGTTTTATCATTTTTTAGGACGGAAACTTCAATTAAAAAGATACCAAAATAGGGAACATTACATGATAAGCAAAAGATTTTGAAGCCACACTACCCAATTAATGTTACATTTCCTATTCTTATTAACATACCACAAAAACGAATAGGAAATTATCGAATAAAAATAAGCCACTTCGATCTATCATTTTGTGCAAAAATAACTTCATTCTGACTCTTCCAAAGCGTCCACCAAGTTGTAAAAATCACTCGTCGAATGAGTTTGCGTCTCTTGTTCTCGATCCGCAAAGAATCCAACCATAGCATAATTCCCGTTGGACGATAAACCAAAGGTAAAGAAACAGCAAGCCATTTACAAATAGCCTTCCATGTTCTAACCATCACATCACATCCTCCAATAATATGGTCAACTGACTCCTCTACCATGGAACAAGCTGGCCATAAAGAACAAGGGACATCTACCCTGGTACGGGTATGGGCGAGTATGCTTTTTTCGGATATTGGTAATATATTGGTCGGGTTCGGGTATTGGTCTGAAAGACCATACTCGGTGTAACCGGTTCTGGGTACCACATACCCGGGTATCAAAATACCCTATTTCGGGTATTAAAAAGGCTCGGTTTTCGGGTATTTTTAGGGTACAGATTGGGTTATTTGTTCAAGGGTTGCACGTTTTTTTTTGTTCTGAGTCTATTTTTTTTGCATAAATACTTCTAAATCAATATGGTAAATATAAATAAAT
Organism: Helianthus tuberosus; assembly: GCA_030545235.1. Taxonomy (NCBI): domain Eukaryota; kingdom Viridiplantae; phylum Streptophyta; class Magnoliopsida; order Asterales; family Asteraceae; genus Helianthus; species Helianthus tuberosus. The sequence continues at coordinate 6,253,300 of JARYGA010060438.1, forward strand.
AATGTATATTATTAGAAAATAAATATATTACAAATATAAAAGATTCAAAAAACATAAAAACATAGATTTATATATCGGGTATTGAAAATACCCTATTCGGGCATGGAAAAAACCCGATTTCAGGTACGGACCCGGAACCGGTTGTCGGGTATGGTTGGGTCCGGTTTTGGGTACGGGTTTTATTATAGAAATGCATACTCTATGCTTACCCTATGGGTATGGTCGGGTTTGGGTTCGGTTACCCAATACACAGATATAAAAAACCGGGTTCCGGGTTTTTTTATTGGGATTGTTTTCTTTTTGGGCACCACTAGCCAAAGCTAATCCTCTCTTTTTATCTTTCTTGGGCTTTAATTTGGCTGGCCTAGTAAATATTAATATGTAGATGCAACTTAAATTTAAGTTTCGGTCCAAAAAAATTTGAAGCTCAAGGAGACGGTCTAACTTAATATTAACAGGGCCGGCCCTAGTTAATAAGTAAATTGTTCCATATCTTACAAGTGACCAAGGTGATCATGCATGTATATATAGGATATTCATGCAAATGCAAAGTGTATATTAATTCAACTTGATGAATTTTATCTTCGATTGGAACCGAAGAGTACAAATCGATGTTATAATATACAATGGACATATAGTAACTAAATATGGATTGTTTTGACACCATGACATGTATATATCTAATCATGTATACGAGTGGTATACATGAACAAGGAATGTCAGATGTTGTCTTGTTGCTGGTGGTATACGACCCGTATACGCTTATACGGTTCATATATTGTTATGTAACTCGTAAATATCTATACGATCCATATATGTTTTTTATTTTCTGATTTTCGTTGAAGAAATGAGTTTTTTGGAAAGTATATATACGAGTCGTATACTATTATACATCTTGAAGATTTACTTTAACTTTTTTTTAATGTTGTTTTTAATAATTGTTATAAATTTAAAGTAAACGTATCTGTTAGTTGAATTTAGGTCCAAAACTATTAAAAATATAACTTTTATATATATATATGAGTTTTTGCAATAGACGTTTGATAATCAAGATATGAGTGTCTTAATAATTTGATATATTTAATACCTAATATAACAAGCCGATTTATGGCAATACACGTTGAATAATCAAGATTATTGTTGTAAAACATGACCTAGGCAGCCGAGTACTCGGCGCCTACTTGCTACTCGGGAGGGAACCAAGCCAAATTTCTTCGAGTCGGCCAAAGAAACTTTGAGTCGGTTCTTCAATCTCAGTCAAGTGGTTACAGGGGCGAGTTTGACCAAAAAAGAAATAAATCGAGATCGGATTATATTCTCACTCCCGTCAACTTATATTTGCTTAATTGACTTGTATTTATGGTTGTTGGACATTAGTAATACTGGTTATCCAAGGATATGATTCATGATACTTCAATTTAGTGCTATAAATAAACTGAGCGTTCATCGAACAATTTCTGAATTGTTTGATTGGAGGTTTGTTTATGTTCGTTCCTTTAATAAATGAATGAACACGAATACGAAATTTCGTTTGTTAAGTTAAACGAGCGAACATGAACAGAGGTTGTGTTCTTTCTTTTGTTAAGTTATATGTTGTATTATTGTTTTTAAAAAAATTGAGACCCTAGTTATACTATATACCTCCATCAACATCCCTCATTTGACCGTTTAAATTTCAGTTTGTATTAAAGCTTAACAAACTTCTCAAATTTATATTAATCATGTTTCTCGTAATTATGTAACTGTGTTCGGATAATTATGTTAAGTGCTTATTTAAATTTTTATGGATTCTTCGTAATTTTTGTGAAGAAAAATACAGATTTTATTCTAAAATGAATATATGTTCGAGCATATTTCTTTGTGTTAATAAATGTTGTTTGTGTTTATTTATGTTCAACATGTGTTTGAGTTCATTTGTGTTTAGTACGTGTTCGTGAACAGTTCACGAACACCTTTATTTCCTTAATAAACAAACACGAACATGAAATCTTGTTCAGTAAGCGTTCATGAACAGTTCATGAAGATGCCGATTTCTTAATGAACGAACACGGACAAGTCCTTTTTCGTGTTTGTTCGGTTCGTTTACAGCTGAAAAAACACAAATACTTTGCCATTCTCGTTGAAGTACTAAAATTCGATATTAGTAAACAAATATTAATTTCAACATGTATCATATTGATTTATTTTAATATTTACGTATTTTGTTATAAATATTAGTAAACTTATGATATTTGACATACATATAATCTTTCAAAAATGAATTTTCTTTACATTTTCCGTCTAGGTAGAGTGCTCGCAACTACCAGTCGACCGATCTACGAGCGCCTAGCGACTTTTGCAACCTTAATCAAGATACTTGTTTCTTAATAATTTGATATCTTTAATATTTAATATAATAAGCCGAATTATTAACGATACATACAATCAAGATACGGGTAAACACCCAAACGAGTAAGTTAAACATTTACATTAATATTCAAACAATCAAGGTATGAGTGAACATTCAACAACAAATGAAAATATAAACATTTGCATTAATATTTACAAAGTAATACATCAAAATTGTATTAAAAAAAAAAAAAACTCACCATTAGTATATTAGTATTATATATGCTGGTAAATCTGGAGGTGAGTGGTGACTGGTGGGTGTCAAAATCTAATTTTGTTTTGAATGCTCTTCCAACCTACTACCTTTCCCTTTACAGGGCTCCGGAGAGGGTTATAGAGGAATTGGATCGATTGAGACGGGTCTTTTTTTGGGGAGGCTCGGAGGAGAAAGCTAAGATGAATTGGGTCGCTTGGCAAAAGATTATCGCGCCGGTGGAATACGGAGGTTTGGGATTCGGGTCATTAAGAGACACAAACTCCTCTATGTTGGCTAAATGGTGGTGGAGGTTTAAGAGCGAACAAGATGGGCTTTGGAGACGGGTTGTGTGGGCATTACATCATAATAACCGGGCTTGGAATCCTATCCCTGCTAAACTCACCTTGGTTGGGCCATGGAAACACATTGCTAAAAATATTCAGGTTCTAAAGGTAGCTAACGTGGACGTTGATGGGCTCACCAAGGGTGTGGTTGGCAATGGGTCGGGGATTTTGTTTTGGCTAGATAGGTGGTGCCTTGAGACAACCTTGGCTGTGAGGTTTCCTGCCTTATTCCAGAATGAAAAAAACAAGTTTTGTTCAGTTGCGGATCGGGTTGAGCTGGTCGGTTTCGGGCTGCGATGGAGATGGGACTGGAAAAGATTATCGCTGAACGACTCTGAAGAAGAGGAGCGGCAACGGCTTATCAGATTGGTGAATGTGCCGCTGTTGTCAAATGAAGTCGACGGGTGGAATTGGGCAGCGGATGCTTCAGGAGTGTTCTCAGTTAGAAGTGTCAAAGAGTTGCTCCGCAATGCTCGCTATACCCTGCCTCCGCGTGTGTTCAGATGGAACGGTTGGGTCCCGAAGAAAGTTGGGTTCGTGGCTTGGCGTGCGGAGCTTGAGAGGCTGCCGACCAGATGCGCTCTGGCCCGGAGGAATATGTTCGTGGATTCGATCATGTGTCCGATGTGCGGGGATGCTCCGGAGACTGCAGAACATCTTTTTGCTGCCTGTGGTTTTATGCAGTCCGTGTGGTCGATAATATCTCAATGGTGCAGGTTGCCGAATGCGTTTGTTTTTAGTATCAAGGATGTGTTGGATATGGATGTGCATGCTACGGGATCGATAAAAGCTAAGAAGGCCTTGTATGCGATCATTCTAACTTCTTTATGGTGCGTTTGGAAATCCAGAAACGAAGCCGTGTTCGATCAAAAAAACCCGTCAGTGCAGAAGACTGTTGCAGATATCAAGAGCTTGAGCTTTCTATGGGTCAAATCTAGGTCCAAAGAGTTGTCTTTAGAATGGGGAATTTGGAATAGTTTTAATATATGTAAGCTGGGATGGTAGTCTGCTGTTGGGGATGGCCTTCCTGTTTGTCTGTTTGGCTGCTGTTTTTGTTTTGGCTGGGCTAGTCTCTGTCTTGTCTTGTGCCTTTTAATAAAATTCTTCGTTGGCCTTTCAAAAAAAAAAAAATGTTGTAATCTTGTAGATATGCAACCCCATATTTTATTGGTTTATTTGAGGAGTTCGGCCGAAGTGATGGATGGAGACCATGATATGGTATTATTATATATATCAAAACACAACATGGGTTTGCGCCAGGGACTTTTTGGCTTTTTCACATTGACCACCAACTTTTCCATTTTTCCTGTTGCCACTCTTGAAGACCTACAATTGGCATCAATATCATCAGGAACTTTGAAAACCCTAAACGATATTCACGCACACAACAAGCAGACCCCCTCTCTCTCTTTCTCGTGTCTAGACCGGCAACCGGAGATCGGAGCTCCGGCGCCATGTTTTTCCCCGGCGAATCACTCACCCATACACCCACACCCTTTTCTCACTCTCTCACGCCGCTCCGACGACCGGATATCGAGGTTCCGGCCAGCTCCGCCATCATTTTCGACAACCACAACCACTCTCCGACACCCTCCTTGCTTCTCTCATGATGACGGCTGAAGATGATGTTTCGCTATGAACATGATCGAACATGATGATGTTGACGCTGGGGGCCACACAGAGGTTATTCTTCCTCTTACTTAATTTGTTTTACTTTTCCACTTTGTAGTTTGCTATTGACGATAACATTACATGAGTATGTAGAAAATTGAATGAGTAATGCTGAATTTGAATTCTGAGGTGTTTAATTAGCAGCTGATCTGTAACATATGTTTAGGGGCTGTTTGGCTAAGCTTATTTTAGTGACTTATTTACTTATTTACTTTTTGAAAAGTTAAAAGGTGTTTGGGTTAGTTTATTATGTGAGAGGAATAAGTAAATAAGTCATTCTATTATGACTTATTTGCTTTTCAAATAAGCAAATAAGTTATAAGTAGCCCAAAATAAGCTTAGCCAAACAGCCACTTATTAACTTCGTATTTGAGTTTTTTTAGGTTTAGGTTTGAATTATATCACTAATTAGGGTTTTAGGATGAGTGTGGTGTAATATTTGAATTTATTCATATTTTTATGTAGATTAATGAAAGTGAAATTAGAGGATTGATTGAATGTATTCTAGGGTTTTGATGTTTGTTAGTTTTTAATGATCGATTAAAGAACCCGAACCGCAACCCGCATAAAGAACCCAAACTCGAGCAGGGGCCGGATCCGAATGGAGAAGGGGATGGAGAAGCATAAAATGGATAGGGCTGCATGAAGAGCCGCATGGATTGAGACATAGAGTTTGCGATAGATGTTTGAAGCTTGAAAGAGAGAAATGAAAATTTGAATTTTTTAATTAGCTTCTATTTAAATTAGTGTTTATCTTCTATTTCTTTAGTTAATCTAGGTAGTGGGTTGATTTAGTCGTATGCCAAATGTATTCCTTTAAGATAACGTGAAGATTGGTGAACTTGATGATTGTTGTTATATTGGTGTTTTTAGGGGCAGCTGGCGAAGTGGTTAGAGAGTCGTGAAGTGGGAAAAAGACATTTTACATAGGGTTTTGCTAAAAGTAGTAAGGTTGTGGATATTCGTCATCTGGTATTAATTGTTGTCTTCTGGTTGTGCAGCTTATTTATACAAATTACGGGTGCCATCACAATTTCACATGTTCCGTCTAGCGTAAGATTTTGTTTCCCCTTTTATAAGTTTTTTTAATCTAGGTAGTGGGTATAATTTGGCATAAAATGATTCAATTAAACAAAACATGTAAAATTAGACCATCCAAAATCTCAGTTCCTACAAATTATCAGCTAAATCAATAAGATGTATTCAAAAATAATAAAATCAACAAGCAAATAGGTGATCAGTGGTCATTATACCTTGCTCTTGGTAACTGAATCATTAACATTGATGGCAGGGAACAGCAAGGTACCATTAGCCTGCATCTGGTACAACCTCTTAACACCAGTGGTAGTCTCCTCAGACACACCAACCAACCTATCCTTCATCTTATGGTACTTCTTGGGGTCACTCTGCAACCCGTCAAGCTGGCGAAGTGGTTAGAGAGTCGTGAAGTGGGAAAAAGACATTTCAGATAGAACAACTTGCTTCTATTTTGTGTGAAACTATGTTGTTTCTAATTCGTAAGTTAAACAATTTGTAAGCCCCCAGCCGCAACGCGGCGGGGGTTAATCCTAGTTGAACATCATAATAAATTATTCTTTGTACTTTGTCCATGATATGATATTTAACATTTATATTGTACTTTGAAAAGCATAGTGAATAAAGTGAAGAGTGAAGACGCAATCTCTATCATGACCATGGGAGATCATATGTGAGTTTTGCCAACTAAATGTCCATGGATTTATAGCCTCGTGACGTCTTTGGGGTGAGATAAGACTTTGATACTAATAGGTCCTGGGTCCGATTCATACAAGAAGGTTTTTCTCATATTTTTAGGTTTCCTCCTAAATTAGTGTATAGGCATTATGCCTAGTGAAGATGGATATGATCGGGTGGTTCCGCTGGTGGCACAATGATACTCAAGTGATCCGTCAGTGATCCAAATTTGCCGTTCAAAAAAAAAAAGCCCACTTCCTTTCATAATTGATTTTTCTCAAATTCTTGGAGCCATCAAAGGTTGTAGTTCTTGAACCCACTTTATTGTTGTGTTAGGATCCAGGTTTTATTCTTTAATATGATAAGTAATTTTTTTTCTTTAAGCATTACATTACATCAAACCTTTATGTAAATTACTGTTTCCAAATTTGAATTTAATAAAACATAAATAAAATCAAAAAATGAAATATGGATTTTGGATGACAAGACATCCTGGCTAGGGAAGGGACTAGGTGAGATTCTTTCATGATGAAAATGCCATTTCCTCGTTGAGTGTAATAGACTAATCTGTGTTAGATAACGCATACACACACAAACTCATGTTAAGAGTTTAATTCCTATCTTGATTTCTATTATTTTAAAAACAAAATGAATGTTATCCATGTATTTTAAGAACCAGATGATTAGGCTACACGGTATGGTGATGGTCATCCCTTGAAGGATGGTCCGCCACGTAGGATGAGCATGAGGATGGAGCTAAGAGGATGGATGTATGTAAATGGAGGAATGGATCTAAAAAGTATATGTATATATTGTATGTATAGGTGTGTGAGAGAGGGGGAGGGATAGTTTTTGTCCTTTTGTGGACCGTCGCAATCGTCTGACAGAGGACGGGGAGAACGAGGACGCGGGGGAGGGGGGGGGGGGGGGGCACGGTGTGTGCCTCGTCGCCGGACCTGGACGCATCGGGGACTAACCCCATACCGTCCAGCCTTATGATTTAGTGATTGATAATGAAACATATAATAATGGATGATTTAGTTATAAATAGGTATGTGAGTTTATGACATTCTTTTTGTTAGCGGCAAAATGGTGTTAAAAAATCGTACAAATGAGGTTATGTTCCGAGTTACTTTTTTTGTTGTTGGTAAATTAAATATATTATTATGCAATTTGTAATCTAAATATTTGAATAATAAAGCAATAAGGGAGTTTGAACATATATATATACTTTAAATTAAATTTGAAATCTGGATTAAACCATACTTTAAGATTTATCATTCTATTAAGTTTGTTTCATGATTTTTCTAAACCGAGCCATGATTTAATAATAACTTGAAAAATAATTATTAGGCTAACTGATAAAAAAGTGAGAATAATCAAGTGTTATGTAGATGAGGAAGTGAACCATGCTCATACCTAGGGGTGTTCAAAACCGGATATCTGAAAATTCGGATACGGATTTAGATAGTGAATCGGATATCCGAAAATCCAACTTTTTATTTAATTTTTATCTTTCTATTAATTTTTAATATTCGGAAACGGATGTTTTAGATAGTTTCGGATATTCGGATATCCAAGAAAATGAAAATTAAATTTTCGGATATTTCGGATATCCGAAAATTTTGAAAATCACTATCCGAATCCGAATCCGAAAAATTCGGATATCTGAATTTCGGATATCGGATATTTCGGATCGGATTTTCGGATACGGATAGTTTTAAACACCCCTACTCATACTGACGTGTGCGCGACTACACATAATTTTGCAATGAATTTACAAACGATTTGGTTTTAAATTTATAAAAGTGATTATTACTTTTACATCAAAACACACACGAAAGAGGCAAGTGTACCCCGTCATATATGTAATAAAGTATCGGTAAGAACCAAGTATCGATCCAAGGAAATGGGCGGAGAAATAATACTAGACCTTTGTCACTAAACTACCGGTAAAAACATAGGTTTGTTTGATTTTAACTAAACTAAAATAAGCATAAGCAAATACATAATAAAAACATAATAGATAATAGATAAAAAGCCTTGCTTAATACACAACCACAGCATGTCAACTAAGTCAGTTTTGGCACTAGAAGCATTCGGTCAATATTCCAATTTAAGACAATTAGTATCCCTTTCGGGAATCCTAACATGACAATCATTCGGAAAGCTAAAACGATAAACACACTTTAACCACCTAAAATTGTTCTTTAACGTGCAATTGATAAATGTCTATGAAAATCTCTTAAAAATAAGTTAGTCATCCGTTAGGAGTTTTCTAACCGCACTTAGACAAGGAAAGCGACACCGATAAACACAATGCAACCACCAACTGTCAAGCATAAACTAGATTAAATCACAACCGAGTTCATTTTACAAATCTTGCACAGTAATTCACCGAGATAGCAATTTTGGCCTAAACTACTAACTAAGCTAACAAATCATGGCAAGAATTCATAACGACACCATCTAACCCGTTAAGGTCCTTACGTGACGGCAAGTTCTCTTGATTAACAATAATTACATTTTATTAAATCACTAACCATTTCTAGTATCATGATGCATACATTTAAACCAAGCTAAACTAGTTAACCAAGTTCAAAGTTTACTAATACAAGATTAATTAAGCTTCATTTTTCAACTATCTTAACTAACCAAGCATCAATCATCCAACATAATTACTTATAATCAAGAATTCAATATCAATAACAAGGTTGCAAACTAATCATCAAAGATTAACATAGAAAATACTTCAAGTGTCATTACAAACAAAGCTTAACATACTAATGGCTATAATTTAGCAAGGGATTGTTTGTGTTTTTGCCCAAAGGCTACAATAATACATAAACAATAATCTAAGTACTTGAAAGATTAACAAAATCATGGAAAGATTAGAAAATCAAACCATAAACAAGTACTAGACTAAGGATCCGGGTAGTAATCGAGCTAAACGGGACAATGTGGCTTGAATCCGGGTGAAAGCTAACGCCTCCGGAGCCTGAAAATCGCCTGTGAAGCTCTCCAAAAATCCAGAATGACGAACAGAATGTTTCTGTTCTGTTTTTATATTTTTTCGCTGTCGCACGGTCGTTCTTCAGATGGCACGACCGTGCACTTTAAGCAATTATTGGGGATGGGTCACCATGCTGCATACGTCATCAGATCGTTGACCAGATTTGAAATGGAACGACCGTTCTTTCTTTGGCACGGTCGTTCCTCACCGGGTTGTTGTTGCACGCCGAGTCGCACTGGTTTTCCTAGAACGCCCAGTCGCACCTCTCGTTCATTGCCGGGTTGATCAACTTTGTCGGAGATGCACGACCGTGCATCAGGTGGAACGGTCGTTCCACACGCCCAGGTCAGTTTTCTTAACAGAATCTTCGCAGCTTTGTCGTTTTGTCCGGAAAGTCCTCGTTTTTGCTATCATCTTGTCTGGAATGCAGTTTTAAGCCTGTAAACAAAAGTGTAGATAATTAAGTATCCGAATGACGGTTTTACGGCCAAAAATGCATGAAATAGGGGTAAAACGGGGGACTAAAATATGTGTAAATTAACGAATATCACATACCTATCTCTGTTAATTAATTTGATTAAACAAGACATAGGATTCTACCAATTCTAGATATATTCATTGAAAGCCAATGGCAACTAGTTAGCTAAAAATGGAAAGTTTATACATACACGTTTTAATTATATCACACCGGGGACTAACCCCATACCGTCCAGCCTTATGATTTAGTGATTGATAATGAAACATATAATAATGGATGATTTAGTTATAAATAGGTATGTGAGTTTATGACAATTTCTTTTTGTTAGCGGCAAAATGGTGTTAAAAAAATCGTACAAATGAGGTTATGTTCCGAGTTACTTTTTTTGTTGTTGGTAAATTAAATATATTATTATGCAATTTGTAATCTAAATATTTGAATAATAAAGCAATAAGGGGGTTTGAACACATATATATATACTTTAAATTAAATTTGAAATCTGGATTAAACCATACTTTAAGATTTATCATTCTATTAAATTTGTTTCATGATTTTTCTAAACCTTTAATAATAACTTGAAAAATAATTATTAGGCTAACTGATAAAAAAGTGAGAATAATCAAGTGTTATGTAGATGAGGAAGTGAACCATGCTCATACCTAGGGGTGTTCAAAACCGGATATCCGAAAATTCGGATATCCGAAATTTCGGATACAGATTTAGATAGTGAATCGGATATCCGAAAATCCAACTTTTTATTTTTTTTATTAATTTTTCATATTCGGAAAATGATATTTTAGATAGTTTCGGATATTCGGATATCCAAAAAAATGAAAATTAAATTTTTGGATATTTCAGATATCCGAAAATTTTGAAAATCACTATCCGAATCCAAATCCGAAAAATTCGGATATCTGAATTTCGAAAATCGGATATTTCAGATCGGATTTTCGAATACGGATAGTTTTGAACACCCCTACTCATACCTATCTCTGTTAATTAATTTGATTAAACAAGACATAGGATTCTAACAATTCTAGATATATTCATTAAAAGCCAATGGCAACTAGTTAGCTAAAAATGGAAAGTTTATACATACACGTTTTAATTATATCACACACCTAAATCTTGATTCACATCTATGATTGGTTAATTTTGTGCAAGTAAATAGAGGGGTAAATTACACTTTTCGTCATTTATGTTTGTAGCAGGTTTCAATGGATGACCTTTAACTTTAATAATTACACTCACAGTCCTTTAATTGCAAAACCTGTTACATCTTAGGTCCTTTGACCTTAACCTGGTTAAAACTTTTAGTTAACTGAGGTCATGTGCAAACCATGTGAGGGCAAAACAGTCATTTAATACAAAAAAAAAATCTAAAAATTATAAATATAAATCATTATCACCATCTCCCCTCTCCCTGTACTCTCCCCCTTCTCTCTGTACTCTCTCTCCCCTGTTTTCTCTCTCTCAAACTAGAAACCCTTCAAACTTTCTTTAAATCAAAAAAAAATTCATGATCAAATCATAAATTGTTCACCGATTTTGAGAGTCAAAGGCCGTGTTTTGGAGTTTGGACTCAACCCTGTTGACAATTGGAAATTATTGCCAATCACAAGTCACACATCCAAGAAAAAGAGTTACCCCAAAAGAAAAGAAACTGATTCTAGAAATTACGAATTCAATCAATCAAATAGAGAAATCAAGATGAGTTTTTAGTATCTAAATCTTTAGTTGATGGGTTTGTAATCTTCACTCTCTATTTTCACCATTACATATTGTATGATTTCAGAATTGATTTCTTGTTCAAGAACCTAAAAATTGGATTTTTATTGATGGGTTTAGTGTGTTTAGCCCTAAATGAAACACCACCATCTCTGTAACATAAATTGTTCACCGATCCTGAGATCAAATCGTATCTGTAGCTGTTATTAGTTCATTAATCACTCATCATCATCTTCTTCTTCTTCAATCAGTTTTAACCGTACTGTTCTTAATTTAGGGTTTTCATTTTGTTCAAAATTGGGGGAAATCATTGTACTATTCCTTTGATCATTAATCATCATCATCTTCTTCTTCTTCAAGTTTTGTTGAATATGAGTTGGCGATATAGATTCAAACATATATGTTACCCAAACGACATCGTCGTCTTCACGTTCAACGAGTTCTTCTTCGTATATGACGCCATCAAGATTAGAGATTGTAGCTCCGGCGCCGGTGTTTTCATCGCGGAAACATGTTTCTTCCTTAGGTATTGTAGCTCTGGTGCCGGTGTTTTCATCGCGGAAGCCGCCGTTGCCGGCGACTCATCGGAAAAGATGTATTGCTGACCGTCCGGTTGCTGACGTAACAGATCTGGAAGTGGTTGTCATTGCTGTAAAAGAAGGTGTGTACACGCTCACGGCATACGTTAGTGAATAACCTTTTGTTTTATTTACTTCTTACGATAAGGGTATGCAGACAGAGAGAGAATACAGGGGAGAGAGAGTACAGGGAGAGAAGGAGAGATGATGATGATGATAGTTTAGATTTTTAATTTTTAAATTTTGACATTTTTTTATTAAATGACTGTTCTGCCCTCATATGAGTTGCACATGATCTCCCTTAACTGAAAGTTTTAACCAGGTTAGGGTCAAAGGACCTAAGGTGTAACATGTTTTGCAAATAAAGGACTGTGACTGTAATTATTAAAGTTAAAGGTCATCCATTGAAACCCGCTACAAACATAAAGGACGAAAAGTGTAATTTTTCGTAAATAGAGAAAAAGAGAAGGGGTATAAGGGTAAAATGGAACTATGGATAAATTACCCTATATATTAAAATTAAAAATATTAAAAATAAGATGGAAGGAACAGTATTCTTAAAATATTTAATATAACGAACCATTAGATATAGTTTTTTTTATAGTTTTACTATTTTAATATTATAAAATTGTTATTTTCTTTACTTTTTAAGTTTGATAAGTTTGGTGTCAACCGGTACTTGTATCAAAAATGCCAGTTCGTTATCGGTACATGAAGGTAAAAACCAGCACCAGCCTGGTATATAAAACGGCAAAAGTCGGTACCGAATTGAGTTTGATAGTCTTTTAGTTCAAGAAGTTTGGTACTGCTACCCAGTACCATTTGCTCATCCCTGGTCACCGGTACCGTACGAACAACAACGGTATCGTACAACTTTTTTTTTAGTTTCAATGGTAGGGATGAGCTCGGTGCCAACTGATACCCCGGTTACGGTATCGGTATATGAAGATAAAAACCGGTAGCGAACCGGTACCAGGAACGCCAAACGTCAGTACCGAACTGGTACTTAGGATCTTTCGGTTCAGGAAATTTGGTACCGGTTACGGGTTTCTACCGAACAACATCATTACCATACAATTTTTTAGTTGATTTTCTTTCGGTTATTTTTATTGTTTTTTTCTACATTTTCTTTTTATTCTTGTCAGCGGTTCCGTGTGCAACGCGCTCGTAGTGATTTCAAACACATATAAACACAGACTAAATAACAAAAGAAGTTCGCCGCAACACGGCGACAGTTTTTATAACTAGTTAGGTTAAGTTGCTTTTATGTATGCATGTCATTTATACTAATTTCCAGCTATCTGCATCTCTTTACAAATTACTTTTTAGGGGTGCTAAACGGCCGTGTTCGCTGGTTGATGGATTAACTTGACTCGTATTTGAAAATGTTACACGAAACCGACTCCGAAATCGTATCATATATATGAACCTGAACATGACCCGAAACTTCATGGGTTGACCCGAACACAAACCGTTCAACCCGATTATTTTTTTTCAAAATTAATATATTAAAACTAATATTTAATTAAAAAACAAAAATGTATATAATACAATTATATTTGAATTATAAAATCTTATGTTAATTTCTCTTTTTAAATTATAATTATGTCATAAAATACACACCCCCATTTCAAATACAACTATATTTACCCAGCTGTTACCCCAGGGAGTCTCTCGTGTGGGGGCAGTATGGTTTACGGGCGAAGGTCAGCTTGCGCAACGGCCAGGGCCCGATCGAACATCGCGTCCGGAAGAGCGGGGCTGACGGGGGATTGTCATCGACATGAACCCGGTGACCAATAGGTCCTGTACATAGAAAGTCACCCTTCAAAAAAAAAATTATATTGTAAAAAAATATAATATAATATAATTGTTTTAAACGAGTCAACCCGTCAACCCGACCGTGTTGACCGAACTCGACCGTTAACCTAAACGGGTCCGTGGATTCAACCTGAAACTGACCCGAACCCGTTTAGACTAAACCAAAACCCGCAAATTTCGTGTTAAATTCGTGTCATGTTTTCGAGTCGTGAAAGAAATTCACACCCTGCTTTATTTATATCTTCCTTCACCAGTTAAACACACCACAATGTCACACTATACCAAAGTTGACAAGTTGAAACCCTCTTAAGTGCTTGGTTACTACAGTCACCAACACCATATACAAGACTTGTTTCTGAGCTAAAGTATCCATACCATACCAACCCTAAAAATGGCTCCTGCGTTCTTCAAGATCTTGCGCGATCCATCCGCCCCTCGACTGGTACTCGTCTTCTTAACACACTTCCATTTTATGTGCATTTTTTTTTCTTTTTCTTGTAATTACCATTACCAAAATATTTTATTGTTTGCAGTCATTGCCACCTGATTTTGTTAGAGAGTATTTGAAGAACAATATCCCAACAGGCCCAATAATCATATCAGCAAGTGGAGGGCATGCTTGGATAGTGAAGATCAAAAAGATTGGTGATCATCACTATTTCACCAATGGATGGAAAAATGTAGTGAAAGATATCCCCTTGGTTTATGAGAATTTTCTTATCTTTCGCCTTGTTAATCCTTACACATTCGATATGACAATCTTTGGTAAAAATGGATGTGAACAAATCTTGGCCCCAAAGTCTGAAGATGACGATGAAGATGTTTCTGGTGAGTTTGAAAATGTTGTTGATGAAGATGATAATGTTGTTGATGAAGATGATAATGTTGTTGATGAAGATCATGATGATGATTGTTATGTTGATGATGATCCTTTCTTTGTGATGACTTTCACTAAAAGCCACATAAGACGGTTGGTAAGATTTATGATAATTCATCTCAATTTATTTAGATTTTTTTGGGCATTTGTTCATAAAGGTGAAAACTTTTATATATCTAGTGTTGCAAAAAAAAAAAAAAATGGTTACACTTGAATTTACTAATTTAACATTTGTCCATGTGAATACTATTAGCGGTTTCCGGCGAAATTTGCGGAGTGGGCCGGAATAAATAGTGAAGGAACCATGAGGGTGAAGAATCTTGATGGAGTCGAATGGGTTACGAAAGTGAAGCTGGACACATCGTTTAAATCAGAAAGGTATCTTTTGTCGTCGGGGTGGCGTAGTTTCTGGCGGGGAAATAATTTATCGCAAGGAGACGAATGTGTGTTCAAGTTCATCAGAAGCGAACGTAAGTTAGTACTAGCAAAAGTCACCAAGAAAAAGCCGAAAAAACACCACGGCTATTAAGCGAAGAGACAAAAGTAGTGAAGAAAAGGATTAGGTGAAGTGTGGATGTCCACCTTAATGAAAATCTTGTGTTATGTATTTTGGAAACTTGCAAACATGACTAAGTTGAATTGTTGGAACATGATCAGTGTCTTTTGTCTTTGGCATATGTTTGATTGTTTCATACTCAAAAGTAAATAAGGGCATTTTTTTTTGTAAACAAGATATGATAAATTCAAGTAGTGGTTGAAAATAAGGTTAGTTTTATTTTGAACAAAAAAAAATCTTAAAAATAAAGCTTACAAAAAGTAAGGTAACAAAAGAAGTGGTTGACAATAAGGTTAGATTTTATAAAAGCAAAACTACTCAAATAGCTTATAACAATATCATGTATCTAACAAAAAAAAAATGTATGCGTTATTTGTAGTTGGTAGTCGCGACCATCCATTTTCCTGATTCACTTCTTTCTCAAGCATCGCTCATCGATCAAATATGAAGTCTTGAGGTGCACAACAAACTGGATCAAGATCCGAAATCGGATCCTAGAAGATATGCATCTGATTGTGAAACTAGTTTGGGAAAACCGCTAGTTAAATAATACGTTGAAATCGGTTTTCAAACTTATCAGGTATGGTTTTCCTTAAAAAATAACCCATTTCAAACCAATCCGGTTTGGGATGATCTAGTTTTGACTTTCGTTGACTCAATCCGAAGTGGTTTTAATTGGTCCTTTCTAGTTTGGACGTGCATAAAACTGTTTTTTGGGCCAAATTGAATTGGTTTTATGATAAAATACAATGGTATGAATGTAAATTTAATATAAAAAATCCACATTTCATGGATTTTGAAGTCTTGGCTTTCTTGCATGATCAAATTATGTAGAAAAGAACCCATAAGACTAATGGGTATGGTTTGGCCCATCCCCACGGGATGAGCCTCCACGTAGGCGCCACGTGGGCGGCTCGTGGGGGATGGGCCTCCATGAAATTTGAGGGGGATGGAGGCTCGTGTGGGATGCGGCCCCACCTCATTATTTTATAATTTTCTAAGTTTTAATTTATTAAGTTAATTAAAACTTTATAAAAATTAAAAAATACAACATAAAACAACATAAATAATTTCATTTCATAACATAAAAAAATTACATTTCATAACATAAAAAAAAATTACATTTCCTAAAAAAAAAAATTACCGAAAAATAAAAATAAAAAATTACATTTCCTAAAAATAAAAAAACAACCTACGACGACCATTTTTTCATCACTTCTTCCTTCATCCTCCGATAAACCGCTCGTTCCTCCTCCGGAACCGAGTCGAGATCCAACCTCATAATCCTAAAATCCTCCGCTCGAGCTCGTTCCTCCTTCGGGTTGGGGTTGTTTGGGTTGAAAGGATTCATGATTTAGAGAAAAAGGTATAAAAAATATGGAGTGTTTTTATAAAAAAGGAAGAGAATTGGAGAAGAATGGGAGTAGAAAGGATAGAAATGTATAAAAATTGTTGAGATATTGGGTATTTAAATTGAAAAATGATTTTTTTTTTAAAAATAGCCGTTTGCAACGGCATGTTGCAGAAGTGGGGCCTCGTCTGAATCGGCGTGGGGGAGTCGACTGGGCCGAGCCGGGGCTAAGGGGGGCGGTGTGGGGGACCGGCGCCGGTCCTAGCCGGGCCTAGCCGGCCCCATACCCTTTAGTCTAACTACCAACTAGAGGTGGAAAGATGTGTGGTTCGGGTAATGGGGCAAATGGATTCTAGCCGAAACGCGTAATTTTCGGTACAGGTTGGGTCAGGTTGTTTTGTGTTTACTCGAGACATTCTTTGTCCAAAGTAATTTTTTGTTTAAATTATTACTGTGTCTAATCTGATTACTTGTATTGTGTTGATTCAATCCAACATTTTTTTTTCAACAAAATATATATTTAATTAATTAGAAATTTACATCGAGATAGTTGGTAAACGGGCAACAAGCTGCGCCGCTACCCCTTTTTGAATAGCAAAACTAAGCCTTTTAAAAACTACGTCCATAGATCTCGGGGTTATAACATTACTATGCATGACCCTTTGAACTCGACTAAGTAGGTCCACAGCCTTTGGCGCCAGAAAACCAAAAGTATCAAAAGCAAATGGGATAAACACGTGTTGGTTGTCAAGACACGCTTTCTCATCCAACATTAAGAATAATAACTTCGACTTTTATATGTTTACATATTTTTCTTTTGATTCATATAAGTTAATCTTTTTTTTTTCTTTCTAATTGTTTGACTAAAACGTAAAGTGTCAAAATGGCCACCGTTACGTTTATCAACCAATACAAATTTTTTCTTTTTTTTTTTTCTTATTCATGTTGGTCCCATTTATTCTCTTAATTCACATTAATTGATATTTTCATTAATAAACTTTTCAGTCATTGTTGTGAAAAGTAATGATGTGGATATGGATATGGATCCTACAGAAGAGAGTGTAGAGGTGATGAAGCGACCGTTTGAAATGACACCTAAGTGACTATGTGGATGGCTATTAACGACAAATTCACACTTATTTATATTAACTTTATGATCACATCTAATTATAATAATATTATTATTATGTTTAAAAGGGGTATTTATTCTATAAGATAGTAGGGCTAAAGCACGGGTTTTGGTTTTAAGTAGGGTTGTGAACGAATCGAACGTTCAACAAATAGGTCGTGAACCGTTTCACGGGAAGTTCGTTTATGTTAATATGATAAGTAACATTTTTTCTCAGCATATAAGCATTACATTACATCAAACCCTTGTGTAAAGGGCTGTTTCCAAATTTAAATGCAACAAAAAATGGATATGCTTCATGATGAAAATGTCATCTCCTCATTGAAATAAGGAGGATATGCTCTCACCAATAAAATCAAACAATGAAATAAGGATTTTGGATGACAAGACATCCTGGCCATGGATATACTTCCTGTATCACCAATATGTCATCTTTATATCTCATATAAAGACTGGTTAATTTTGTGCAAGTAAATAGAGAAAAAGGATAGGGGTATAAGGGTAAAATGGATATATGGATAATTTAAGGTTAAGTTGCTTTTACGTATGCATGTCAAATATAGTAATCTCCAGCAACCTGCATGCATTTACATTGTTATCTTTTTTTACTTTATATCTTCCTTCACTAGTTTAAACCTTAAACACACCACATTCTACCAAAGTTCTAAAGTATCCATACCAATATTAATCCTGCTAAAGTAATGGCTCCTTCATTCTTCAAGTTCTTGCGCGATCCATCCGCTTCTCGACTGGTACTTTTTCCTTCTTCACATCACTTCCAATTTATGTGTTTTTTTTTTATTCTTGTAATTCCCATTAACAAAATCTTTTCACTTGTAGTCATTGCCACCTGCTTTTGTTAGAAATCATCTAGTAAACAATATCCCAAAAGGCCCAATAATCATATCAGCAAGTGGAGGCCATTCTTGGACAGTGAAGATCAAAAAGATTGGAGATAATCACTATTTCACCAATGGATGGAAAAATGTGGTGAAAGATATCCCCTTGGATTTTGCAGATTTTCTTGTCTTTCGCCTTGTTAATCCATACACCTTTCATATGACAATCCTTGGTACAAATGGTTGTGAAAAAATCTTGCCCCCAAAAACTGATGATGATGAAGAAGATGATGATGTTTTTGGTGAGTTTGAAAATGTTGTTGATGAAGATGAAGAAGAGGAAGAGGAAGATCATGATGATGATTGTTATGTTGTTGATGATGATCCTTTCTTTGTGAAGACTTTCACTAAAAGCCACATAAGACGGTTGGTAAGACTTATGATAATTCATCTCAATTTATTTAGATTTTTGAGCATTTTCTTCATAAAGGTGAAAACATTTATAATGTAGTTTTACAAAAAAAATAAAACATGGTTTACACTTGAATTTACTAATTTAACACGTTTGTCCATGTGAATACTATTAGCGGTTTCCGAAGAAATTTGCAAAGTGGGCTGGAATAAACGGTGAAGGAACCATGAGGGTGAAGAACCTTGATGGGGACGAATGGGTTACGGATGTGAAGTTGGACACAACGTTTAAAACAAAAAGGTATCTTTTGTCGTCCGGGTGGCGTAGTTTCTGGCGGGGAAATAATTTATCGGAAGGAGATAAATGTGTATTCAAGTTCATCAGAAGCGAACGCAAACTGTTACTTGCAAAAGTCACCAAGAAAAAATAGAAGACAAAGGTGGTGAAAAGGACTAAGAAGAAGGTGTAGAGGTTATGAAGCATTAAGCAACCAACTGATATGCTACCTATGACTATGTGAATTGTGGGTGTCCCTCTCAATGAAAATCTAGTGTTATGCATTTTGGAAACTTACAAATATGACTAACTTTAATTGTGCAAACATGAGTGTGTTTTTGTCTTTGGTATATGTTTGATTGTTTCAAACTCACCTTAATGACTATTTCATACTCAACTTAATTACTACAAGATGACGATTTCAAGAAATAATACTGATTGGTAGTTCGATTTCTAGGACACTCAATTTTGCTGTAAAGGATGCCCTCGTAAATTAATAGATGCATATATTAATATATTCTAGGGGTGTAAACGTGTCGGCCCGAGCCTTTAACAACTCAAGCTCGGCTCGTCATGTAATTTTGAAGCTCGACTTCGAGCTCAACTCGATTCAAGCCTACTACTATTTTGAGATTGAGCTTGGCTCGTGAGTAAAACTCAAAGATCTCGAAGGCACCTTTATATAATTGGTAACAAACATGATTTTATTTGAAAGATAACGAAGGCATCTTTATATAATAATACCCACAAAATCTTTTTTATTTTGTATTTTATTTTGTTTCTCTTACACCAAATTACTAGAAAATTATGTTGGTACCAAACATGATTTTACTTGAAAACTTGCAAACTCGATAACTTCAAGCGACTTGTCACATAAAAGAACGAGGCAACATGCACAACGAAGGGCGAGCATCGTGGCTTGAGCAATTGACACCCAGAAATGAACCAAATGAGGATGATGACACGAAAAAAACTCACAATAAACTCTTGAGACTTGGTAAGTAAACAATCGGACCAAGGATTTGAATTTTCACCATCTATCAACACTAACTACTCACAATCGATCGACATTCAAGATTAGTTTAATTGATTTCATTTTACTTTTTTTGGCAATCAACAACCTTGCTTCCAATTTTCTCCTATATGTAACTAACATATCTCAACAACTACCATTTAACATTTATTCGGTAGATTGAAATGATTTATACATGTAGTTACAACACCAACAAACTTTGTTTTATTTTTGGTCCCTAGTCACACTAAAGGTGATGTATTCCCTTTTCTTTTTCAAATGAATAAAAATATGTTGATTTATATTCATAGCATTATACTTGAACCCTAAATGAATTAAAAAATTTAAGCGATTCAGATTTTATTTTAATGTTGAATAAAACCATAAAAAATAAAACTAACAATGTATTCTTTGATATGAAAGGCAGTAATATTTCTCAACATTTAAGCTTTACATTTAAGCTTATGTAAAGTGTGGTTTCGAAATTTAGATTTTATAAAAACATAAATAAAATCAAACAATTAAATAAACATGCAAGTTAATAAAGTTCAAAATCGGGTTCTCTAAAAGCATATGAATTAAGGCTGGACGGTATGGAGGTTCGTCCTCCACCGTCCCGGGCTCCCGGCCCGGCGCCGTTCCTCCCTCCATCTCGCCCCCCCCCCTCCGTCTCGTCCTCTCCGTCTTCTTCTTGCCGTTCAGGACGGTCCATATGAGGACAAAACTTCCTCACAGACACATATATACATACAATATATAATATATATTTTAGGATCATCCCCCATTTCCATACCTTCATCCTCTTTGCCTCATTCTTATGCCCACCCTACGTGGCGCTTACGTGGCGAACCATCCTCCAAGGGAGGACCATCACCATACCGTGTAGCCTAATAAAAGGATGAAAGAAATCATTTGACGACGACGACCAAAGAAATCATTTGACAAATAAGGATCTTGGATGACAAGTTGAAAACAGACCCTAGCTAGCTAGGGACTATGTGAAATGCTTTAGAAAAAGAGAAACTAATGACATCGTATCCTTATAATTTCTTAAAAACCCTTATTTGATCTTCAATCCTACAAAAATCCTTACATTTTTTTAATTTTCACCTCATTACTTACTCACTTAACACAATATTTAAATAAAACCATTTTTCCTTTATTTTGGGCCCACCCAGATGTAAAAACAAAAGAAAAGCAAAACCCTTAGAGGACCCGGGGTGGTAGCGTGGTGGGCCTTTTCCACGCGTGGAACAATTGAAAACACCGCCGCCGCCACTAAATATCACGCGTTCAATGTTTGACGCGTTGAATGAAACACGCGTTGAAGAAATCAAAATGTTACCGTTGTTTATGACCGTTTGCATGAGTTTGACTGTTTTTTTTTTTTTAATATAAATTCACAAACCAAAATTTTGTATCTCAATCCAAAACAACTCAATCCACAAAATCAAAACAACTTCACAGCTGAAGTCAAAAAAATTCTGTATCTCAATCCAAAATTTTTTACAACAAACATGGAAGGTTCAAGCAAGAGATGTGCGGGTTCGAAAAAAAGAGGTTCGGGTACGAAGAAAAATTCCGCAAGACCCAAGGTTCGAGCGAATCTTGGCGAGCCGGCGCGCTTTAGGCTGCAAGACGAACCCGACCAAAACCCACAATTTCAAACCCAACAATATCCAATCTTTCAAACCCAACAATTTCCTCACTTTCAATCTCCACCGTATCAAAACCCACCGTTCGTTCCACCGTATCAACCTCAACAATTTCTTTCCCAACCGTTTCAACAATTTCAACCGCAATCCCACCAAGTCGATCCGCTAGAAGATGAGACGCTCATTCATCGTTTTGCTAGTCAGTACCGCGAACCACAACCAAGTTTCGATGACGATGAAGATGAGGATGACATTCAAGAAGAAGAAGAAGATGCGGAAGAAGAAGAAGACGACGTTCAAGAAGTTGTGCCGCCAGCCGGTCGGAGATCATGGACTAGCGAGGAGGAGGTCGCCTTGGTCAAGGCTTACTTGCACATCTCCGAAAACAAGAAAATTTCCAACGAGCAAAAAAAAGACATGTTTTGGAGACGGGTCATCGCTCATTTTAACAAACTCCCCGGTTCAACCGAACGAAACATGGATCAAATGACGTCGAAATGGGGCGATTTGAACCGGAAAATTAGCAAATTCAACGGTTGTTTCATTCAAGTGGTATGGTTTTTTTTTATTTACAACTGTTTACATTTAAAAAAAAACGGTTTAATAAAACAGTTTTTAAAAACTGTTTTTTTATTTTTTAATAAAACAGTTTTTAAAAAAACAGAATTTTAAAAAACAGTTTTCAGTTAAAAAAAACAGAATTTTATAAAAAACAGAACTTTATAAAAACAGTTTTCAGTTTTTTAAAAAACAGTTTACAGTTTTTTTTTAAAAACGGATTTCATTTTTCGTAGACTCGAATACAACAGAGTGGATCAAGCGAAAATACTATCATGCAAGCCGCCATTGCCGAGTATTGCACAACATACAAAAAGAGGACTTTTCCACACACTGCGGCATGGGAGGTTGCGAGAAATCACCCGAAGTGGGTACCGGTTGATTTGGTCGACTTGGCTGGGCCAACGGCTCCAAAAAAAAAGAGGTCCGAAAAGATCAAAGAACTCCGACTCGGGGAACTACACGACTTCCGCGTCGGATAACTTCCCCAAAATGAATCTGAACATCGACCTTGAGGAACCCAATCAACCGGATGACGAACCCGCTCAAGAAGATACACCTACAAGGCCGCGCCGAAGGAAAAGTGGTGAATCGTCAAGTAAAGGAAAGGAATCGGTGGCGGAATCGATCTCCAATATCGAAGCGGCGAAATTGGAAGAAATAGCAAAAAGAGAAAAACTTATGTCCGCAAAACTTGAACGCGAGCATGCGTATATGGGACACTTGAAAGCAGTAGAAAGACAAAATGATTTAAAAATCTTGTGTGAGCCGCACACCCATCTCGACGAACCGTTTAAGTCGATCGTCATTCAACAAAAACGCGAGATTTGTGAAAGGTGGGGGTGGGACATGCCATCCGTTTAAGTCGGTCTTTTTTCCAATGTTTTTTTTTAGTTTGTAATTTACGTTTTATTTAAATGAAATTCATAATTTATAATTTTAGTGTTTTATTGTTAATTTATAATTTAAAAAAATAAAAATAAAAAAACTTGTGAGTGATGGAATTTGTACAAGTGATGACCATTTCCAGCAAAAAAGGGTGTGAGTGATGGAAATAATGGTTGATGACATGGCAGAACCTAATTGGATGTTGTCAGTGATGGAATTGGGTGTGAGTGATTCCACCCCTACCCCTCTTATGGAAGGACATACTCGTTAGGGGCTTCTAAGGATGAAATTTTACAACAGGCAAGGGCATGTAAGGGGCTCCAAAGGAATCCTCTAAAGGATCATTGGAGTTAGGGCTGTTTGACAACATCTGAATGATTAAGTGCTGAACCAGTAAGAGGTCTGAACCATTAAGTGCTGAACCAGTAAAATGTCTGAACCATTAAAAGCCTGTATAATACTTAACCGTTTAGAGGCAAATGTCTGACCAATTCAGATTAGAGGTCTTAACCATTCAGACTCTGTATAAATCTTAACTATTCAGAAACAAATGTCTGAACCATTCAGACATCTGCTCGTGAAATAAACAGTCTGAACTATTAAATGCTGAACTAGTAAGAGGTTTGAACCATTAAAAGCCTCATAAAGAGGTAAACAAAAGCCCCTTAGTCTTAGTTATAGTTATTAACTAGTGGTGTTCTCCCGCCGCGTTGCGTCCGAAATTAAATATAACACGGTCAGAAATGAATTGGTTTAGTACAGTATTGATACATGCTAGAAATCAAATGAGATCATAATATAAAATTTATTGTTCATGTTTGGTGTATAATTTTTTTAAAGTTCATGTTTATAGTGTACAATCTTTTTAGCATCATACTTATACATTATCCTAAAATATTAAATTTATTGTTCGAGAAAATAATTACTTTTAGCTTTTGGAACTCAGTAACACAATTTCCTTAAAGGAATTCATGTTATTATTATTTTTCATTGTTACAAGATATTAATTTGAAATATCTGAAAGTAGTCTATAAACTGACATGTTATGATCCCTTATAGGTGATGATGTTACATATTTACTTTAGCTAAGTATATAACTCACAATTTAGTTAAAAAAGTTCTTTCACCCTCAACTTCTCTAACAAATACACACATATTATCACTCTCATTTCACCCCTCATTTTCTCTAAATTTTCATGGCTCCTTCCTTCTACAAGATCTTGCTCGACCCATCAACCCGTCACTTGGTACTCATCTAGTTATCTTCTTCACACACTTATAGTTTCTATGTTTTTTTTTTCATGTAATTTTCCATTCACACAGTTGTTAAACTTTTGCAGTCATTGCCACCTGAGTACGTAACCATGCATCTGGTGAACAAAATCAGAAATAACCCAATAATCAGATCGGCAAACGGAGGGTATTCGTGGCGGTTAAAGATCAAACAAATCGGTGATGATTATTGTTTTGTTGATGGATGGAACAATGTGGTTAAAGATATCCAGTTGGGTTTTGGTGATTTTCTTTTATTTAAGCTTCTTGATCAGTCCACCTTTAGATTGTCAATCTATAGTCCAAATGGGTGTGAAAAAATCTTGACTCCAAAAATTCTACACGATCATGATGATGAAGATGTTTCGGGTGAGTTTGAAAATGTTGTTGATGATGATCCTTTCTTTGTGAAGACTTTCACTAAAAGCCACATAAGACGGTTGGTAAGATTTATGATAATTCATCTCAATTTATTTAGATTTTTTTTTTTGAGCATTTGTTCATAAAGGTGAAAACATTTATTAATGTAGTTTTACAAAAAAAAACATGGTTTACACTTGAATTTACTAATTTAACGTTTGTCCTTGTGAATACTTTTAGCGGTTTCCGAAGGAATTTGCGGCGAAGGCTGGAATAAATTGTGAAGGAACCATGAGGGTGAAGAACCTTGATGGAGACGAATGGGTTACGGATGTGAAGTTGGACACAACGTTTAAAACAAAAAGGTATCTTTTGTCGTCCGGGTGGTGTAGTTTCTGGCGTGGAAATAATTTATCGGAAGGAGATAAATGTGTATTCAAGTTCATCAAAAGCGAACGCAAATTGTTACTAGCAAAAGTCACCAAGAAAAAATAGAAAACAAAGGTGGTGAAAAGGAACAAGAAGAAGGTGTAGAAGTTATGAAGCATATCCACCTAAGACTGTGAATTGTGGATGTCTCTCAATGAAAATTTAGTGTTATGTATTTTGGAAACTTACAAATATGTCTAACTTGAATTGTTCGAACATGAGTGTGTTTTTGTCTTTGGCATATGTTTGATTGTTTCAAACTCACCTTTATGATTGTTTCATACTCAACTTAATTACAAGAGGACGATTTCAAGAATTAATACCGATTGGTAGTTCGATTTCGAGGACACTCCATTGGGATGTAATAGGCTGGCTTTGTAAATCAGTAGATACATATTAATATTTCGAGGGGGTGTGACTGAAAATGAGGCGAGTCGAGGCCGAGCCTTCCACAACTTGAGCTCGGCTCGTTAGGTTTTCTTTTTAAGCTCGAGCTCAGCTCGATTCGAGGGTACTATCTTGAGATTGAGCTCGGCACATGAGTAAAACTCAAAGATCGAGCTCGGCTCAAGGTAGAGGCAATTTGAAAACAATTTCAAACGAGCTAAAAGTTTGGCTTGAGCTCGCTTCGATATAGCTTAAACAAGGTAAAGCTTGACTCGTCAATGTTATAACGTACACACACACACACATATATATATATATATATATATAGGGTAAGGATATATAGAAAACCACTTTTATTGAGAAAACCCGGGAAACTCAAAACTCCCGACATTTTTTTTTTGAAAAAAATAACACATGTAATACACATGTTTTTAAGAGTTTTGGGCCAAAAAAACAAAAAAGCGCCGAAGGGATTTTTTTAAAAAAAAAATAAACAAGTTTCAGCATTTTTTGCCTAACACGTGTTACACAACAAAGTTGCTGAAATTTGTTTATTTTTTTTTTAAATAATCCTTCGGCGCTTTTTCGAATTTTTTTGCCCAAAACTCTTAAAAACATGTATATTACGTGTGGTAATTTTTTCAAAAAAAAAAAAGTCAAGAGCTTAGAGTTTCCCGGGTTTTCTCAATAAAAGTGTTTTTCTATTTATCTTTAGCCTATATATATATATAAAGAGAGAGAGAGAGAGAGTAAATTACAAGTTTTGTCCTTTAAATATGTGTAACATAAATTTTCGAATTGTGTATGATAAATTTTTATGTGTGTAGGCAAAAAAATTAGTGTAGAGATGATAGTTTTTATAACTAATTAATTAGTTAAAGATATTAATAAATGAGATGAAAGAAAAACTATTTAATATTTTATAATTGTACCTTTTGTTTTTTTATTCTTAATTAAATTTTATTCTCAAATGAATTTCGTCTTAGGTTCATTTGTGAACAACCCCCTTAATTGTGAAAACTAGTGAACTAATCCTAGCCCTTGATTATCAATACACAAGTGTAAAATAATAGTCAGGATTTGTTCACTCAGTTCACAAATACACTAATGTTCACTCTATAACCTCACCCAATATAAGGTTAAAAATTGCAAAATAAGGTTGGAGTTTAGTAAAGCAAAACTACTCAAATATCTTATAACAATATCATGGATCTAATAAATAAAATCTTTAAACACTTTGAGAGAGTAAGGTCATATTCATAGACATCAGGAATTAAAAATAAATTTGCCATTAAGAAAATAAAATGTATGCGTCATTTCATCTAATTTCACAATTCTTAGATATAAAAATACACGTGTTCCACTTGTCTTATGATACTTTCACTAGAAAATCACATATGACATATCCTTTTACTGAAGACATACTATACTACTATAGTAATGAATTACTTCCAAAGATTATCGAAGATAAAACCTCTCTTGCATAATGAGATCATAACAAATCAGAACAATTGGTCATGCATAGTAATGTTATGACCTCGAGATCTATGGACGTAGTTTTTAAAAGACTTAGTTTTGTTATTCAAAAAAGGGTAGCGGCGCAGCTTGTTGCTCGTTTACCAACTATCTCGATGTAAATTCATAACATGAAAAATTTATATTTTGGATCAAAAAAAAAAGGACTCAAAGGAACTTTTAACGTTTTTGTGTAGAGAGTGAAGCATGATCATCTATAAACTAATGTGGACATGTTCAAAATGGCAAAAAAAAAATGATTTTTTGGGTTGCGTTTTATAAACAATAGAAAAGAGAAATAGAGAAATGGTTTGCAATAACTCGAATCATTCCATGGAATGCACCGGTTTAGATTAGTCACACGTAGGGATGGAGTTGTCAAAAGTGTTGTTTTAAGGGGTTACCAATCAACCATTTTGACTCTTTATAAAGCTGTATATTCAAAGGGGTCCGATAATAATTTAAAAGATCACCAAGGCACTTTTATATAATAGTATCCACAAAATCATTTTCTTTCAAATTTTGTTTCTCGTACACCAAATTACTAGAGAATTGTGTTGGTACCAAACATGACTTCTACTCGAAACTCACTAACTTCAAGCGACTTGTCACATAAGAGAACGAGGCAACATGGGCAAGGAAGGGGCGAGCAATGCGGCTTGAGCAATGAAACCCAAAAACCAACCAAATGATGATGACGATGACATAGAAAAACTCACAATAAACTCTCGAGACTCTATCATAACATATTACCTCCTAATTGTATATATAAACCACTGGTGTTGGTAACCCAGTGGCAAGTCTTACAAAGAGCAAAAATATTGTCGTTAAAAAAGTTTGTGTAACAATAAGTTTATTTAATCATACATCGGAGTTGGGACATTAAACATCTAATATTTGTGACGTCTATGTCATTTCTTAAAATCAACTGCAAAAGTCACAAGCCACACACAAAACAATTTGCAAATTAACTAATGACTCATGTTTTTTTTAATATAATATTATTTAGACATGTTTTTTTTTCTTGTGATTTTTAAAAATATAATATTGTAAAAAATTTGAATGCATCGTTGTGACGTGCATGTTTTTATTTATGTTTCAATAAGAATTGATTATTTTTGTTTTTATCGTGACGAACTGAAATAATACCGTCCACCGCAACGAACCGAACTAATTTCGACCGAATTTCATCGGCAACTCGCATCAATATTCTTTTATGTGGTTTTCCATCAATATAAAACGCATGTTGATATTCTTTTGAGCATATCTTTTTATTCCAAACTTCAGTATCATACTGGTACTTTAACAAACTAATAATGATCGAATGTCAACATCAAACGTTCGAAGAATCTTAATAGGATACATACACATACCATACTCACCGATAATGCTATAAAAATTGTGATGTTTCTTTCTTTATATATATATATATATTCTTTTGAGTTTTATATAAAAAAATTAAAAAGTATAAGTGATAGAGTAAAGTTGATGATTAGATTGATCGGACGGACAAATATATGAAAGGAGGAAACCTTAAATTCGATATGATAACGGTGCGGTGTGTCAAAAAACCATGAAACGCTTTATTATCTTTTGAACCATCCTTCAATCTATCGGTCCACAATGAACTTTGACCAATCATTAAGTAGATATTTTGATAACTTTTATTGTAATACTAGTGGAAGGGGAAGATAATACCCCTACCCTAGGGCATTTTACGTTATGTGGCGGTTCAGTCAGCAAAGGGGCATTATTGGGCGATTTCTAAAATGGGTGTAGTGGGGATGGGGCATTAAATAAAATAAAGAAAAAACACCTAAAAATCTTATTGGATAACAAAAAGGGAGATGAAAGATGATTGGACAATGAGAAGGGGGCAAGGCGTTCTTAAAACCACGCCAAGGGGGCTTTTTTTGAATTTTTTTTTTAAAACGTCCTATGTAATAGGGGCAAGGCGTTTTTGGGCGTTTTTTTTATTTTTTTTAAACCGCCCCACTACGGGTGGTCTAAGAGAAAAAAATAAGTAATCAAGGAATAAAAGAAAAAAAATATAAGGGTTCGTTCAAATGAAAAAAAAAACTACGGTACAACTCCTTGTCCATTTTTCGGGTGTTTTTTTTACAAATGCACGCCCACATACGGCCACCAGGGGCGCTTTTTTCCAAGAAAATGCTTGAGGCGTTCTTTATTCCACGCCTGGTTGATTTTGTTTTGGCCAATCACATTTAATATCCTTTTTGTTTGGCCGGTAAGATTTTTTTGATGGTTTTTTTTTTAATTTAATTGTTTAACACCCCTTTTAACATAATGCCCCACAATGCACCACAATGCCCACAACCCCACTACACTTATTTTAGAAAACGCCCCATAATGCCCCATTGTTAACTGGACTGCCACATGGCGCAAAACCCCCAAGGGTGGGGTGTCTTCCACTACGCATGGTCTTAGGGCGCTTATTTCCGAGATTGTTTAGGATTGAAAAAAATAAAAATGTTTTGGTTAAAGATTGTGTGGATAAAGTGAAGATAATGTTTGTTGGAAGTGGTGATGAAGAAAACGCTTACTGATAGATGGAAGAGGTAAATCAATTGGATGCATTTCAAATGAACTTGATAGATGGAAGTGGACCTCTGATGCAAAAAGGGTATACTTTAAAATTGACGACAGAACAATATACATAAATTTTCTTAACCAAAGAGGGTTCTCTTCCAATAATTTCTTAGACCATGTCTAGTGGTTTACCCAAATAATGCCCCCACCATGGGGCGTTTTGTGACACGTGACAGTCCAGTCAGCATGGGGCATTATTGAGGGTTATTGCAAAAGTGTCGTAGTGGGAATAATGCCCAATAACGCCCCTTCAATGATTACCCAATTATTTAAAAAAAATAAAAATAAAAATAAAATAAATAATATTTGTTGGAATGTTTGTATTGGCCAAACAAGAATGGAATTGGTTTACCCTATGCACAATTCAGCATTATAATTAAAACGTCAAATCACTTTTTTTTCAAAAAAAATGCCAAATAACGCCCTATGTAATGGGGGGGCGTTTTTGGGCGTTATTTTTGAATTTTTTTTAAAAAAAACGCCCCACTACACATGGTCTTACAAAGGAAATCTCCTACATTAAATATGGATATTTATTGAGGAGTTCGGCCGAAGTGATTGGATTGAGACCATGAAATGGGGTTTGAACATTATAATAAAACAATCTTTATTGAGGAGCTCCTTTCACTATTCATGCTCTTGGTTCAACCCTCGTTTCATCAATGGTGGAAGAGAACTTTTTAAGGGTATGTTTGGGTAAGCTTTTTGAAACAACTTATTGACTTATTGGCTTTTTGAAAAGTCATAAGCTCTAAAATGATGTTTGGCAAAGAGGGTGTATGTGAGGGGAAAAAGCCAATAAGTCAATAAGTCACAAAATCCTGACTTTTCCAAGAAGCAAATAAGTCAATAAGTTGTTTCTAAAAGCTTACCCAAACATGCCCTAACTCGAGAGTCATAACGTAACTTTTCTCATAGACTAATATTAACTCTCTACATAAATTACCTTTTTTTATTTATTTTTCAATTCATCGAGATAACATGTCGAAACCTTATAAAGTTGTTCCATTTTCAACTTTTGCAAAAAAATGTTTTTGTCAAATGTTCACAAACTTCATATTTATACAAAAAAAAAATCGGTTGACAAAGCTCCTTCATGAAGTAACGTCTCCATACTTCCTTCTGAATGATCATTTGTTGAAAGCCCCAATAATAAGCAACAATTTTATCTTCTAACAATTCTATTTTACCCAATCATATTATTATTATTATTATTTTATTTTATTTTATTTGGTATACTAGGTTAGAACCCCGTGTAATACACGGGTTGAATAAATATAATTTAATTTATGTACCAAATAATAAAAAATATATCTTTAAAAAGCTCGTTTATTACATGGGTTGAATAAATATAATTTTATATATTAAAGAGAAAAGTGCCCGGATAGTCCCTGTGGTTTACCCATTTTTTACCCTTAGTCCCTAACTTTCTAAAATTACAGCTATAGTCTCCAACTTTTGCAATTTCATTCCCGGATAGTCCCTGACACAGATAGGGGTTAGTTTTCTCAGTTAAGTTGGTGTAAAATAACTATAATGCCCTTAGTATTAGAAAATTAACAAATAAAACATCAAAAGATTAAAAAATACATGTGGGCTCCACCTTCCACCCCATTCATTTCATCTTCCTCCCTCTTCACCACAACCATCTTTCACCACCATACCACCATCACCACCATAACACCTCCACACCACATAACACCACCAAATTCAATCATTCTTAGCAACAATTAATAATGCACATATAATTATGCTGATGCTGCTCTTGCTTTATCTGATGCTGCATTTGAAATTGCAACTGTGTAAAAAATGGACAAACGACAGGGACTATCCGGGCACTTTTCTCTATATTAAATAATGAAAAAGGTTACATTTTTAAGAACCTCATGTATTGTATTGGTTGAGCACATGTAATTTTATATACCAATCAATAAAAAGTTATATCTTGTTATATCTTTATAAACCTTGTGTATTATAAAACATTTGGACTAAACTGACAAAATGGCCCAAACCACAGAGATTAAAATGACATTTAACTCTTTACATTATATTAATTTATATTTAGTGTACGTCTTTTGTTAATCTATACTATATAATAAAAGAAACCAATAAGTGACACGTGTCATTCATTGAAGGCGTCTACATTTGTAATTTCCTGCATTTTCATACTTATCTTATATCAATTAATTAAATAATAAATAATCAATTAATATTAAATCTTATCTTACTTTGAATGTCAGATAGAATCATTCTATTTTTTCTAATAATATTTTATCTTCAAATTTAAGTTATAAATTAAAGATATTTTTTAAATAATGCTTTCTTTCCCTTCGTATTTTATCTTTCTTATTTATTCATAACATTGAATTGATTCTAACAACAAACATTTAAGATGTTGCACATATTATATATTTTTTTATAAACATTGAACATCATATATTCGCCCCGCTTGCGGTATACGCATATAATATATATGTGTGAACGCTCGGAGGGCAAAAGTGAAATTGCACTAATTTTAACGTTATTTTACTAAGTTCGTGAAAATAACGTTAAAAGCGGTGGACGGTTAATAATACATCATCATCATGTGGTGGCGTTGATGACAGAAAGACAAAAGGGAACATGCACTAATCGGTCTTTGTCCCGATTGCTGAGTGTTATGTGCTTTATGTCCAAGGTTTGATGCAAAACTACTATCGAGTCGGGGGTCTCACTAAAAGCAGCTTCTACATCTTACCCTCCTCAGACACTACCTTAGCTTTGCTATTGGTGGGATTTACTGAGTATGATGATGATGATGATTTAGTACATATAATTAGATTTATTCAACCCTATAATACACAATACACGAGGTTTATAAGGATATAATTTTTTTATTATTTAGTTTATAAAATTACATTTATCCAACCCGAGTAATATACAAGGTTATAAAATTACATTTATTTAACCTGTGTAATACACAGTGTTTTTAAAGATATAACTTTTTTTTATTATTTAGTATATATAATTAGATTTATTCAACCCGTACAAATCACGAGTTTTTATTATTTGGTATATAAAATTACATTTATTCAGTACAATACATGGGATTCTTATAGATATAATTTTAATATATAAAATTACATTTGTTCAACCCGTGTAATAAACGAGATTTTTAAAGAATAATTTTTTTAATTTAGTATATAAAATTACATTTATTCAACCCGTGTAACACACGGGGTTATAACCTAGTTTCAAGATAAATAATTTTGAAATCTAATAAATATTTCAAAAGACTATATTATCTCCTGTACGAATTATTTAAATTTATATTAAATTTTATTTTATAATTATCTTTTAATTAATAATTAATATTAATTATAATTAAGTAGGAGATAGAGATGAGAAAACTAAAAAATAGATGATTCCAATGAATGACATGTGTCCATTTATTGGTTTCTTTTATTATATAGTATAGATAACATACGAAATTTAAATAAATGTTTGTTTTAAATTGCTTTTTCCAATTGAAATACCTTTTAAAAGATATGTTGTTATCTAATAATAAAAATAATGCATGATAGATATAATTAAAGGGTCTAGTATCAAATATAAAAGCTCTTAAAAATAAGTTGTACAAAGGGGTATTAAATAGATTCTGATTAACCTCTACGATGTAAGATTTTAGGTTTTCATATTTGTATTTATAGGTTGTAGATTTTTGAATTTTTTGTTTATTATCATTATGTCTTTTCTATATTTGCTTAATCGTGTCTTTTTTGCCACGTATTGTGTCTTTTTTCCTCTACATTGTGTTATATTTTTCGGCACTGTGTTATATTTTGCTCGATATTGTGTTATCTTGTGTGATCCACTATGTCTTTGTACACTTCTAATTTTTATGAGCCTTTATAGAATAACTTAACCCATAATTAAAGATACATATATCTTACGAAATAAAAGATACGACCTACTCTATTGAGTATAATTGGCAAAGCTATTGAAGTTAAAATGATGCTTTCCTTAATGTTAAGGGTTCAAGACTCTTCGAAGACGGATTTACTGTAAGTTAAGCAAATTAAAAAAATTAACAGAACCTTAACAATATAGAATAAGATGAAAGTAATAGTTGTTTATAGACTATATGTAGAGTATAGAGTGAATGATTATGAAGGTCAAGAGAAGCATATATACCGTTACTTGTGTTGTCATCATGAATAGATAGGCAAACTAGACATATGTAATATTATTAAAATCAAATTTTAAATCTTTACATTTCACTACCAAGTACAGGTAAAACTTTACTAATGATATATATCTTTGTTATTCTCTAATAATACCTTCCAACTTAATGCAAATGGCTACTTCGTTCTACAAGATCTTGCTCGACCCAACCGCCCGCCACCTGGTATGTCGTACATACTCATCTTCTTCACACACTTCCGGTTTATGTGTATTTTTTCATGTAATTTTCTTTGACAAAATGGTTAAACTTTTGTAGACATTGCCACCTGAGTACGTAACCATGCATCTGGTGAACAAAATCACAAATAACCCAATAATCCGATCGGCAAACGGAGGGTATTCGTGGCGGTTAAAGATCAAACAAATCGGTGATGATTATTGTTTTGTTGATGGATGGAACAATGTGGTTCAAGATATCCAGTTGGGTTTTGGGGATTTTCTTTTATTTAAGCTTCTTGATCAGTCCACCTTTAGAATGTCAATATACAATCCAGATGGGTGTGAAAAGATTTTGCAACCAAAAAGTGACCAAAATGGGTGTGAAAAAATCTTGACTACAAAAATTCTACATGAAGATGATGATGATCCTTCCTTTGTGTCGACTTTCACTAAAAGCCACTTAAAACGTTTGGTAAGATTTATCTCATATTTCTTGGATTTATAACTATTTATTTCATATTTTATATATCTTAACAGTAATTTTATAAAGTTACAAATAATATATATGATTACTTAAAAAATTAAAAGCAAACATAAAATTATTTGTAACGAGACGGGCATATTCCACACATTTTGGCTCTTTTCCAACGAATAATGTTTTTGTTTTGAATTTAGAGATAAAGATAATTACGTCATGATCAGTGGCGGAGCTTGACCAAAAGTTTCGGGGGGCGGAGAGTAATGGGACCCAATTTATATATAATATAAATATTTAGGCAAAATAATTGGGGGCGATCATTTATAACTTTAAAATTTTTGGACGAAAAATCAGAAATTTATACTTCTAACCGAAATTTTTTTTTGGGGGGGGGGGGGGGGGGGGGGGGTGCACCCCCGGGTATCAACTATCCTTCGCCTCTGGTCATGATGGCCTTAGTAATTAGAATACACGTCCACCAGACAGGTATAGAACTAGTTTATATATAAGGCTATATGGTGAAAACTTTCATACATATTCTAACTGAAAAGGGTGAAACTTGTTGGATATTTCATGCATGGAAGTATATCAAAGGGCAAATCAGTAAATATGTAAACATGATACTTATAGTATATTAGTATGTATATTTTTTTTTTTGAACGGCAAATTCGGATCACTGACGGACCACTGGAGTATCATCGTGCCACCAGAGGAACCACCCGATCATATCCATCTTCACTAGGCATAATACCACACCAATTCAGGAGGAAACCCAATAAACATGGGAAAACCCACTTGTGGGAATCGAACCCAGGATCTATTGGTCCCAAAGTATTATCCAACCACCAAGATGCCACTAGGCTATAAAGTCATGGGCATATTAGTATGTATATTAAGTCAGAAAATTAGTATATTGTATGGGTCAGTGGGTGTGTAAATAACCACCGTATGTTTTTTTTTACGAATTTATAAATTGTTTTTTTTTTTTTTTTTGTGTCTAGATTCTGATACATATTATTTTCTCTGCATATTACGTAAAGAATGTGGAGTGTGTTCGTTTGTTTATTTGTTTGTTGTGTGTGATACACAAGAGTCGAATAAAACTTGGTTATACATGTTACTAACTTAATATTTGTTCATTGTTGGTACAAAAGCGGTTCACGAAGGAATTTGAGGAGGCGGCCGGAATAGATGGTGAAAGAACCATGACGGTGAAAAATCTTGATGGTGAAAAATGGGTTACGGATTTGAAGTTGGATAAATCGTTTAAAACAAAAAGATACCTTTTGACGACCGGGTGGTGTAACTTTTGGAGAGAAAATTATTTATCAGAAGGAGATGAATTGTTATTTAAGTTTATCAGAAGGGAAAATACGTTGTTACTAGCAAAAGTCACAAAGAAAATATCACCAGGCGACGTGATAAAGGTTGTGAAAGGGACTAAGAGAACAATTCGTCACTAAACATGTGTTAACTTTATATTGTTATGTTGATATTGGTATGTTAACTTTCTATGGTGTGAACATCTACTATAATATGGTATGTTAAATCTGTCATTGTTGCTTCTTTATATTGATTGTAGATCTACAAAAGATCTGAAGTGTGAACGTCGGTATTTTGATTATTTGATATGTGATTCTATATAATGACAGCTAAGAACGATAAGAACAAGAAACTTCTAGAGAAAGTGAATACAGTGTCGTAATATATTTAAATTTAGATACGAAGACTTTTGATATGATATCGTATTACGTACTAGATTATGGACTATAAAACCCCTCTCTCTCTTGCATAACAAGATCATAAAAAATCGGAATAATTCGGGTCAAAGGAACGTTAATGTGTTTATGTGGAAAGTGAAGCATGATTTTCTTTAGACTGATGTGAATATGTTCAAAATCACAACAAGTGTGTATTTTTTTTTTTTTTTTTGCATATGATATAAAATAGAAAGAAAAATAAGGAATTGATCCACAATCAGGCTAAATTGTCTAGGTAGGTATCAAGCCCAATAATGGTTTTTGGATTTGTAATCACTGAACATTTACCAAATGTAGTATAGATACTTTTGTTACCATTGGGTTAGCGGCTTGATGATAAAGGCAAAGCCTTTACGAACACTAAAGGTTTGAAGGTCACGTGTTCAAGTCCCACAAGTGATAAGATTAATAAATTTGTCGTTCTACAAAAAAAAAAAGATAGTTTTGTTAATTTAGAATTTCAACTTTTGATTCTATATATTGAAAACTTCTCTTTAGTTAATACATTTTAGCTAAAGCAAATGTGAATATTTCGAAACTTAAAGCAAATGTGGTATTTACTATTGAATCGTTCAGAATTTCAAAGTGTATTAAAGCTATGAATATTAACAACTTATCAAATAAATATAAGTATCAAAGTTCTTCTTAACATTTTGAATATTTGATACAATCTATAACTAGTCTATCCCTTTAGTCGTTACTTCAAGATTCGGCTCCAAACAACCCATTTTTCACGGATGAGCATTTGGTACTAGTTACTGGTACCAAATTTCTCGTACAGAATTTTTTCGATGCCGGTACCAGTACCCACTTTTTGGCATTTTCAGTGCCGGTACCGGTACTCACTTTTTGGCATTTTCGGTACCGGTAGTAAAATACCGATTTTTACCTTTAAGTACCGGTACCAACTTTTGATGATTTTCAGTACTAATACCGGTTCGATACGATACCGGTACCATGCTCATCCATATTTTACACTTTCTCTCTTTGAATTTCTCTCTAAAGTTTGAAGGATTGTATGAATGTGGAGTCTAGAGGTGCACAAAATAACCGGTTAATTAACCGTAACCGGTTATTAACCGAAACCGGTTATTAACCGAAACCGTAACCGGTTAATAACCAATTTAGGAATAACCGGTTCAATAGGTTATTTAACCGTAGGTTAGTAACCGGTTATAAGTGTTTAGTATAATAACCGGTTATTAACCGGTTTTTTTAAACCGGTTTTTAACCGATAGACTGGTTAACCGAAAAAATAACCGAAAAATTCAAAAAAAAGCAAAAAAAACCGGTTAATAACCGAAAATAACCGGTTAATTAACCGAACCGGTTAAAGTAATTAACCGGACCAGTTAAAAAAATAACCGGTTAAAGTAATAACCGGTTAAAGCATTAACCGGTTAAAGTCAAAAAGTCAAATTAACCGGTATAACTGGTTAACCAAACCGGTTATTAAAATTAACCGGTTTGTGCACCTCTAGTGGAGTCTACATATTTCCTTTTTAGGGCCTTGACTAAAATTACAGCATTGCCCTCATGGGCTTCCCTTAAGTAATTCCCTTTTGGGCCTTTTGTCCATAATCCTTCTTTTAGAGCATTCTCATTCAATCCATCAAATTATACATACATTCCACTAAAAAACAACTCATATATCAATATATTTCCACTAAAAACAAATACTTTTTCTCTCTCCTTTTCAATTAAATAATATTATCATCACATTTTTCTCTTTCCTTCACTCACAACCACTTTCAATATATATTAAAAAAATTATACTGGGTGAACAGTGTCCCCCCAAATATACAGATGAACAGTAACATTTTCTCTCTCCTCCACTCACAACCACTTTTTTTACCCTTTACAATATAAAAACTCACCCTCACAAGTTTTGATGGATTGGATGAGAATGCTCTTACCAACTTTGTTTCATTAACTTGAAAATTTTGGGGTGTTATTCAAATCACTAAGTCACATTAATATTCTAATAATAAACTTTTCAGTCATGGTTTTTATAAACTGAAAGATAAGAAAAAAAAATTTGATTAGCCAAATCATGACACCTGCAGAATTTACTTTGAAAATTGTTATTTCAATGTTCATATTGCAACTATATGACACCTATAAAATGTTCATTCTTGCAACTATAGTGCTTTTCTACATTTTTTTTTTTTTGAACAATCTAATATTGATATTTCAACTCAGGCAAAACAATTCTTTAACTTACTATTTGGTCCAAACCATGATCTTGGACAGTGGCGGATCTAGGATTCACGCCAAGCCGTAACGTTTTATAAATAAGCCGTAACGAAATCGAAAAAACATCAAATTTTTCCAAAATTTACACTAAAAATGTCAAATTTTTCCGAGCCAAGCCGTAGCGGAGGCTACCCCCGGTATACACTAGGTCCGCCCCTGATCTTGGAGTAGAACCACTTGAAACAGATTTTCAGAAATTGTTACAGATCAAATGATTTAGAAGGTAAACGAGCAATAAAAAGTAAAACAATATCGAATTAATTGAAATAGAAGGTAAACGAGCAATAAGTTGTGCCGCTACCCCTATTTGATTAGTAATTTTTAGAATTGGCATTCATCTCAATAATGAGGGTTTTTAGCTGGACGAAGATGGTGAAGTTGTTTAAAACCGGTGTATGGACGTTAAGGATACAAGTATATGCCGTCAATATAATTTTAAATAGTTTTTGTTGTTGCGTTACACAATTACATTATTCGTACTTTTTTTTTAAGTCGAAACAAATCCATAAACATGTTACCTTGTTATATACTTGTTTTAGAAGTTTCAACTCAACCCAACCCAACCCAGGTTAAATGCTGCTGGCTGCATATTTTAAAGATTCACTAAAGATACATGAAGTATGAAAATATGTGCAATTATGTATATATTTTTTTTCATTCCACCAACAATATGACTTTTTGCTAAGGTGGAAACAATTTTTGAAAGTTGCGGTGTTGTTAGGTTTTTTTTTTTTTGGTTTCGAGTTTTTCGGGTCTGGCCGTTCAGGTTTTTGGCTAGGAAAAAGTGGCCCGATAACCGGC
Organism: Helianthus tuberosus; assembly: GCA_030545235.1. Lineage (NCBI taxonomy): Eukaryota > Viridiplantae > Streptophyta > Magnoliopsida > Asterales > Asteraceae > Helianthus > Helianthus tuberosus. Next base: position 6,293,034 of record JARYGA010060438.1, read on the forward strand.
ACAAATATGGTTTGGGTTGGTCGGGTTCAGGTTATTCGAGTTTAGGTTTTCCGGGTATTCTCTAATTCGGAATCGGGTGGCTTGAGCTTCGGGTCGGGTTTCTGGTAAGACTTGTTTTAATAAAATAAAAAATTAATTTAAAATATATGAATAATCTTTATTTCAAGCCCAACACCTAGACAATGTACCAAAACTACATCTCAACATCATGTTTTTTTTCCACCAAGAAAGTGAAAGTCTTTACAGTTTTGTACTAAGGTTGCCACTACTATTCCATCCTTCTTGAACTTGAACAGAATACTGCATGTTCCAAAGAACATCTTCAATCGACGGGCGCACACTCGCATCTTCGTTAAGACAGTTAATCGCTATTTGAGCCGCGGTTTTCATTGACTCGTAAGCAAAAGTTCCTCTGATTGATGGATCCGCAACCTCTTTCAGTCTTGTCGGTGACTCCGTTAAACCAATCTCTAGCTGAAAGTTCAAAGACACCATATGGAGTTAGTTTGAGTTATGTTGTTTTAGCACAGGAAGAGTGATCAAGATAAGATCTTCGTTAAGTTTTTACCTCGTTCTTGAGTTCGGTTATCTCATCCTCTGAGTTGACCGGTTTTCCTGTAATGAGTTGCAAGATGATGATACCGAATTGATATATATCGTCTTTTTCTGGATTTGCAGCCCTGAAAAATGAGAAATTCTCTATTAAGGTACAATATTCAACAAGATGTGGATTAGAATATTTGTTAGAGCTTGCAAAATGGACGGGTCGGGTAACAGGTAAAACAAGTCTGGGTCGGGTTGACATGTAAACGGTTCTTTTATCCGTTTCTTTGTGTAAATTCTTTGTGTCGGGTAACATTTAAAACAAGTCTAGCCCGTTTACCATCTATCTCGATGTAGATTCATTTTTATGTTTGTTTGTATGCTTTAAACATGATTAAAAAACCTTGGCATACCAATAATTATCTTAATTTTTAAAATAAAATGATTTAGTTGTGGCGGAGCTTGAACAAAAAATCAATGGGGGCCGAACTCTTAAAAATCCAATATTTTACACTACAAAAAAAAATTCAAAAATTTTCGGTAAAATTAACACTACGAGCGAAAATGGGACCCCGGGCCACCAAAAAGCTTCGCCAGTGATTTAGCAGAAAGCAAATGACATACCTAGGAGGAGTTTGGGAAGTATCGTGTCCGTTTAGAGGACTCTCTGAACCAGCCTGCTTACAGAAAATTTAAACGGTATCGAGTTTAGATTATGTTCAATGAACGTGATTACACGAGTGTACACACGTATGTGCATATGCACACATGGGCATAGGTTTGAAGATGTTACCTTTGATGGTAATGAAATGTTGTAGCTACTGATTTTGGCAGTAAGATTATCATCCAACAACACAGTTTCAACCTTCAAATCATTCCCGAAAATCCCATGTTGAGTTCCGGTGTGCAAAAACTGAATTCCTCTAGCAATTCCCATTGTGATTCCCATTCTGTGTGGCCATTTCAATATTTCTTTCTTTCTCCAATCTGTCAATAACCGAAAAAAATGAATTATTTTTATAAAATTTAAACGAACTTTAAATGACCTTTTAACTTGTTGACTCGTTTGAAACAATATGATTAATCATAGGTAGATTATACTATACCTGTAAGATGATCTCTCAGTGACCCGTTTGAAACATTTTCAAGAACCACAAAAACAGTGCTACCCGAGTTGGGATGGTCCACGTACGAGACAATGCAATGACCAAGAACGCTCACTAAATGCCGATGTCTAAGCTTTGAGACGACTTCCATATGTTGTTGCAAGGTTTGTGTCGAATGTTTTTGTTTTAACTTCAAACATTTTATAAGCACGGTCGTACCATCCCTTAACCACCCTTTATAAAGCTACAAACCGAAAGAAATTAAATAAATTAGTTTAAATAATAAAGCGTTGAATTGAACTTAAAGAACATAACACTAGAGTTGCTTACTTGTGCTTGAGATCCTTCTCCCACCAAATTCACTGCATCAAAGTTGTTTGTGGCATCCTCGATTTCTTCGAGTGTGAAAATGGTGTATGGCGGTAGGCCGAGGGCGGCTGTCCTCATCGTTTGTGGTCTACGACCTATAGAAAGTTCAATTTACTGTTAAAATGGGTCGATTTGAGTTATACTTGATATTCGTGACATGATATAGATTATGTTATATGAAATAATCAAAACAAGATGTGTGGTAGAAGATAGTGTTTGAGTATGATCTTGGTAGTTATATATGTGCTAATCATAATCATAATCAACTTTGTTACGGCTACTAGTGAAAACTAATTATTTTAAATATCTTGCATAATCATATTCACTATACCCATAGATTATAAATGATTATCTACAGCTTAAAAACACAATAATTGGATTATCACTTTCAAAATATTACCTACCCATTAAAATAAAGGCAAAACACTAAAAAGAAAAAGTGTCATATGAGTGGAAAGTTGCCATGTTCAAAATAATATCCATGTAAAAAAAAGATTATTTCCAAGTTCATATTAAATATAGAGTAAATTACGATTTTGGCACTCGTGGTTATATCACTTTTACCCTTTTAGCCCAAAAAGAAATCTTTTAACATCTGAGCCCCTAACGTCTTTTTTTTTAACCATTTTTGGCCCCTAACACTAACCCCATCCATTTACTTTTAGGGGCCAAAAGGGTTAGAAAAAAAGACGTTGGGGGCCAAAAGGGTTAAAAAGAAAGACGTCGGGGGCTCCGATGTTTAAAGATTCATTTTTGGGCTAAAAGGGTAAAAGTGATATAACAACGGAAGCCAAAATCGTAATTTACTCTTAAATATATTAAAGTATGATTATTGTAACATTCGCCGTTCAAAAAAAAGATTACAGGTTCATATTAAATATTTAGAAAATTATATATATAACACGAACAAAAACATTTAGTAGGTGAATCCGATCGACCCTTTAAAGGTTGCACTAAAAAGTTACTAGTTATGAACAAAAGTCTTAACTATGTGACGGCTTTTGCAAAAAAATAAATAGAGGTACGTTCAATACAGAATCAACTTAAATAAGAAATGCGTGAACCATGATACCGCAAACACTATATACAAACGCGTTATGCGATTCTTGCAGTTCTAGACTTAAAAATTGGTTCCGTATTAAACGAACTCATAACCATATACACAAAGAAATCCAGAGCACCCCTAAATTGACTAAAAAGGAAACAAAAGATAAGAAAACTTTACCATCTTTTGCTACAGTAGAAGTTGCACGAACAGCATTTTTATCCAAAGCAAAGCTATCAGATCTATATTCTTTACTCCTTTTAGCTTCTCTTTTTCTATAAACACCCAAAATTAACAACCCAATTAACCCTGCAATTCCCACAATACCCCCAATGATACCAAGAACAAGCCCAAGCTTAACAGTCTCCTCTTCTTTCTTACTTTCACCACTTTTCTTCTTAGGAAACACTGCAATAGCTTCCTTTTGACAAAACCTATGTGGATGTTGATACTTTGAAGTTGAGTTTATCAAACAGTTCCACATACTAATAACCGTCCGATTCGCAGAGTTCGACCCGATACAAGATGGTAACTTTCCAATCAAAAGATTGTTAGAAACATCAACAAATGATAAGTTTGAAGTGCATGATAAGTTTGCAGGCAGTGCACCACTAAACTGATTGCTAGCAAGATTCAAATACTGAATTGACTTGAGTGAAAACAGAGGTGTAGGGATTGGACCCACAAGTTTATTTGCAGAAAGATCAAGTCTTTCAAGATGAACAAACTTAACAAAGTCAATACCCATTTGGGTTCTGAATGAGTTGTTCTTTAGAATAACTGTTACAAGATTGTAACTTAAAGAAGGGTATTTTGGACCTAAAAGATTACTACCCAAATCAAGAATTTCAAGATTCTGTAACCCTTTTAGATCTGGAACACTCCCATTCAACAAATTATGTGACAAATCAAGAACTTCAAGATTCTTGATTAATGAAACTGAAGTGGGTATTTCACCATTAATGAAATTGGAACTAAAGTTCATAACTTTAAGTGATTTAAACCTATCAACTTTAGGTGGGAGTGAACCCCATAAACCCAAACCCACAAGTGTAAGTTTTTCTAAAGTTGAGAGCTTTGTAACAACTGTAAACAAAGAGTCAAGGGAAAAGGTGGAAGAAAGCTTTGTGCTTGTGCTTGTGCTTGATTTGTTTCCCACAATGGTTAACTCAGTGATGTGGTTACCTGAACAAACTATCACAAGATTTGGAGTTGAAGGAAGATAACAGAAGTTTGTCCATTTGCTCCATGATTGAAGAGCTTGTGGGTACTCAAGTTTTTGTTGAAGTTGAAACAAGATTCTTGAATCAGCTGAGTTCAGTTGTGCTGTTGAACTTTGAACAAGAGTGAAGGTAAAGAAAGCTATAAAGATGAGATTTTTATGCATTTTTGCTCTGATCAAACCTTAAAGGTTGAAACTTTAAGGTTAAAACTGAGGATTCATGGATCTTGGTTTGAATTATTGGGATTTTGTGCAATGAATGAAGGAGTTAAGAAGTTAATAGAAGTGAGTATGTGGAAGAGTGATGAATTTAATGTTTATGGAGATGGGTTACAGCTAAAAAGTGTTTTCTTTTTTTGTGCAAAGATTTAAACTTTTGCATGAAATTTTGGGTTGCAAAGAGAAAGAAATGTAAATGATTGAAAAGGAACACTTTTAATAATAAGAGGAATGATGGACAAAATGAGGTGGGAAATGTGAAGTGTTGGAGATTCTAAAAGCCAAGATGCCTTGTGTCATGACTCATGGTCTATCTGTATTTTGATATATTTTTGAGAATTTTGGAGAAAAATTATATAAAGTTTGGTTCAGACTCAGTGGGAATTTAATAATAATCTTGTTTTGGATTTTTCCATCATTCAATTAAAGACAAATGTAGTATTAAATGTAGGATTATATGTTTTAAAAATATCATTTAACAAGACAAGATTGAAAAGAAAATATGGAACTTATTCCATCTCACTGATTTGATTTTTGGTGAACATTTTTAGTTTTATTTAGATATTTGTTTTTTTTTTATTTTAATGTTTTTTAAATATTATATATTGACAATTGACGATGTATCATCGGTACCATACTTTTGTACCAGACTGGACTCCTCATCTTGACTAACGTGGTGTTTGTTTTTCTAAAAAAGATCTGCGTAGACTCTTCTATCTGCGCCGCGCAGCCAATGCCATCTGCAGACTGTTTGTTTTCCGAAGACGTTTCATTAAAAAACGTATGCGCGAGCTCTTCTTAGTGCAGACCTGGCACAGCCAATTCTACCATATTCTAAGGTCTGAAGAGGGTTAAACACCACCACCATCCATCACCACCTCCGTCCACCACCCATCACCGTCCATCACCACCACCTACCACCTACTACCTACCACCCTCCATCACCACCATCGTCTACCACCACCGTCCACCACCGTCCACGTCCACCACCCACCACCACCGTCCGTACACCTCCACCAGTTTATTTTAGAAGTCTATATACGTTAAAAAACAAACATATTTTTTCTTGCAAACTACAAAGGTTTAGTCCACCTCTTCTTCTACAGACGTCTGCAGATGTGATCCACAGACTGCAGACATTTTACCTCTTGAAAAACAAACAGCACCTAAGCGATCGAAAGAACATCAACTTCCTCATTTAGACCAAGTGTCTAAACAAACATTCAAAGATTAATCTAGGTTAATGCATGTACATACGGATTAATGATGATGTGGACCTCTCATTCTGTAACAACCCTCGGTAAAACCGACACCCTCATAATATTTCCGATCCTCTATTATATCTTAAAATTTCCCAATATGTCTTATATTATGCCCCGTATGTGAAAACCGAGCCTTAATTATATTATAGTATAGAAAATAAATAAAATTCTGAAATATAGGGTTGAGGCGGGCCGCGACATACTCTACCCTTAGTTCAAGCGGGCCATATCAAGGCTGGACTTGACTGCGATGAAACCTTTAGTTGAAGCGGGCCGCGTAAGGGTTATGCTTAGTTAACGCGGGCCGCGAGAGCTCGTGAAACGCGGATACACCCAGAGGCCGACACGTGTCATGATCGTGGCGGTCTAGTGAATGACTCAGCTAAGCTACTGCGTTGACTGGTGTTGACGCGGGCCGCGTAAGGCTTAGCCTTACCTTACGCGGGCCGTGGCAGGACTGAAATCAGCAACTATATAAGAAGGCCATCAGTCTACGTTTTCCGTCGCTCATTTCTTTCTTTCAATCTCGAAATTCTGTAGAGAAGTTATAATATTTCGGGTATTATACCCCTAATTAGCGAGGTTCTGCTCCGTTGTAAGTATTATAACCCCAGTTTCATAATAGTTACGCTGCCCGATTGATTTAGGGTTCCGTAACAACTGTCGTGGTTCTGCCCGACGTAGTTGTTGGAATGCCGTCTCGGGGAGGGTATCATTAATAATTTCAAAGGGTTATGATTCTAACCAATGTACATTTGTATAAATTATAGATTATATCCAGGAAACTCTTACGAAAAGCCTAAGACAGCAATGTGAGTTTATCCTCTTTTTGTTAATGTTTTTGGTAATGTTTTACCAAACCTTAAATGTTTTACTATGAAATTTAGCAGTGATTGAGTCTTTGTAGTTCTTCAATTACTGCCGGTATGTTGGGGTTTTGTATACAAAATTTTGTACTACTTGCGAGTAGTAAGTCGGGATGACAATACGTTACCATTGGACAATGAGTTAGCCAATGGGTAATATGACCCACAAGTCAGGATTGATAATACCAAATGGAGTAATTGTGTAGACATAAACAAAGTGATCACTCTCAATACTGTTCACTGTGACTTTAAACTTGATTAAATTGGGATTCACTCCCAGTATTTCCCGCTGACAAATATTTTTAAAACATGTTTCAGGTAACCCAATGTGACAGCCAATTAGTAAAAAGCCAGCTGGAGAGCACTGAAGGCTTGGGAAAATGTGGCTATAAAAGTTACCTAATAAACAATGTTTTAAATTCAATAAAATAGGATTTGTTCCTATAAATGTATTGTAATAAGAAACTTGGGTTTTGCCCTTGTTATTTCTTAATATAAAAGAAGGTGGTTTTACTCTGATAAACATTTCCTAACTACGATCCTGATGTAAATTCCGCTGCAAGACTAAACAAACTGATACCACCAAACTCTGTGATCACGTCCGCCCATTCCCGGGGAACAGGGATCGGGGGTTGTGACAGAAGGTGGTATCAGAGCCTAGCCACTGGTCTGAGCCAAAGAAGTGTTCTGCTGACACTTAAATTTTGAATTGATGTTAGGAAATAAAATAAGGAAATACATGCATAGCTGTAATTATGTGTTATGTGTTATTTGACTATTTGTTAGTTTTCAGTATGAGTGATCAAGGACCATCAGATCTGAACCGTCAATTATCTGATTCCCCTAATAGTGAAAGTACATCATCACAGCCTGCCCTCTCGGGGTATGTTGCTGATCAGGAAGACGGAATATTTGCTTTTTGAGCTAAATCTGAAGAGCCATTTCCTACTAAGAAACGAGGATGGTTCAGTAAAGAAGCTTTTGCTCGTAGAAAAAGAATGAGGAAATTGCAACAACAAAGGGCTTTAGCAGCTATTAAGCGAGAGACAGATGCCCATACTCAAGATATGCTAAATAGAAGCTTAGCTAATTTTCATATCTTAGCTACAACTGCTGCTGACCCAGGTCTGGAACAATTAGTAGCCCCACAACCACAAAACCCAGAACAGCCCATGGAAATAGAAAATCAGGAAAACCAAGTAGAAATGCACAACTTTAATCCAGAAGAAATCCCTAGAGTGCCTACACCAAACCCCATAGACCCGAATTATGACCCCTGGTGGGACGTCAATAGAGACTTTGTGCAACGTTACCCTATCCAGGATTATCCACCCATACAGAACATAGAAGCTTACCCAGGTATGGACCCTTTAGACCCCTATTATCAAGATGATTATATTAGGGAAATATTAGAGGATCCTTACCAATTTCAGGAATTGTCACCCCCATATCAGGAAAATGCACCCCAGATTCCAAACCCAGTCCGAGAACCTGCACCCCCAATGAGTGCAGAAAACGTTCAAGAACTTAGGACTTTTGGGGAGGAAATTTTAGAGAACAGTGAGAGAATGCGTCAGGTGGGAGAGCGTCTCGTATGGAAATACGATGAGCGCAATATGGATTTTTGGATGAATCCATATCCGTGAATGTTAGAATGGAAGAAGCGGTAGTAATAATAATATAATAAAAATAAAATAAAATAAAAATATGTGTGTACGGATGCATATTACTATTTTATTTCTGTTAGTATTGTAATCTTTATTTCTGTACTAGTGTGTAATAGACGCATAGTATATGAAAAAGAGTATAGTCGCAATGATCGACGATTTTGGTTAAATTGTGTGTCATGTGATTAACTATATTACCTATTAATTGTGATATTAATGTTGGATAAATGTTTAAAATTCAAATGGCCGACGAAGAAAATCAAGCAAATTTGAATAACGATAACCAGAGTAACATTAACGTGGTTAATGATAATCCAAGCATCCATAACAACGAAAACCAAATGGATAATAGTGTTGTTCAACATATAGTGGCACAAGGAATCATAGATGCCATGCCATTTATTATTCAAACTATTCAAGAAGCGAATAATAAAAGTAAACATAGCAGTAAGCGACCAATTGAACCAGAAAACAGCGTGAACAATGGACCGATACTTCAAATGCCTATTCCCAAAAGAAGAAGAACCATGCCTAACGGTTGTTCTTATAAAGAATTCTGCTCTTGTAAACCAATGGAATTCGCGGGCAATGAAGGAGCCATTGCAACCTTACGCTGGATAGAAAAGACTGAGGCAGTCTTAAGGATAAGTAAGTGTGCTGAAGAAGATAAGATATTGTTTGCTTCTAATTTGTTTAAGAATGCAGCACTAGAATGGTGGAACACTATCCTCCAGACAAGAGGAAGTGATAGGACTTATAATATGGAATGGGAAGAATTTAAAAACAAGGTAGAAAGGAAGTTCTGCCCACCCAATGAAAAAGAGCAGATAGCAAACAAATTCCTAAATCTTAGGATGACTGGTGTAGATAGTAAAGGGTACACTAAAATATTCTTTGAATATGCTAGAATAGTGCCAACTCTTGCTTCACTAGAACCAGTGTTAATCTCTCGTTATATTTGGGGATTAATAGGGGAGATAAGACACATAGTCAAGGCAGCTAGACCTCAAACTATAGAAGAAACTGTAGAATTAGCCAATACCTTGACTGATGAGTTAGTCCGTACCAGAGAAGAGGATCAAAGGAGGAATCTAACCCAGAAATTGACTCAAGAATTTCGTTCCGGAAATTATAATCGTAAGAATATGGGTTCTACCTCTGCAACATACTGCAAGGTCTGCAAGAAAAAGCATTCGGGAAAATGCTTCATTCTCTGCAATCATTGTAAGATGCCAGGACACAAGGAAGAAAATTGCTGGAAGAAAACCAGTAATGGATTATGCTACAACTGTGGAGAAAAAGGTCATATCAGGCCAAATTGTCCAAAATTAGCTCCAGCCACAGATAACAAGAATACCAAAAATGCTAGAGCATTTGTTCTGACTGCAGAAGAAGCCAAGAAGATTCCCGACGTTATAGCTGGTACGTTTTTAGTTAATGATGTTTTTGCTAAAGTATTATTTGACTCTGGTGCAAACCAAAGTTTTATTAATACATTGTTTTGCAAATTTCTAAATCAGTCATTAACTAAACTACCACTAGAATGCGTAGTAGAGACAGCTAATGGAGAAACTATTAGAATTTCTGAAATCTTGCAGGGAGCAAGCATAGAAATTTTAAATCAGAAATTTATTGCAAACCTGTATCCCATGAATCTGGTAGGATTTGATGTTGTTTTAGGAATGGATTGGTTAATAGCCAATAAAGCCAATATTTTATGTGATCAAAAGTTAATCCAAGTAAATTCACAAAAAGGTAAAATGATCACAATTAAAGGAGATAAGCCCTTTAGATCCACAAAATTCATTTCTGTGATGAAAACTGCAAGTTGTATGAGAAAAGGTTCTATAGTGTATTTGATTTCGATAATCACTAACACTAAAGGAAAAGAACTAAAAGATATTCCAGTAGTATCTCAGTTTTCAGATATCTTTCCAGAAGAATTACTAGGACTACCTCCAGACAGAGAAGTTGAATTCAGAATTCACCTACTACCAGGAACATCACCAATTGCCAAAGCACCTTACCGTTTGGCACCTGCAGAAATGCAAGAATTGAAGAAACAATTAGACGAATTGTTAGAAAAAGGATTCATACAGCCAAGTTCGTCGCCATGGGGAGCGCCGATATTGTTTGTTAAAAAGAAGGACGGATCAATGCGTATGTGCATTGACTACCGTGAATTAAACAAACTCACGATTAAGAATCGGTACCCATTACCGAGAATCGATGATTTATTTGATCAGCTGCAAGGAGCTAGATATTTCTCTAAAATTGATTTAAGGTCAGGATATTATCAATTAAAGGTACAGGAAGAGGACATTCCTAAAACCGCAATCAGAACGAGGTATGGTCATTATGAATTTACTGTCATGCCATTTGGTTTAACCAATGCCCCAGCTGCATTTATGGACATGATGAACCGAATATGTAAGCCATATTTGGATAAATTCATAATTGTTTTTATAGATGATATTCTAATTTACTCTAAGAGTAAAGAGGATTATGCAAGACATTTGCACGCACTTTTAAGTCTGTTAAGAAAGGAAAAACTTTATGCTAAGTTTTCTAAGTGTGAATTTTGGTTAGAACAAGTACAATTCCTTGGACACCTAGTCAATCATGAAGGAATTCATGTAGACCCAACCAAAATCGAGGCAATTACTAAATGGAAAACCCCTGAATCACCAACCGAGGTCAGAAGTTTCTTAGGATTGTCCGGTTATTATAGAAGATTTATTAAAGATTTTTCTAGAATAGTCATTCCTTTAACTAAGTTAACATGTAAATCTGTTAAGTTTGAATGGGGAATAAAACAAGAAGAAGCCTTTAGAATCCTTAAGCAAAGATTAACCCATACACCTATACTAGCATTACCAGAAGGAACTGAAGACTTTGTAGTATATTGTGATGCTTCTAAATTAGGTTATGGATGTGTATTGATGCAACGACAGAAGGTTATAGCTTATGCATCTAGACAACTTAAGAATCATGAAGAGAATTATTCAACCCATGATTTAGAATTAGGAGCTATAATTTTTGCTCTTAAAATTTGGAGACATTACCTTTACGGTAGTAAGTTTACCATATTCACTGATCATAAGAGTTTAAGGTATATATTCAAGCAAAAGGAATTGAATATGAGACAAAGACGCTGGATGGAATTTCTTAGTGACTATAACTGTGATATCCAGTATCATGAAGGAAGAGCAAATGTAGTGGCAGATGCTTTAAGTAGAAAGTATCATGAAAAGCCAAAAAGGGTACGTTCTCTTAAATTAAATTTGCAAGTAGATTTAAATGATCAAATAAGAGAAGCACAAGAATCAGTAATCAAGGATGATTCTGAAAAATTAAAAGGTATGTTAAAGGAATTAAAACAAGGAATAGATGGAATATGGAGATTCCATGAAAAGAGAATGTGGATACCTAAATTAGGAAATTTACGCCATCGTATATTAGAAGAAGCTCATAAGTCTAAATACACGATGCATCCAGGAAGTGACAAAATGTACCAGGATTTAAGGAAAAATTTCTGGTGGATAGGAATGAAAAAGGACATAGCAACCTATGTTTCTAAATGTTTAACTTGTTCACAAGTTAAAGCTAAACATCAGAAACCCTCAGGTTTATTACAGCAATTAGAAATGCCAGTCTGGAAATGGGAATTAATAACAATGGATTTTGTTACTAAATTACCCAAAACTAAGAAAAGAAATGATACAATCTGGGTGATTGTAGACAGATTAACCAAATCAGCTCATTTTCTACCAATGAAGGAAACAATTAGTATGGAACAATTAGCTAAATTGTATGTAAATGAAATTGTTTCTTTACATGGCATTCCTTTATCAATTGTTTCTGATAGAGATAGTATATTTACTTCTCATTTTTGGTCAAGTTTCCAAAGGGCAATGGGAACCAAATTAAGGTTAAGCACAGCTTATCATCCTCAAACAGATCGACAAAGTGAAAGGACAATTCAGACAATGGAGGACATGCTTAGAGCTTGTGTAATTGACTTTGGAGGTAATTGGGACGATCACTTACCTTTAATAGAATTTTCTTATAATAATAGTTATCACACAAGTATCAATGTTGCACCCTTCGAAGCACTTTATGGACGAAAGTGTCGAACCCCAGTCTGTTGGGCAGAAATTGGGGAAAAGCAACTATCTGGACCTGAGATAGTACAGGAAACAACTGATAAGATTATTCAAGTCAAGGAACGACTGAAAGCAGCACGTGATCGACAAAAGAGTTATGCTGATAACCGATGCAAACCTTTGGAATTTCAAGTAGGAGATAAAGTGTTATTGAAAGTCTCTCCTTGAAAAGGAGTGGTAAGATTCATCAAACGGGGAAAGTTAAGTCCCATGTATGTTGGACCTTTTAAGATTATTAGAAGAATAGGACCTGTAGCCTATCAGCTACAATTGCCAGAGGAAATGGCAGGAATACATGATGTGTTTCATGTGTCTAATCTTAAAAAGTGTTTAGCTGATGAATCATTGATAGTACCTCTTAAGGATATAGAGGTAAATGAACAACTCAAGTTTGTAGAAAGACCTCTACAAATTGAAGATAAGAAAGTCAAGAATCTCAAGCACAAAAGACTAGTTCTAGTCAAAGTGAAGTGGGACTCCAAAAGAGGACCTGAATACACGTGGGAACTTGAGTCGGAAATGAAAAGGAAATATCCGCATTTGTTTCAATAGATCTCGAGGACGAGCTCTAAAACAAGGTGGGGAGAATGTAACAACCCTCGGTAAAACCGACACCCTCATAATATTTCCGATCCTCTATTATATCTTAAAATTTCCCAATATGTCTTATATTATGCCCCGTATGTGAAAACCGAGCCTTAATTATATTATAGTATAGAAAATAAATAAAATTCTGAAATATAGGGTTGAGGCGGGCCGTGACATACTCTACCCTTAGTTCACGCGGGCCGTATCAAGGCTGGACTTGACTGCGCTGAAACCTTTAGTTGAAGCGGGCCGCGTAAGGGTTATGCTTAGTTAACGCGGGCCGCGAGAGCTCGTGAAACGCGGATACACCCAAAGGCCGACACGTGTCATGATCGTGGCGGTCTAGTGAACGACTCAGCTAAGCTACTGCGTTGACTGGTGTTGACGCGGGCCGCGTAAGGCTTAGCCTTACCTTACGCGGGCCGCGACAGGACTGAAATCAGCAACTATATAAGAAGGCCATCAGTCTACGTTTTCCGTCGCTCATTTCTTTCTTTCAATCTCGAAATTCTGTAGAGAAGTTATAATATTTCGGGTATTATACCCCTAATTAGCGAGGTTCTGCTCCGTTGTAAGTATTATAACCCCAGTTTCATAATAGTTACGATGCCCGATTGATTTAGGGTTCCGTAACAACTGTCGTGGTTCTGCCCGACGTAGTTGTTGGAATGCCGTCTCGGGGAGGGTATCATTAATAATTTCAAAGGGTTATGATTCTAACCAATGTACATTTGTATAAATTATAGATTATATCCAGGAAACCCTTACGAAAAGCCTAAGACAACAATGTGAGTCTATCCTCTTTTTGTTAATGTTTTTGGTAATGTTTTACCAAACCTTAAATGTTTTACTATGAAATTTAGCAGTGATTGAGTCTTTGTAGTTCTTCAATTACTGCCGGTATGTTGGGGTTTTGTATACAAAATTTTGTACTACTTGCGAGTAGTAAGTCGGGATGACAATACGTTACCATTGGACAATGAGTTAGCCAATGGGTAATATGACCCACAAGTCAGGATTGATAATACCAAATGGAGTAATTGTGTAGACATAAACAAAGTGATCACTCTCAATACTGTTCACTGTGACTTTAAACTTGATTAAATTGGGATTCACTCACCAGTATTTCCCGCTGACAAATATTTTTAAAACATGTTTCAGGTAACCCAATGTGACAGCCAATTAGTAAAAAGCCAGCTGGAGAGCACTGAAGGCTTGGGAAAATGTGGCTATAAAAGTTACCTAATAAACGATGTTTTAAATTCAATAAAATAGGATTTGTTCCTATAAATGTATTGTAATAAGAAACTTGGGTTTTGCCCTTGTTATTTCTTAATATAAAAGAAGGTGGTTTTACTCTTATAAACATTTCCTAACTACGATCCTGATGTAAATTCCGCTGCAAGACTAAACAAACTGATACCACCAAACTCTGTGATCACGTCCGCCCGTTCCCGGGGAACAGGGATCGGGGGTTGTGACACATTCGGTACGGACCGCAGATTAAATATATCCCAACACATGCATACCCTTCAGAGGTTAACTACCGTTTGAACGCCTCCATTCCCCACTACATTACTTGTCATTAGTGAACCAGCTAAACAAGTAGCAATGTGACATGTAAGCATTTACTAATCAGTACTTTCTGAGATTTACCCTCACTAATATCTTAACTCGTCTACAACACATTGATACTTAGTCCCAAGATAGATTCGAGGCATGTGTAATATCCTCATGACTAGGTTAACACTTACTTTGTATTGCAGCCTTGCAGGGGTGCTTAAAGGTACCAAATACTCATCCATAAAGCACTATAACGGTCACATTGTTGTAACACATTATTTATTAGACTGGGTGGTGTGCAGTGAAGTCCGTTAAAGCCCCCTCCCCTCCAAATGGAGGGCTCTCATTGGTCTACCTAAGTTGCAAACGGGGTCCACTCTTAACCCTCCTTTCACATCCGCCATTCCACTTACACCCCCCTCCCCCCCCAACGCCCACGAGGCGGTGTTAAGAGGTGTGATGGCTGATGTGGAGATGGGCTGTCACACCTCCAAGAGATATATGTTACTAGTTAAATATTTTAGATGGGTCCTTTCTAATCTAACATTGTAATCTTAATCGGATAAATTTCATCATCCATTTTCCCGTAGGCAAATAATGCATGATAATGATTCTTCACATCATTGACTATGAAAATTTGATATAATAACTCAAGCTTTGAAATTATGATTGATATATGGATATTTATGATAATAATGCGCAACAAATCAAATCATTTGCTTTAGATGTGACAAAAAGAAGTATAATTTATATAAACGTGTAATTCTTCCAATATAATTTTTCGTAAACATTTAACTCATTTTCGGTAAAAAAAAAAGTTACAATAAATTGTTAAAAATAATTAAAGGTAGAAACTAAATGATATTTATTAATAACCCCCCATGGGAGATTAAAATATGTGAGAAACTAGGTTAGAACCCCGTGTATTACACGGGTTGAATAAATGTAATTTTATAAACTAAATTAAAACAATTATTTTTTAAAAATCTCGTTTATTACACGGGTTGAACAAATGTAATTTTATATATTAAATAATAAAAAAATTATATCTCTAAGAACCCCATGTATTGTACTGAATAAATGTCATTTTATATACCAAATAATAAAAACCCGCGTATTGTACGGGTTGAATAAAAAAGTTATATTTTTAAAAACACTGTGTATTACACGTGTTAAATAAATGTAATTTTGTAAACTTGTATATTACACGGGTTGGATAAATGTAATTTTATAAACTAAATAATAAAAAGAGTTATATCTTTATAAACCCCGTGTATTATACATGTTCAATAAATCCAATTATATATACTAAATCATTATCATCATCATCATCATACTCAGTAAATTCCACCAATAGCAAAGCTAAGATATGGTCTGAGGATGGTAAGATTTAGACAGCCTTACCTCTATCCCGTAGGAATAGAGAGGCTGCTTTCAGTGAGAGCCTCGGCTCGATAGTAGTTTTGCATCAAGCCTTGGATGTAAGGCACATAACACTCAACAATCGGGACAAGGACCGATTAGTTAATGGTCCCTTTTGTCTTTCTACTATCAACGCCACCGCATGATGATGATGATGGTGATGATGATGATGATGATGATGCATGATTAACCGTCCTTCGCTTTTAATGTTATTTTCATGAACTTAGTAAAATAATGTTAAAATTAGTGTAATTTCACTTTTGCCCTCCGAGCGTCCACACACATATACATTATATGCACATACCGCAAGCGGGGCGAATATATACTAAATAATAAAAAAAGTTATATCTTTAAAAACACCATGTATTACACGGGTTAAATAAATGTAATTTTGTATAGTAAATAATATGCTATTGGATTCGTAAAATTAGTACAATTTCACTTTTGTCCTCCGAGCGTACACACATATATACATTATATGCGCATACCGCAAGCGGAACGAATATATACTAAATAATAAAAAAAGTTATATCTTTAAAAACACCATGTATTACACGGGTTAAATAAATGTAATTTTGTATAGTAAATAATATGCTATTGGATTCGTTTAAAAAAGCATAAATTTGGTTTGGTTTAATTCGAATCAAGTCATAAACTTGGTTAAGTTTAATTCGAATTGATTAGAACCACAATTTGAAAAATCAAAAACAAAATTAAATTATAAGCTTCTCTTCCTAATTAGTGTTTTTTAAAGTTTGATCTAATGTCATAAACTTGGTTAAGTTTAATTCAAATTGATTAGAACCCCAATTTGAAAAATCAAAAACAAAATTAAATTATAAGCTTTTCTTCCTAATGAGTGTTTTTTAAAGTTTGATCTAATGTCTAATAAGTTATTTTGTGTATTTTGTTTGTACTTTAAATTTTTTATATGAGCGTATTATTGTTTTTTTAAGTTTAAGATTATTGTTTTGTGCTATTACTTAAAAAAACTTTAATTTATAATTTAAATTTGAAGATAATATATTATTAAATTAAATAAAATGATTATATCCGACATTCAAAGTAAGATAAGATTTAATGTTAATTGATTATTTATTATTTAATTAATTGATATAAGATAAGTATGAAAATGCAAGAAATTAAAATGTAGACGCTTTCAATGAGTGACACGTGTCCCAAAGTTGGTTTCTTTTATTATATAGTATAGATAATGACCACGATTGATTAAAAAAATCTAATAATTGAATAATGAATGGGCATATTATTTTGTTACAATACGCCAACTAATTCCATATTCCCAACAACAAGATCCGAACTCAATACTTTATTCCTTCCAATATTATTCATCGAGTAACAAAAATAATTGCGATATCTAACTACAAAAATTATTTTTCGTATTTATTACATATTGGATATAATAATTTATGTAAATTTAAATAGAAGGATATTTGAATTTCTATTTTTTTATAACGATAAAAGTTGCATCATACTTGTCTTTTAAAATACCAACAACACATTTTTCTTCATCCACATATATACAACTTCCGACTCCATATATTTGGTGATGATCTGATTTGGTTCTGTTCGTTGCATGTTCAAAATGCGTCATGATTTTCAAAATTAAGTTCAACAATGTCACATTTTCATATAAGGGTTGACTAGGCCTACGAAACGTGCCTTTCAAATTCACATTCACTAACCATAACACATAACCTAAGGTTTTATCACATGACATTCCACAAAGAAAACACCCTTATTCTATGTTTGCATTTTGCTAGCTATCACATTAGTTAAATTAACTTTACTTGTACTTACATCAGCGAGGAACTCAGGATTTGTTTTCATGAGGGACAATCGGGAGGTTTAATCAATTTTTTAAGGGGGCGATCGTGATTTTTGTCTAAAAATGCACTATTTTTTCTAGGATTTCTTGAAATCAGTGTAGTCGTTTGAAATTTATCTATATTATATGTTAACGGCATTGTCATCCTCATATTCATATATTGTATCAGTTAACGCAAATATATAGTATAAAAAATTGGTGAATTGTTAATCATCTTCGTATTAATAGATATAGTTATATCAACATCTCGTGGAAGATGAACCACTAAAGGCTTCCTAAACACCATACAGTTGAAGGTGAACACATGATGCAGGATTTTTTACTCTAAAACATCTAAGTATCTAATTACCATGTGTTCTCAATAGTATTCACAATGTTATTTATGATTATTTATGGTATTCATTGCATTTAGTAAATAGACTATTTAAAGTCACTATAGGCAATTTTTTAGAAGAAAAAAAAAAAGAAAACCCGAAATTGAAAATTTCAATTTGAAATCCAAATCAACATCAAAATGTCACACAAATCAAATAAGATTAAGAATCTTATATTTACACTAAAAAAATTAAAAATATTCTTGTTACCAACTCAGTTCGCTTAAAAAATCAGGCGAACTGCTATATAAAACATCTCTATTGAAAATAGAGTACGAAAACTGTACCGTGACCCAAGAAAAATATTTTGGTTCCGCCATCAAATTCAAAGTCCTTTTACAATCTTTATTTATTTAACCTTTTAGAAAAACTATATATTAGATCATTTCGTATCAGAATAATTATTATTATATATCTTTTATACTTATATTTCAAGCAAGCGATGTATATATTATATTCTGTCACTATGGAAATAAATAGTGTGAAGAAAAAGTCAACACGTTTAAGAAGTGAGTCACATGCAGAGCATACTACGGCGGTTCTTATGTTGACTCGTTTTGTTTGGTGGACTTATGGCGGAGACCTGCCGGTGGCTCATGGCTGCATGTTCCCATGCATTCTCATTAACACCCAACTTCAATTCCTTCATTTTTGTTATTTGTTTGTTATTTATTATTGTTGTAACTGCATCATGGGCGTACCTACCCTTTGATCAGAGTGAGCGGTCGCATCCCTTGAAAAAAAATTGTGTATATTTTATGCAAAAAAACCCGACTGCACCCGTTAGAAATATGATTGAACATCTCATCCGCACCCCAAGCAAATAATTTCTGCGTCCGTCACTGATGCATATCCCTTTTATTTATCACTTTTATTTATAATTGTTTTAGCTGCATATCACTTAACAAGGTAAAATTAAGGTCCCGATTGCTTTCAAAAGGTTGGTCAATCAAAAATCAAAAATCAGAAATGGAAATTCATTTCAATAAAGTTTATTTTCTCACAGAATTTAAAACATTCCAGTTACATGCTGTTAAAATAATACAACATTTCATTATCATTCATATGCTCGTTTATTATTATTATTATTATTATTATTATTATTATTATTATTATTATTATTATTATTATTATTATTATTACTATTATTATTACTATTATTATTACTATTAGTTTTATTATTAGTTTTATTATTAGTTTTGTATAGTAATAAGAGGAAGGGTAACATAAATATAGTATAAATTTCACGTAGCAACAGTAGCTAACTTATAAAAACTTTATAGAAACACTTATTTTATATTTCTTTTACCTTAAATGAAGTTTATATTTTTATTATTATTATTATTATTATTATTATTATTATTATTATTATTATTATTATTATTATTACTATTATTATTACTATTATTATTACTATTATTATTACTATTATTATTACTATTAGTTTTATTATTAATAAAAAAATTTCTCAGTAAGTTTTCTAAAAAAACAATAATACAATATATCTTCTATATTAAACCAATCAATTTTATCTAAGATGTTGTCCAATTAATACTTTTCGGCTCAACGTACTATATGATATAGCATATTCAAAGCATTTACTTAGTAGTTAATAAGTGAACATGACACAATAGGTAGCTTATTCAGTCAGCCCCACAACCATCGTCCTCTCCATTAACCTCGTCCTTTTCCAAACCCGACCCCCTCATCTTTTATGTTCACATATTTTGCGTCATTTTAGCGTGCTCCTCCTCTAACCTTGGCCAACACCGACACATGTTACTCCAGTCATCGTTTGTCTACTGCCTGTCAACCGTCGTCGTCATCTTCTAGCCTTTTCTCACTACTACTAAAGTGATAATCCGTCGCTGATCCATCAACATCAATGATATTAAGACTGTATAATATCTTTATGATTATTTAGACGCTTCATTTATCGCAAAAAGTATACAATAATCAGACTATATGAAAATATCATATCATTTTATGTATAAAAGAAAATGTATATAAATAAATTCGTTTCATATTACATATGTCACTTTAGTAATTTAAAAAATTGCATGTGATATGTAATCGAGGTAAGTCAAATAAAGGAGGACAAACAAGTGGATTTTCTTGCTTTCAACTCCCACCTACACTAAAAGCTAGCAATAAAAAATGTATCTAATCGGAAACGAGAACAAAAATAATGGTTGATCTAAATTTAGAGAAAAAGAAGATGAAGACTTTGGGTGTAATCAAGAAGAAGAATGAGATTCTTAGTACTTTTTTGGATATTTGTTGTTTATTGTATAGATTATAATTATAATATAATATAATCAAAATCAATTTAGTATTTTGGTGTTTTATGATCTACATTTTGTATAACTCTCTTTAGAAAACTATTCATGGAAAACAAATATTTGATTAGATAAAAAAAAGTGAATCGATTAATAACACATGTTTAGTACCTCACACACATATACAAGATCTCGCTATTACTTTGGCTGACATACTATACCCCCCCCCCCCCCCCCCCTCAATAGGTAGCATGGTATGAGAGAGGGGTGTTATTTATGGATAAAAAGCCGAGGTGACATAGGCAATGCCCCCCATACCTTGTAGCCTTATGATATACAAGTTATTTAATAACATGAACCGTAAATCTATAGATGAGAGAAAAAAACTAAACCATTGTAGTCAAGAGACCGGTTGCCGGCTTGGTTAACCTAAAGATATGTACGATTTATCATTTAAGCTGCCCGGAATAGTACCAGAAAAATCTCTCTCTCTCTCTCTCTCTGGAATTCTAAAAGTCGCCGGATAATTGCACCTACCGGAGGCTCGACGAGGTTGTGTCTACGTTTGTTAGCGAGTGAGGTCGCCTGCAAATCAGGCTTGACCTTCCCCCTAACTCCGTTTTTCTACAACTTCCATTCGCCGACGGAGGTCCACCGGCAACCGCCTTTCCCGCCGGAGTAGTGCACCTGCCGAAGGCTCGACGAAGCTGTGTCTACACCGTTAGCGTGTGAGGTCGCTTGAGAACCAGGCTTGACCTTCCACCCTAACTCTGTTTTTCTACACCTTCCATTCACTGACGGAGGTCCACCGGTACGATTGAAATGGAAACGGAGAGGCAGGGAGAAAAAGCCAATAAAGTTTGGAGCGTAAAAGGAAAGGAAAAGGAGAACACTAAAGACGAGGGACCGTGGATAGATGTAACAGAGAAAAGTCAAAACGAGAAAGCAACAACGTTTTACGTTACGAATCTGCCGGAGTGGACTATCGGAAGGGACTTATGGATTGAATGCCAACCATGTAATAATATATGTGATGCAGTAATACCGAAAAGAAAAGACCATGCGGGAAGAGTTTTTTGTTTTGTTCGATTCAAGAAGATCAGAGATCAAACAAAGTTATTGCAAGCTCTGAATAATGTATGGATAGGAGACAAAAAAGTAAAGGTTAATGTATCAAAGTTTGCGAAAGAAAAGAAAGTGGAACAAGGTGGTGGAAGAGGAACTCGAGTGGAAAACCCGGGAGCATTTAGGAACTGGGGACAAGAGGCCAAGAGAGAACAGAAACAACCTTATACGGAAAGGAACAGGAACAAGTATGAGATATTCAGGAACATAAACGAGAATTTATCATTTAGAGACATTGTTGCCGGGAAGAAAAAGAACGAAAAGGGTGGAGAAGTTATACATTTGGGTAGAGAGGAAACGGAAATCACCAGAGCTTGGAAGAATAGATCGGTAATAGCAGAGGTAAAAGATATGGAAAGCTTGAAAATGGTGGAAAAGACTCTCAAAGTAATATTTCCTAATACAATGGGGCTAAGGTACTTGGGTGGCCTAAAGTTTCTGATAACGTTTGATTCACAAGTAGAAGCAGAGGATTTTAGAATATGTTTCAAGGAGAGCTGGGAGGAAATATTTGTTAATATCAGGGAATGGAAAGGTGGGGCAGAAAGATTTGAAAGACTGGCATGGATAAAAATGGTAGGGATACCGTTTATGCTATGGAGCAAAGAATTATGTGAAAGGATCAGAAAGACTTTTGGAAGAATAGTGTCCATGGATAACATAAACATCAATAGTGGTAATTTGAACGAAGTAAGATTGGGTGTAATCATGGACACCAGAAAAGAGATCAAAGAAGAATTCAAAGTGAAGTATAGGGATCAAGAATTTACGATATGGATTTCGGAATTATAAGGGATATGGGCTCCTGAATTCATTCCGGGCAGGTACTTGCTGATAAACCCAGTGGAGAATAAGGTGGAACCGGAGAAACAAGATATTACGATGAGGGAAAAATCTCCGGCGAGTACTCCGATGAGAGAACAGTTACTGGCGAAAGAACAGAACACGACGAAGGGCAGAATCGGAAAAAAGGCAGATGAGGGGGCGGGAAGTCAAAACGACGAAGAAGAAAATAAATCAGAGGAAAACGAAGAGGGGCATAATTATGTTTTTGGTGGGAAATGGGAGGAGCTATTCGGTACCCAAGAAAACACACAGGAGGTTCAAGATAATAATGAAGAAAGAGAAATACCTAATTTGAATAATTTAGATACGAGAAAGGCAGACAGTTGGAAGTATGGGCCAAAGAGTAAAAGTATGTTTGAGGCCCAAAAAACGGGAAGAAACAGAAGAACTGGGCCGAGGAGAAATAATAAGGCAGATAAAATGAAACAAGACATGTTGGGCCAGAAGATTTGGACAGAAAAAGTGATTTTACCAGATATTAATATGGAAGTACCGGATCCTTTGGATCCATTTGGTTTCGATGACATAATTTGGAATACAAACCCTAAGTCAAAAGCAATTAAAAGAAAGAAATGGGGTAAAATGGGAACAAGCATAAAAAAACAAAGAAGGGATAACTACAACTTTCCGAAAAAGAGCAACGAACAGGAAGACGATGGTAGGAAAGATGTCAAGGATGAAAGTGCAATTAATTGTATAAGCAGCAGAGAGCCTCTAAATAGAGAAGTAAATAGCACCCAAAGCAGGATTGAAGAAAACGACGGAGCAGACTCAGATTGGGAGAAAGAAATCGTCAAGGAGACCGAAGAAACAACTAGAGTAGGGGAGGCTCTAAAGATAAAGGTTAGTAATTTTATTAGTCAGATAAGAGAGATTGTGGAGGAGGAAAGAGAGACGAATTTGCAAAAATGAATTTTATGTCAGTAAATATTAGGGGAGCGGGAGGGGAGGAAAAGGTTGGATGGGTCAGAAAATTAATTAGGGAACACAAGGTGAATTGTTTGGTTATTCAGGAAACACAACTCACGGGGATAACAGAGAATTTAGGCAAAAAGTTTTGGTCAAATACAGAATTGGAAATAGAAACAGTAGATGCTCAGGGGAGATCAGGGGGGTTATTAACAGTCTGGAATCCTCAGATTTTTAGAAAAGTAAAATCGTTAAGATTTGAGCACTTTATAGTGGTCTCGGGTTTTATAGAAGGGATGGAGGGAAGAGTAAACCTTGTAAATGTTTATGCACCAAACGATATGATGAAAAAAAGAAATGTTTGGACGGACCAGATCAGAATTAGAAATCATGGAGAAGGTATATGGATAATGGTCGGGGATTATAATGAGGTAAGAATAGAAGAGGATAGAATGCATTCGAAGTTTGATGCAAATAGTGCTTTGGTCTTTAACTGCTTCATTGCAGAAGCAGGGTTATTGGAGTATCAAATGATGGGTTCTAGATTTACCTTTATGACCGAAAATGGATCAAGCATGAGTAACATCGATCGAGTGTTTGTTTGTGATGCTTTTATGAACAAATGGCCTCTTGCAAAGCTTGAGGCATTACCTAGAGGTTTGTCGGACCATAATCCTTTATTACTAACTTGTGTAACAAAGGACTATGGGCCGGCCCCATTTAGGTTATATAACTCTTGGCTGACAAAAGAAGGAATATTCGAGGTAGTAATTGGGACGATAAAAACGCAAGCAAACGGTGAAGACTGGATAAAGAATATGGGTGCGGTATTAAAAAAATGTTAAAATAAAGATAAAAGAGTGGAGGAAGAATGAAATAAAAAAAGGAGGAAAAGGATATAACGGAAGCAAAAAGAATGATAGAAAAGATAGAACAAATGGCTGAACAAAGGAGACTAAAAGAGGATGAGAAAGAAGCAAGAATGAAAGGAAGACTTACTATTCAGAGAAATGAAAGACAAAAGATAGCAGATATGAAACATGGGGCAAAACTCAAATGGGCAAAACTGGGAGATGAAAACTCGGGGTTCTTTCATAAGATCGTGAACTGTCGAAAAGCAAGGAATCGGATAAACAAAATCTCTATAAACGGCAATGTGATTAGTGAACCGAAAGAAGTAAAGACAGGTATTAAGGAGGTATTCATGAGAATGTATGAAGAACCAATGAAGAAAAGACCAGAGATGGATAGGAGGGGCTTTAACAAATTAACAAATGACTAAGCAAAAAATTTGGCGAGGTGCTTTACGAGTAAAGAAGTAAGAGATGCAATATTGTCACACCCCGATTTCCACGTGTCACCGGTGGGCCTGGTGGGGGAGTATCGTGACATAGTTGGCAACATAATAGTCAAACAACACAATATATAATATGCACAGCGGAAGCAATTTAAAAAATATAATACAACCGAATTTAATATTGTAATATCAAATGTCACAATATTCGGAAGTTTATCCACAGAAGGATCGAAAATAAAATATGACAATAGTTCAACAGACTTCAGGCATCTTAAGCTTGCGAGACTTCTAATGATGCTAAGGAGAAATCCCAGCCAATTACGCTTAGTACCTGCATTTAATCTTTTTTGGGAAAATACGTCAGTTTACACTGGTAAATACAATCAACTGACTCATTATGGAAAAATGATTGAAAATTGATTTAGATGCACGTGGCATAAACATTTTATTTAACTTGGGAGAGTTATTTAAATATATAATCTTGTGAACGAATTACATGTTCCTTGTGCGTTCAGTAGCCCGGATCTTGTCCGGGTTAAAGATCAATAGACACACCACATTATTCTTTTGTGCACTGACGGGTGTACGCCTACACCCCGCGCTTAAGTCGTGGCCATTTCGTAAAATGATGCCAAGGATATCCGGGACATGGTCATTAACCCCCCAAAGGCTTTAAGTAACAAGACTGTTTAAACGAGCCGATCAAATTATTCAATTAACCACCCAACGATGGAAGATTTGATGCCCGATCAAGCGGTATGCTATATACCGTAACCCAAGCCCGTATAGGGAAAATAAGTTAAAAGTATTTACCTGAGCAAAGTATAATTCACAATAAGCGAAATGCACGTAGCTTTTACTGGTCCTCCTAATCTGGAACGAAGGTTTATAATAACCTATTAGAATCCTCACGGGTCTTTAGTTAAGCTTAAGCTTAGACCGGTTAGTTTCAAAGACACGGTTCGTACGCACGATTAAGCGAAGACCGGATAGAATGTGATTTAGACCCGACAAGTTCAGAGACTTGTTTAATATGGGTATTTCATACACATTCTGGATTTTGAGATAAAACCGTTAAGGTTTGACCCGTTTAGGCTAGTTTATGTAAACTAGTTACATAAACCGAACCGAACGCGTAATAAGCGTAACGGGTATACATATGAGCCATTTACAGGTTTCCTAAGTTAATATGCTTAATATATGTTGTGACATCAGTAAGATGTCTTTTATTATGCCCGAATTGAATTTAAACACAAACTGTGCCCCGTAGGGGTAGTTTGGTCATTTTAAAGGTTGTAAAAGAGTTTAAGTGTCAACCTGAATTACAGGCCTGAATTACTTGTTCGTCCATGGCTTTTGTTTTTTCTTCACTGAAGCTGCGCCTCCCCTGAGCAACAGGTTCTACTGATGGTTTGATGTTTAGACAATGTTGCGCGATGTCGCGTGGAACTCCAGTCATGTCTGCTGGACACCAAGCAAATATATCTTTGTTGTTAGACAACAATTCTTTCAGTTGTACTCGTGTTGCCGGTGAAATGGCATGTCCTAGCAGAATAGTCTGCTCTGGATATTCGTTGTTCAGGACCCATTTTTCTGGTTCGTTTGATGTCGAAGGTTTGACTACTTTTGTTGGTGGCTCGTCATCCACATACATGAATTCTTTACTTGAGTATAAAATTGCAACTCCGGTCTCCGTTGGAAATCCGCATGCAGCATGTGGAATAGAAGTGATCATGCTAAACTCTCTTTGTGACCTTCTTCCGAGTAAGACATCATGGCGTGAGACTGCTGGCATGACCATGAAATTGACTGTGACCGTTCGTGAATGCTCGCCATCTGATAGAGTTACAGGGAAAACTATCTGCCCTAATGGGAATACAGCTTCATTGCAGAATCCGGTGAGGGGAAAATCAACCGGTTCTAGACGTGCTTTATCCTCTGGGTCAAGTTGTTTAAAACACTGCTCGTATATGATGTCCATCGAGCTTCCTGGATCTATGAACATATAGTCCGTTCGGTAATGACCGAAAATACCAGTGATAATCACTGGTCGTTCTTCCTGAGGGCCCCCAGGAACAACAGGGAACACAACTTGCAGTTCTCTCCAATGTTGATCATAGTTTCGTTTATTTGGTCTTCGTGACGGACCCCCTTGAACCATATGTATTTGTTTCTGATAACTGCTATATCTGGATTGGCTGGATTGGATGTTCCCCCGATGTGGTGTTGGTGGGTCCAATACTGTAGTGTTGATTTCTTTTCCAGATCTGATGTTTGAGAAATCGGATCTGGCGATTTGTATAACGATTGTGTCAAAAGCAGCTTGGCATCTGTTGAACCAATGTTCTGGGGATCCTTCTATTTGTAAATTATTTCCGACGTTTGGTCGAGGACCAGGCTGCCGGGAGATGATGAATTTTCTACCATGTGCAAAACAGAAAATGGAACGAACTGAATCGAAACGAGATAGAAACTAGAAAACTGAGGAATCGGTGGGCGCCAATGAAGAAACACTAGATAAATGGTCGGAACCGAGATATCTAGGGGGTTTGAATCTGCATAAAAGGGTTAGCTCTCTCTCGATTGATTCAGTTGCAGCCGATCTCCTTCTCCGATGATTCTGCAAAAAAGAACACCGTTAGCCTCGCCAAGGGGAGAAGAGGGTTCTCTCCTTGACCCGACTCCGGTGTGAGAATAAGTATTGGTAATGGAGAAGAGAATGTATTTGAGAAGTGTGTGTGACTTGAATTCATACCTGGGTTCTTTCTCATATTTATAGCCGGGAGTCGTTTTAGGCGGGAAAACCCGTTAGTGAAAAGTTAACGGAAGATGCTAACCCCGTAAGCGGTTACATTTCCTTTCGTTTGAGTTCTTTGATCCGACGTGAGAGCACACGGATCGTGGTCTAGATCAAAGGCTGGGGATTTGCCGCGTGTAAGGTGATCAAGTGGAGATTACTCTCCAATTGCATGCCTTCGTTGTGATTTCAGGGGCGTCTGTGGTGATGACACGTGTCCAGACGGTTATAACCGTCTGGGTGGTGCACGATCATATTCTTTCTAGAAGATTACTGCTGTAATCTAGTGTGGCACCTTACTGTGTGGAGACCACTGAATAAATCCTAAGTCTAAATTATCCAGGTCTGGATATTTAGGCGGAAGTATTGATTTCAGGATTTTTATCCTTTGCTAATGGGAGAAGGCGCAAGGATTTATGTTTTCCTTTGGGCGCGCGACTATAGATTGCTGATTACTTTCTTCCTTTTGTAAGACCAATGCGCGGCCGCGCAAGGTTAAAAGGTTGAAAGGCCAGTTTGTGGTATGGTTTCAAACACTTATTATGAGGTTTTTGGGACCTTACCCCTTCAGTATGTTTAAAATAGTTCTAGTACATACTATGCGTTAAAAACGCTTAAAAAGGCGATTATAAGCCGTTTCCGGGTTCGATACATAAGGCTGATATTTTTATTATTCCAGAAGGCTTAAAATAATTTATTTATCAAGTGTGATCAGTAGCAAAAGGTTTGGAGTCGTTTAGATATGTAAAACTCATTTTATGGCCCGTAAGGGCAAAACCGACAATTACCGGATTAAGCCTACGACTATGAGTTATGCTCAGCCTAAAATTAATTAAAAATCTTCAAAATTCCCAAAATAATATATTACATCAGTGGGTAAAATATTTGATATCAAAAAGTATGTTTAAATAGGCTATACGCTAATTACGCCATTTAATTAACATAAAGCTTCTAATTTGCGCTAATGAGCATAACTCTTATTCTACACCTCAAACTGATGTCAAACTTTGCATATAAGTATATATATCAGTAATTAAGGTTTCTACTCTTTTACATTTTCATAAATCACGTTTTAAGGTGAAAAGGGCGTAATGGTCAACATATGAGCAATTAACGGAATCATGCGTATTAATCGGTTAACTAATGAACCATGGTGTATAATCACAGAGGGTTATACTAGCATGTAACCTGGTCGAAATGAAGCTCTTAGGTATTTCTAAAACATACCATAACGGGTCAGAACTGAAAGTCAAAGTATAAGTCAAACTATGCGACTTTCGGTTCCGAACCGGGTCTAAACAGGAAATTGTCGGGTTGAACATGTTTAGACATGTTCTTACACTAATTACCAAGTTATATTAATGATCAAACAGGTTGTATGTGTTCTACATTGCTAATTATGCATAAATTGTAATTTACACATTCTGTTGACTTTTTAAATACAAGTTTGACCCGACATTTGACCTAGTTAGAGTGGGAATCAGGGGGAACCCTTTTGAGGTTTTATTACCCACATAAATACCAACTTATAACAACTTTTAATTCGAGATTTGACTGAGCCATTGTTAATTAATCTCGAATTCAAACCGTAATTACGATGGTTTGACTTTTAGCTAAATAACTAAGCTAAACATTATTAAAGAAGGATTAGCAAACTTACAAAAGTCCTAAGCTTGATTAGTGATCACTTGAGAGTGTCTTGGAGCTCCAGAAATGATCAGATTGCAAGAGGAAGGTGTGAAGAACAATGGTGCATATCATGGCCTTTATATAGTGTTTAATCCACCACAAATCTTTGACACATGAGTCTACAACCCACCACAACTGATCAACACATGTTCCTAGTGCTTAGGGGGTGTCTAGGGGTCGCCCTTTATGTGGAAAATCGGATAAAATCGATCAGATTGCACTCAGCAGGCAAAAACCCAAAGAAGTCGGAGCTGGGAACCCCTCGCGTGACGCTAAGTCCCCCCCCCCCCCCAGGGCCTCGCGTCGCGCTAGGCCTACTCTGATCAAATCAGAATTGTTGATTTTTGCGATTTGATCCTTGGCTCTTCAAAATTCGATTAGGCACTTGTTTCTTGCATTATGAACCCTCATAATTGATCTATAAGGGCTTTAAAACATATACCCACTTCGTTAAGTCCCCGGTTAACTTTATTGTTACCCGAAAAGTCCTAACTTCCAACGTTTACGCTTTAACCCTTCGCACACGAATTTGATCATAACTTTCTCATACGATAACGAAACTTTATGAAATTTAAATCGTGCATTCTAGTGAGCATAATTAACCGTTACAAAGCTTCGGGTTTGTCAAAAGGTCACTCAGAGGTATAACTTAAACATGTTGACACATTTAGTCCCTGTAGTTTGTAATCTCTCACTTTTAGCTCCGTATGATCCATGATTTATTCGTTTGTAGGTATGAGAATATTGTAGGGTTAATATACAATATATTTATTCACTGTTGACATTTAGAATACGTATATCCACATACTTTCCATGATTGTCAACTTTGGTCCTTCTATAATATTCTTTCACACGTTTAAACATATGACACGTGTCTACACATTATAGGACGTGAATTTTCGAGGTGTTACATCCTCACCCCCTTAAAATAAATCTCGACCCGAGATTTACTGAAATAAATAAGGGTACTTTTCTTTCATCGTGGATTCAACCTCCCATGTGTATTCGGGACCTCTACGGGCATCCCATTTGACCCTTACAATAGGCACATGCTTCCTTCGAAGCTTCTTAACCTGTCGATCTTCAATCGACAAAGGTTTTTCCACAAATTTTAAGCTCTCATCTATATGCACATCTGTATGCGGTATAACCAGTGATTCATCAGCGAAGCACTTCTTCAGATTGCAGATGTGGAACACATTGTGAATTCCATTGAGCTCTTCCGGCAAGTTTAACTTATAGGCAACTGACCCGACACGTTCGATAACCTCGAAAGGTCCTATGTATCTCGGGCTTAGCTTGCCTTTCTTACCAAATCGCATCACCCCTTTCCAGGGTGACACTTTAAGTAACACTTTATCACCTACTTCGAAGTGAAAAGCTTTACGCTTTGGATCTGCGTAACTCTTCTGCCTATCCCGGGAAGCTTTGAGACGGTCGCGAATCTGGACAATCTTGTCCGTCGTTTCGAACACAATCTCTGGTCCTGATAATTGGACATCTCCAACTTCCGCCCAACAAACAGGCGATCTACACTTTCTACCGTATAATGCCTCAAAAGGCGCAGCCTTAATGCTGGTATGGTAGCTATTGTTGTAGGAGAATTCGATTAACGGTAGGTTCTTATCCCAGCTACCACCCAAATCGATCGCACATGCACGTAGCATGTCTTCCAACGTTTGAATAGTACGCTCACTCTGACCGTCAGTCTGAGGATGATAAGCCGTACTGAAATTCAAACGTGTGCCCAAAGATTGTTGGAAACTCTTCCAAAAATGTGATGTGTATCTAGTATCTCTGTCAGAGATAATAGACACAGGTATGCCATGTAAGGCTACAATCTTATCAACGTACAACTGGGCTAACATGTCGGAGCTATAAGTCTCCTTGATGGGTAAGAAATGTGCTGACTTAGTCAGTCTGTCAACTATAACCCATATTGTATCATTTCCTTTCCTGGTCTTAGGTAACTTGGTGATAAAATCCATAGTTACCATTTCCCACTTCCACGTAGGAAGTTCAGGCTGTTGTAGCAAGCCTGACGGCTTTTGATGCTCGGCTTTGACTTGCGCACATGTCAAGCATTTAGCTACATAGGTGGCTACAGACTTTTTCAAGCCTATCCACCAATAATTTGCCTTTAGATCCTGGTACATCTTATCAGCTCCAGGATGAACGGAGTATTTGGAACTATGGGCTTCCTGGAGGATGACATCTCGAAGTCCTCCATAAATTGGAACCCATATTCGTCCATTTAATCTTAGAATTCCGTCCTTGCTAAGAGTTAACTGCTCCTCAGTTACTCCTAACTTTTCATTAGGATAGTTAGCTTCCAGCACAGCTTCCTTCTGTGCAGCTAACAACCTTTCAATCAAATTATTCTTTATCTCCATGCGCTTGGCATTGATTCGGATGGGTTTCTCCCTCTCCTTTCGACTCAAGGCATCGGCGACTACATTCGCCTTGCCGGGATGGTATCTGATTTCACAATCATAATCATTTAAGGTCTCCATCCAACGGCGTTGCCTCATATTTAATTCCTTCTGATTAAACAGGTGCTGGAGGCTCTTGTGATCAGAATAGATCACACACTTGATTCCATAAAGATAATGCCTCCACAGTTTTAGTGCGAATACAACGGCACCCAACTCTAAGTCGTGGGTGGTGTAATTCTTTTCATGCACCTTTAACTGTCGTGATGCATAGGCAATAACCTTGCCTTTCTGCATAAGCACACACCCCATGCCAGTGTGTGAAGCATCGCAGTAAACCACAAAATCTTCTATTCCATTTGGCAATGTCAGTACTGGGGCGTTGCTCAACTTCTGCTTCAGAATATCAAAGGATTCTTGCTGCTTAGGGCCCCAAACGAACTTTACTTTCTTCTTGGTCAAGGAAGTTAGGGGCGCAGCAATCCTTGAAAATTTTTCAATGAAACGCCTGTAATATCCTGCCAATCCCAGGAAGCTACAAATCTCTGTAGGCGTCTTTGACTCTTGCCAGTTCATAACTGCTTCAACCTTAGCGGGATCCACTTGGATACCACGCTCACTAACCACGTGTCCAAGGAATTGGACCTCTCGAAGCCAAAATTCACACTTGGAGAATTTGGCATAGAGCTTCTCCTGATGCAGGAGCTTGAGAATACATCGAAGGTGTTTCTCATGGTCAGCTTGGTTCTTTGAGTAGATAAGAATGTCGTCGATGAAAACGATGGCGAACTTGTCTAAGTACGGCTTGCAAACGCGATTCATGAGATCCATGAACGCGGCCGGTGCATTAGTGTGCCCAAAAGGCATCACTAGGAACTCGTAATAACCACAACGAGTCCTAAATGCAGTTTTGTGCACGTCTTCATCTCTAACCTTCAATTGATGGTAACCTGACCTCAAATCAATCTTCGAAAAATAACTTGCTCCTTGCAATTGATCGAACAAATCGTCGATCCTAGGCAAAGGATACCTATTCTTGATCGTGACCTTATTAAGTTCACGATAATCGATGCACAGACGCATCGATCCGTCCTTCTTCTTGACAAACAGGACTGGCGCTCCCCAAGGAGACGAACTAGGTTTAATGAAACCTTTAGCTAGCAATTCATTCAGCTGTGTCCTCAATTCTTTCATCTCCGTTGGAGCCAACCTATAGGGTGCTCTGGCAACTGGTGCTGCTCCGGGGATGATATCAATCCTGAATTCCACTTGCCTATCTGGTGGTAAACCAGGTAGTTCTTCAGGAAAAACTTCTGGGTATTCCGAGATGACAGGGATGTCTTCTATCTTCGGTTTAGGCTCATCAATAATTACTTGTGCCATGTAGATGACACAACCCTTCTTTAAACATTTTGAAGCCTTGAGCATAGTCACTTGCTCAGGCAGCCCATACTGGGTATCTCCCCGAATGGTAAGTGATTCACCAGACGGAGTCTTTATCACCACTTGTTTCTTGTTACAGACAATTTGGGTCTGGGTACGAGATAACCAGTCCATACCCAGAACTATGTCAAAACCAGCTAACTTAAATGGAAGTAGAGACAGAGGAAAAGAATGGTTCTTAATGGATATAACACATCCATCTAACACAGTTGAGACGGTTTCTAGGGTGCCGTCTGCTAGCTCCACCTCATAATTCACTTTTAAGGTTTTGACAGGTAATTTCAACAATTCACAAAACTTATTATCAACGAAAGACTTATCAGCGCCTGAATCAAAAAGTACTCTAGCATAGACGTCATTTACAAGGAAAGTACCTGTAATAACGTTGTCGTCTAGAACCGCTTCCTTTGCGTCCATTCTGAAGACTCTAGCATTAGTCTTCTTGGCCTCTTCAGGCTTCTTGTTGTATTTAGGGCAGTTGGTTTTAATGTGGCCCTTTTCATTGCAACGGTAGCACGTTGCGTCTTTCATCTTCTTGCAATCCAAGGTTTTGTGATCCGTGGACTTGCATATACCACAAGCATAGGGTTTTGACTGAGTGAGTGAGTTCGACTCAAGTCTGCACTTTCCAAAGTGCTGCTTCTTGCAAATTTTGCATTTGGGCTTCTCACCAGAATTATGCCCATCTTTCCTTGACTCAGATCCTTTCTTGTTGTCACCGTTCCCACGGTGCTTTTTGTTCGATCTACGTGAACTATCATCCTCACGTTTTCTCTTCTCAGCCTCCTTATTCCTCAGGGATCTCTGCCTGACCGCATCCAAAGTGAGGGATAAGGATATGTCAGCTATAGATCTAAAAGTAGCTGGCCGAGAAGCCTTCACGCTTGCCTTGATTTCCGGGGCTAAACCACCGATAAAACGAGCTATTCTTTTTGGTTCCGGGGTTACCAGATAAGGAACCAACCGGGACATCGTGTTGAAGCTCGTTAGGTAAGCTTGACAGTCAAGGTTTGTCATCACCAATGATAGAAAATCAGACTCTATCTTCTCCACCTCATGCTGAGGGCAGTAGTTTTCCCTGATAAGGGCAACAAATTGATCCCACGACATGTTGTACAATGGGATTTTTCCGGTGGCTTGAATCAGAGATCTCCACCATGCTAAAGCTTCACCCTTAAAAGACTGCGACACAAACTTGACCACGTCTCTCTCAGCGCATCCGCTGATATCCACAACCGTATCCATCTCATCCAGCCACGTCATACAGTCAATGGCTCCTTTCTCCCCAGTGAAATCCCTGGGTTTGTAGGAAACGAAATATTTGTAAGAGCAACCCTTGTCACGGGGTCCCTGGTTTAGTACAACCTGCTGAGATGGAGCACTGTGGTTCGAGGAGTGTCGATCATCATCTTTCTTCGAGTCGTCCTTCTTGGACGGCGGCTTTGAAGGCTGTGTAGTTAGGGTCCTACTACGTGTCCCACTATACTCTTCGTACTGCCTTTCCAAGGCCTGTGTAACTGCGCCGTCTATTATTGCTTTCAATTCAGCACCCGTTAAAGTTACTCGGGTGTTATCGATGTTCTCCACTGGATGGCTATTAAGCTCGTCTGAGTTAGCCATTTTAATTGAACTGTTACAGAAAACAAGGACAATAGTTTATTTGGGAGTTTATTTTGGAATTGCCCCTTAGGGTAATTCATTAACCATGGTAACAGAGACCATATCTGGTTAATTTATTAATCATATTTAATTAGGATTTCTATCATAATTTATCCTAATTATAAAACAATAACAGTTTTATTTGTGGCACAAAAGGCCTAGTCACATGGACATTTTAAAATATAAGCCATGATTTCAGAGAATCAAGGCTTTTAAGGTATACTGGCACAATAGGCCTAGTCACAAGGACATTTATAATTTATAAGCTATGAACTCAGAGAATCAAAGCATGAAGGTATACTGGCATAATAGGCCTAGTCACAAGGACAATTATAAATTATATGCTAGGATTTCAGAGAATCAAAGCATTTGAGGTTTGAACCTAGTTCATTACCTTTTCGGACAGGGAGTCATCGCTACCACTGTCTTTTGGCTCATGTAGAAATGGGCAAGGCCCGTAGGCACTATATGTAACGACTCTCATCAAAAGTTATAATTATTAAATTAATTTGACCAATAGGAAACCTTAATTGAGACACCCAAGTGATTCTGTGCAAACCCTAGAATTTTCATAATTTTCAGAATCAGGATTAGGGCCCCTAAAACTCAGGGGGGGCATTCCCTAGTTGATGATTATCTATAATTGCGTGTTCAGGAAGTTGAATTTTAATATATCGTCGACTCAGCAGGCCTACTCCCACGCGTGGCAACCCTATAGTGCATTGGTGTACCATACGGACCGCAACACTACTAAGCTTACTGTCCGTAAGGTGTCATACGGACCGCAACATCAGGAAGCTTACGGTCCGTAAGCTAGGCAGATTTCGTGTATAAATAGCAGGCTGTGGCACTTGATTTCTGGTGTTCAAACGACGAAAGAATTCGTCAAATTCTTCGAGTTATCTTCTGTTTACTTCAATTAACACACACGAATCTTCAATTAAGTATAGCGGGGTGCTGCAGAACAGGGTATTAACTCAATCGCTATTACGATTCATTGTCCGATCGATCAATATATCCAATGGATGTTTAAGTGCCGCCCACATTAGGGTTATACTTTATCGTTCGTCATTAATTTGACGGATCATCGTTAATTCGATGGGTAAAGTATTATACTTTGTCGTTCGTTGTTAATTCAACGGATCATCGTTAATTCGATGGATGAAGTATTGCACTTTGTCATTCGTTGTGAGAATATGATCTCGTGAATTATCGTAAAATGCTATATTAAGTTACTTACCTAGTTCATGTGCATTAGGTTAAAAAGGCTAATCAATAGGCTAGGCTCTGCTCAAATTGAATCTGCAATATATCAAGGATTATCTGTAGACTAAGCTTTGCCCGTAGAAATCTGCAATGTGAGTTCATTTCTCTTTTCTCACAGTTTGTGAGTCCATTATATTTTCTCACAAGTTTTATCACCGTTTTGTGAAACAATTATATTTACAAAGATTTTACAGAATCCTAAAATGATTACCAGTTATACTTACAGTAATTAAGTTTTTATATTAACTGCTGGTATGAAAGATTTTATATATTATTTGATTATTATTATTATTTGCCAGAAAGTTAGTTAATATTATTATGATTACAATAACAGTGGAAATTATGCATTTTACTAAGATTATATTTTAGTCTTAGTCACGTTAAAATATTAAATAATGATATTACAATTATTGAATTAACATATTATATTTGATAAGTTATTGTAATTTGACATAAATTGATATATGTTATTTTCTGGATTAAATGGTTTTATGCCAAAAGTAATATAATTGACAAAGAAATGTCACGGGACATCATTATGTCCGAAGACACTGGTTGAGAGAATGATCAACAGTGTTATGAATAGAAATTACTAGTTGAAAGAATGATCAACAGTAATATAATCTGAGTTACTAGTTGAAAGAATGATCAACAGTGACATGACCAAAAACACTAGTTGAGAGAATGATCAACAGTGTTATAGAATCACTAGTTGAAAGAATGATCAACAGTGATATGACCAGAATCATTAATTGAAAGAATA
The DNA here is from genome assembly GCA_030545235.1 of Helianthus tuberosus. Classification (NCBI taxonomy): domain Eukaryota; kingdom Viridiplantae; phylum Streptophyta; class Magnoliopsida; order Asterales; family Asteraceae; genus Helianthus; species Helianthus tuberosus. The sequence continues at coordinate 6,329,797 of JARYGA010060438.1, forward strand.
ATCAACATTGATATGATTATAGTCACAGGAATCGCCTAGTGACAGATAAAGTGAATAATAGTCAAATAGAATTATTTGATGAATTCACTAGTGGACTAAAGTGAGTCAATAAATTGATATGATTACTGTCACATTGGAACTGTCATTATTTGACAAATACTGAGTGAATTGAATAAATATAAAAACCTTAATATTGTAAGGTATAACAATATATTTATAAAATGGAATGAATTCACTCAGTGTTATCGCTGACAAAACCTTTTTCAAACATTTTTCAGGTAAGTGGAATAAGAGCTGGATACGACACTGAAAAGGCTTCAAGAAGTGGCTTATTTTATTTAAATCAAATTAAGAAATATTGTAAACAAAATTCACTTTATAAAATATGGGTTTATCCCACCTCTTTAAATAAAATCCGGTGTTTTCTAAACTCTGATATTTTTCCTAACTCACGGTCCTGATGAAATTTCCGCTGCAACGTTTTATAAAAAAATAATCACCGGTACCGCTGGACTGTTCACGGCACCCGATTCCGTCCAGGGTGGGTCGGGGGTCGTGACACTATATTACCACGTATGGTAAAAATATGATCATCTTAATTGATGATGTAAACCCAGGATTCAGAGATCATTAAACTGGGTTAGGAATCTTCTAAAGAATTCCTTTATAAAAATGACGTATGTGATTTTTAATGAATCACGTCTGCCAGGAGTGTTGACATATTTTCAGATGTTAACAGGGATTTGAATCTTTTTAACAGGTCTTACCATCTTGGCCCGGCCTTATAATGACCCGAAGGCTAGGTTTCACTCTTTAAGATTCTTATTTAAAAATTTACATAGGCGGATATTTATTAAAAAGGAATGAGTTTTGAATTTATTTCATATATAATTTATCTATGCACATAATGGAAAACATGAAATTTATAAAACAAACATTCCATTAATTTATTAAAATGTTACACGCTGCCCTAAACGGGTCTTTTCAAATAACAAACTTACCCACACAGGGGTTTAAACAAGTACTTACCCACGCAGGGGCTTAATAACACACATACCCACGCAGGGGCTTAATAACATGATAGTCCACGCAGGGACTTACACAAATAACATACCCTCGTAGGGGTTTACAGAAAGATAGACCCACGCAGGGGTCAAACAACAAGCATACCCACGCAGGGGTTTATACAGCAAGACTGGCCCACGCAGGGCTCAACAACAAATGGAAGGATTCAGCGGTCCTTCTTGCTCTTCCCTTTAATCAGGCTCGTTAATCCTTGGAAGAAAGTTTGTCGCTCCCTTCGTTCCCTGTGAAACTCTCGCTCTACATGGTCCAACCTTTGCAGAATTTCTTCACGCTCAGGTGGAGAGAACCTTGGTGGTTGCGATTGTTGCCTGATAATAGGTCTTGCAGGTATCTGGTACCCATGAGTTGGGTACCCTACTCCCCATGGATCTCCATAGGGTCCTTGGGTGTTGTAGTTAGCCGCTACCATGTATGGGTCGGCTTCTGCGTAGTTGTAGTTGGTCTGCACTGGCTGTTCAAACGGGTTATACGCCATGGAACCCGTGTACGCTGGAATTGGGTTATCAAAACCCATTGGCGGTGGTTGCGGTGCAACTGGGTGTGAAGGTCCACCCATTTGTGGATCTTCCTGATGTGGCGGGTAGTGGCTGCCACTTGATTGCCGAGGAGAGCTGAAATGGAACTCTCCTCCCCGTGTAGACATACGCGGTCCAGATCTCCTACGCCTTGGCGGTTGCGGAGCTGCCGGCTGAACTGGCGGCGGTGGAGGCGGTGGCGTAACTGCCACAAACCGTGAATCCACAGAGGGATCCTGTTGCTGCTGTTGCTGCTGCTGAGGCGGTGAATGGCGAGGAGGTGTATAGTACCATTCGTGCCTAGTGAACATAGCTTGAAAGCTATCTGGACCAACATAGGGTGATCCGTGAAAAGAAGATCCGTCAGAGATCTCTATCGGGTGGTTTGGTGTACCACTGGCAGGCTCGACGGGGTCCGTATCCTCGTCCATGTCGTCCGCATGATCTCCGGAAAAATGGTCCTCCGGTCCCAATGGGTTGAAACCCACTGGTTCTTGTATTAGATTTGCCGGGTTAAACCGGCCCCTAAAAACTGGTGTAGGGTCACCAAAAGAATGATGCGATAAGGATCGCTGTAACGGTATGTATGAGGGTTGAGGGTTGTTGGGCTCGTACTCCGGTTGAGGCCCATAAGGGTTAGGAGGTGTTGAACTATGTGAGACCGACCGTCTAGCCGGCTCAAAGAGGTTTCTCCGGTTCTGCCGGGGATCGTCACTCTCCGTTGTAGATGGAGCTCGCCCATTCGAAGGTCCAACTTCATTATCGTTGGGGGCGGTGATTGGCCCCTTGCCTCTTCCTCTTCTCCTGAAGAATCTTGGCGGCATTTTTAATTCCTGTCAATATATCATGAGATAACAACAAAAACATATGTAAAATGAAGGACACACAAACAAAGTGGAATTTGTCCTATGTTATATGTCTAGACTCGAAAGTTTAGAATTGTGCAATTGTGTAACTGAGATTAAACACAAAAGGCTAGTGTTTAATTCACTCAGTGTTGGCTCTGATACCAACCTGTCACACCCCGATTTCCACGTGTCACCGGTGGCCCCGGTGGGGGAGTATCGTGACATAGTTGGCAACATAATAGTCAAACAACACAATATATAATATGCACAGCGGAAGCAATTTAAAAAATATATTACAACCGAATTTAATATTGTAATATCAAATGTCACAATATTCGGAAGTTTATCCACAGAAGGATCGAAAATAAAATATGACAATAGTTCAACAGACTTCAGGCATCTTAAGCTTGCGAGACTTCTAATGAAGCTAAGGAGAAATCCCAGCCAATTACGCTTAGTACCTGCATTTAATCTTTTTTTGGGAAAATACGTCAGTTTACACTGGTAAATACAATCAACTGACTCATTTTGGAAAAATGATTGAAAATTGATTTAGATGCACGTGGCATAAACATTTTATTTAACTTGGGAGAATTATTTAAATATATAATCTTGTGAACGAATTACATGTTCCTTGTGCGTTCAGTAGCCCGGATCTTGTCCGGGTTAAAGATCAATAGACACACCACGTTATTCTTTTGTGCACTGACGGGTGTACGCCTACACCCCGCGCTTAAGTCGTGGCCATTTCGTAAAATGATGCCAAGGATATCCGGGACATGGTCATTAACCCCCCAAAGGCTTTAAGTAACAAGACTGTTTAAACGAGCCGATCAAATTATTCAATTAACCACCCAACGATGGAAGATTTGATGCCCGATCAAGCGGTATGCTATATACCGTAACCCAAGCCCGTATAGGGAAAATAAGTTAAAAGTATTTACCTGAGCAAAGTATAATTCACAATAAGCGAAATGCACGTAGCTTTTACTGGTCCTCCTAATCTGGAACGAAGGTTTATAATAACCTATTAGAATCCTCACGGGTCTTTAGTTAAGCTTAAGCTTAGACCGGTTAGTTTCAAAGACACGGTTCGTACGCACGATTAAGCGAAGACCGGATAGAATGTGATTTAGACCCGACAAGTTCAGAGACTTGTTTAATATGGGTATTTCATACACATTCTGGATTTTGAGATAAAACCGTTAAGGTTTGACCCGTTTAGGCTAGTTTATGTAAACTAGTTACATAAACCGAACCGAACGCGTAATAAGCGTAACGGGTATACATATGAGCCATTTACAGGTTTCCTAAGTTAATATGCTTCATATATGTTGTGACATCAGTAAGATGTCTTTTATTATGCCCGAATTGAATTTAAACACAAACTATGCCCCGTAGGGGTAGTTTGGTCATTTTAAAGGTTGTAAAAGAGTTTAAGTGTCAACCTGAATTACAGGCCTGATGTAATCAGAAAATATACTCAATTTGCTAAGTTATATCAATAGGTTAAAGTATATATGTGAAATTTATCAATCTTAACCAAACTATGCACCGTAGGGGCATTTTGGTAATTTCACATAAGCCGAAAAGCTCAAAACCGAAGTCTGAGTTTATCAACCTTTGCTTAATGTTAAAATATTATAATTTGCCTCAAATATCAGTAGGTATCACCCTTGGTATGTTTAAAATAGTTCTAGTACATACTATGCGTTAAAAACGCTTAAAAAGGCGATTATAAGCCGTTTCCGGGTTCGATACATACGGCTGATATTTTTATTATTCCAGAAGGCTTAAAATAATTTATTTATCAAGTGTGATCAGTAGCAAAAGGTTTGGAGTCGTTTAGATATGTAAAGCTCATTTTATGGCCCGTAAGGGCAAAACCGACAATTACCGGATTAAGCCTACGACTATGAGTTATGCTCAGCCTAAAATTAATTAAAAATCTTCAAAATTCCCAAAATAATATATTACATCAGTGGGTAAAAGATTTGATATCAAAAAGTATGTTTAAATTGGCTATACGCTAATTACGACATTTAATTAACATAAAGCTTCTAATTTGCGCTAATGAGCATAACTCTTATTCTACACCTCAAACTGATGTCAAACTTTGCATATAAGTATATATATCAGTAATTAAGGTTTCTACTCTTTTACATTTTCATAAATCACGTTTTAAGGTGAAAAGGGCGTAATGGTCAACATATGAGCAATTAACGGAATCATGCGTATTAATCGGTTAACTAATGAACCATGGTGTATAATCACAGAGGGTTATACTAGCATGTAACCTGGTCGAAATGAAGCTCTTAGGTATTTCTAAAACATACCATAACGGGTCAGAACTGAAAGTCAAAGTATAAGTCAAACTATGCGACTTTCGGTTCCGAACCGGGTCTAAACAGGAAATTGTCGGGTTGAACATGTTTAGACATGTTCTTACACTAATTACCAAGTTATATTAATGATCAAACATGTTGTATGTGTTCTACATTGCTAATTATGCATAAATTGTAATTTACACATTCTGTTGACTTTTTAAATACAAGTTTGACCCGACATTTGACCTAGTTAGAGTGGGAATCAGGGGGAACCCTTTTGAGGTTTTATTACCCACATAAATACCAACTTATAACAACTTTTAATTCAAGATTTAACTGAGCCATTGTTAATTAATCTCGAAGTCAAACCATAATTACGATGGTTTGACTTTTAGCTAAATAACTAAGCTAAACATTATTAAAGAAGGATTAGCAAACTTACAAAAGTCCTAAGCTTGATTAGTGATCACTTGAGAGTGTCTTGGAGCTCCAGAAATGATCAGATTGCAAGAGGAAGGTGTGAAGAACAATGGTGCATATCATGGCCTTTATATAGTGTTTAATCCACCACAAATCTTTGACACATGAGTCTACAACCCACCACAACTGATCAACACATGTTCCTAGTGCTTAGGGGGTGTCTAGGGGTCGCCCTTTATGTGGAAAATCGGATAAAATCGATCAGATTGCACTCAGCAGGCAAAAACCCAAAGAAGTCGGAGCTGGGAACCCCTCGCGTGACGCTAAGCCCCCCCCCCCCCCCCAGGGCCTCGCGTCGCGCTAGGCCTACTCTGATCAAATCAGAATTGTTGATTTTTGCGATTTGATCCTTGGCTCTTCAAAATTCGATTAGGCACTTGTTTCTTGCACTATGTACCCTCATAATTGATCTATAAGGGCTTTAAAACATATACCCACTTCGTTAAGTCCCCGGTTAACTTTATTGTTACCCGAAAAGTCCTAACTTCCAACGTTTACGCTGCACACGAATTTGATCATAACTTTCTCATACGATAACTAAACTTTATGAAATTTAAATCGTGCATTCTAGTGAGCATAATTAACCGTTACAAAGCTTCGGGTTTGTCAAAAGGTCACTCAGAGGTATAACTTAAACATGTTGACACATTTAGTCCCTGTAGTTTGTAATCTCTCACTTTTAGCTCCGTATGATCCATGATTTATTCGTTTGAAGGTATGAGAATATTGTAGGGTTAATATACAATATATTTATTCACTGTTGACATTTAGAATACGTATATCCACATACTTTCCATGATTGTCAACTTTGGTCCTTCTATAATATTCTTTCACACGTTTAAACATATGACACGTGTCTACACATTATAGGACGTGAATTTTCGAGGTTTTACAAATATGGACATGTGGAGAGGAAAAGGCCTCGGGCTTTGACGGAATGAACTTTAAATTCTTGAAGAAATACTGGGAACACATTGAACCATTGGTTATGAAAATGATGAAGCAGTTTCATGACAGACCGAGTATCCCGGTGGGATGCAATGCATCCTTCATTGCCTTAATACCAAAGGTACGTGATCCAACTGTTATAAAGCACTTTAGACCCATTTCGCTCATTGGCATAATTTATAAAATTATCGCCAAAGTATTGACGCAAAGAATAAAGCCGGTAATACCGAATCTGGTGAGTAACACTCAACCGGGGTTTATAGAGGGTAGATCTATTTTGGAGGGGCCATTAATTGTGAACGAAATTATATCATGGGCAAAAGGTAATAATAAACAAGTCTTTATATTGAAAATCGACTTTGAAAAGGCATATGATTCGATAAATTGGAAGTTCTTGTTAGCAAATTTAAAAGAAATGAATTTTCCACTTTGTGGAGAAAGTGGGTTGGGGCGAGCCTAAAATCCAGCAGGGCGTCGGTCTTGGTGAATGGTTCACCGACGAAGGAATTTAGTATGACTCGTGGGTTAAGACAAGCTGCTGTCACCTTTTTTGTTTATCTTAGCAAAGGAAGCTTTAGACGTTTTAATGAAACGGGCCATTAAGGAAGGATTGTTTAAGGGAGTAACTTTACCAAGGGGGGGACCTATGATTTCGCACTTGTGCTATGCGGATGACGCAATTTTTATAGGTGAATGGTCGGGTGAAAACATTGAGAATTTGAATAGAATTCTTAGATGTTTTTACTTGTGCTCGGGTTAAAAATAAACTTAGCAAAATGTAATCTTTTCGGGGTAGGGGTAAAGGAAGTAGAGGTGGAACATATGGCAAAGATTTTAAATTGTAAAACAGGAAGAATGCCATTCATTTTTTTGGGTATACCGATTGGGGAAAACATGAAAAGAACCAAAAACTGGAAACCGATAGTTGATAAGTTTAACTCCAAATTGTCTTCATGGAAGGCGAGGTGCCTATCAATGGCCGGAAGGATTGTTTTGGCGAAAGCGGTATTAGGTGCACTTCCAAACTTTTTCTTTTCAATTTTTATAGCACCAAAAAAAGTGACAAAAGAGTTAGAAGCGATTAGAAGAGATTTTGTTTGGGGAAAAAAGAATGGTAAAAGTAAAATGAGATGGGTGGCGTGGGATAAAATGGTCAAGGCAAAAGGGTATGGGGGTTAGGGATTGGGGACATAAGAAGTGCAAATTTAGCATTATTAGCAAAGTGGTGGTGGAAGTATAAGGAAAATCCTCAAGCACTATGGGTGAGAGTCATTAAAAGTATTCATTACAACAGTCATTCGACATCAATAATTCCTACAAAAAACAAACTAAGTGGCATGTGGAAAGATATAAGCGGTATTGAGAAGGAATTTTGGATATTGAATTTGTCTTTGAATAAGAACTTGGTAGCAAAAGTTGGAAATGGGTGTAAAACGAAGTTCTGGAAAGACATTTGGGAGGGAGATGCAACACTAAAGGATCGATTCCTGGAGGTGTATAAATTGGCAAGGAACAAAAACAGCTTGATAAGTGAAAATGTAACAAAAACAGGGGAGACCGAATCTTGGGAGTGGGCTGGATTGCGAACGGCAAGAAGTGAGCAAGAAAAGAAACAGTTTGCGGAATTATTAAAAGTTTTGAAAGAAATCAGTTTAAGCGAAAGAGAGGATAGATGGAGGTGGAAGACAAAGATGAACGAGGACCTGTCCGTGGCGTTGGTAAGGAACGAGATCACAAAGGCAACCTCAACAGGAAACGAAACGGCGTGGGAATTTTGGAATACATGGGTACCACCAAAAGTGAACTTATTCGTGTGGAGAGCAACAAATAAACAGATCCCGGCGAAAGTAGAACTTCAACGGAGGGGAATTATGATCGAAGATTTGACGTGTTCAAAATGCGGAAAAGAAGATGAAAACACGGATCATCTGATGGTAAATTGTTTGATGACAAGAGCTACTTGGTGGAACATTATGTTGTGGTTAAAATTACATGTGTGTGAAGAAACTACGTCATGCGAAGGAATGTTACAAAAAAATACAAGGCTTCAATGGGTCAAAAGAATGGAAGAAACAAATCATGGCAATCGTGATGACAACATTTTGGCAGATATGGAAATCGAGGAATGATTGGGTCTTTAACGGATATAAAGGATCGATAGGAAAAATAGTTGACGAAGTGAAAGAAATGTCGTTCTTGTGGATTAAAGAAAGATCGAAGATAAAAAATCTGGTTTGGGAAAGGTGGAAGGATTTTAATATAAGAGACATAATCAAGTAATGTTGTAATTTTATTTTCTGTTTTTCGTACCTTTTTGTAATTGTACTTTTGGGTTTTACAGCTTGCTGACCCGTGTTCTATAATCATAGAATTTCCGCCGTTTAAAAAAAAATTTAAGATTTATCGGTTTTAATGTTTCATGTTTGAAGAATTAAAATAAAATTCATGATTAAATTTTCAAACAAAGATTTACTTGATTCTTTTATGAAATGTCTTTTCATTAAACTATGCTATAAAAAATTTAAAAAAATTACTATCTTTTTAAAACAAAGGGTTAATCTTTTTTAAATAACCTTATCGTTTTGGTAAATTGTGGGTGTCGTCACATAAAAGTCGGGAACATTGAATTTTAGGTACAACTGCCCACATGAAAACAATGCCTTGAAATCTGAAACGGGTGGTTTAATTTGTGTTATTCAACCCGAAAATGAGTCGGATGGACCCATCTTCAAACTCTAGCTTGGTGTGTTCAATTTGTTTATGATTGTAGGCAGACTCATATTTTATTATTCTTAGGATCGTGAGAACACGCTACTGGTAAGTTTATGATACTTCATAAAAAAATCTTGCTATTTAATGGCTTCTATTAAAACGCACATTTACACTGGATGTGTGACCTTCAAGATGTTAAAAACTTAAAACAGAAAACCATTAGACCATCCGCTTTGGGCTAACGCCTAGGTCCAGGTGGCGTCCGGTGGGTGTGGTGGGGCGGGGCACACGACAGATGGGGCGGGGTTGGTGGCATGAGAGAGGGAGGCGTGAAGAAGAAGGGAGTTGGTGGGGCCAAGTCCATCAATCAATAAGGTTTTTTCTTTTCTTTTTTTAACTTTTTAAATTTTAGCATTATTTTAATAGGGCCTAGAATGAAACCATAGTAGAGTTTAGTGAAAAAAGGAGTGAACGGAAATGGTGTAATGATATATCAATAAGACCATGTGTAGTGGTAAATCAATATAATGCCCCCACCATGGGGCGTTTTGCGACACGTGTCATCCCAATCAGCATGGGGCATTATAGCATAAAGTGGTGTAGTGGGGCATTATTCCAATAACGCCCATGCAATCATTTCCCAATTTTTTTTTTAATTTAAAACATAAAAAACTTCATTAATTTAAAATAAAAATTACACTACTTGAAAAAAAAAACCGAAATAAAAAACAGAAAATTAAAAAACCTAAAAAGAAATAAAGTTAAAATTTACCTTTTGTTTTTTTCCCCACCAAAGGTCTCACCACTCCCTTATCCCTTCTTCTTCTTCTTCTTCTTCTTCTTCTTCTTCTTCCCCACCACCTCCAACTTCAAAAAAAAACCAATCTCTTCTTCATTAAAAAAAAAAAAAAACCAATATATTCTCTCATTGGCCAGTCAAACCAAAGTCAAGCCATCACAATCCCATTTTGGCGTTTTAATAAACACGCCGGGGGCATTTTTTTTTCAAAAATAACGCCGGAAAACGCCGGCCGTAGTGGGGCTCGGGGCGTTTTTTTTTGAATTTTTTTTACCAACAACGCCCGAGTACGGGTGGTCTAAGGTAGCAGTTACATTGTAATGAAAGAGTAGCATAGAGTGAAAAGAGTGAGAGAACCATCATAATACATGGCCTTTTAGAAGTTGAATTTAGCTAAGACCTCTAAATTTGCCACATGCTGATATAACATCTTCTTTACCAAGAAGTGCTAAGGGTGAATGGGGTGGGTGTGGTAAAGGTAGCGGTGAAACCTTTTTACCGTGTGGGGAACATCGCCGCCGTTCCCCTTTGCCGCGGGGTTGAGTATATTTGGTGTTTAGTCACCGATTCCTTCAAATAATTTGACCGTTGATTTTTTGAACGTTGAGATGCTTTTTTGACCGTTTATGAACGTTGGGTTTTATAAAAAATAAAAATAATTTACAATTTTACACTATATAACCCAACCCAAATCACAATTTACCTTAAACAATTCATACCAAATTCTCACTATCCCATTTTCTCATTTCTCCAAAACTATTATCTAAAATAGCGGATGAAATACCATTGTTTTTCCACCTGATACTATTGACGACAAGTTAGCTTCAACCGATAGTAGCATATTTTTTCCAAAATCTCATCGAGCAAGCCGAACTACAAGACACGGCCACATCAAGCAAAAAATGATGTGTTCGTCGTGATCGTGAGAGTGGCCACGAAACCCTTATGGCGGATTATTTTGTCGAGCACCCGAAATACAACGATAATATTTTTCGTCATAGGTTCCATATGTCAAAACGTTTGTTTTTAAAAATTGTGAGCGACGTGGAAGCGAATAACTCGTGGTTTGAAGAGGGCGTGAATGCGAGAAAGAAGAAGAGTTTTACACCGTTGCAAAAAGTTACATCGGCGATTAAACAACTTGCAGTCGGTAACCCTACAGACGAGAACGACGAGTATTCACATATGGCCGAAAGGACTTCCCGCGAATGTCTAGAATATTTCTACGAAATGTGTTGTAGCCCCCGACCCCTACCCCGGGAGCGGGAGCCGCGAACAATCAGCTGGTGGTATCGGTTTTTGTTAATTTAGCAACGGAAATGAGACATCAGGACTGTAGTTAGGAAATAATTTCAGAGTTTCAAAACACCAAACTTTTATCATAAATAAATGAGATAAAACCCATGTTCCGTTAATAATACATTTATAGGGATAAACCCTAGTTGAGATATCTGATTTTTCGGATATTTCGGATCGGATTTTTGGATACGGATAGTTTTGAACACCCCTAATTAAAATATAAGAAAAAATGGTAACCTGATGACCTGGTAATCACACACTATTAGAACTTATAAGGAAGTTTAGTTACTTTAAAGAGACAAATTTTTGGATGATTTAATTGGAACAATAAGCAAACTTGGTTACATTTCTGTGGCATTTTTCCTTTGTTTTAACCCCAACTTATGAGTTAATTAATTTGCAGGATGAGTAACTTACTCGTTAACTTCTCTTTTTCTTCTTCAGAGACATATGCAGCAAATCCATTGAAGCTTCTTTCATTGCTCCGTATCAGAGCTTGGCTTGCAAAACTGTTATTTTAGAAATTAGAAATAAAAATTAGTTATATATATATTTTCAAATTCAATAGTTAAAATCATGATAAGATATACCTGAGATGAATAACTTTATTAATTATTTGCGAGTGATGTAGTGAAGGCGAGTATTCACCCTTAGGGAGAGATCTCATATAAGCAATATAAATCTGTAAAATTTTACATCCATAAGCACTACAGTTAAACAAGAACATAAGCAAATTACATGCTCATAGAGTATAGATGGACATGTTGAGTAAAATTTGAAGTCTAGCCTTTTTTGTAACTTATATAATGATCTGATCATGACAATAAGACAACGACAAACTTGAATTAAAAAAGTAACATATGTTATGTCCGAAGCGGCTCAAAAGAATATAATAATCAATAGGTAACAATTGACTAACCTTTCGTTCATTTAGGGAGGAGACCAAAGACATGAATATGCATATAGTTAGAAAAAAAGTTTGACATCCCCATTAGTAGCAAGAACCAAATACAAGTTGTAACACTCCAACCTGAATATTTTGGATCGGATTTTCGGATACGGATTTTTCGGATATTTTTGGGATATTTCGGAAATTTTTCGGATATTTTTGATATATTTGGATATTCGAATATCCGATTTTTCGGATATTTCGGATTCGGATATCAGATATTTCGGATCGAATTTTCGGATACAGATAGTTTTGAACACCCCTAATTAAAATATAAGAAAAAAACGGTAACCTGATGACCTGGTAATTACACACTATTAGAACTTATAAGAAAGTTTAGTTACTTTAAAGAGACAAATTTTTGGATGATTTAATTGGAACAATCAGCAAACCTGGTTACATTTCTATGGCATTTTCCCTTTGTTTTAACCCCAACTTATGAGTTAATTAATTTGCAGGATGAGTAACTTACTCGTTAACTTCTCTTTTTCTTCTTCAGAGACATATGCAGCAAATCCATTGAAGCTTCTTTCATAGCTCCGTATCAGAGCTTGGCTTGCAAAACTGTTATTTTAGAAATTAGAAATAAAAATTAGTTATATATATATTTCAAATTCAATAGTTAAAATCATGATAAGATATACATGGGATGAACAACTTTATTAATTATTTGTGAGTGATGTAGTGAAGGCGAGTATTCACCCTTAGGGAGAGATCCCATATAAGCAATATAAATCTGTAAAATTTTACATCCAGAAGCACTACAGTTAAACAAGAACATAAGCAAATTACATGCTCATAGAGTATAGATGGACATCTTGAGTAAAATTTGAAGTCTAGCCTTTTTTTGTAACTTATATAATGATCTGATAATGACAATAAGACGACGACAAACTTGAATTAAAAAAGTAACATATGTTATGTCCGAAGCGGCTCAAAATAATTTAATAATCAATAGGTAACAATTGACTAACCTTCTGTTTATTTAGGGAGGAGACCAAAGACATGAATATGCATATGCATATAGTTAGAAAAATGTTTGACATCCCCATTAGCAGCAAGACCCAAATACAAGTTGTAACACTCCAACCTGAATATTTCGCATCGGATTTTCAGATACGAATTTTTCGGATATTTCGGATATATTTGGATACTTCGGATATTTTTCGGATATTTTTGGATATTCGGATATCCGATTTTTCGGATATTTCGGATTCGGATATCGGATATTTCGGATCGGATTTTCGGATACGGATAGTTTTGAACACCCCTAATTAAAATATAAGAAAAAAACGGTGACCTGATGACCTGGTAATTACACACTATTAGAACTTATAAGGAAGTTTAGTTACTTTAAAGAGACAAATAAAGTTCGGATGATTTAATTGGAACAATACGCAAACTTGGTTACATTTCTGTGGCATTTTCCCTTAGACTTAAAACGATTAACTTTTAAAAGGAAAGTTCTTTTTATAAAATATTTATTTTTCCTTTTGTAACTATATTTATATATCTATTTCTATTCTTTCTATTTATATACTATTATTTTGCAACAATGTTGTGCAATTGGAGTTGTATTGTGTGCATTGTGCTTTGTAAGATGATTTTCCACTATGTATCGAACCGGTACCGGTACCGACTTTTGAGATTTTCGGTACCGGTATTTTCCGGTTTTTACCCTCAAATACCGGTACCGAACCGTACCGTACCGGGTATATTTGGTACCGGTACCCACTTTTAGGGATTTTCGGTACCGGTCGGTTCCGAGCTCATCCCTATTTGCAAGAATCCTACAATTTATAAATTTATGCTTGGTTTTTGTTACGATTTTGTAACATTAATATTTTTTGATCTAGCCCATTTCATTAACCTGCACTTGATTACAGTTTGCACGAACTGAAATTTATAAATATGTGTTTGCTTTTTGCTATGGTTCTTTAGCATCATATTATGTGTTCAACTCAAAAAGCCCCACGACGCAACACGCACAGGTCTTTATCCTAGTTAATAACAAAAGGTAACGTCGAAATACGTATAGTACAAATAATACAAGCATAGGGTAGAGTACAATTTTTAAGCATAGTCATTTTATTATGAATTCTTATATTATTTAAAAAAACTAAACCTTTAATATATAATGTTTTTTATTTATAAAATTATGAATACGTATTTACGTCGCGATATAACCTTTACTCAAAATTGAGTTGTGAATTAAATGATCAAAGCACAAACATATATGTCATTAAAGTTTCACGGTTTTGTTATAAAGTAACTTTCTTTACCATTTTTGTTATTTTAATAATATAATATAAATTTCATATATACAGTTTATAAACGTTGATCCATTATAAAATTCCGAATATATAATTGCGACGTGCTTCTTTTTATAATTTTATGAACGTTTCGCTTAAACTTTCTAGTCAAAGGAAAACAAGTCAAACATTACTTATTTGTGGTTTTTTACCTTGACGAACTACCAATACCTTTTGATCATAGGTACCGATATTCGTTTTTATGGTTTTTCCGACGTTTTTACCAGTGCCGTGACGAAACGAACCGAATTCGACGGAAGAATATCGGTACCTGTATCGGTAAAATCGTTGTCAGTTACTGTTGCTACAACAAATACAAGACCAAGGCCTGTAGCGATATCTCAGGGGTAAAAGGGTTCAAGGTTTCAGTTAGTCTAACACAGGTCGTGGGGTCCCCCCACGTTTGCAAGACGTGGAGAGAGGTTCACTAGTATTATTGTTATTCTCCTTAGATTCTGAACTGATTAGAAATCAGCCCATAGAGCAATCGTTAGAGAAGATGAATTATTTAGTGTGAAAAAGAGAAGCGAGCATGAAGCTAGTTCTCATGGGAGAAGAAGAAGAGAAGCAAGCATGAAGCTAGTTCTCGAGAGGGAGAGGAAGAATCAGAGAGTTGGAATGATCTCTGCTCATCCTGGAGTCCCCTTGCATGTTTGTCATGGCTTGCACTTTATAGGAGAAGAGGTTTCTCAAAGGAGAAACCTTTGACTAGTGAACCTGGCTTGCAGTGAGGGACTTACCCTTTTAGGGGTTGAAGGGTTTGGACCTGCGGACAAAAGGGTGTGCTCTCCCACTTGCGGCTGGGCAGGAGGTATTAAAAGTACCTATAAGTAGGTATTTATGTGGGTAATAAACCCTTAAAAGGGTATTCTCTGATTCCCACTCTAACTAGGTCAATTGTCGGGTCAAAGCTAACTTTAAAAAGTCAACAGAATACTTATTTTCAAATTAATGCATAATTAGCAATGTAGGATCCATGTAACCTGTTTTATCATTAATATAACTTGGTAATTAATGTAAGAACATGTCTAAACATGTTCAACCCGACAATTTTAAGATTAGACTCGGTTCGGAACCGAAAGTCGCATAATTTTACTTTTGCTTTGACTTTCAGTTCTGACCCGTTTAAACCTATTTTAGGATTGCCTTAGAGCTTCTTTTGAACCTAGTTACATGTTAGTATAACCCTCTGTGATTATACACCTTGGTTCAATAAGATATCCGATTCACATGCATGTTTCCGTTAAATGCTTATATGTTGACCATTATGCCCAAATGACCTTAAAATATGATTTTTGAAAATATAAAAGAGTAGACACCTTGGTTACTGATTTATAAACTCGTACCCAAAATTTGACATCAGTTAGAGGTCTAGATTAAGAGTTATGCTCATTAGCGTAATTAGAAGACTTTTTATGAATTAAATGGCATAATTTGCATATAGCCTATCTAAACCCGGTTTTTAATACCAAACTTTTTACCCACTGATGTAATATAATATTTTGGGATTTTTAAAGATTTTTAATCAATTTTAGGCTGAGCATAACATAGGGTTGTAGCTTTAATTCGGTTAATGTCGGTTTTGCCCTTTTGAGCTATAAAATAAGTTTTTCAAATATTTTTGACCCCAAACCTTTTGCTACTGATTTTATATGATAAATAAATTATTTTAAATATTCTGGAATAATAAAAATATCAGCTTTCTATATACAACCCGGAAATGGCTCCAGATCGCCTTTTTAAGCGTTTTTAACGCATAGTATGTATTAAAACTATTTTAAACACATAAGGTTTGATACCTACTGACATTTTAAGTATATTTTTATACTTTGACAGTAAGCTAAAGTTTTAAACTCAGAATTCCAATTTTGACCTTTTTAGCCTAAGTGAAATTACCAAAATACCCCTAAGGTGCATAATTTGGTTTTAAATGATGAATTTCACATATATCTAGTACCCTACTGTTATAACTTATTAAATTAAGTATATTTACTAAATAAATCAGACCTGTAACTCAGATTACTAATTAAACTCTTTTATAACCTTTTAAATGACCAAAATGCCCTTACAAGGCATAGTTTGAGTTTAAATCCATTTCGGGCATAATAGAAGATATCTTACTGATGTCGCAACATATTTAAGGCACGTTAACTTAGAAAACCTGTATATGGCTTTTATGGTTACCCGTTACGCATCCTTCGCGTTCGGTTCGGTTCGGTTTATGTAACTAGTTTGCATAAATTGACCGAAACGGGTCAAACCTTATCATTTTTGTCTCAAAATCCAGAATGTGTTTAGTTTACCCATGTTATACAAATCTTCAAACTTTTCGGGTCTAAATCACATTCCATCCCGGTCATCGCTTAATCGTGCGTTTGAACCGTATCTTCCTTTAAAACTAACCGGTCTAAGTTTAGGCTTAATTAAAGACCTGTTAGGAATCTAATAGGTTATTATAAACCTTCGTTCCAGAATAGGAGACCCGGTAAAAGCTATCTGTACTTGCTGATTTGATACGGCTGGGATTAAATTTATATTTAGCTAAGGTAAATACTTTTAACTTATTTTCCCTATACGGGCTTGGGGTATGGTATATAAAATACCGCTTGGTCAGGCATTGAATCTTTAATCGAATAGAGGTTAAACCATTGATATGCTCCGTTTGGAAATGTTTTGTTTCCTTAAAGCCTTTGGGGGGTTAATGACCATGTCCCGGATATCCTTGGCATCATTTTACGAAATGGCCACGACCTAAGCACGGGGTGTAGGCGTACACCCGTCAGTGCCTAAACAAATAATGTGGTGTGTCTGTTGATCTTTAACCCGGCATAAACCGGGCTACTGAACGCATAAGAAACATGTAATTCTTTTACAAGATTATATTTAAATAATTATCCCAAGTTATAAAAAGTTTTGTGCCACGTGCATTCAAATCAATTTTATTAAACTTTTCAAAATGAGTCAGTTAAATTATATTTACCAGTGTAAACTGACGTATTTTCCCAAAAAAGGTTAAGTGCAGGTACTACTCGAACTAGGCTAGCTTTCTCCTAGCGTCCACAATAAGTCTCGCAAACTTGGATGCCATAAAACTATTGAACAATGTCTCCTTTTTATTTTGATCCGCCTGTGGATCTATTTCAACTATATCGTGATACTTAATATTACAATTTATTAAAGTCGAAATGATTCTATCTTTGCTTCCGCTGTGCATTTATATATTGTGTTGTTTGACTATGACGATATCAACTACGTCACGATACTCCCCACCGGGCCCACCGGTAATACGTGGAAATATCGGGGTGTGACAGTGGTGAAGGTTCCACCAATGTTAATCCAGAAGAGGTTTATGTGCTGGATTGGAGGGTCACAGTTGGTGACAGCTTCAAGTCTTCATCCGTTTGTGAGGATTCTTACCCATTTTGCTCCTCCTACTGTTCGATGTTCTTGCTCATCTATGGACGATGAACTGATGATTTCGAAAATGATGATGGGTGCTTGCAACCTTGCTTCTTTAGGGTGTATCCCGATTTCGCAAAAGGATGCAAGAATATGAAGTCTTTTCGAATAAGAGGGATGAGATGAAAGCTTCAATGGTTGCTTTGAAAGAAGCTAAGGGCTACGCTGAGAAGGAGAAAGCATTGTTGTTTGAAGATTTGAGGAGTTTTCTTCCTGCACAAGACTGATATGGTTGAGTTGGAAAAACGCTTGGAGACTGACAAAGTTCAAGTCAGGGTTGATAAGGCTGCCTTGGAGGTTCAGAAAAAGGCCTTCTTGGAGGAGAAAAAAATGGTTAAAGGCTTCACTTTCCCAGGTAACTGGTGATAATAAATGGCTCATTGAGCATGGATTTCATCAAGTGGTTACCTATCTTCTCCATTCGTCAGAGTTTAACAAAGTCTTGGGTGATGTGTACACCGAGCTTCTTGCTCATGTGAGACACCAAGGTTTGTTTGCTGGTTACAAAGCTTTGTGAACCTGGGGATCCTTGGGAAAAATCTTATCTTTTTCAACCCAAAGCCTTAAAGTCTTCAAGGGAACAGTTTTTAAGATTGAGTATATGATTTACCCTTATGTGAGTGAAGTCTCCAAGTGTTTTGGTAAACCTTTGCCTGTTTTGTAGGAGCTAAAACCCCAGGGCCTTAATGAGGTTGTTTGCAACGAAGTGTTGAAGTCACTCTCGAAGAAACGTCCTTGCTCCGGAGATAGCGAGGAAACGTGTTCTGAAGGTGGTGAGGGCTCAAAGGGTTCAAGCCTTGATGCCTCCGAGACAGCGGGTGTCGTAGGGAGGAAAAAGAGGATGGCTAAAAACACCCAAGATGATGGGGTTTCGAATAAAGATGATGCAGCAAAGTCTATCAATTCTGATGCTGCCAAATGAAGAAGAAACTTTAATTCATAGCTTTCTTAGCAAGTCGAACAATGTTATGGGTTGTTTGCTTAAACATCTTTTTGTTTTAAGGGAACCGTTTAGGTCCTTTGGTGGTTAAAGCCTGGAAGGCTTGTGGACAATGTTTTATATTTGATGGCCAGTATGGCCCTTGCTATCTTTAACTTATCTTGCTATGTTTATTGTGTTGTTATGTTTACTCCCTTGTGTTTTCATTGCTTTTGTATGTTGTCTTTGTTTTGGGCGGTGCATCTTATGTTACTTATACCTTAAAGGGTTCAGTGTTGCAGTCAATTAGCCTTAGGATATTTTTAACAAGAAGATACAACCTCTATCCTATGTATGACATTCACTTAGAGTCTTTTTGGTTCGTAAGCCAATGTTGTGGCTTAAGGAACATTTGGTGTAGGCTGTTCAAACCCGTCTATGAGACATGATTTTTAAGATTTCTCTGAGTCTCATGGAGTTGTATTGATTTAGGAACTCACCCTTTATATAGGTCCATTCAACCCTTGAACCTATTGAGCGATGTGGCCTGGGAGCTCATCCCCTTATATGGCCCTTGCCATGGAGTTTCTTGCTAGGTTCTCAACCTGATTATAGGATAGAAAGACAAATTTTGATTCATCGTTCATTCATTTCAAAGTACTTTGATTACTAGGGGAATATAACAACTTTTGGGAACTATTTGTAACACGTTTTGGTTAAACATGGAACCTTTTAAGGTTTTTGCCATTCCAATGGCGGGGAAGCTTTTTGCCTTGCGGACCTGCCAACTTGTATGATCCCCCTTTTGTGGGCTTTAAGGATAGTGTATAGCCCTTCCTACTTAGGGCCAAGCTTTCCTTGCCTTTCTTTCTTGCATGCCTCATTATTTCGAAGCACAAGGTCCCCAGGCTTGAAGCGTTCATGCTTTACCCGTGTATTGTAATACAATTCCATGTTTTGCTTATACCTTGTTTTTTGTATGGCTGCTTAATCACAAGCCTATTCGAGGAGTTCCAAATTCAACATCGTTTCTTTCTTATTTGGCTTGAGGTCGATGTTGAATGTTCTTTGTGTTGTTACTCCGGTTTCAGCTAGGATTACAGCCTCTGATCCAAACACTAGGTTGTAGGGTGTTTTCTTGTGGCTCGTTTTCTCGGTTTTCCCATAGCACATTGGGAAGTTATTCGAGCCAGTTGTTGTCGTATCTTCTCAATCGAGATTTAATCCCTTCAACAATGTTGCGGTTTGTCCTATCAACCTGGCAGTTGGATTGTGGTAAGCTACCAAGCTGAATACTTGAGTTATTCTAAACTCCTTACACTAGGAGCTAGAAGGCTTCTCGACAAACTACTTCCCGTTATCCGTGACTAGTACCCCTGGGACCCCAAAACGATAGATTATGTTTTCCTAAACGAAATCAATGACCAGTTTCCCTGAGATTTTTGCCAATGGTTTTACTTATGGCCACTTGGTGAAGTAGCCCACGGTTACCAATAAGAACTTGACTCCTTCTTTGGTTGGTGGGAATGGACCAACAATGTCCATACCCCACTTGTGAAATGGCCAAGCCGAGGAGGTGGGAATGGGGTCATGTTTGGGGCTTTTGGGTACCAGAGCATGTAACTAAAAAGCTTCACATTTTCGCAGTTGTCCGGAGGTATCTCGATACATGGAAGGCCAAAAGTTTCTGAGGTTCATCAACTTTGACACTACCGATCTTGGGCCATAGTGAGCTCCACATATCCCTTCGTGAACCTCTTTGATCAGATATTGGCTTTGTTCTGGGCCAACGCATCGAAGTAGTGGTGCAAGGTATCCTTTTTTGTAAAGGATATCTCCTTGTAACACATACTGCCTTGACTTGATACGAACCCTTTTAGCCTCAGTCTGGTCATTAGGTAATTCACCATTTTGAGGAACCTTACAATGGGAGTCATCCAATTTGGCCCTTTTTAGTGATCACATCTTGAACCTCAAGTTTTTGGATGGATGGGGTTTTTAATACCTCAACTAGTACCTTCTTGGTGAGGTGGGCAAACGTAAGAGATGCAAGCTTGCTTAGTGCATCAGCTCTCTTGTTTTGAGATCTTGGAATTTATTTGATGGCACATGTTTGAAATGCGTTCATCAATTCCTTTGATTTCTCTCGTTACTTATTCTTGTTGGGTTCTTTTGCTATGTAGTTGTTATTGTCTTGGCATGAGAGAGTTTGTGAGGACTTGAAGCTTTTGAATCCCCATTTCTTTGGCTAGCTTTAGCCAAGTGATCAATGCTTCATACTCAGCTTCGTTGTTTGTAGTCTGACATTCAAGACGAATGGCATACGTGAATTCCAATTCGTTAGGATCAATTAGAACTAGCCCTGCTCCTGACCCTTCAATGCTGGAAGCTCCGTCGGTAAAGAGCTTCCAGGTATGGGGGTCGGAGGGTTCAGTGGAGGCTGTATTGACTTCCGTTGTGACTTCTTTAGGGACTTCTATGATGAAGTCAGCTGGGACTTGGGCTTTGACAGCTTTTCTCGGGACATAGGTAATTTTTTGTTCACCTAGTTTTCACAACCCATTTGGCTAATCGTCCGGAATTTTCTTGTTTTTCAAGCACATTCTTAATAGGTTAGTCAGTGACCACTTGTATCGGGTGTTACTGAAAGTACCTTCGAAGCCTTCTAGCCGTTTGGACTAGGGCTAGAGCAAGTTTTTCCAAAGAAGAATATTTGATTTCTGCAAATTTTGAAGTTTTGAAAAAGTAAACGGGTATCTGAACTTTGTTTCGTTCAATGATCAGAGCCGTACTTATGGTCTTTTCAGCAATCGAAAGGTAGATAGAGGTCGTTCCTCCTGTTTCAGGAGCCAAAATGGCTGGGAGTGAAGCCAAGTGTTGCTTCATTTGGTTGAAGGCTTTCTTTTGAGGTAAAACGCTTCAAAGCTGTAAGCTTTCCATCGAAAGTCTTTCTTGTTAGCACATCCCTTGAGGGTTGGCTTTTATGCTTTGTTTCCCCATGATGTGCCGTAGAAACGAGCACTTGACTGGATTAAGCTTCATGTTGATCTTTCTCGAGTTTTGGAAGGTTTCTTGTATGTCATCGAGCATTTGGTATTCCGTTTTGCTTTTGATCACCAAATCGTCAACATAAGCTTTAATGTTCTTGCTGATTTATCCGGCAAACGCTCAGACGTTGATAAGTGGCACCTGCATTTCTTAAACCAAAAGGCATTTTTTGATAGCAAGATATACCTTTATCAGTGTGGAATGTGGTTTTTTCTTCATCTTCTTTTTTCATTAGGATCTGATGGTAACCCTTTTAGGCGACAAGAAAATACTTGAACGGGAAGCCTGTGAGCGAGTTATCCTTGAGGTCTATCTGGGGTAGCGGGTAGCAATCCTTAGGGCATGCCTTGTTCAAGTCTTTATAATCGATACACATTCTCCAAGACTTGTCGGGTTTTCGAACCATTACAGGATTGGCCACCCATGATTGATACTTGACCTCTTGAAGGATCCGGCTAGAACAATTTTTTCCATCTCTAGGCACTCTGCAAGGCTTCTTTCAGGGGCTTGACTCCGTTTTTTTTTTGTATAATCGGCTTAACATCAGGTGGGATCCATAACTCATGTTCAACAATGCTACGAGGGATGCCGGTCATATCTTCCGGGCACCAAGCAAAGACATAGTGCAAGAGCGGCTTTTAAAGGTATGAGAGGGTTTCATTGGAAATGTTAGTGTTTACCTTTATCCCCTGTTGAGGATATTTTATGTCCAACCCTTGTTCATCATCTTCGTCCTTTCTTGAGCTTTCCCCTTCAACCACAAAAGTTTCTTGGGTAGGTTGAAGGGTTGCTATCCCTTTTTCAGTGGGAAACTTCATAGTGCCTTGACCAGCTGAAACTGCCGTTCCGAATACACTTTGCCCTGGCCTTCCTAAGATGATATCATAGTTGGAAGGGATATTGATCACCGCAAAAGTGAGTTGTTCGGTTCATCCCTTTGTTCTCTCGTTGAACAAACATAATGGGTTATTTGGCCTAAAGGCTTGATAGGTTTGTCTGCGATACCTTCGATGGAGGATTCAGACTGTTGAAGATTTGAACGTTCATCGTCGCTGAGAGGGTTAAAGCATTTCTCAAACATGATTTTGGTGGTTGCACCGGTGTCAATGTAAGCCTTTTGTGTCTTGATGGTTCCTATGTTGGATTCCATCACCAGAGGGTTTGAAAGCAACTCTCCTTCCGGTGGTGGGAAGCAAACATATTGACGTTCCCATGCCTTGGAATGATGGCGTTTGTGGGAAGCTTTGTTTTCAAGATCAACCATGTTCACTTCCTACTTTGCTTTTTCTTCAACCATCTTGTCTTTGACCCCTTTAACCAAGTGAGCCAGTTTGGACTTGACGGCTGCTTTGATCCTCTTTTTGGGTTGGAATCAATCATTGGTATGGTGACCTTTCTATTCGTGAAACTCACAATACTGGTTTGATTTTTGCAATCTTTTGTTTTTTGGCAGAAGTTGAGGAGGGCGGAAGCTGTGTTTTACCTCTTCGGTTGCCAAGATCTCTTGCGGAATCTTGGTCAAGGCTGTAAAGTTTATGGTTTTTTCTCGGCTTATAGGGTTCCGGCCTTCAGACCTTCTGGAATCCGATCCTTTGAACCGTTTGTCATAAGAGCCATACCGGAAGCTCCGGTTAAGAGTTTTTTTATTATTATTATTTTTTAGATTTTTTTTGTTCTTTAATGTCTACAGCTTATTCTCCTCGAATGTGGGCCTCAGCCCTTTTGAGTGCTTCTTCAAGGGTTTTGGGCAGGCATTTATTGAAGTCTCTTGTGAGATATTTGGAATTTAGCATTCATGAACCCTGCAACCCTAATCTTTTCATCGGCGTAAGTTAAATCTTCCTTCTTGTACCTTTCGATGAAGTCTCTGAGACTTTCATCATCACGTTGTTTGATCCGGAAGATTATCGTGGCGTCCTTGACATACTTCCGTTGTTATGGGAAACCTTTGCTAAGATCGTCAAAGGTCTGAATGCTTCGTTCAGGAAGGTCATTAAACCATAAGCGTGAAGACCCTTCAAGGGTTTATATGAACATGAGACAACATTCGGGGCTGGGCAATTTTACAATTCTTGCTGCCCCGGCAAAGATTTGGAGGTGGTCTTAAGTACCGTGATGGCATCTTTATATGGGTTTGAAACTCGTAATCAACGATTTGTTGGGTGAAGCAAGACCAGTTGTTAGGCTTGTAGGGTTTTGAGAGGTCTTCTACTACCCTTGAAGCTGGGTTACCGCTTGAGGTACCCTGGCAGGGTGGCCATGGCTTGTTTTCACGAAGTAGCAATGGGAGAGGGAAGACTTGAAGCTGGTGACTGCCATAATTGATCAAGAGTGGTTTCATACCCAATAGGTGCACCTGTTGTAACGGGTCGGGAGGTAAATAAGGGAAAAGTTGTTAGACTTGGCCTCCCAAAAGCTCAAGGGCTTGAGTGGTTGGTCTGTCACACTAGGACTAGCTTCAAGGTAAGACGTGGCTGAACGTGAGCTGCTAAAAGGAAGAGATAGAGGGCCAGGTGACAATGAGGGTTCAGACTCCTTATAATTTAGTCTTATTCTCACCCTTTTTTCCCTTTCTAAGCTCACATGCTAGTTGAGAAGAAATCTCAGTTGTAAGAAATTTCTAGCTACTCCCTCGGGTGTTAGATCTATGCGTTCCGGTGTATGCATTGCATCGATTTGAGTAGGTGCAACCCCTGATCAAGATGGGGTTGGTGTTTGAAAAGAAGTGAACTCCGGGAACATATCCGGGTGGAGTACTTCCGGGAGTAGAAAGAGGTGTAGATCGGACCGGTGAGATCCGACCAGAATTTGGTGTTAAATCGGTGTTGTTAGGCACCTGATTTACCTGACCAAGAGACTCGCTTTCAGACATGATGTAAAGAGAAAATGGAGCTACACAACTGGTCTTTAAGATAAAATAAGCGGCATAGCCCCACGGTGGGCGCCAACTTGTTGCTACAACAAATACAAGACCAAGGCCTGTAGCGATATCTCCGGGCTAAAAGGGTTCAAGGTTTCAGTTAGTCTAACGCAGGTCGTGGGGTCCTCCCACGTTGCAAGACATGGAGAGAGGTTCACTAGTATTATTGTTATTCTCCTTAGATTCTAAACTGATTAGAAATCAGCCCTGAGAGCAATCGTTGGAGAAGATGAATTATTTTGTGTGAAAAAGAGAAGCGAGCATGAAGCTAGTTCTCATGGGAGAAGAAGAAGAGAAGCAAGCATGAAGCTAGTTCTCGAGAGGGAGAGGGAGAGGAAGAATCAGAGAGTTTGAATGATCTCTGCTCATCCTGGAGTCCCCTTGCATGTTTGTCATGGCTTGCACTTTATAGGAGAAGAGGTTTCTCAAAGGAGAAACCTTTGACTAGTGAACCTGGCTTGCAGTGAGGGACTTACCCTTTTAGGGGTTGAAGTGTTTGGACCTGCGGACAAAAGGGTATGCTCTCCCACATGTTCTGGTTGCGGCTGGGCAGGAGGTTTCACACGCAAAGGGTGATGTGACAAGGCTCTGACTTGTCCTTTTTACTGTTCATGACAGCTGACCATTTCCGAACTTTTAACCTTTTAACATTTTAAGCTGTTGTGTCTCTAATCAGTTTATTAAGGTTTGAGCTACCCCCGTCATCAGTTACTACTATTATAACCGGTATAAATTTCGTTGAAAACGAAGTTGTCTTTGTTTTTTATCACTTTCGGTTGCTATACCGAGTGACCATACTGTCGTAGTACCGCAACGAACTAAATTGATACCAACCTAAACCACGTCGCAAAACACAAAGAATCCCACTAGTTCTATACAAATAAAAGTTTTTGCTACCATTTCTTTTAATGAGTTTTTCGCCAGGACATAACAGATTTAGTTAATTATATGTGTTAATGGAAATTAGCTGTAAGATTCAAATATTATGTAATTAAATTCTGCTTATATTATAAGTAAATAAAATATGCATGTCCTACACCCATTTGGTGCTACAATAATTTCTGGCCCACTTATATTCTTTCTTCTTGCAATAAACAAAATACTACAACATTGTCGTGTATTGATTAAATGAAAAAAAAAACAAATTTAACCTGTACCAATTGTTATAGAAATTCGAAAATAAACTGAGCAGATTAGATGGGTTGGTTAGATCTGTCAAACCAGTATAGAACCCATAAGATTCCGCGGGTTTAAGATTTCCTACACGCATATATATATATATATAGAGCTATACGTGTCGTATAGGAGTCTGATTGAGGGGAAGGATCCACTAAAAAGTTGATTTTGCCTAAGTAGACTAAGAAGGATTGTGGTGATGATATGTGGCACACCTAATTAGTAGGAAGGAAGGGTATTTTGGTCCTTATAAATAGGAGTGAAAATGACATGTGACACCACTTTTGTTTTGTTTTTTTAGGAATACAACAAAAAAATCTAGTACAAAAAAATCTAGCACAAAAAATCTAGTACAAAAAATGTAGTACAAAAAAAAAATATAGCACAAAAAAATATAGTACAAAAAAATATAGCACGAAAAAAGTCAGCAAAAAAATGTAGTACAAAAAAATCTAGCACAAAAAAATGAGAAAAAAAAAATTTAAGACAAAAAAATACAGCACAAAAAATTTAGCACAAAAATACAGTATAAAAATCTAGCACAAAAAAATGTTATACAACATAGAAATACAACACATTTTGGTGGGTTTTTTTAGTCTTCATATTTTATATAGCAATATGGTACTCAAATTAAAGATAAAAAGACGCTCGATTTTACGGTGAAATTTTTATGAAAAAATAATGTCGTATAAAAAAGTTATGAACGTTTAAAAAATGAGGGTGGAATATGCATGTGACTTGCATGTGGAGAGAGAAAATCCATAAATATGATTTTCCCAAGATACCCTTGCATTCCTCCTTTCTCCTACCCTTTCATCTTAACCATTGATTTGAAAAATGAATGGTTAAGATTCCTTCTTAGGCTACTTAGGCAAAATCCACTTTTTAGTGGATCCTTCCCCGTCTGATTGATAGCTCATTAATCCAATCTTAACAGAAGCGAACCCTATACGCCACGTATAGTGCTATACGTGTTGTAAATGGGCCATCCAAACAATTACTGAGGATGTCCAAATATATTGACAAAAATTTGCTAACTTTATTAAATGTATTCCCACGGCAAATGGAGGACCCAAGCCATTTTATTGATTTCTAGGGTTGTAAATAAATCAAATGTTTAGGGAATCATTCGATGAAAAATTCGTCAACTAGAAGGGTAATTCGGCCATATAAAAGGACCGAATTCCCCTTCTCGTTAACAAAAAAATGGATGAAGTTAATCTAGTGGACTAAAATGGCAACGGTAAGACCTTTTTTGACCCACAGGCGAAAAGTGAAACCTTTGAACTAAACAGAAAAACTGGTCCAAATCACAGGGAGTAAAATGACATTTAACTCTAAAATATATATCACAAAAAGGGGGTGGATATTGGTTTGGGTCATGATCACACGCTTAGGATAGTGATTTTGTATGGTAGATTAGAGGGGGATCACATGGCGCTGACGTAGAGGGTCATGGTGGTCATGACCACACCCTATAGCCTTAGAGAATACACCCCTCAAGTCTCTAGCTAACCATGTATGTATTTGCTTTTATGTATGTACATATGTTCACACTTGTTATACACATTTTCTAGCTTTTAATTTCATCCATTTTTTTCTTTCTAGTTAAGTCGTATATATATATATATTTTTTTGAACGGCAAATTTGGATCACTGACGGACCATTGGAGTATCATCGTGCCACCAGAGGAACCACCCGATCATATCCAACTCCACTAGGCATAATGCCACACCAATTCAGGGGAAACCCAATAAACATGGGAAAACCCCCTTGTGAGAATCGAACCCAGGACCTATTGGTCCCAAAGCCTTATCCCACCACCAAGATGCCACTAGGCTATAAAGCCATGGGCGTTAAGTTGTATTAATATTTACTAGTTTATTAATACTTAATAGTTAAGTTGTATTAATATTTACTAGTTCATTTATACTTAATTTTCATGGTAATCTAAATTTAGAAAAACCCGGTTTTTTATCATCTTGACCATACCCGAAACCAGTTTTAAGAAGAAAAAAACAGTTTGTGCAACTCTACTGGATGGTATATGTTTTCTCAATCTACATCGTAGATACATGTTTTTTTTGCCAATAAGGCAGTGGTGAGGTGGTTGGGAAAAGATTTGGTGTTCCTTGTGACCCAGGTTCGACTCCCACTCTGCCCATTATTTTCTGCGGCATCCAGGTGAAGGGCAAATACGGGTGGCACCGGTTCGTCTTGAATGGGAGGCGAGATTTTACCAATTATTCCACTGTTGTGCCTTCGGGCGGGTGGAGGTCGGGTTTCCGCGCAACTGGGAGAGCCAAGGGGCTGGCAGCGGCCGAGTAGTCGACCTTGACCACAGCCAGTGGCGGATTTTGCCCGTTGAACATGCCAAGGCCGAAAGACACGGGCACTAAAAAAAGCCCGGACACGCCCGGGCCAAACATAGTATATATAAAAAATTTCGATCGAAATGCTGAAAATTAGCACTACGCCTGAAAAACTTGCCCGGGCCTTGGCCCTGCTACGGCTCTTCTAAGAACCGCCCCTAACCATAGCGCTCGGTATCACGGTGATTGACACATCGTTCCTTGTCGTGAAAAAAAGAATACATGTTTTTCTTTTACAAGAATATAAGAAATTAACAAGTGGTGAAGGTCCTTATCTTAAATAACCAGATATGTGGGCCTTACGGTGAGCCCATATCATTTCGGAAAACAGGTGGTTCACTTGTTGGTCTAGTGGTTAGTTACTTGGTTTCTTTCCTTGAGGTCTTAAGTTCAACTTCCACTAGCATCACTTTGAAGGAAATTGGTGGTGGCGATGAAGTTTAGAACTAGGCCTCTCTAGAGGTCGCCAGTTCGAAACCGAGCCGAACCGGGTTTTACCGCAGTGGGCCTTCGGGCGGCGGGTTTTCCCCGGATCTGGTGGCTTGGTGGCTCGGGTATGCATCAAACTCTGACCGTTATGGAGGAGGGGATGCATTTGCTCGATTGAGGGCATCCCAGGATGCTTATCCGGTGATTTAGTTGGCCGTTCAAAAATTTTTTGAAGTTAACCACATTTATCATCAATCAAATCATTATTAAGTCATAATTAATTATGAAGTTTTATTATTTTTCAAGTATCTTAAATCATAAGTTTGGTCTTATTATTAAGTGAATCTATTTCATTTTAGTGTCTGGATTTGTTTCTTTCATTGTAGATTCAGGCTTTTCTTTTACAATAGTAGAACATAACCACAAGAATATAAGTGGTGAAGGTCCATATTTTGAATATTCAAAATGTGGGCCTAACGGATATATGAGCCTAACGGCGAGCCCATATAATTTCGGCAAAACAAACAGGTGGGTCATTTGAAGTTAACCACATTTATCATCAATCAAATCATGAATTAAGTCATAATTTATTAGGCAGAATTATTATCTTACAAGTATCTCATTAGCTATTGTCTTATTTTATTACAATTAAACTGAAACCATTTAATTCTAGTTTTTTTTACTCAATATTTTTATTTAGAACCCAACTCACACGCCCTTTGATAATGATTTACTTCTAAAATTATATATATATATAGGGGACCGCTTGAATGAGAACCACCTCGAGTTATGAGAACCGCGAGAACCACACCATCCGGGGCGAGGTGGACCAAAATTTTTTTTTACAACTAGATGTGTGTATTATAAACACATTCGTAAAAAAAAATTAAAAAAAAAAGCCGTGGGGGTAGTTTTTTACACCACAAGTTTGGTGTAAAAAAAACAAAAAAAAAAAAAAACACCAAACTTGTGGTGTAAAAAACTACCCCCACGGCATTTTTTTAAAATTTTTTTGTTTACGAATGTGTTTATAATACACACATCTAGTTGTAAAAAAAAATTTGGTCCACCTCGCCCCGGATGGTGTGGTTCTCGCGGTTCTCATAACTCGAGGCGGTTCTCATTCTAGCGGCTCCCTATATATATATATATAGGCAGAGGATCCTGTAAAAAGTGCTCAAAGTGTGAGAAGTGTATTATAACACTATATATAATACTATATAACACCATATAAACACCGTATAACAATATGTAACACCATATAATACCATATAACACTATGTAACACTATATATCATTATATAACAAATATAACACTATAGGTTGTCTGATAGCATGTCTATGATAGATGTATAGTGTTATATTTGTTATATAATGTTATACAGTGTTATACAGTGTTACATGGTATTATATGGTGTTACATATGGTTATACGGTGTTTATTTGGTGTTATATAATATTATATAGTGTGTTATAATACACTTCTCACACTTCTCACACTTTAGGCCATTTTTACACTATCCTTACCCTATATATATATATATATATATATATATATATATGTTTACAAAGTTGTTATGGCTTTATCACGTTACATCAGCGCCACGTAAGCTCCATGTCATATAGGGGGCTTTAAAGTTCGTCCCATTAACTTACATGCCATGGTTTAAAGCCCCTATCATGATTGCCTAATTATTTGTTTTTTTTTTAATTTTGTTTTTTCTTTTAAAATTTGTATACCAGTTATATTTAAAACAAAATAAAATAAATATATAATTTCAATAAAATAAATAAAAGATTGCAAACTACTTAAAAACAAAAACTACAAAGTTACTTAAACCGTCACGATTCTCTTCGGTACCGTTTTTCTTGCTCGTTGTTTGCAAAATTACCCTAAACCGGATTGTTGGAGTCCCACGCATTTTGGTTGTTGGGAAACATCGTGTGAAATGGATAGTTTGTATAAAATTATAGAGAATAGATAGTAGAAATTGTATGGTTTAGGTAAAAATGATAGGATATGTATAGTGTGAAAATAAAAAATTAAAAGTAATTTTTTTTTATAAAATTTCACCGTTGTACGACGGTATAATATGAGATGGCTCCACCAAAAAGAGCCCTTAGCACTCGTTAGCGTGCCAACGATTGATTAATGGCGCCCCTTCTTGGAGCCTAGGAAATAGGGTGTGGGGCGCTATAAGGGCTTAGGTGGCAGAGACGCTAGGCCACACCGGGTGATTTAATCACTACATGACTAGAACCATTAACTACTCAGGAATAACACCACTGTGTGTGTGTGAAGAGTGATCACACATGTCAACATTTGCTAGCTTTTAATTTGTTTATGCTTTGTTAAGGTTTTTAATTTATACTCATCTTTATTGTATTTGAAGTTCAAAAGTACCAAATCCGCTTTCGGCGAGACTCGACCCCTTGACCTCAAGGGGAGAACATATTAATTGGATAATATATTTTTATTTCACTCTACATTTTTATTAGATGTGTTTGAAATCAACTAGGAAAGTTTTATACATTGAACATACACTTTACATAACCTCAGATAATTTAAATATGTTGTTAGAGCATCCACAATGCTCCTATGCGGCATTGGTGCAAAACCAAGGACCCAACCCTACGTGCGTTGTGAGGCTTGTTGGGCCACCTAGCTCGGCTTGGTGATCCTTGTTTGCAGACTTCAAGCGGACCAAGGAGGTGGCCTCACACATCTTACCCTCTCGCACACACATGTTTTTATATATATTATTTTCATATTTTGTAATGGAATTTTGACGTTGGAAAAACGACTTTTTAAGTGAAGTTTAAAATATAATATTGCATGTTGAGGTAGAGGTTTATAAAGTTCTATGTTGTGGATGCTCTTATATTGGACTATGACCATACATGGTTGTGCTATGTTAGGATTCCACAAAAACAAACTCTAAAGCATAAGGTACAATCAGTCACTGCATTGGTTGAGATCAACCAGCATTCTGTTTGTCAATGATATCAAGGACCCAACAACTAATCATCAAGTTCAAAATAATTAAGAAAAAAAGAAGCAAAAGAAAGTGAAAGGTCACACCCCATAGAAGCATACTTTAAAATTTGCACAAATTTCCCTCCCTTTTTAAGTTGTAATCTTCCACTTTGACCAAAATCTTTTCTTTTAATAATAACTTTCCTAAACACCAACCATGCACAACTTGTACCCAATGCAGTAAGAGTTGTACATCTCTCAAAAGTAACCATCTTTCTTATTGCTGACCAGCATATATACCCCAACAGATCTGTAATAGTACAATCTCACCATCCCCACAACACAAAGCACCCATTTTTAACCAAATCTCACACACACAGACATCAGAAAACACACAGCATGACAAAAGGTTCAATCTTTCATCTGCAAGTAAGTTTCTTGATCACTTTCTTTAACACATTATCTTATGCATTGTTACAGAATAATATAATTGTTAAGAAAGAAAACATGTGCACACAAGAATCACATTCTTTAAAAAACCAATCTTTAACACACTGCAAGACAAAAGTATCAATCTTTCACCTGCAAGTAAGTTTCTTGATCACTTTCTTTAACACATTATCTTTTGCATTCATCACCTTTGTCAACCAATTTTTTCTATTAATATAATCAATGCCTGCAAGTAAGTAGGTTGACGATGCGATTTTCTTTAACTCCGCCTAATTACTCGGAATCAATGAAATGCAGTCAACTTCGATCAGAATCGGATCAAGTTGGTCAACTTGGGCCGAGCTTGACTTAAAAAAAAAACATAATTTTTATGTCTGTTATATTAAATAATGAATATCATTTTTCCAAATTTTTAAGATACTTTACTATTTGAACATGTATTTTTTATTTTATATTGATATTTGTGTATTTTGTTATAAATATTACTAAACGTATGATATTTGACATATATATAATTTCCCGAAAACTAATTTTTTTATAATTTAATATGTCCAAGTACTCCTTGAGTACTCTCCGCCTAGGTCGAGCAGTTGACTGACCTGGGAGCGTCTAGGGACTTCTGCAATCATGAATATAATTGGAAACAAAGAAAAACATGTGCACAGAAGAATCACATTCTCTAAAAAAACCAATCTTTATATATCATACATTACAACTTATACCATAACACCTCTATTCTACACACTGACACACTAAAACCAACAAACAAATGGAGTCCAACAATGGCAGTTGATCCTCCTTCACTCAATTCTATATTTTCCCTACTCCCCCCATTACCATTTTGGGGGTAAAATTGTAATATGCGGCGAGTTGCCGATGTATAGTTACACTCTTTAAAAAACAAAATAATGTTCTGTGCAGGATTTGGCGTATTTCGAAGCCAAATATGTTATGAGGGGGATTCGAATACACCCGTATTCGAAACTCGAAAGCCTCCAAAAATGAACAAACAAAAACAATTCAGGTCAACATAACACAAACTTATGTTGTTAGATCTACTGGTGGTTTCTAGAATGTACCGGAACATTCTAGAGTTTGGTGCAGATCTTGATCAAACCTTTTGGTGAAAAAATCAGGCTGAGATTGACTGCAAATTGTAAAAAGAAAAATAAACTCTACATAATTTCAAAACTCTGGAAGAAGGGTAGTTTGGGAATTTTGCTTAAAGGCAATGGAGAAGAGCCCTTTTGCAGTGAGGTTGTGAGGTTTTGATGTCTTGTTTGGGTGGTGTTGATTCCATTCCAAGTGTTTTTAGTAAAAAACTCCTTTCCTGAAACATTTACATTAAGTCAGCACTCGAACACATGAATTTATGAAGTGCATATGTTTGTTAATTTAGATCATCCGTGATGGTTTCACTATAAGTGGTGTCACGTCACTGCCACGTACTAAATGTGTGTACTCGTCTCACTAAAGTTCCACTTTTTTTAAGACTTGTGGGTTGGAAAGTTTTGATTGGGTGAGAACATGAATTCACACTCGTGATTTGCTCCACGCCTCCGCCCCATTTTGGGTGAGGTGGCAAAGGGCGTGAGCCCATTATGCATGGCTTTAGATTACTCACAAGTCACACCCCATTCTTTATCCTTGTCCATATAATTTAACTAGAAATCACTATTCTATAAATTTATCTCTCATTCTTTAAAGCCATCCCACATCCCATTTCTTATCCATAAAAATATAGGATTTACTTTAATTTTCTTTATATATATAAGAATTCACGTTAGTTTTCCTTAAAAATATATGGATAAGGCATACGGATAAGGAATGGGATAGAGTGATATTTTTAGATAGTTTTCTTAAATTTTAAGGATGGAATGTGTATAAGGAATGAGATGTGAATGCTCTTAGCATCTCTAATTTTACTTAGGTGGCATTTGGTTTGCAGTCAGGAATCACTATGGGTATGGTTTTGACAGCATGAGGAAATGAGAATTGGTGAGACTACATGAACACTGATGTTTGGTTTATGGTCGGGTTTAGGTATGTGTATAGGGCTGCAAACGAGCCAAAAGTTCAGCGTACAGTTCATGAACTGTTCGGCGGGAAGTTCGTTTGTTTAAAGAAATTGTGTTCCTACACACTTACATATTTATAAAGAGTGATAAACAGTTACACTCTAAATATTTTAGAAATGGAGAGTGAAATAAAAAATGGGATGTGGAAGCTAAATAAGTGAAAAGCTATATTTTACTTCATATTTTAGAGATGGAGAGTAATATAGAGTGTGGGATGTGAACGCTCTGAAAAGTTACGAAACCCTTCATGTGATGATTTAAAGGAAAAAGACTGAAATAAGATGACTTAATGATTCTTGTTTTTGTATCATGTTATCATCTGCAGGTTTACAAAATACCAAAACGATTGTCGGTTTAGATTATCTAAGGTTTGTTCGATACCTGGTCCTCTTGACGGGATTGACGAAAACCCAATTTCAAGTGTTTCATTTATAAATTTTTAAAAACCCAAGCCATACCCTCAAAGCATCTTATATCATTCCTATCGCAATTCTCTCATTCCCAAAACCTCTATCCAAACACACCTTTACTATCATTTAGTTAAAAGAGTTAAGTGCCATTTTCGTCCATGTGGTCTGTCCACCTATATTTCAAATTGTATCATTTTCATCCCTGACATTCTTGAAACATGTCAGTTCCGTCCAAAAAAACTAACGTCTGTTAAAACCTGCCTGCTGTTTAATGAAGGGTAAAAATGAAAAATGACGTTTTTACCCTTCATTTTAACAGACGTTAGTTTTTTCGACGGAACTGACATGTTTCAAGACTGTTAGGGACAAAAATGGTACAAATTTGAAATTTTCCTGGACTGACATAATTGGACAAACCAGAGAGACGAAAATGGAAGTTAACTCTAGTTAAAAATATGGTGTGTGTTGATAAAATAAACTTACACTTTCTGAAAATTGTGGGCTTGGAATCCCTGCAGCCATTGATCTAAACAATGGTGTTACTTGAAGCGGTGAATTGAACTCTGAAATCGGCAATGGACAAATATCATCAACATCATGGTATTCATCACACGAAACTAAAATATCTGAAACAAAAAAAGTAGGATTATAAGTTTATAACAAAGTAATTAACACTAAGGTTTCACAAAATACAACATAAATTACCTTGATTAGCTGTTGAGTCGGGTATTATAGTAATTTTACCATCAACAACGTTATCTTGAAGCGGTTCCATTTTATCGATCACTTGAGAAAGAACAGTTGACCCTGTACTATACTCCGAGCTGTCCGGTGATCCTTGATATAAATCGGGTTGTCTGTACAAATAAAAATGTTTTTAGAACGTTTAATGGCGGGAAAAATAAGTTACAATGACTAGAGGTGGGCAAAAAAAAAGGTTTATTAACTGATAGAACATTAACCGGCTAGTGGTCAATTTTAACCGCCGGTTAGTAACCAGTCATAGATATTTGGTATAGGAGCCGGTTTTTTAACCGGAAGACCGGTTAACCGAAAAAATTCAAAAGAAAAAAGGGCAAAAAACCGGTTAAAGTAAAAAAGTGAAATTAACTGCCATAACCGGTTAACCTAACCAGTTATGGAAATTAACCGGTTTGTGCGGCTCTGACAATGACACGTATAGGTGACAATTTCAACATGTTTAGTGATAAATATGTTGAAAAAAAAGATGACTAGCCCATTTTAAAGATTTAATAATTAAAGCGTTAAAGTATTAACAAGAGAAGTGTTTATGGGCCAACCTGACCAGGGCCAACGGCCCAACATGACCAGCCTATTTCAACTAAGGAAAAAAGATACACGTGTTTCAATGCAAACCCGTTTTGACCCGTTATACCACCAGCCCGATGTGCCACCTTAAAGTGAATTCTCAGTTTTGCCCCTTATCAACTACCTCCAAGACTGTTGGCTGCATTCATCACAACTTCTTATGTCCATATCGGAAATGTTGAATCCAAGCACATCGCATTCTTTCGTTTGCTCTAAGAAATCTTGTACCGCCTGAATATTATTGTACGAGAAAATGTAAGACAAACGTTATATTTGGCTATGTGATTGTATTATTTTTGTGCGTTGTTACATTATGAGTGTATTTGGATGTGTTTTGAAAGTGATTATGCGATACGGAATAATATGGAATGACCAGAATCAAATAACCAACTGTAACAATATGAGTTGCATGAGAGTTTATGAGTGGCTTATGTTTAAAGTTGTAATAATCAGAAAATCAGTTATCTGAGTGTTTATAGATTTCTGAATATTCAATAAAACACAATATGAAATGTCAGCAAGAAACAAGCACAAAAAAAGTTACAAATAGTAATAACTGGAAGTTAATAAAACCACACCCTCTATATGGATCGTATAGGGTTATATGGCCCGTATAGAATAATCTGACATGACAAATATTGGGTCGTATAATGATATACGGCTCGTATAGATATTGGGTCTTATAACATTCTATACGCGTCGTATAACATTATATGGGGTTTGGGTCGTATAGCATTATACGGGTCATATAACATTCTATACGGGTCGTATCATAGCCGGCCCTAGGGGTGGGCGGGGAGGACCATCGGCCAGGGCCCGATATTTCGAGGGGCACGTTTTTTATGAAAAAACCCGATATGTATATGTAAGATATTTTTTTAATAGGGTACACTCATACAAACACCAACATAGGCCCCCTTACAAAACTATTCTTATGGTTTAGATTAGTTATTAACCCCTTTGGCATTAGGTTTATAGACCTTTAGTGAACCAAATACCCAATTTCGTGAAGGCCTAAGGGCACATTTTTTCGAGCTCGAACAGGGTACACGAATTCTCAGGGCCGGCCCTGGGTCGTATAATGCTATACGGCTCGTATATATGGAGACAAAAAAAACATTATATGACATTTTTTTGTGCAGCATTCTCCTATATGACCCCTAGAACTCTATACGGGTCGTATAGAAGTAGGGGTGTGAAAAAATGATGTTCGGGGTATGTGAATAGTGGGAGCCTAATAATTTCACCTTGCAAGCATTTTCGTAACTCTCGTCTGTTTTCTCTGTATTAACCTTAAGTGCAAGTGAGCTGAGTAGTTCTGCTTGTTGCAACAATGCAATAATCTTTGGATCATCCTTCTTCAGAAATGCTCCTATAATATAATTATTAAGTTCATACCAAAGCTCTATAACTTCAGTTTTTATAATTAAGAATCCTTTTTATACAATCAACTATCAAGTGAGCAACCATTTCAAGATTCTAACATCAATAAAGTTTCTTATATAAAAAGTTACCATCTTTTAACGCCTCATCGCGTTTGGCATTGAGCTGAGCGGTAAATGTGTCGAGGTTATGGCAGTTGTGTAAAATGACAGCAAACGGAGGTCGCGGTTGATGATAGTCTTCCGGTGTATCCGGAATATGTTTCCTCCTAAACAAGAATAACGCCATTCATTTTAAAAATACAATCGTGGTTTTATATACACGGGATTGATAATCTATATAAAAAAAATACCTTATTTTCGAAGGAGGCATGGAAGCTTCTAGACTCGCGTCTAATTCGTGTCCGTTGTGAAATCGGGTCCTTTTGTTGTTCGTTGCAATGTTAAGAGTGTTGTTCTCTTTCGCCAATGCTTCGTTCTTCGCTCTCTTCTTACATAAAGTGGAGAATCGGTTCTTAACGGCATTATCCGTCCTTTACAAACACAAGAAATTTCGTAACTTTCTCAAGTTTTAATCGTCTTTTCGAATTACAAAACTGGTAATCAAAATATCAAATAGAACATTGTTTTCAGTTTACCTGCCTGAAACCACTTTTGCTATTTCAGTCCACCGGTTGCCAAAAATCTTCTGGGCCTGCGAATCATCTTATGGTATCAATTTACCGTATTACCCATGTTCAACATCACGATGATGACGATGATGATATTCGTGTTTGGAAAAACAACACTTTGTATATCGAAAAATGATGATATTGTTACGACTATACCTCGCATAGAAGCATGTCTTCCTCTTGTGACCAACCGCCTTTCTTGAAATCGGAATTCAAATAAGTGAACCATCTGCATTATAAACATCAATCAAATCCAAATTTAGTAATACTTTCTTTAAAACTAAAAAAAAATTAAAAAAAAATGGATCTTAAATTCTAAAAAAAGGATCTTTATTACAAGACTTTATTGTTTACCTTCTTCTACATTGCCTTGTAGTTTTATCCTTAAACTTGGATGCAACAATAGCCCAACTGCAGTTATCATCAATCTTATTAATCCAATCATCAACATATTTTCAATAACCTTAAATAAACTTCAAAAAAAAAAAAAAAAAAAAAAAATCCTACTTGTCGGTTCCATGGATACCGATTTGCTGCCTCAATATATCATCTTCCTGAAAGGTAAAAAAAAAAAAAAAAAAATCCCAAATCAATCAAACAAAAACACTTGAAAATTCAATGATGAAAACAAAAACAAAAACAAAAACAAACCTCTTGAGACCAAGAAACTATATGCCTCTCTTTCTGCTGCTGCTGCTTCTGAGCTTCACCATTATTGTTATTACTACTGTTACTATTCATATTGGGCATCTTTCTCCTTTAGCATGCTAATGTAAAGAAAGTCTTTTGGGGTTTATAAGCAAGCAGTTGTATATGAAGTTATATAAAAGAAAAATACAGCAAAAAGGGAGCCACAAATTGGGGTCTTTTTAGGGCTGAAAACTTTACAGGCTACTGTTCAATTCAAACGGAACACATACAGAGACAAACCACCCCATACGCTCAGTTTGCCTCGGATTCGAACTTTTTCACTAAAATCAAACTCAAAAATAAAAACCCAAAAAGTATAAACTCAACAATCAACGTATTCATTCAAAAGATGACATGTAAACACATTTAAAGAAGTGAATTGGTAATGAAACCTTTTTGTGTCGTGTATTGCGAAAATCGAGAAAGAATAGTCTCCTCCTCCGTAGATGTTGAATAATAAAAAAAGTATTGAAATTGAAATAAAAATGGGAATGAATGAATAATAAGAGAGTGTGGTGGGGCTTAGGAGGAGCGCGGGGGGGATGAGTATGAGTTTAAAAAATGACGCTGAAACCCACGAAGGAGAGAGAGAGAGTAAATCGGCATTGGCATGGTTAGTGTTTTTTACGCTCCGGTGGTGGTGATGGTGGTGGGGATACGGCTTTAACTATCATGTGATTTCTGTAAATGTTAATAAAAAGATGATATATTATTCCCTCTTTTTTGTGTGTATTATTTTTTAACGGCAACGGATTCTATTTTTCAAACTTTAGGGTTTAATGGAAAATTATACTTGGAATAATAGAGCTACCACG
The DNA here is from genome assembly GCA_030545235.1 of Helianthus tuberosus. NCBI lineage: Eukaryota > Viridiplantae > Streptophyta > Magnoliopsida > Asterales > Asteraceae > Helianthus > Helianthus tuberosus. The sequence continues at coordinate 6,369,197 of JARYGA010060438.1, forward strand.
TTATCCTTCATTGGAGCGTTTTTTTTTTTTTTTTTTTTTTTTTTTTTTCTATCATCATAGACTTATAGTCTGCCTGAACTATACTATTTAAGTGTTTAAATTATGGATTTAATAATTCTAACTTTCATCTATGTTTTCATAATTATAATTCTAAGTGAATAAATATTAGAGGAAATTGTCAAAATTGTCCCTGAGGTTTGGGCATGTTTATTATTTTCATCCAAAACAAGTTTTTTGTACCATATATTCCTTCACTTTTTGAATTTTTTGTCATTTTCATCCTAACGTCTAACTTTTTTGCCAAAATCGTCCCTGAGTCTTTTGGATTTTTATCATTTTCATCCAAATGTTTGATGGAAAAAAATAAAGCAAATTAGATGTTTAGATAAAAATGGCAAAAAATCCCAAAAATGAAGGACTATATGGTACAAAAAAATTGTTTTTGATAAAAATGGCAAACATGCCCAAACCTTAGGGACGATTTTGGCAATTTACTCTAAATATCATAAGACGGTTCTAACTTTTAAGAGTAAATTGTCATTTTTGTCCCTGTGGTTTGACTAAAATTGTCACTTGAGTCCAAATAGTTTTTTTCTTGTCATTTTAGTCCAAATGGTTTTATTTTCTGTCATTTTAGTCCCTGACTTTTGTTATTTGTCATTTTCATCGGCCACCACTGTCACGGCCCCCGTCCCGGTTTTACCGGGTCCAGGAGCCGCGAGACAGAAACCCGTGGCATTTATTAATTTAGTTGACAGCGGAAGATTTACAGGATCTTTTAAAACTTGAAATGCCCAATTATTTTATTTCAAAAGTCGGGATAAACCCCGAAATTTTTACAATAGATGTGACACCCCAGGAAAATCAGGAAAACAACGCAACTTAGCTAGCTTCCTCAGTAACCACGCGCTAAATTTCGGGACGAAATTCTCTTAACAGGGGGAGAATGTGACAACCCTCAAATTCACATGTATTCCGTACAATTTATTAATGATAATTAAAGTGCTTGACGACTGTGTGGAATTACTTAACTGCTCTCTGATTACTGTGTTATACTTACATGTACTTGTTAACCTACTAGTAATATACAGAAAAGTTACTAAAAAGTCCTGCGTGATTTCCAGAATGTTAAAAATTAAAAACGTTACAAAAATATATATATAAGACGCTTTACGGATTAATTAAGCAGTTTAACGGAACAACACCGAACCGAACAACCGGACTTTACCCGGAACATAAAAATATTGTCATTGACATTGTTTTTCTTTTTCTGAGCCAGTTAGGGTCCCCGAACACCCTAACACCCGTAATAAATTATAACACACTAGTAACTAGTCTTAACCCTCCTAAACTAACTAACTAAACTACTTAACTAATTAGTTAAAACCCAACCAAAAGCCCCCCTTCCCTTGACCGATCGGTCACCATAATGGTGACACACTTTTGCATTGTTGGATTATTTTAATCACCTTGTTTAATATCTTGAGGACATTAGATCCTTTGGATAATTAGAAAGGGATTTGTCTATAAGAACAAGTATAAGTCCACCACTCATTTTACAAACCTCATAACAAAAACCAACTCCTCTCTTCCTTCTCTTGAACTCACGGTTGCAACCACACACCCACATCCATCCATTTTTCAATTTCATTCAAGGCATTCTACTTGCATACAAGTGTGAAGGATCACGCACGAGGAAGCCCGGTGCTTGCGGATTGCCAAGGACCTCACTACGACGCTTTTAACCACTCGTTTTTCGCCTAGTTTCTCCCCTAGCCTCGAGCTAGTAGTAAGTGACTCTAAACGCCTTCTTGATCTTGTCTAGAGTGGTTAATAAGAGATTTTTCGGTTAAAAATTATGAACATATGAGATCACCAACTAAAAGTCTACTAAGGTGATGAACATGATGGTTAATGAATGAATGTTAGTGTAAAACTTTTGGACCTTGTATTGTTATGATTCTTGGTTGATTATCTGATGTGTTGCTGGTTAATATTGATGTTTGATGTTGTTACGATCACTAAACATGATTAACGGGATCAACCGAACACAAACAAGTAAGCTAGAGACTAAAAACAGAAATTTGTCCATACTTTACAACTCGTGGTGACCTCGGGTGAGGTCGATGCAACTCGTGGTGACCTCGGGTATACTTGAACGTATTCGAGAGGCGCAGTTAGAAGCAGTAAAAGAAGAGAATTGGAAGAAAGAAAGAATAATTGGTCAATTGAAAGATTTGTCGGATGGGAATCATGGGTTGAAGACTCGATCCGGAAGGATATGGGTCCCACATACTTGTGGAGTAAAGGCGCTTCTACTTAACGAAGCTCATAAATCCCGATATTCGATTCATCCGGGTGCAACCAAGATGTACAATGATTTGAAACAAAATTATTGGTGGCCCGGAATGAAGAGGGACGTGGCGAAATATGTGGAAAAATGCTTGACATGTTTACAAGTCAAGGCGGAGCACCAGAAACCATACGGCAAACTCCAACCGTTAGAAATTCCGGTTTGGAAATGGGAACATATTACAATGGACCTGTTAACCAAGTTGCCTAAGACGAATCGTGGTTTTGATGCCATATGGGTAGTGGTGGATAGATTGACGAAAAGTGCTCACTTCATTCCGATTCGTGAGACTTATACGTCAGAAAAGATGTCAGAAGTCTATACCAATGAAATCATAGCACGTCATGGAGTGCCGGTGTCCATCGTGTTCGATAGGGATACCCGGTTTACCTCGAATTTCTGGCGTGATTTCCAAGAACAAATGGGGACCAAATTGTTCACGAATTAGAAGCTAACATTCATGTAAATTGGTTGATTTATATGAAAATAGGGTTAAATGATAAACTAAAGATGTGATGTTTAATCATGTAAAAATCTGCTTATAAAGTGTTTGTTGAAATGCCTCTATGAAGGCTTAAAAACTGAAATTTCGAGTTTAAACGCATAATCATGATGTTCGGTGTATTATGCGAATTATGATATGAAGAGAGTTCTAAACATGTCTTGAATTGAACTCTATAGGACAAGATACCGGAACTTCAAGTGGACAAGCCGGTGGTGACTCACGGTTGAAGGGCGTGCGCTAAGGTATGTAACTTGACCCGTTACATTAAGTAAAAATTAGATCATTGTATTTGGTTTAGTTGAATTATAAAATACAAGTTGTTATGAATTAAAGCTATGATATTGCTATATTGAATAATTGGCCGAAAGATGGATTGAACTCGTTGGTAGTTGTCAAAAGGGAAGGAATTCCATAGACAAGCCAAACGGGTCGGATAATTAAGCAAGACATGATTAATGCTCCAGATTATGTTAGGTTGATTGTTGATTTTGAATGTTATATAACATATCAGAATTACAAGGTTCTTATTGTTTAATATCATAGAAAAAACTGAATTTCGAGAATTGGGGTCTTGATGTAATGAATAAACAAAGTAAAACATGGAATCCCAGGTACTACCGTAAATTACGGTAGTACCGTAATTTACGGTGAATAATAAATGTTTACGGTGCAAAACTCCTAATTTACGGTGCACCAAGAATTCTCAGGACTCAACGTAAATTACGGTGATACCGTAATTTACGGTGGAACAGAAACTTTATTTTTTTTATTTCATTTTAAATTGATGATTTAATCATATGCTAAGTCTTATGTAATAAAGTCAAAACTAATGTTTTTAATGGTTTTGACCCTAGGTGATTAGATGGATCTTACGGATGGTGGTCAAGCGATGTCGAAGAACCGAACACGATTTTTGAAGCTTCCGCTATGTGTTAAACTTATTAAATATTTGTTCTTGGGTTGTAAACAAATTCTCAAACAACTTTTGTATGTTCTAACTTAGTCATTAGCTGACTAAGGTTTATGATACATTTTGAAACTTATGTTAAGCTATTATCTTTTGGTATAAATTAGTAATTAATTCAAGTATAAATTTAAGGGTGTTACAAGTTGGTATCAGAGCTCAAGGTTGTCAATAAGTGTTCGGTTCAAGCTTGATCGATCGTCCGGTAAGAATTAACTTATCTTGTTAATAAATTATGTACTATGTATAAAATGAAAAATGAACAGATATGCATGAAAAGAGTGTGTAAGCTCACTTAAAAACAAGAAATGCATGAAACAAGAATGATTAAATCAAGTTACGAACTTGATTGAATAGAAACAAGAATGATTAAATCAAGTTACGAACTTGATTGAATTGAAACAAGAATGATTAAATGAAGTTATGAACTTGATTAAATCAAAATAAGTAAAGCATGTGTTATAAATGGAATGTTTAACAAACTATGTAAACATTTCAGAAATAGAGATGGCTGATGGAGGTAATGATAATGCGGTGCCAAGAGTCACCGAGCAAATGAAGGAAGTGATTGCCGAAGAGGTCGGAAAGGCGATCGAAAACAGCCTGTCGGGCTTTATTGATAAGATTCAAAACACAGTTTTATCAATAATAGAAGAAAGAATCAAGAAATTGGAAGATGATTCCAATTCAGCAAAGGAAAAGCATGGTGGACGAAAGCCTTGTTCATACAAGGAATTCATGGTATGTAAACCACCAATATATAATGGGGAGGTTGATCCAATTGTGTGCCAACGATGGTTAAGTGATATTGAAGGAGTATTCGAGAGAACTCATTGTGATGAAAATGACTACGTAGCTTATGGTACGGGTCAATTAAGAGGTCAAACGAAGGACTGGTGGGATAACAAAAAGAAGGAGATTGGAAGTGAAGCGGCTAAGGCCATGACATGGGAGGAGTTTAAGACACCGTTTCTTAAACACCATAGTCCCAAAGCGGTCATAAATAGAATCAAGGAAGAGTTCATGCAACTCAGACACAAGGGTGAATCCATAGACAAGATCACGGGAATGTTTATGGACAAGATAAAGTTCTGTGATGATTTGGTGACAAATGAAGAACAAAAGGTCTATTACTATCATAACATGCTAAGCGCAGAGTATAGAGAGTTCATAACCCCTTCAAAATACGAGACCCTTACCGAGATTGTCAATGCTGCTCGGGAAAGGGAGATCGAACTGAAGAAGAGCATAGAACGGGGTGAACGAAGGGCACAAGATATGAATCCAAGCCCTACTAAGAAGGCACGAACAAATGAAAGCGCAAAGAAATCTGATACGAAAAGCGGGTCGCCAAGTTGTAAAATCTGCGGGAAAGGTCATAAAGGCGAATGTCGTTACAAGGATAAGCCTTGTCCCATATGCAAGAAAACGGGACATATGGCTATATCATGTCCGGAGAAAGTGACGGTTTGTTACAACTGTTATAGAACGGGTCACAAGAAGTCGGAATGCCCGGAATTGGTTGGAAAGAAGGATGGGCAAGAATCGAAAGGTGAAGCCCCGAAAGCAAAGGCAAGATCTTTCCAACTAACTGCCGCAGAAGCAAAGGTTGAACCTGACGTGGTCTCAGGTATATTTGCTGTAAATTCAATTCCTGCACACGTGTTATTTGATACGGGTGCGAATAAATCCTTTGTTTCATATGGACTTATTCGACATCCTTCATTTACTCTAACAAAATTACCTGTGCCTTTAGAAGTAGAGATAGGTAATAACAAAAGCTTTATTGTTTGTGATGTATGTGAAAATTGTAAACTGAGCATCGACGATGAAGAATATTCGATAAATTTAATCCCTATGTCGATGGGAGAATTTCAAGTAGTCGTTGGGATGGATTGGCTATCTCGACACCATGCAAAGGTCGTGTGCTTCCGTAAAGAGATAAAACTAACATCTCCGAGCGGAAAACACGTCACCATTTATGGCGAAAAAGGAGGCAACCCCATAGTATGCTCAATGTTGAAAGCTCACAAGCTAATGAAGCGAGGATGCAAGGCATTCATAATATACGCAAATGAGCCCGAGAAAGAATCAAGAAAGATTGAAGATGTACCAGTAGTACGAGATTATGAAGATGTTTTTCCGGAAGATTTACCGGGGATACCGCCTGAACGGGAAGTAGAGTTCGGGATCGAATTGATTCCGGGCGCGAAACCCGTAGCAAAAGCCCCGTACCGACTTGCACCGTCGGAATTACAAGAGTTGATGTCCCAAATCCAAGATCTGCTTGACAAGGGATTCATAAGGCCGAGTGTGTCTCCTTGGGGCGCACCGGTATTGTTCGTAAGAAAGAAGGACGGGAGCATGCGCATGTGCATAGATTACCGGGAGTTAAACAAACTCACGGTAAAGAACCGATACCCACTCCCGAGGATAGATGATTTATTCGACCAACTACAAGGTGCGAACTGGTTTTCCAAAATTGACCTTAGATCGGGGTATCACCAACTAAAGGTCAAAAAAGAAGATGTGCCGAAGACGGCTTTCCGCACGAGATACGGACATTACGAATTCCTCGTGATGTCATTTGGCCTAACAAACGCACCCGCGGCTTTCATGGACCTCATGAACCGGGTTTGCAAGCCAATGCTGGATAAGTCGGTCATCGTATTTATCGATGATATATTGATATATTCGAAAAGTGAAGCTGAACACGCACACCACTTACAAGAAGTGTTAGAGACACTTAGGCGAGAGAAGTTATATGCCAAATTCTCTAAATGTGCCTTTTGGTTACGAGAAGTTCAATTTTTAGGCCATGTCATAAATGCCGACGGAGTATTGGTGGATCCGTCAAAGATAGAGGCAGTGTCAAAATGGAATCCCCCGAAGAACCCTTCAGAAATTAGAAGCTTTTTGGGGCTTGCGGGGTACTATAGGAGATTCATTCAAGATTTATCCAAAATTGCGTCACCGCTAACCAAGCTAACCCAAAAGAAAGCAAAGTTTATTTGGGGAATTGATCAAGAAAAAGCGTTCCAAACGCTAAAAGAAAAGCTAACTCAAGCTCCGGTACTGACGTTGCCAGACGGAGTTGAAGACATGGTGGTTTATTCGGATGCTTCCTTATCGGGGCTCGGTTGCGTGTTGATGCAACGGGGCAAGGTAATAGCCTATGCCTCGAGACAATTGAAGATACACGAGAAGAAATACCCCACACACGATCTCGAATTGGCAGCGGTAGTGTTTGCATTAAAAATATGGAGGCATTACTTGTATGGGGTAAAGTGCACCATATTCACCGATCACAAGAGCTTGAAATACTTCTTTGATCAGAAGGAGTTAAATATGCGACAAAGGCGATGGCTGGAAACGGTGAAGGACTACGATTGTGAGATACATTATCACCCCGGAAAAGCAAACGTGGTAGCGGACGCTCTAACCAGAAAAGCGGACTATGTCCCAATACGAGTGAGGTCGATGCAACTCGTGGTGACCTCGGGTATACTTGAACGTATTCGAGAGGCGCAGTTAGAAGCAGTAAAAGAAGAGAATTGGAAGAAAGAAAGAATAATTGGTCAATTGAAAGATTTGTCGGATGGGAATCATGGGTTGAAGACTCGATCCGGAAGGATATGGGTCCCACATACTTGTGGAGTAAAGGCGCTTCTACTTAACGAAGCTCATAAATCCCGTTATTCGATTCATCCGGGTGCAACCAAGATGTACAATGATTTGAAACAAAATTATTGGTGGCCCGGAATGAAGAGGGACGTGGCGAAATATGTGGAAAAATGCTTGACATGTTTACAAGTCAAGGCGGAGCACCAGAAACCATACGGCAAACTCCAACCGTTAGAAATTCCGGTTTGGAAATGGGAACATATTACAATGGACCTGTTAACCAAGTTGCCTAAGACGAATCGTGGTTTTGATGCCATATGGGTAGTGGTGGATAGATTGACGAAAAGTGCTCACTTCATTCCGATTCGTGAGACTTATACGTCAGAAAAGATGTCAGAAGTCTATACCAATGAAATCATAGCACGTCATGGAGTGCCGGTGTCCATCGTGTTCGATAGGGATACCCGGTTTACCTCGAATTTCTGGCGTGATTTCCAAGAACAAATGGGGACCAAATTGTTCATTAGCACTGCGTACCATCCTCAAACGGATGGACAAAGTGAAAGAACGATACAAACATTGGGGGACATGCTACGGGCGTGTATAATCGACTTTGGAGGCAGTTGGGATGTTCACTTACCGTTAGTCGAGTTTTCGTATAACAACAGTTACCAATCTAGTATTAAGATGGCACCATACGAAATGCTTTACGGTAGGAAATGTCGAACCCCGGTTTGTTGGGGTGAAGTGGGTCCACGTGAACTCGCCCACCAAGATATAGTACGAGCCACGAACGAAAAGATCGATAAAGTTCGGGCACACTTGAAAGCGGCTCAAGACAGGCAAAAGGCGTATGTTGATAAAAGGAAAAGGCCAATTGAATTTCAAGTCGGTGACATGGTCATGCTAAAAGTTTCCCCATGGAAGGGCGTTATTAGATTCAGAAAAAGGGGGAAGTTAAGCCCAAGGTTTATCGGGCCATTTAAAATTATCGGGAGAGTTGGCAAGGTAGCTTACCGTCTTGAATTACCGGAGGAGCTAAGTGGGATCCATGGCACGTTTCACGTATCGCAATTAAGAAAGTGCCTAGCAGACGAAACGACCTATATCCATTACGATGATATCGAAGTGGATAATAGTCTAAATTATGCGGTAAGACCGGTTGAAATTTTAGACAGAAAGGTCAAACGTTTACGAAATAAACAAATTGACCAAGTCAAAGTCAAATGGGAGCATAGGAAGGGTTCGGACACTACATGGGAGTCCGAAGAGGAGATGCGACGTCTTCACCGTACTTTATTTGGTACGTATTACGGTTTCGGGGACGAAACCCTTTTTAAGGGGGGTGGACTTGTAACACCCCGAAAAAAAAAAAAAAAAAAAAACCTTAAACTGGAATTAGTAAGGTTTAAATAAACGAGAATTTACTAAATAGGAATTTTAACCTAATTAGTTAATTCTCTAGAAATAACCTAAAGTAGAGTTAAAAGTAACAAAAATCAATGTTAATCAAAGTGGAGGGGTTTAAGTCGTCAAAATTGAAAGTTTAGTTCTAATAAACAAATAAAACATAAACTTAACACCCCACTTTGAATCTTGGTCGACCAGAACATCAGGGGGGGGGGGGGGCGACACCCACCTTCAATCAAACCTAGAATTCTACTAAAATTCACAAATTGAAGGAGCAAATCTGGTCCAAACGAAAATCCGAGCATAGAATCGTGATCCTCATCACGAGAGGATTACAAGGTATGTAAAATTTAAGGATTTCTCTCAACTTGAAATTTTCATGAATTGGGAAAAATCTGGAATTAGGGTTGCATGTGTATGTTATGATGATTGTGGAACAACAATAGTGTCTAAGGACAAACCCTAGATCAATAGAAGTTGAAATCATAAGAAATTTTGGGTGAATTCATAATCACCATGGTAGGTGATTAGTGGGTCATGTGTATTTGGATGAACACTAGAAAGTAGATTGTTAATCTAGTACAATTTAGCAATCTGGAAGTAATTTCAGCAATTAGAAGCTAACATTCATGTAAATTGGTTGATTTATATGAAAATAGGGTTAAATGATAAACTAAAGATGTGATGTTTAATCATGTAAAAATCTGCTTATAAAGTGTTTGTTGAAATGCCTCTATGAAGGCTTAAAAACTGAAATTTCGAGTTTAAACGCATAATCATGATGTTCGGTGTATTATGCGAATTATGATATGAAGAGAGTTCTAAACATGTCTTGAATTGAACTCTATAGGACAAGATACCGGAACTTCAGGTGGACAAGCCGGTGGTGACTCACGGTTGAAGGGCGTGCGCTAAGGTATGTAACTTGACCCGTTACATTAAGTAAAAATTAGATCATTGTATTTGGTTTAGTTGAATTATAAAATACAAGTTGTTATGAATTAAAGCTATGATATTGCTATATTGAATAATTGGCCGAAAGATGGATTGAACTCGTTGGTAGTTGTCAAAAGGGAAGGAATTCCATAGACAAGCCAAACGGGTCGGATAATTAAGCAAGACATGATTAATGCTCCAGATTATGTTAGGTTGATTGTTGATTTTGAATGTTATATAACATATCAGAATTACAAGGTTCTTATTGTTTAATATCATAGAAAAAACTGAATTTCGAGAATTGGGGTCTTGATGTAATGAATAAACAAAGTAAAACATGGAATCCCAGGTACTACCGTAAATTACGGTAGTACCGTAATTTACGGTGAATAATAAATGTTTACGGTGCAAAACTCCTGATTTACGGTGCACCAAGAATTCTCAGGACTCAACGTAAATTACGGTGATACCGTAATTTACGGTGGAACAGAAACTTTATTTTTTTTATTTCATTTTAAATTGATGATTTAATCATATGCTAAGTCTTATGTAATAAAGTCAAAACTAATGTTTTTAATGGTTTTGACCCTAGGTGATTAGATGGATCTTACGGATGGTGGTCAAGCGATGTCGAAGAACCGAACACGATTTTTGAAGCTTCCGCTATGTGTTAAACTTATTAAATATTTGTTCTTGGGTTGTAAACAAATTCTCAAACAACTTTTGTATGTTCTAACTTAGTCATTAGCTGACTAAGGTTTATGATACATTCTGAAACTTATGTTAAGCTATTATCTTTTGGTATAAATTAGTAATTAATTCAAGTATAAATTTAAGGGTGTTACAAGTTGGTATCAGAGCTCAAGGTTGTCAATAAGTGTTCGGTTCAAGCTTGATCGATCGTCCGGTAAGAATTAACTTATCTTGTTAATAAATTATGTACTATGTATAAAATGAAAAATGAACAGATATGCATGAAAAGAGTGTGTAAGCTCACTTAAAAACAAGAAATGCATGAAACAAGAATGATTAAATCAAGTTACGAACTTGATTGAATAGAAACAAGAATGATTAAATCAAGTTACGAACTTGATTGAATTGAAACAAGAATGATTAAATGAAGTTATGAACTTGATTAAATCAAAATAAGTAAAGCATGTGTTATAAATGGAATGTTTAACAAACTATGTAAACATTTCAGAAATAGAGATGGCTGATGGAGGTAATGATAATGCGGTGCCAAGAGTCACCGAGCAAATGAAGGAAGTGATTGCCGAAGAGGTCGGAAAGGCGATCGAAAACAGCCTGTCGGGCTTTATTGATAAGATTCAAAACACAGTTTTATCAATAATAGAAGAAAGAATCAAGAAATTGGAAGATGATTCCAATTCAGCAAAGGAAAAGCATGGTGGACGAAAGCCTTGTTCATACAAGGAATTCATGGTATGTAAACCACCAATATATAATGGGGAGGTTGATCCAATTGTGTGCCAACGATGGTTAAGTGATATTGAAGGAGTATTCGAGAGAACTCATTGTGATGAAAATGACTACGTAGCTTATGGTACGGGTCAATTAAGAGGTCAAACGAAGGACTGGTGGGATAACAAAAAGAAGGAGATTGGAAGTGAAGCGGCTAAGGCCATGACATGGGAGGAGTTTAAGACACCGTTTCTTAAACACCATAGTCCCAAAGCGGTCATAAATAGAATCAAGGAAGAGTTCATGCAACTCAGACACAAGGGTGAATCCATAGACAAGATCACGGGAATGTTTATGGACAAGATAAAGTTCTGTGATGATTTGGTGACAAATGAAGAACAAAAGGTCTATTACTATCATAACATGCTAAGCGCAGAGTATAGAGAGTTCATAACCCCTTCAAAATACGAGACCCTTACCGAGATTGTCAATGCTGCTCGGGAAAGGGAGATCGAACTGAAGAAGAGCATAGAACGGGGTGAACGAAGGGCACAAGATATGAATCCAAGCCCTACTAAGAAGGCACGAACAAATGAAAGCGCAAAGAAATCTGATACGAAAAGCGGGTCGCCAAGTTGTAAAATCTGCGGGAAAGGTCATAAAGGCGAATGTCGTTACAAGGATAAGCCTTGTCCCATATGCAAGAAAACGGGACATATGGCTATATCATGTCCGGAGAAAGTGACGGTTTGTTACAACTGTTATAGAACGGGTCACAAGAAGTCGGAATGCCCGGAATTGGTTGGAAAGAAGGATGGGCAAGAATCGAAAGGTGAAGCCCCGAAAGCAAAGGCAAGATCTTTCCAACTAACTGCCGCAGAAGCAAAGGTTGAACCTGACGTGGTCTCAGGTATATTTGCTGTAAATTCAATTCCTGTACACGTGTTATTTGATACGGGTGCGAATAAATCCTTTGTTTCATATGGACTTATTCGACATCCTTCATTTACTCTAACAAAATTACCTGTGCCTTTAGAAGTAGAGATAGGTAATAACAAAAGCTTTATTGTTTGTGATGTATGTGAAAATTGTAAACTGAGCATCGACGATGAAGAATATTCGATAAATTTAATCCCTATGTCGATGGGAGAATTTCAAGTAGTCGTTGGGATGGATTGGCTATCTCGACACCATGCAAAGGTCGTGTGCTTCCGTAAAGAGATAAAACTAACATCTCCGAGCGGAAAACACGTCACCATTTATGGCGAAAAAGGAGGCAACCCCATAGTATGCTCAATGTTGAAAGCTCACAAGCTAATGAAGCGAGGATGCAAGGCATTCATAATATACGCAAATGAGCCCGAGAAAGAATCAAGAAAGATTGAAGATGTACCAGTAGTACGAGATTATGAAGATGTTTTTCCGGAAGATTTACCGGGGATACCGCCTGAACGGGAAGTAGAGTTCGGGATCGAATTGATTCCGGGCGCGAAACCCGTAGCAAAAGCCCCGTACCGACTTGCACCGTCGGAATTACAAGAGTTGATGTCCCAAATCCAAGATCTGCTTGACAAGGGATTCATAAGGCCGAGTGTGTCTCCTTGGGGCGCACCGGTATTGTTCGTAAGAAAGAAGGACGGGAGCATGCGCATGTGCATAGATTACCGGGAGTTAAACAAACTCACGGTAAAGAACCGATACCCACTCCCGAGGATAGATGATTTATTCGACCAACTACAAGGTGCGAACTGGTTTTCCAAAATTGACCTTAGATCGGGGTATCACCAACTAAAGGTCAAAAAAGAAGATGTGCCGAAGACGGCTTTCCGCACGAGATACGGACATTACGAATTCCTCGTGATGTCATTTGGCCTAACAAACGCACCCGCGGCTTTCATGGACCTCATGAACCGGGTTTGCAAGCCAATGCTGGATAAGTCGGTCATCGTATTTATCGATGATATATTGATATATTCGAAAAGTGAAGCTGAACACGCACACCACTTACAAGAAGTGTTAGAGACACTTAGGCGAGAGAAGTTATATGCCAAATTCTCTAAATGTGCCTTTTGGTTACGAGAAGTTCAATTTTTAGGCCATGTCATAAATGCCGACGGAGTATTGGTGGATCCGTCAAAGATAGAGGCAGTGTCAAAATGGAATCCCCCGAAGAACCCTTCAGAAATTAGAAGCTTTTTGGGGCTTGCGGGGTACTATAGGAGATTCATTCAAGATTTATCCAAAATTGCGTCACCGCTAACCAAGCTAACCCAAAAGAAAGCAAAGTTTATTTGGGGAATTGATCAAGAAAAAGCGTTCCAAACGCTAAAAGAAAAGCTAACTCAAGCTCCGGTACTGACGTTGCCAGACGGAGTTGAAGACATGGTGGTTTATTCGGATGCTTCCTTATCGGGGCTCGGTTGCGTGTTGATGCAACGGGGCAAGGTAATAGCCTATGCCTCGAGACAATTGAAGATACACGAGAAGAAATACCCCACACACGATCTCGAATTGGCAGCGGTAGTGTTTGCATTAAAAATATGGAGGCATTACTTGTATGGGGTAAAGTGCACCATATTCACCGATCACAAGAGCTTGAAATACTTCTTTGATCAGAAGGAGTTAAATATGCGACAAAGGCGATGGCTGGAAACGGTGAAGGACTACGATTGTGAGATACATTATCACCCCGGAAAAGCAAACGTGGTAGCGGACGCTCTAACCAGAAAAGCGGACTATGTCCCAATACGAGTGAGGTCGATGCAACTCGTGGTGACCTCGGGTATACTTGAACGTATTCGAGAGGCGCAGTTAGAAGCAGTAAAAGAAGAGAATTGGAAGAAAGAAAGAATAATTGGTCAATTGAAAGATTTGTCGGATGGGAATCATGGGTTGAAGACTCGATCCGGAAGGATATGGGTCCCACATACTTGTGGAGTAAAGGCGCTTCTACTTAACGAAGCTCATAAATCCCGTTATTCGATTCATCCGGGTGCAACCAAGATGTACAATGATTTGAAACAAAATTATTGGTGGCCCGGAATGAAGAGGGACGTGGCGAAATATGTGGAAAAATGCTTGACATGTTTACAAGTCAAGGCGGAGCACCAGAAACCATACGGCAAACTCCAACCGTTAGAAATTCCGGTTTGGAAATGGGAACATATTACAATGGACCTGTTAACCAAGTTGCCTAAGACGAATCGTGGTTTTGATGCCATATGGGTAGTGGTGGATAGATTGACGAAAAGTGCTCACTTCATTCCGATTCGTGAGACTTATACGTCAGAAAAGATGTCAGAAGTCTATACCAATGAAATCATAGCACGTCATGGAGTGCCGGTGTCCATCGTGTTCGATAGGGATACCCGGTTTACCTCGAATTTCTGGCGTGATTTCCAAGAACAAATGGGGACCAAATTGTTCATTAGCACTGCGTACCATCCTCAAACGGATGGACAAAGTGAAAGAACGATACAAACATTGGGGGACATGCTACGGGCGTGTATAATCGACTTTGGAGGCAGTTGGGATGTTCACTTACCGTTAGTCGAGTTTTCGTATAACAACAGTTACCAATCTAGTATTAAGATGGCACCATACGAAATGCTTTACGGTAGGAAATGTCGAACCCCCGGTTTGTTGGGGTGAAGTGGGTCCACGTGAACTCGCCCACCAAGATATAGTACGAGCCACGAACGAAAAGATCGATAAAGTTCGGGCACACTTGAAAGCGGCTCAAGACAGGCAAAAGGCGTATGTTGATAAAAGGAAAAGGCCAATTGAATTTCAAGTCGGTGACATGGTCATGCTAAAAGTTTCCCCATGGAAGGGCGTTATTAGATTCAGAAAAAGGGGGAAGTTAAGCCCAAGGTTTATCGGGCCATTTAAAATTATCGGGAGAGTTGGCAAGATAGCTTACCGTCTTGAATTACCGGAGGAGCTAAGTGGGATCCATGGCACGTTTCACGTATCGCAATTAAGAAAGTGCCTACCAGACGAAACGACCTATATCCATTACGATGATATCGAAGTGGATAATAGTCTAAATTATGCGGTAAGACCGGTTGAAATTTTAGACAGAAAGGTCAAACGTTTACGAAATAAACAAATTGACCAAGTCAAAGTCAAATGGGAGCATAGGAAGGGTTCGGACACTACATGGGAGTCCGAAGAGGAGATGCGACGTCTTCACCGTACTTTATTTGGTACGTATTACGGTTTCGGGGACGAAACCCTTTTTAAGGGGGGTGGACTTGTAACACCCCGAAAATAAAAAAATAAAAAAACCTTAAACTGGAATTAGTAAGGTTTAAATAAACGAGAATTTACTAACTAGGAATTTTAACCTAATTAGTTAATTCTCTAGAAATAACCTAAAGTAGAGTTAAAAGTAACAAAAATCAATGTTAATCAAAGTGGAGGGGTTTAAGTCGTCAAAATTGAAAGTTTAGTTCTAATAAACAAATAAAACATAAACTTAACACCCCACTTTGAATCTTGGTCGACCAGAACATCAGGGGGGGGGGGGGGCGACACCCACCTTCAATCAAACCTAGAATTCTACTAAAATTCACAAATTGAAGGAGCAAATCTGGTCCAAACGAAAATCCGAGCATAGAATCGTGATCCTCGTCACGAGAGGATTACAAGGTATGTAAAATTTAAGGATTTCTCTCAACTTGAAATTTTCATGAATTGGGAAAAATCTAGAATTAGGGTTGCATGTGTATGTTATGATGATTGTGGAACAACAATAGTGTCTAAGGACAAACCCTAGATCAATAGAAGTTGAAATCATAAGAAATTTTGGGTGAATCCATAATCACCATGGTAGGTGATTAGTGGGTCATGTGTATTTGGATGAACACTAGAAAGTAGATTGTTAATCTAGTATAATTTAGCAATCTGGAAGTAATTTCAGCAATTAGAAGCTAACATTCATGTAAATTGGTTGATTTATATGAAAATAGGGTTAAATGATAAACTAAAGATGTGATGTTTAATCATGTAAAAATCTGCTTATAAAGTGTTTGTTGAAATGCCTCTATGAAGGCTTAAAAACTGAAATTTCGAGTTTAAACGCATAATCATGATGTTCGGTGTATTATGCGAATTATGATATGAAGAGAGTTCTAAACATGTCTTGAATTGAACTCTATAGGACAAGATACCGGAACGTCGAGTGGACAAGCCGGTGGTGACTCACGGTTGAAGGGCGTGCGCTAAGGTATGTAACTTGACCCGTTACATTAAGTAAAAATTAGATCATTGTATTTGGTTTAGTTGAATTATAAAATACAAGTTGTTATGAATTAAAGCTATGATATTGCTATATTGAATAATTGGCCGAAAGATGGATTGAACTCGTTGGTAGTTGTCAAAAAGGAAGGAATTCCATAGACAAGCCAAACGGGTCGGATAATTAAGCAAGACATGATTAATGCTCCAGATTATGTTAGGTTGATTGTTGATTTTGAATGTTATATAACATATCAGAATTACAAGGTTCTTATTGTTTAATATCATAGAAAAAACTGAATTTCGAGAATTGGGGTCTTGATGTAATGAATAAACAAAGTAAAACATGGAATCCCAGGTACTACCGTAAATTACGGTAGTACCGTAATTTACGGTGAATAATAAATGTTTACGGTGCAAAACTCCTGATTTACGGTGCACCAAGAATTCTCAGGACTCACCGTAAATTACGGTGATACCGTAATTTACGGTGGAACAGAAACTTTATTTTTTTTATTTCATTTTAAATTGATGATTTAATCATATGCTAAGTCTTTTGTAATAAAGTCAAAACTAATGTTTTTAATGGTTTTGACCCTAGGTGATTAGATGGATCTTACGGATGGTGGTCAAGCGATGTCGAAGAACCGAACACGATTTTTGAAGCTTCCGCTATATGTTAAACTTATTAAATATTTGTTCTTGGGTTGTAAACAAATTCTCAAACAACTTTTGTATGTTCTAACTTAGTCATTAGCTGACTAAGGTTTATGATACATTCTGAAACTTATGTTAAGCTATTATCTTTTGGTATAAATTAGTAATTAATTCAAGTATAAATTTAAGGGTGTTACAAAATTGTCAAAATTGTCCCTGAGGTTTGGGCATGTTAATCATTTTCATCCAAAACAAGTTTTTTGTACCATGTATTCCTTTACTTTTTGGATTTTTTGTCATTTTCATCCTAATGTCTGACTTTTTTTGCCAAAATCGTCCCTGAGTCTTTTGGATTTTTACCATTTTCATCCAAATGTTTGATGGAAAAAAAAGAGTAAATTACAAGTTTTGTCCTTTATGTTTGTCCTAAATTTCAGGCGATGCCCTTTACCTTTAAAATTGATGAGTTTTGTCCTTAATGTTTCCAAATCTTGCACGTTATGTCCTTTAGGGCAAACCTAGTTAATTTTTTTTGTTAAATCTGATCATGTGCAAGGCACATGAGGGCATTTTTGTAATTTCGTTTTTTAGAGAAATTTGTGTAATTAACATAAAATTAATACCCCACCGTCTTCAAAAGTTCAGACCCACCACTTGCCACCACCTGCCGCCCCCACCTCCCACCCTCACCTGCCGCCGACCACCACCTCCCACCCTCACCTGCCGCCGACCACCCACTATCTCCACCATCGCCTGACCCACCATCACGCTCCACCGTCTCCATCATCACCATCAACATCCACCCCTTCGATCCACCATCACCAAAAACCAAAAACATTCTTCAATTACCCCCCCCCCCCCTCTCTTTCTCTCAACCGAAATCATCTCCAAACAAAAAATCCCCAAATCTGAACATCTAGCCCTACGAAATCATCTGAACAAAAAAAAAAAAAAAAAACAGATCATCTGAACAAAAAAAAAAATCCCCAAATCTCAAATAAATAAACTCTTTTATCATCAATCTCACAAGTTTTGAAGCTGGTCCAGGATCAAGCCGACATCAGAATTAAACCTAATTTACCATTAGTTCTCATATCCGAAACATCTGTCCAAATATGACTGAATTACGGCCCTGCGAACCTTCAATCGAGTCAATTGTCGGCTCCGGCGACATCGTAACAACATACTGGTAGAGAATTTGAAGAGAAATTGAGTGATTTTGTGAGGATTTGAGTGTGTAAATTGGGTGAGAAGTAGAGAGAGAGGGGGTATCTGAAATGAAGGAGATGGGGTTAGATCCGACAAGATTTGAATGGTGGTGGAGATGGTGATACAAAGCTGCAAATCCGACAAGAGAGGGTATCTGCAAATCCGATTTCTTCCCCTCTTTTGACTCCGATCTTCACTCTTCGTTTACTCTCTCTCTCTCTCTCTCTCTCTCTCTCTCTCTCTCTCTCTCTCTATATCTCCAGGCTGCAAAATCGAAGGAAGAAACTAAGAAATTAGAGCCACTACTTCGCCGATCAAATAGCGTCGGAAGACGAAGAAGAGAGAGAGTGGGGGCGGTAGAGAGAAGAGAGAGAGTGGGGGCGGTGACAGTTAGTGGTGTTGACAGTGGTGGTGGTAGGTGGGGTGGGGGCGGTGGTTGCAGGGGTGGGGATGGTGGTTGCGGTGGTGGATGGTGGTAGAGAGAGAGAGAGTTGTAGATAGAGGGAGAGAGAATGAAGAATCTGATCTGATATATACTTGTATATGTATATAAATAATAGTAATAATAATAGTATTTTTTTAAATATATTTTGTTTTAATTTTTTAAATAATAATACTAAATATATAGGTAAAAAGACAAAACTACCCTTTGGTGAGCAGATTTAACCAAAAAATCTAACTGCGTTTGTCATAAAGGACGTAACGTGCAAGATTTGGAAACATTAAGGACAAAACTCATCAATTTTAAAGGTAAAGGGCGGCGCCTGAAATTTGGGACAAACATAAAAGACAAAACTTGTAATTTACTCGAAAAAAAAAAAAGCAAATTAGATGTTTGGATAAAAATGGCAAAAAATCACAAAAGTGAAGAACTATATGGTACAAAAAAGTTGTTTTTGATAAAAATGACAAACATGCCCAAACCTTAGGGACGATTTTGGCAATTTACTCTAAATATCGTAAGACGGTTCTAACTTTTAAGAGTAAATTGTCATTTTTGTCCATAAGGTTTAACTAAAATTGTCACTTTAGTCCAAATAGTTTTTTTCTTGCCATTTTAGTCCAAATGGTTTTGTTTTCTGTCATTTTAGTCTCTGACTTTTGTCATTTTTTGCCATTTTCAACGGCCACCACTACCACCTCCCACCACCCACCCATCACAACCTTCTTTTATCGCCACCACCTGCCTGCACCCTATGTAACTCAGTTAATTTTTTTTTGTTGACGCGACATGCTTATATGGATAAAAGTTTAGTTTTTTGATGATGTGTATGTCATGTCATCAAAAATAACTAATTGGATTGTGAATAATGGGGTTAATATAGGGCTAGCAAAATAGGTTCAAATGTGCTAAACAAGTCAGACATGAGGACACGATTAACATAGGTACTAAACACGAATATGAGGATTAACTAATCATGTCATTTCATCAAACAGAATATTGGATAAACCACACATATAAAGGCAAAAATCCTTAAATCCCTCTCCGAAATCTCGTTCGCTTAATAATTGTGTCATTTCCTCAAAACAAAATATTGGGATAAACTAGAGACGCAAAGGCAAAGAATCCTCAAATCCTTCCCCAAAATCCCGCCCGCTTAATTATCATGCTCTTATCACACTTTAAAAGTGTTGATTTAGTAGCCCTATCAAACCCCTTTCACAACCTCTCCCCACCAACCTTCTTCTTCAACAGTAAAAGTATATAGTAAAACGAGTTTAATCGGGTTTAAACAGGTTAGGTGGGTTTAACCTTTTTAGACATGAATGTAATCGTGTCATAAACCGGTCGAACTATTCACACATGAAACCTCTATAGTCCAAACCCTTTTAACTTTGTGTAGTATCATGTTCACAAATCCGTGTCATGAATTGCCAATCTTGATCACTGGCTCACAACTTTATTTACTAGTTTTGTTTTAGCACATTTAGTTGTGGATTTCTAATGAGATACTTGTGGTTACGACCCCGTCAGGCTGCTTTTGGCCTGAGGGATTACGAAATGTATCAAGGCTAGCACATAATACTGTTTGGAATATTGGAGTCAAACCTCCCGTATGACATATCATATCTAAGAGGAAGAGCGTTTGTAACATTCTAGCCAAATCATACATCCATTAAGGAACATGAAAGATAACATTTTTTTAAATAGCCTATCAACTATCTACACACTATGAGCTAGGTTAGCAACATGTGTACAAATCAAAAGATTATCTTATCTTAAAGTAGATGTTACATACGATATGATAGCACCTATATATTCATTATTCAAATATGACATTTAAACAGTTAAATTCAAATCTCACCTATTTTATAGAGTAGGTTAGTGAAATGAATAGGACGATTGGAAAATGAGGGTAGGAAAGGGACATACATTATCACACTATATATCCATGTTAATCATCTTTCTTGACAACAAAAGTCCCGCCAAATAAGTGGAGTTTATGTAGAACATTTTAGGGTGATCGGGGCACTCGCAGGGAGGAGGATCGGTGACCCCATTCACCGCTCGGGAACACCGGCGTCATCGGTACGGGGAGGGGAATCGGGGAGGAGACACCGATTGAAGGAGGAGAGAGATGGTGGGCCAGCCTATTTTTCAACCAATCAAAACCTTTTTTTTTTATTTTTGAATAAAAAAAACAAGGGGAGTTAAGAGGGGAGTGGCGCCATCAAATTGAGGGTGTGATGGGAGTTAAGAGGTGAGTTGACGTGGCGCGTGCTGATTGGCCGTGCGTAAGAGAGGGGACTCCCCTCTTAGGGGAGTGCCCCGTTCACCCTTACTCTTTATACATAGCTCACTATTTCTGATGAAAATAGTTTAATCACATCCTTTATATAGATTATATTGTGCAAGTATTTATGCGACTATCATAGTTTTTATCTAAAACTAACTTTGTATTAAGATCTTTCTATTAATCTATACATATAATAAAAGAAACTCTAATGAGGACACATGGCATTCTCTTAGGCATTTTATGTTTTCCGTCTAAATCATAATTAGCTTTTGTTATTCTATTCCTCAAAATATGCCAAATATATCTCATTCCTCAAAATTTACCAAATATCTCTCATTTTTCACATCTCTTTCATAAACCTTATCCTTCACCATTAGTATAAAGGAAAATTGGTATTTAATAAACCAACATTTAACCAGTTGGTAAATAATAATCCAACCTACATAATTGGTATATAATAATCCTACCTATCAACCTGTTGGTACTCAATAAACTTCCGTTAATTTTTTTTTTAACTGAAGTTAGTTTTTAAGTTTTATTTATTACACAAACAGTCCCTATAGTTGTAATTTACTAGTTTTAACTATTTTATAAACCTCAAATCGAGGAAAAGGAGGATTTTCGAGTGGTTTTTTTGTTTCATAAAATAGTTAAAACTAGTAAATTACAACTACAGGGACTGTTTGTGTAATAAATAAAACTTAAAAACTACCTTCAGTTAAAAAAAATTAACGGAAGTTCATTGAATACCAACATGTTGATAGGTATGAT
Organism: Helianthus tuberosus; assembly: GCA_030545235.1. Taxonomy (NCBI): domain Eukaryota; kingdom Viridiplantae; phylum Streptophyta; class Magnoliopsida; order Asterales; family Asteraceae; genus Helianthus; species Helianthus tuberosus. The sequence goes on from JARYGA010060438.1 coordinate 6,391,027, forward strand.
TATTATATACCAATTCTGTAGGTTGGATTATTATTTACCAACTGGTTAAAGGTTGGTTTATTAAATACCAATTTTCCTAGTATAAAATACTAAAGTTAATTTATTAACGTTGCCTTTATACTTTTTTTTTAAATCTCTTACTTTTCTTTTTTCGAATATGAAATATTAAATTTAATTAATATTAAAAGATTGCATAAGACACATGAGATAATTAATTTTATATTTTATATTTATTGTTTGTTAGTTTAATTTAAGAAACTGTATATTAATTAGGTTCTTAGTTTTTTTCATTTTCTTAAATAATAATAGGTTATAGTCTTGTGTATTGTATGGACAGAATGAGTAAAAAAACTTTTTATTTACATTTTTTAAAACAACAGATAATCATGTTTGAATTGGTAAAGTAATTTAAAAATATAATCATCATTAAAAATCTATTATAACACTTTCGTAAAATCTATTTTTGGTAAGGTTTAAATAAAAAAATATCATTATAACTTATAAATTAAAATGTTTGAGGTAAAAGTTGATTTTGTAGGAAGGTTTAGCAAACCTAATCTAACAAAAAAATATTGGTTAGTTTAACACATATATTTAGAGGTCGAAAATTAAGGTAACTATTTTAAAATAAGAATGTTGATAGTAACTAGATGAAATTTTATCCCTTATTCTATTTTATTTCGGGTAGCTAAGACTTGAATTTTAGTTATCGGAAGAAGTTATGTCTCAAGTGGTCGGTTGACGAGAAAGTTTCTTAACTATTTATTATTTTTCTTTATAATATTTAATTTATGAATATTTCTTTTCTTTATTATTTCATTTTTCAATGTTTCTATTATTTTATTTTTTTGCTTATTTAATATTTTAATATTTTGTTGACTTAACCCCGTGTAATACACGGGGTTCTAACCTAGTTATTACTATATTGTAGAGTTACTTTTTTTGGACGACTAGATCATCTCGTTAGGCCTTTGGCCTTTGATCACCCATGTCTCGAGTAGGAATCCCGCGGTAGGCATATATATTACTGCCAGGTTGAACTGGTGCCACAGCTCGCCCCCTGCAAGGATTCGACCCTGAGACTTCTCGAGCTGAAACCCCACATAAGTAGGTAAACCTTCCCACCTCCCCCAAACAAATTGATCTAGGGATCATTGGCGGCGTAACGTGGAGTTACGACTCTTATTGTAATTATACGATTAATCAAGTAGAGGACATTAATACTAATACTACTCTTATTTTAATTATACGGTTAATCAAGTAGAGAACATTAATGCTAATAATATATTTTTATTGATTTTACACATATACGGTCATAATTGTTCTCAATGAATGGGGGCATGCTTTCTCATGAAAATAATATAAATTGTATTTTATAATATCCTTTGCAGCCTTGTTTTTTCTTCTTTTCTAAAAATAAAGAAAAACATGTCTCCAAGGTTTTCTCATTATGTTATGGTCTTTGATCCAGCTAGCTTGGATACTAACGAGGCCGATTTATGAAATTGAAAATATATATTAGTTACGGTTTATATAACTAACATATATATATTAATTGATTTGTTTTTCTAGATATATTTCTTCGTATACATAGCCTGTTAATAATACATAATATCTTACGAAATTTCAAATACTATCCAGATCTGGGGCGGATATACCTAAGAACAAGGGGTAGCCCCCGGGCTACCCCTTGACGCTATGGCGGTAGTGTAATTTTTTTGAAAATTTGACATTTTTTCTATTTTGCTACCCTTATAGAATTTTTTTTAAAACGTTGCCCCTATAATTATATTCTAGATCCGCCACTGATCCAGATCACAATATTATTTTTCTTTTTATGTTGCATGTTAGATCAAGATTTTATTTTTCTTTTCAATATATTAGTTTAGTTGCATGGCTCATATGATAACAAAACTGACTATGATTTTACATAATACAATTATATAAAAATACAATTAAGTGTGTTTAAATGAGTGTTGTTCTCTTATCAAAAAGGGGAAAGACAAACATGGAACCCAAGGTGAAACCACCTCCACCTTCAATTCTTTTAAAGCTGCTAAAAAACCCTACCCACCTCCAATCAACACTTATACATCTTTCTTTAGAAAAAAATAAAAATAAATAAACATTTATCCATTTTTGTATGTTTGATCAACTAATTACATGGTTTGAGTTTATTGTGCGATACAATTCATAAACCGAATACAATAAATGTTTTCTTGTTGTGAAACATCTACAACGATTTTTAAAAGAATAAAGATGATTAACGTAACTCTATAGGTGAATCCAATTTTTGTTACCGACAAAAGAAGTGATGTGTTACATAGAGTAAAAAGCATAGGGGATTCTATTAGAGTACTACCGGTTGAAAATTATTACAAAGATTGTTGACCCCTTTAATAAGTTATTATTTGGTTATCGAGAAAAAAACTATAAGATAATAGGGAAATTTGGATGATATCATGGTTGTTGCATAAATGTTACAACATGGTATGAGAGCAACACCTCCATTGTTTTACTAGTCATGACATGAAGCACAAACATAGTGTATATCACCATAATGAAACACCCTCAAAACGTATTTGACCAAAAGTCGCAGCGGAAATACGTAGCATAAAATTTTCTTTCATTATAAACATCTTGACGTACTTAAATTCATTTCTAAAGTTAACTCTTTCTCAATAAATACATTTAGTGAACTTATTTACAATAAGAAAACATAAGTTAGCTTCGCTCAATTACGTACTCTAACACTCCCGTACAATCTATCTTGTGACTCGATCTTTGATCACTCCACCTTAATATAATAATCTGGCTCGAACAACCTGCACTCACCAAATACATACAAGTCATTAATATGTTATCAATATAAACTATACTTATCCTTGGACTATTTCCGTTCCATTATTCCTTTACATTAATCGTTCCCTCTGGGTACCTCACATCTGGTGAGTCTTCGATACTGTACCTGCATTACACCTAAAACTCCCGGTACCCGAATAACAACGTAAAAACTTAATCATACTGAATAATTTACATACATACTTAAACTTTATGCATATTATCCACATAGGTACATATGTACACACATGCATACCAATCTACATGCATACCTACACATGAATACATCTACATCATTATATACGTATCTACATATACACATACCTACATCACTACGTGCACTCATAACATTATACATCTATACATACATACATTCCTACTTGCAACATACCAAACTCATACACGCCTTCTCACATACAAACCTTCATATATCCGCGTATTCTTGCTCACATACTTATAAACATACCTACGTAGGTGCATACATGCTTTCATACATTTCTACATACGTGTATAGGGATATACAAACATACATACATACCTATCTACATGAGTGCTTACCCTAATGGTCATAAAACATAAGTTAAATTAGTCCCACGTAGCTTAAAACACGTTTAAACGAGATTCCCGGACCAAACACGCGAAAAAAACAATTTTCAGAGAAACATACCCCGTCGCGTGACGCGACGCCCCTGTTTTTCCAGAAAGGTTGCAGCCGGTTGCTGCATATTCCCAGCACGTTCGGATTTTACGGAAACGAGCATAACTTCCTCGTTTTTGATCCGTTTTACCCGATTTTTTTTCCTACGTGATCGTAATTTAATTCTCCATCACATGGAGTGATAATCCAATATTTGGACTGTTTTGGTCAAAAATTACCGAAGTAATTAAGTGATCAAATTAGTTAAGTGAGGTAGTGTGCTAGAAAGTGTGTTGAAAATATACTTGTTAAGTTATTTGGGAAAACAGTATTCAGGATACGGCTCAGGATATTGAGCTGTATCTATGATCAAACAATGAGCGAAAATAAAGTAAACGACACGAGATGTACGAGGAAAGCCCTTGATCAATCTAGATCGCCGGCATAAAACCTCGGGAGCTGACAATCGCAGCTGCCTTGTTCTTCAATTGCTTCAAAAATCAGGATACAGTGCGGGATGTGGTACGGATCGACTAAGTGTTACAATGAAAATGAAATACAAGTGTGGTGTTTGCAATTAGCTAAAGAGTGAAAGTGATCGAGAGTGTAAGTGTGAATTGTTGTGTTCTAAGCTGATCCGACCTCATCTATTTATAGTAAAAAGAAAATAACTAACTACCCTAAACTTGCGGGATCCACCGAATATTCCTTCTTGGAACGTTGTAGACCTGGTCTTTCGGGCTCAACGTCTCTTTCTCAACAAATTCGTCCGAGTCTTGAGGAGAAGAAGTCCTCTTGACCGTTAGCAAGCCTCAGCCCTTAACCTGCACGTGGTTAATTCAATAAGCCTCAGGATATCGCCCAAGGTGTTAGCAATATCCTTTTCCAGCATTCTGATCACAAATAAACAAACAAAGGTAGGATATTAGTCAGGATACATATGTTAAGAAAATGACCCCTAACAATTGTCCCCAAATATATCAGTTGGGATACCAATCCAACGGATATATTTCAAAAATCTTATCCCACAACTCAAGGTATTTAAAATGAAGCGACGGTCAAGATCGCATCATAACTTCCAACGCGTTTTTTACTCCATGGAGATCCACGATGCCCCTATATCTTCTCTTTTCTTGTTTGAAAAGCAGATATCTTCAACAGACCCTTCAGGTAAATCTCCATTTTTGATTTTCTTTCTGTCAATTTACTTCATCTTTCTAGCAATGGCCGCCGAGACCTTCACCCAGCAGAATCTTCTCAAAAATCCCGAGAAGGAGATCTGCGCTTTCGACAACGCAGATATTGCAGCTTTAAGAGCCTCCGGCGCTTTCCCTGACAGCACAGTCTTTAGGCCATTTGATCGGTCAATCCGATCGGATGTTTCTTCTACCGAATGGATCTGTTTTCCAGCATATCCTTTTTCACTAGGTCTTCGATACCCTTTTCCTGAATTCATGATGCAATTCTTTCGTATTACTGGCATCTCTTTTGCTCAAACCATGCCCATGGTTTGGAGAGTACTAATTGTACTCAACCAAATCAAAAACCTCCATTGTCCTGACCTCTGCATCGAGGATCTACCTATTGCTTATCGCCTCCGATCCCACGGCTCTAGCCGGTTCTTGCTTTTTTCAACCTCCAGCAAACCCCTGATTCTCAAAGCCACCAAAAACGAAGACGGATGGCAACGCAAATTCTTCTTTGTCAAACGAGATTCCATTGCTGAGGGTGCCAACCTTCCGGTGGAGTGGTTAACCACCGGTAGGATCATAAATATCCTTATAGACGATTTAATTGCTATCCTCTATTAATATTCTTCTTTTTGACCTTTATGCAGTGAACTTTAAGGAAGTTGCTCCTCCTACCGCTGAGTCAGAAGAGAGAATCAATACCGTTTACCGGTTACCTGCAATAGACAGGACTTTTACCACACACGTTCCGAGTTCAAGTCAGTACTCATCATCCGAGATGTCTGGTAAGAATTCCTTTCAAAATAATTAGTCAAAACAATATAATGATAAAGAGTAAAACTTTTCCCTTTACGCAGCACCAGCTAAGATCCCTGAAGTCTTTGATCTTGACGAACTAGATAGCTATTCTGACCAGATCCAGGTCAAGAAAGAACCTGGCTCCAAGACCACTGCTACATCCAAACCCAACAGCTCCAAAGCCATCATCATTCCTAAACCTTCACCGGCTACCAAGCCCCGGAGTTCAAGTTCCCGCAAAAGGAAAGAACCCGATTCCCCTGTCATTTTTGACACCTTTCCTTATGAAAAGCACGGGTTCATTGAAGCCAGTGGTTTTATGACTTCTTTTCTCAACCAGGTTGGTATCTTTATATCATATCCATAAAACAATACTGTCACCTATCCTTAGCCCCGGACCATTGTTGTTGTTGTTGGCTTGATTCCATTGAGCAAAGAGGTTTGGGAATTGAGCAGCCATTTGCTGCGCAATGATTTCTGCCAATTCGGCAGTCGCTATCTGGCTTTCGCGTCGAGGAGGCATTCTAAAAGAGGAAACATGAAATGAAACGAGTGAGAGGATTAGACGAAAAGAATGAGATGAAACAAATATGATGAAAGCAAGGATAGTGGTCATTTGTTTGTTACTACAAAGCAACAAACGACCCGGTGAAAGGTAAATAGGTCAAAAATAATGTATTGCGAAGATATGCTCGCCTATAAGTGAACACTCATCCCAAGAATTCCCAGGTAAGCACAACTGGTCTCGCGTCTGATGAGATGTATACGAAGTGCTTGCCTAGACAGAAAATCCAGAATACAGGCATTCACCCTTCCAGTTTGCACGTGTTCACATTATTTAAAACCCAAAACCTTGACGAGATTTTTGAAAACTCAAAGGGGTTCAAAATCTAGTAATCAATCATCCTAGAACAGATGATTAGTTTTCAAAGCGGTTTTGAAATTTATGTTCTTGTTGTGGTCGTCGCCTAAGGATAGGTGACAGTATTGTTTTATGACTAAACGCAAGTAAACTCGCGTTAGGGTCCTAAGAAGGTTATAGACTAGGTCAAAGCATTACTAATTACTAATAACCTAATTCCCTATAACCATTGGCTCTGATACCATCTTTTCTGTCACACCCCGACCACGTAGAACATACGAAACGTGGCGGAAACATCGGGGAGTGTTGAAACAGAATTAATTGTTTCAAATCCATGGCAATTGAAGTTTCGTTTTATTGATTAAAAGTGTTACAATGTCTAATCAAACAAGGAAAAACAACATAATTAACTAGTCTTGCATCTTTTATTGTCACTAAAGCCCAAGTCTGCCTATATGTATCTTGATCATCTTATGCAACAGCTCCTGAAAAACACATGTGAAAATAGGTACGTCAGCATAAAAATGCCTGTGAGATACATAGGTTTTGTGAAAATAGGTTTCATGACTTATGTTTGAGAAAATGTTTAGTCATGAACCTTGTAATTTGCTTTGTTTTGTAAATCATTTGAAAAACAATGAGTTCAGATGATATGTATAAATAAATGAATAATGTATGGTTAAATGATTAACCATAGTAAAATATGTTTGCATAAGATAAGTTGTTTATAAATCAATGTCTTGAGAAAAGTATGTTATTTGTATAAAATGTTCTATGTCTCAAACTGAAATGATTCAAATAACGCTATGATATGTAATACCATACAAACACTTATATATAGGAAGTACCAGCGGCGTATCCACCATGCTTGTATCATATTACACACGTATCGTTACTTAATCATTTAATCAAACCAAACCACCAAAGTAATGTCTATGTCAAATATCCATGTCAAATGTCTATGTCAAAATGTCATGTATGGCAAGTGAAATGTCTCAACTAAACCATATGCACAAAACAAAGTATTGAAGTAAAACTTGGTTTAAATCAAAGTTATGTTTTGTGGGAAATGCATGATCAAATGTCAATCATGTTAAAATGTCTATGCCGAAATGTCTATGTCAAATACGGTTCACACGGTTCACAGATACAAACGGTTCACAGATATCAACGGATCACAGATATAAACGGTTCACAGATATCAACGGATCACATAGTCAAATGATTACAACGGTTCAATATGTAGTATAATGTGTTCATATGCTGGATAAGCATATGCAACAGAAAAGCAATGTAAAACAATGTACTAAGTATGCACACAATGGGCATACATAGCATGTAATGTAAGACAATGTACTAAGTACACACACAATGGGCATACATAGCATGAAATGTAATGTAAAACAATGTACTAAGTACGCACACAATGGGCATACATAGCATGAAATGTAATGTAGAACGATGTACTAAGTACGCACACAATGGGCATACATAGCATAAAATGTAATGAAATCATGTACTATAATGTACTAATGAACATAGTAAGTATATGATGTCAAAACAGGAAAGCATGAAAGTAACAAGTAGGCACATGTGTTCCACCCCAAAACAGTTTGGAAAAACAGTAAAAGAGGGGTCTATGTACTCACATGAGATTGCTCGGTAGTCCTTGAGTAACAACCAAACAATACTAGAGATCGCGGATATCAAACGGCACCTAGTATAGGTAGCTACATTAATAAACCGGACCTAAATCGGAAGATCGGGTAGCATTAGGGTTTGTAAACCAAACGAGTGTAGAGACTCGTGTCTTTTGGTTTAACAAAGCCTACATACTAAATGAAACTTAACCTAAGTGTCTACGACCCATTACGACCCGTTTAGGTAGCTTATGCTACTTTAACGCGTCGTTCGCGTGAAACGCGTTCGGACCGCCTAACTAGTCCTATGACAAGTAATATATGCCTTAACATGTTACATAATCAGTTATGTGACAAAGGTTTAGGTTACATATGCTTAATTACCAATTATACATGAAAAGGGTATTCTGGTAATTTACCTAAGGCATATAAACTACCTATCATACAACTACTTAAACGATGTGACCATAGGGTATAACCTCGGAAGGTTATTCCCTACCTACTATGGTCACCTAATGTGTTTGGTCGGATCCTAATGATCGACCAAACTGGGTCGGGTTCGAGGTATAAGCGATTTATTAGATCGCTTACCCTACGACCCTAGACAACGTGGTAATCAGTAGGCATAGTCCCAAGGGACTATGACCATCGTGATTAAAATCACGTTGCGAAGTTCTAGCGAACTTCGCATTGACCATTACTGGTCAACGCTGAAAGTCAAACAAAGTTTGACTTTCTGACTCGAAAAGCAGTAAAAATAAGGAAAAGAACGAAAGAATACTTACGAAGGGTCCCCGAGTGCTAACCCAGATCAAAAATAGCTCAGGTATGAAACGAAGGTTCCAACTTAGAGCCCAAATGATCAGATTTGTGGGTTTTTAAGCCAAAGGGGGGTGGGTATTTATAGAAAAAGGTAGAGCCGCTAGGATCGTTTCTTGAATATCGTGCCACGATCCGAGCCGTACACTTGTCACAAAGGTTATGGAGCCACATATGCTCCTTAACTTTGTGACACATCAACTTAAAACATGTGGTTAAGGATTAATCAGCTGAAATCTGATTGCAAATACACTTAATCTGGTCAGGTTAGGCAGTCGCGTAGCGCTAGTGCAAAGGCACTATGCAGTCGCGCTACGCTAGCACCCCCCCTGTTTCAGAAATGTTTCAAAAGTGGCAGAAATGGTCCCTGCACGTGTTTAAGGCCTTTTTCGATGCGTTTGAACCCCGTTAACCTCATTTCAAGGCTCTAAAATGAAGTTAAAGTATAGGGAACTCAAAACATGCTCAAAAATATGTCGGATGTCGGTTCGTTTGGTCGTACGATCGCGATGTTCGCTTAATTACGACGGAATGCGCATAAGCGCGAAAAACGATCCAAATGACGCGACGAATGGATTTTTCTTATGGCGAACACTAAAATATAATATAGTCATGCTTACATAAATTTTTGGATGTCCGGATGTATTCAGAACGTAAGTTATGCGCGAAAATGCAAACTTGTGCACTTTTTTGACACTTTTAGTCCCTGAATGACCCAAAAGTTTATTTTAGCACACCGAACCCCTCAAAGCCTATTTCTAAGCTATGTAAAGGATATATATGGTATGTTTAACTTATGGTCATGTTCCGGAATGTCTGTTACAGTTCAAATTGGCATACTTTCGCAGTTTGTCAACTTTAGTCCCTGTAAGCGAATTAACTTGTTTTTGTCATACCAAAGCCTTCAAAACTTATTTCTAAGTTATGTAAAGGTTATTTAAGGTATGTTAAGCCTATTTCACTATTCCGGAGTGTTCGTTGCATTAAACTGGTTATATTTACGCATTAGTGCGCGTATAACCTTCCAGAAAGCGATTTAGAGCTTGAAATCGAACAAGAATTGATATGTGTAAACGATACACATATTTTTACAAATCCCAAGTATGAAATACAATATTTCACTGGTTGGGAATTTGTTTGATGGTTGAAATGACACAGGTGTTACATTGATGGCACGGCCTTCATATCGTGAATCCACGGTCTTCCCAATATGATGTTATAGTAGGACAGAGAATCCATCACACAGAAACGTTGTATCGAATTGACTCCTTCAACGTATACTGGCAACTTTATCTCTCCCACTGTGTTTCTAGCCTCTCCACTGAATCCAACAAGCACGGTAGACTTTGAAGTGATATCCATTGGAGATACATTCATTCTCTTCAGAGTTTCTAGTTGGATTATGTTGACGGAGCTGCCATTATCAACCAATATCCTGCGTACAAAATGGTTAGCCACATATAACGTTATTACCAGAGCATCATGGTGAGGATCCTGGACAGTATCTCTGTCATCTGCATCAAAAGTGATCACTTTGTCAGTCGTGAGGGTAGTCATCCTGACAGGTCTGTCTCCCCTTTCGGCTTTAGCTTCCTTTGCATGTCTCTTTGCTGCCGAATACGAGGTCCCACAAATGTCGGATCCTCCCGAAATGAAGTTGATTATCTTGGCATCCGAGGGAGGTGATGCTGCTCGTTCAGGATCCTTGTCAGTATCCTGACCCTTATTCTTCTTTTTTCCTAAGAGATCTTTCAGATATCCCTTGCTTAGAAGATAGCTTATTTCTTTCCTCAAAGCAATGCAATCCTCAGTCATATGTCTGAAATCTTCGTGGAAAGCACACCATTTCGACTTATCTTTCCAGTCAGCCTTTTGTTGATTCTTTCGAGGCCATCTAGCCTTGTCTCCTAGACCCTGCATAGCATACATCAATTCAGGAATATTAACAGAAAAGCAATATTCAGACAACTCAGGATACTCTTCAGGATCCTCATCTTCGACAGCATTCACTCTCTTGTTTTCATTTCTACCATATGGCTTAGGCCGATATGACTTAAATGAGGATTCTGACTTCCTATTAGTCGATTCATAAGTGTTGGATGAGTTCATCCTTTCTTGCATCTTCTTGTCATCTTCCAGACGGATATATCTCAAAGCCCTGTTACGAGCTTCATCGAGATTCCTGCAGGGATTCATTACAAGATCCTGATAAAACTGAGAATCCTTTTGTAAACCCATCTTAAAAGCTTGCACAGCTGTTGCAACATCAAGATGTGGGATATCCAAGGATTCTCGACTAAATTTGTTCACATAATCCCTCAAGGATTCCTGAGGCCCTTGAGTTATCCTGTAAAGATCACTGGTTAGTTTCTCAAAACTCCGACTACAAGAAAATTGACTGTTAAATAAATTGACCAAATGAGCAAATGAAGTAATTGAGTGAGGAGGAACGTTTAACAGCCATTTTAAGGCTGATCCTGTTAGAGTAGAACCAAATCCCTTGCACAAGCACGCTTCCTTGAGCTCCGGAGGGATAGGGTTAATCTCCATTCTTTCCCTATACTGGGCAATATGCTCCTCAGGATCCGTAGTCCCATCATAAAGCTTCATGTTGGGGGTTTGGAATCTCTTTGGGATCTCAGCATCACAGATAGGATACGCGAAACGAGATATCTTGTGGCTGTCTTGAGACACTTCCGGGATCGGTTGGACCACACCAGGTACACTAGATATCATGTCTTTTAACTTCTGAAGTTCCCTGGTAAGTGCTGATGTCACACCTGTATCCTGCAAAGATCCACCACTGTTAGCAGCATGAGTATTATTATTATTAGACACGTTACCAGTTGGAGGATTCTGCCCATATCCTGAAACATATCCTGAGCTCCTTATGGTTGACATCCTAATCGAGGAGGGTATTTCAGGAGTATGATTCTGAGGAAGACTGGGTACGATATTCCCCCTATTATCCTCGGTATATACAGCTGAACTAAAGTTCAACGCTCTGGGGTGTAACGGAGTGACATTGTCCTCGGCAGATCTGCTCGAGCCAGCCTTCAGGAGTTGTATTTCCCTCAAAAGCATTTGGTTTGTTTCCTGTTGCTGCTTCATTTGTTCCTGCACACTTCCAAATAAGGTTAAAATTTCATCATTAGAAGCTAAAACGGGAGCAGATCCCTGGACACTCCGAGTTGGGATAACATCTTGAGATCGTGTAGAGGCTGGCATCCTTGGAGGAGGTGGTGGAAGCACCGAACCGGTAGTAGCAGAAGTCATAGCAGACACAGTAGAGGAACTCATGTTTGATCTTGAGGCCATTATGGACAATGTGGTAAAAAGTTTCGAAAATAGAAAACCGATTAGCGATTTGACAAAAAATTTTAGTAAAGAGAGCACCACTTGCCCCACGGTGGGCGCCAAATTGTTTTGGTCAAAAATTACCGAAGTAATTAAGTGATCAAATTAGTTAAGTGAGGTAGTGTGCTAGAAAGTGTGTTGAAAATATACTTGTTAAGTTATTTGGGAAAACAGTATTCAGGATACGGCTCAGGATATTGAGCTGTATCTATGATCAAACAATGAGCGAAAATAAAGTAAACGAAACGAGATGTACGAGGAAAGCCCTTGATCAATCTAGATCGCCGGCATAAAACCTCGGGAGCTGATAATCGCAGCTGCCTTGTTCTTCAATTGCTTCAAAAATCAGGATACAGTGCGGGATGTGGTACGGATCGACTAAGTGTTACAATGAAAAGGAAATACAAGTGTGGTGTTTGCAATTAGCTAAAGAGTGAAAGTGATCGAGAGTGTAAGTGTGAATTGTTGTGTTCTAAGCTGATCCGACCTCATCTATTTATAGTAAAAATAAAATAACTAACTACCCTAAACTTGCGGAATCCACCGAATATTCCTTCTTGGAACGTTGTAGACCTGGTCTTTCGGGCTCAACGTCTCTTTCTCAACAAATTCGTCCGAGTCTTGAGGAGAAGAAGTCCTCTTGACCGTTAGCAAGCCTCATCCCTTAACCTGCACGTGGTTAATTCAATAAGCCTCAGGATATCGCCCAAGGTGTTAGCAAAATCCTCTTCCAGCATTCTGATCACAAATAAACAAACAAAGGTAGGATATTAGTCAGGATACATATGTTAAGAAAATGACCCCTAACATGGACTACCGAAATTTATAACTTTTAAGCCTTCGGCTTATTACCCTTTTTCCATATTTTGACCCGTTCATGCATTTACCCACATAACTTGTTTGTTTGACCTTAACTTCATATGAATTGATAATTTCAAGGTCATTTGTCATAAAAGATTCATTCCCGGATTCCTTACATCTTATTCCACCCGTTTTTCGCTCCAAAAGCTTATTTTGACCCGTTAAGGGTAATTGCGCATTAAAACGTTTATGACTTACAAAACCATACTCCTCACTTTCATACTTGACCAACACATTACACTAATCGAATAACTTGTTTCTAATTTAAGATCGTTTGCCCAAAATACCCATCAAGGGCATTTTGGTCAACTTTAATCCCATCATTTACGACGAAAGACTACGACACATATTTGACCTCAACCATCATGTTTAGTTAATTAAAACACCATAATACTTAATTGAACTAAAAAGTGATTACAGAAATCACTTACCTTATGCGTCCGTGCTCGTATCCGATTCCTTGCCTCTTCTTGACCCGTTAACACCTCATGCTTGAGCCCGTCTCGACGTGATTCCTATACTTTCATTTCATCGAAATCATGCTCTTATTAGCAAACTCATTTGTACACATTAACAATCATATCAATCGCATATTTCAAACTTAACTTTCCTTAGTCATTTCTAACTAGCATAAAACATATAATCAACTTCATATCCTTTCCAACACATGTACTTCATCATGTAATCACAATTAACGCATATTAACATAACATGCCCAAACGACTTCCTATAATCCTGCTTTTACAACAACGGGTTAAATCATGTTTCTTATACTTGTTGACTTTCAAAAGTCAACTATTAACCATATGTAACTATCGACTTGTCAACATATACTCGTAACATCATAATCGACTATACGGACGACACTATATACATTTTATCATACACTTGATGTACGTACTACCTTTTAAGCATAACGTACAACTAATTCATGCATAAAATCTTCTAAACTCATACATAACCCATCAAAACCTACTACTAACCATCATGGATCATTCCCAAATAAACATCAAACATATCTTCATCATATTTCTCCTAATTCATCTAACAAGAATTCATCATACCCACATAATACATCAATCTTTCAACAAGACTCGGACATGGGAGGTGATTCTAGTCATCATCTTCACCCTAACTAACGGGTTTCACCTCTAATCATCAAATTAGCACAAACCATACGTAACCCGTGTTCTATACGATGATTCTAACCCTTATACATGATCAATTTCATACTAACTCACGGATTTGAACATAACCCACTTCACCCATGATCACCAATCTTAGATTTAAGACATACCTTATGATCCCCTTGTGAAGGTGATCATTAATCCGTGTTCCTTCTTGAATTTGAGCTTCGATTCACCCTTCAATTTGGTGATTTAGTTGAGTTAGGGTTTGGAGCTCTTTGGAGCTCCTGAACATTCGTGAACACACACGAAGTGTGTGTTTCTGTGTGTTGAACTTTCATTTTAATAACTCAACTTCCATCTTGTTCCATTTAGCCCCTCGTGTTTGCCACTTAACATAACGTGCACTACTTCCATCTTTTAATACTTTTGACCATACCCTTAACTAGGTTAAATAGCCTAGTTATTTATTTCATGACGTGTCATATAGGAACACACGACAATATTAACATTCGGATTTTTGGGGCGTTACAAGTCTACCACCCTTAAATGAGGTTTCGTCCCCGAAACCTTTCTTACCTCTTTTTAACACTAATTAATTCTTCTCTACGTCCATCAACACTACCGCTAGCCCGTCACAACGACTATCTTCTTTCTTAAAGAACCCGTTCCGGAGTTCTTATTAGTGTCGCTTTCACTATTAACGCTAATTCCAAACAGCCTTTATAGCTAATGGTTCATTCATCATTCTAATACTCGTATATCATATGCATTATATACCTTTTTACTTACTTGAAACCATTCCAACATCCCATTACTAACATTCCCATTTGTTTATTTCAGCATTCATAACGTTTTCATCAACTATACGATCTTGCATCGAAATTTGTATATACTCAGATATGTTTAACTTTAACTAATACATCATAGTAATGGGTAACTATACATTCTCAATTCATAAACTTTTCAAACAATTGACTTTTTCCAAACAAGTCCATACTTTCCTGATCATACTTTCATATATCATTTTCATTTTCATTTCCTTGACCTGTCAATAACGGGTCAATACGCATACTCTTCCAACCTTTAATATGATCCGTTCTTAATGGATCTAATATCTCCATCTCATCTCTTAAAAATTACATTCTCTACATACTCTATATAACATTTAACTTTTGTTTTGTTACCACCACAAGACTACTATTTCATAGTCACCCTTACGTGCTTAACTCTAACGTTAACCTTATTCTACGTTTTCTACAATTACTTGTTACTTGCATACCTTTACGTTACCTTTAAATCATTTGGTTCATTCCACATTACTATTGCTTTCACTCCATGCATTACTTAATTTACGTATATAAATGTGTCATACTAGTTCATATCTATCCAATCATGAGTTAAACATTTTACTAACCTCTTTTTCATTTCTCAAACCAACGACCCGCAACCCAGATCGACCATCTTCTCCTCGAGTTCTAGCCGTACAGGCCAGGTTTCATTCATCCGTGTAATGAGCTTCCGCTCGTGCACATCCTTTCACCCATACGATTGGTTTCATCACATCAATAGTTCTAACATTATCATCAACAACATCGGCGGTTAGCATATATCATTTAAACATTCATTACACTAGGTGATTACCCACCTATAACTTCTTCTACAATTTCCTACGTACCTACTATAACGTACCACACATTCTAACTCTTACATGCAATCCTTTCATTCTATTAATCATTTCGCCAACGGAAGTACACGCTCGTACTTCCTTCCATTCATGATTACTTGCAAATACCTTATTACATCGTTTCAATATTTCTTACCAAGCTTACCATTCCCGCCCATACTCAAGTTATTGTCCGGGTCACAGCCCGTCATCATTCTGACTTCTAAGAGTCAATTACTAACACATCTAACACGTAACTTATACAAAACTTCGTCTATTATACTATCACCTTTTACTTTATACTTATTTCTATGACCCGTTCGACTCAATCATGGTCAAACTGTCGACATCTTCTTATGCGGATTAATTTCATCTTTTTATATTTTTAAATTCGTCTCACGGATTCAGACGCATCATTCATGCTTTTTCATTTATTGAATCCGCCTTACGGGTTCAAACATTACATTCATGCCTTTCATTACTTCTGTGTTTTGAATCCTTCTCGCAGATTCAAACATATTATCCATGCCTCTCATCCTTGAATCCGTCTTACGGATTCAAACATATCATCCATGACTTTCTTCCTTGAATCCGTCTCACGGATTCAGACATTGCATTCATGCCTTTCATCCTTGAATCCGTCTCACGGATTCAAACATTGCATTCATACCTTTCATTCCTTGAATCCGTCTCCCGGATTCAAACATATTATTCATATCTTGTTGATCCGTACTTAATTACGGATTCAACATTCTTCATTCTTATCAGGCATGTTTTTTAGTCTTACATAGTACTCTCAATTTCCCGAGAGTCTTACTTCCCATTTCACCCACACGCCTGCCTGCTACCCAACTCTACCGGACATACCTGTAACAATTATCATGATCTCACGAACGTCATACGTTTCTCGTGTACTGGCCTGGTACACAATCCACCTTGTAGTTTCGTGCCTTCATGTAATTGTCACCTTATGTCCGTAGACTTAGGTTTCGGCGCGTGTATCACTTTCAGTACTTCATTACTATACAATCATTGTCTTTCATTTAAAATTTTCCTTCCCTTAATGAGTTTTACCATTACATATATCCACATATTAAATTCACGTACCTGGGGCTCATTTGCCTATTTGCCTCTTGACTTTTCTAGTTATTCATCCTAAACTGCATTCACGGATCATCCTCTTCAAACACTTATGCTTACCTTGCACATACAAAACCATCAGTTTCTTTATACGTATACATAGGTACATACTTACGTTAGCTTTTACCTTTGGATCTTGATCGAGTCTTAGATTGTACGGGTTTCTTATCTCAAGAGCACACAAGTTTGAGTTCAAGTACTTACCTTATCGTACTTGATTCCCTCAAACCAGGGCTCTGATACCAATTTGAAACACCCTAAAACGTATTTGACCATAAGTCGCAGCGGAAATACGTAGCATAAAATTTTCTTTCATTATAAACATCTTGACGTACTTAAATTCATTTCTAAAGTTAACTCTTTCTCAATAAATACATTTAGTGAACTTATTTACAATAAGAAAACATAAGTTAGCTTCGCTCAATTACGTACTCTAACACTCCCGTACAATCTATCTTGTGACTCGATCTTTGATCACTCCACCTTAATATAATAATCTGGCTCGAACAACCTGCACTCACCAAATACATACAAGTCATTAATATGTTATCAATATAACTATACTTATCCTTGGACTATTTCCGTTCCATTATTCCTTTACATTAATAGTTCCCTCTGGGTACCTCACCTCTGGTGAGTCTTCGATACTGTACCTGCATTACACCTAAAACTCCCGGTACCCGAATAACAACGTAAAAACTTAATCATACTGAATGATTTACATACATACTTAAACTTTATGCATATTATCCACATAGGTACATATGTACACACATGCATACCAATCTACATGCATACCTACACATGAATCCATCTACATCATTATATACGTATCTACATATACACATACCTACATCACTACGTGCACTCATAACATTATACATCTATACATACATACATTCCTACTTGCAACATACCAAACTCATACACGCCTTCTCACATACAAACCTTCATATATCTGCGTATTCTTGCTCACATACTTATAAACATACCTACGTAGGTGCATACATGCTTTCATACATTTCTACATACGTGTATAGGGATATACAAACATACATACATACCTATCTACATGAGTGCTTACCCTAATGGTCATAAAACATAAGTTAAATTAGTCCCACGTAGCTTAAAACACGTTTAAACGAGATTCCCGGACCAAACACGCGAAAAAAACAATTTTCAGAGAAACATACCCCGTCGCGTGACGCGACCCCCCGTCGCGTGACGCGACGCCCCTGTTTTTCCAGAAAGGTTGCAGTTAGTTGCTGCATATTCCCAGCACGTTCGGATTTTACGGAAACGAGCATAACTTCCTCGTTTTTGATCCGTTTTACCCGATTCTTTTTCCTACGTGATCGTAATTTAATTCTCCATCACACGGAGTGATAATCCAATATTTGGACTACCGAAATTTATAACTTTTAAGCCTTCGGCTTATTACCCTTTTTCCATATTTTGACCCGTTCATGCATTTACCCACATAACTTGTTTGTTTGACCTTAACTTCATATGAATTGATAATTTCAAGGTCATTTGTCATAAAAGATTCATTCCCGGATTCCTTACATCTTATTCCACCCGTTTTTCGCTCCAAAAGCTTATTTTGACCCATTAAGGGTAATTGCGCATTAAAACGTTTATGACTTACAAAACCATACTCCTCACTTTCATACTTCACCAACACATTACACTAATCGAATAACTTGTTTCTAAGCTACTTTTAAGATCGTTTGCCCAAAATACCCATCAAGGGCATTTTGGTCAACTTTAATCCCATCATTTACGACGAAAGACTACGACACATATTTGACCTCAACCATCATGTTTAGTTAATTAAAACACCATAATACTTAATTGAACTAAAAAGTGATTACAGAAATCACTTACCTTATGCGTCCGTGCTCGTATCCGATTCCTTGCCTCTTCTTGACCCGTTAATACCTCATGCTTGAGCCCGTCTCGACGTGATTCCTATACTTTCATTTCATCGAAATCATGCTGTTATTAGCATACTCATTTGTACACGTTAACAATCATATCAATCGCATATTTCAAACTTAACTTTCCTTAGTCATTTCTAACAAGCATAAAACATATAATCAACTTCATATCCTTTCCAACACATGTACTTCATCATGTAATCACAATTAACGCATATTAACATAACATGCCCAAACGACTTCCTATAATCCTGCTTTTACAACAACGGGTTAAATCATGTTTCTTATACTTGTTGACTTTCAAAAGTCAACTATTAACCATATGTAACTATCGACTTGTCAACATATACTCGTAACATCATAATCGACTATACGGACGACACTATATACATTTTATCATACACTTGATGTACGTACTACCTTTTAAGCATAACGTACAACTAATTCATGCATAAAATCTTCTAAACTCATACATAACCCATCAAAACCTACTACTAACCATCATGGATCATTCCCAAATAAACATCAAACATATCTTCATCATATTTCTCCTAATTCATCTAACAAGAATTCATCATACCCACATAATACATCAATCTTTCAACAAGACTCGGACATGGGAGGTGATTCTAGTCATCATCTTCACCCTAACTAACGGGTTTCACCTCTAATCATCAAATTAGCACAAACCATACGTAACCCGTGTTCTATACGATGATTCTAACCCTTATACATGATCAATTTCATACTAACTCACGGATTTGAACATAACCCACTTCACCCATGATCACCAATCTTAGATTTAAGACATACCTTATGATCCCCTTGTGAAGGTGATCATTAATCCGTGTTCCTTCTTGAATTTGAGCTTCGATTCACCCTTCAATTTGGTGATTTAGTTGAGTTAGGGTTTGGAGCTCTTTGGAGCTCCTGAACATTCGTGAACACACACGAAGTGTGTGTTTCTGTGTGTTGAACTTTCATTTTAATAACTCAACTTCCATCTTGTTCCATTTAGCCCCTCGTGTTTGCCACTTAACATAACGTGCACTACTTCCATCTTTTAATACTTTTGACCATACCCTTAACTAGGTTAAATAGCCTAGTTATTTATTTCATGACGTGTCATATAGGAACACACGACAATATTAACATTCGGATTTTTGGGGCGTTACAAGTCTACCACCCTTAAATGAGGTTTCGTCCCCGAAACCTTTCTTACCTCTTTTTAACACTAATTAATTCTTCTCTACGTCCATCAACACTACTGCTAGCCCGTCACAACGACTATCTTCTTTCTTAAAGAACCCGTTCCGGAGTTCTTATTAGTGTCGCTTTCACTATTAACGCTAATTCCTAACAGCCTTTATAGCTAATGGTTCATTTATCATTCTAATACTCGTATATCATATGCATTATATACCTTTATACTTACTTGAAACCATTCCAACATCCCATTACTAACATTCCCATTTGTTTAGTTCAGCATTCATAACGTTTTCATCGACTATACTATCTTGCATCGAAATTTGTATATACTCAGATATGTTTAACTTTAACTAATACATCATAGTAATGGGTAACTATACATTCTCGATTCATAAACTTTTCAAACAATTGACTTTTTCCAAACAAGTCCATACTTTCCTGATCATACTTTCATATATCATTTTCATTTTCATTTCCTTGACCTGTCAATAACGGGTCAATACGCATACTCTTCCAACCTTTAATATGATCCGTTCTTAATGGATCTAATATCTCCATCTCATCTCTTAAAAATTACATTCTCTACATACTCTATATAACATTTAACTTTTGTTTTGTTACCACCACAAGACTACTATTTCATAGTCACCCTTACGTGCTTAACTCTAACGTTAACCTTATTCTACGTTTTCTACAATTACTTGTTACTTGCATACCTTTACGTTACCTTTAAATCATTTGATTCATTCCACATTACTATTGCTTTCACTCCATGCATTACTTAATTTACGTATATAAATGTGTCATACTAGTTCATATCTATCCGATCATGAGTTAAACATTTTACTAACCTCTTTTTCATTTCTCAAACCAACGACCCGCAACCCAAATCGACCATCTTCTCCTCGAGTTCTAGCCGTATAGGCCAGGTTTCATTCATCCGTGTAATGAGCTTCCGCTCGTGCACATCCTTTCACCCATACGATTGGTTTCATCACATCAATAGTTCTAACATTATCATCAACAACATCGGCGGTTAGCATATATCATTTAAACATTCATTACACTAGGTGATTACCCACCTATAACTTCTTCTACAATTTCCTACGTACCTACTATAACGTACCATACATTCTAACTCTTACATGCAATCCTTTCATTCTATTAATCATTTCGCCAACGGAAGTACACGCTCGTACTTCCTTCCATTCATGCTTACTTGCAAAGATCTTATTACATCATTTCAATATTTCTTACCAAGCTTACCATTCCCGCCCATACTCAAGTTATTGTCCGGGTCACAGCCCGTCATCATTCTGACTTCTAAGAGTCAATTACTAACACATCTAACACGTAACTTATACAAAACTTCGTCTATTATACTATCACCTTTTACTTTATACTTATTTCTATGACCCGTTCGACTCAATCATGGTCAAACTGTCGACATCTTCTTATGCGGATTAATTTCATCTTTTTATATTTTTAAATCCGTCTCACGGATTCAGACGTATCATTCATGCCTTTTCATACTAACTCACGGATTTGAACATAACCCACTTCACCCATGATCACCAATCTTAGATTTAAGACATACCTTATGATCCCCTCGTGAAGGTGATCATTAATCCGTGTTCCTTCTTGAATTTGAGCTTCGATTCACCCTTCAATTTGGTGATTTAGTTGAGTTAGGGTTTGGAGCTCTTTGGAGCTCCTGAACATTCGTGAACACACACGAAGTGTGTGTTTGTGTGTGTTGGACTTTCATTTTAATAACTCAACTTCCATCTTGTTCCATTTAGCCCCTCGTGTTTGCCACTTAACATAACGTGCACTACTTCCATCTTTTAATACTTTTGACCATACCCTTAACTAGGTTAAATAGCCTAGTTATTTATTTCATGACGTGTCATATAGGAACACACGACAATATTAACATTCGGATTTTTGGGGCGTTACACATAACTCTACAATTAAGCATTTACCAATATGAACAACCTTTTCAAGAAGTTATTATGTGATTGTGAAAAACAAAACCTTAATATAGTGAATAAAACATACAATTTTATAACTATGATCATGGTCTTACTCTTAAAACAAGTTCTCTTTGAGACTCTGAGGCTGTTTAATTCAGCTCTTAATGGGCTCTTGATGGTTCAAATTGGATGTTACTGGTTAGAACTGTTTGTTTCGCGAGCAGACGTGTTGGGATTGAACCCTATCAGAGGAACAGATAATTAAAGCCAAAACTGGATCAGAGCAGTGGATCCAGAATAAGCAGACGATTACAGTTAGTTCATGCAAATCTCTCCCCTTGAAAGTGGTTTTGTATCTACTGACCTCCTATCTGCTGATCTTACTAAGTGCTGACCTACAACTGCTGCTTTGCATCTACTGACCAAATGTCAAAGACTGATGGAAGACCAAAGCTCTGCTGACTAAATCTACTGCCTTGAGTCAAGTACTGCTGATACGGACAAGCACTGCTGGGTTCACAGCAGTGGAAGGATGCAGCAGCTGTTTAAATATCTTTTATGCAAAGAAATGTAATAGCAGTAGTTAGTACATCAGAGTTTGTATAGATCAGTGGTTAGAGTTTGTTAGGAGGTTAGATGTCACTTTCATGGTGACGTCAGCTAAGATGCTCAGTGGTTTGCAAGTGCCTATAAATAGTTCAGTACTTTGTACTGTTCTATTAGCTCTTTCACCACATCGTCTTCTTTGCACGAACAAACTACTGAGCTCTGGCTTAGGGGGAGTTTGCATTCATTCATCAATCATTGTAATCGGTGTTGAAACAAATTCAATCTTTCGATTCATTGTGTAAAGATGTTTGATAAAAGTATTACTCTCGTTTGATTGTATGCAAAGTTTGTTTTCATTATAATTCCGCTGCACAACTCTTTCATTTTCATCTTAATTTCAAACGAAAATACAATAAAAAAGAAACTCAGATCCAACAATTGGTATCAGAGCTGGGACAGTCAAATTTGATTTAACAATCATTTTGACGTAAATAGTTCAGCTCATAACAGTTGATACTGATCGTTTGTTCGTCCGTTGAAAAACAGAGCAAGGATTAATCACCATTAAAGTTGATTTCTCAATGTCTGTAAAACAACAAGAATGACGTCACAATCTCAGGATGATAAAAACAACATCGGCTCACTTTTTAAACCACCTATGCTAAAAAGAAATGAGTACAACATCTGGCAGAGAAGGATGGGTCACATCCTTGCTCAACAAAGCACAGGTTGTTGGAAGTCTGTCATTTATGGTCCCCATGTTCCTTCAGTGCCAAGTGCTGAAGATGCTAAAAAGTTCGTTCCAAAACCAGTTGAAAATTATACCGAAACCGACTTTCAAAAGATCGAACTAGATGCTAAAGCGTTTAGCATCGTAGCATCAGCGCTGCCCAATGAGATTTATGCTGGACTGTTACATTGTAACAGTGCCAAAGAGTTATGGGACGCACTTAAGGAACAGTTTGGGGGAACTGAAGAAGTCATAGAAAACAATAGGGAAATCTTGAACCAACAGTATGAAACATTTTGCTACGTTAAAGGTGAATCACTAACGCAACAATTTGAGCGTTTTAGTTGTCTCATCAGTGAACTGAGGCTTGTTAACACCACTTTTACAAACTCAACTCAAAATAGCAGGTTCCTCAGGTCACTGCCAGAAAAATGGGACACTATAGCTTTTGTCACCCGAAACTCACCTGAATTCAAGGATCTGACCTTGACCCAACTCCACGGTCGACTCCTGACCTATGAAAGGGAGTTGAACCAGAAAAGGAGGTTACAAGAGTCAGGAAAAGTTACCGATGATTACACTTTCGGTAATACTGCTCTTTTGGGTCAAGAAGAATCTAGGAGCAGTGGTAAGGATCAGGGTTATGATCACTTCATTGACATAACTGCTGGTGCAAATTTTAACAACCCTGATCCTCACTCTGCAAGTTATGCATTCACTGCTAACGAAAACCAGATGTCAGATAATCTAAGCTTTGAACTCAATGATTTACAACATTTCGATCCCACTGACTTAGAGGAAATGGACATCCTACATCAACTGGCTTTGCTAAGTGTTAGAACTAGCAAATTTTACAAAAGAACAGGGCGAAAATTCCCAGGTTTGCATGGGAATCTAAGGGTTGGGTTGGATAAATCGAAAATCAAGTGCTACAAGTGTAATAGGTTGGGACATTTTTCTAGGGAATGTAGGAGTCAAACTACTGGTCCTATAATTACTCATCCTAGCTCAAATCCTAGACCTCAAAACCAAACCACTGTGCACTATGCCCAGTATACCCCAGCAGCTCAAGTGAACACTGCTCACTATGCTGCTGCCCCTGTGCCAGTACACTATGTCCAAACTACTGTTCCACAAATCCAATATGTTCAAACCCCTGCTCCACAGGTACAAGTGCAACCAGTTGCACCTCAAACCACTGCTCCAGCAGCAGTACAACCAGATCAACAAAGTTTTTTCACTCAAGGGTTTGTTGACTGGAGCAGTATGCCTGAAGATCTTAGTGATGAAAATTTTGCACTCTATGCTTCTAATGATTCTTCTCATGATGAATTTTGTTTAATGGCATTAGAGACAATACAGGAGGGGGTTGAAACTGAGGAGGAACAGTTGTGCTTTGAAGCAGTGGATGAAGTGACTGAAGCAGTGGTTACTGCTGTAGCTGGTGAACTACTGTTGGGAGAAAGTTCAGGTTCCCTGATTGAACCAATGACAGATCCATGGTCCGAAGAGGATAAAGAAGATGAGAAGGAAGAAAAGGCTGGTGAAAAGAAGGTGAAAGCTGATGATGAGGAAGATCATCAATGTGATTGTGCAATGATGGCAGCTGCCAAGGTATCTCCTCAAGTTCTTAAAAAACTGTGTTCTGACAATTGCATAATTGCTTTTGCAAACATTAAAGAGGTGAATGAAAACCTTCGGGATAAAATCCTGTCTGATGAGGTCAAATTTGAAAGCTCTTTAAAAGAACTTAAAAACAAATTGACTGAAAAGGAAAAAGAAATCAGCTGTCTAAAAGAAGAGCAAAGCATCACCAAGACCCAACTTCAAACTATGGTAGAAAAATACCAAAGTTGCAAAAAGGAGTTGGAATCCACCCAGATTACTTGTGAAAGATGGGTGGAATCCTGCAGAGGATATGAGGTGATGCTTGCTAAACAGATTGAAAGTAATGTGAAATTTGGGGTTGGGTATAGAAAATATGATGATGAACACATTGCTTGTGAACAATCTGTTCAAAACACTGATGTAACCACTGAGTTCATCCCCACAAACAAGAATGGCCAAGAAGTGAAAATCACTGACAAACTTGGTAACAAAATCACACTTGGCAGAACAAGGAGTTCCTCAACTTTTGAAGAACTTGAAAAATATCAGTTTAAACCTACCTAGTCTGACGAGTGTGATATTCTTGAAAATTTCAAGCCAATGGACTTTACATCAACTGATGGTGTTAAAGCTCCAAAAGCTAAAGTCATACCTCTCAAGGACATCCCAGCAGTGGTTAAAACCTCTGCTGCAAAGGAGTCTGAAAAGAGAAAGAAGAAAGAAAAAATTGACAACTTGTTTTGTGAATTCTGTGAGAAAAGGAATCATCTAACAAAAGATTGTTTCCACTTGAAAGCTTATGATTTAAACAGAACAAGTGTCATTGTTTCAGCAGAAAGTTGCATTGTCTGTGGTAAAACAAACCACAAAACTCAAGCATGTGTGTATCTCAAAAACTTTGATGTGAAAAAGAATGAGTACATGGCTAAAACATCCTTGAGTCCACCATCATCATCATCAACATCTGTCAAATTTACCAAGAAACAACCACTGTTTGTGCCAGTTCAAACAGCTGTTACAAAACAGCTGAACCAAACATCTGTCAAAAGAGATGTTCAGGTTACTGATGCACCCCCTGCCAATCAATTCAGAAAAGGCAGAGAAAAACAGTCTTACCAAAGGATTCCTCACGTTTATGAGGCCTACAAAAGGCCCTCTAAACCCAAAGTGAACAAGCATCCTTTTGGTTACCAGCAGATGATTGGTAAGGACCCACAACAGTGGTTAGAGAAACACTGTCCTAAAACAGTTCAAACTCCTGACCTAACCACTGTCCATCATTCTGCCTCCATCCCAGACACTGTTGAGACCCCATCCAAAGCCTTGTTGGCTTTGGAGACCTTAATGAACTAATCCTTTTACTTCATGTGCAGGGAGCTTCTGCATGCTTTGATAGTCTTTGGAATGTAGATAGTGGAGGCTCCAGGCACATGACAGGATGTAAAGCCCTCCTCAAAGACTTTAAAATCCATGGTGGGGGTGATATATCCTTTGGGAATAATAGTAAAGGGAAAGTTCTGGGGTCTGGAACAGTGAAATCTGGAAATATAAAATTTGAAAATGTCAATCTAATAGATAATCTAAAATTCAACCTTCTGAGTGTGTCCCAAATGAGTGACAAGGGATTTGGGTCATTCTTCACAAAAGACTGTTGTAGGATTGTTGGACCAGAAATGGTCAAAAAGATTGAAGCAAGAATCAACTCTGGTCAAACTAAACTTGTTGCTCAAAGAAGTGGCAATGTTTATGTTGTTGACATGTCAAAAGAGTGTCCCAGAGCTGATGCCTGTCTATTCTCAGCTGCCTCTAACAAAGAGACAGAACTTTGGCACAGAAGGCTGGGACACACAAATCTTAAGACAATCACAGAAATTTCAAAAAATGGTTTGGTGAGAGGCCTACCACAAAAATTGTTTTCATGTCCTGAACATTGCATTTCCTGTTTAAAAGGAAAACAGCATAAAAGTTCTTACAAGTCCATTGAAGAGTCCAAAACAACCCAATGTTTGCAAATGCTACACATGGATTTGTTTGGCCCAGTTCAAGTCATGAGCCTTAAAAAGAAAAGATATTGTTTGGTTATTGTTGATGACTTTTCTAGGTTCACATGGACTTTCTTTTTGCACTCAAAAGATGAAACTGCAGGCATTTTGCAAGACTTTGTAATACAGGTTGAAAAGCAATTTGACCTTCCAGTGAAAAGCTTCAGGAGTGACAATGGCACAGAATTCAAAAATAGGGAGTTGGATGCCTTCTGTGTGAAGAAAGGGATTGTAAGGCAGTACAGCATCCCAAGAACACCAGAGCAGAATGGGGTAGTGGAAAGGAAGAACAGAACTCTGATTGAGGCTGCCAGAACCATGCTTGCAGATTCAGGTTTGCCATTAACTTTCTGGGCAGAGGCAGTAAACACTGCTTGCTATGTTCAGAACAGAGTCTTAATAAACCCCAGGCACAAAAAGACTGCCTATGAAATTCTGTATAAAATCAAACCACTGATTTCATATTTCAAAGTGTTTGGCTGCCCATGTTTTATTTTGAACTTAAAAGATTCCATTTCAAAATTTGCAGCCAAAATTGATTGTGGTTATCATCTGGGATACTCAGCCACTGCCAAGGCCTACAAAGTGTTCAATACACGGACCAAGGCAGTGGAGGAGACTTTGAATGTTAAGTTCAATGAACTTTCATCAATGAAAATCCCAGCAAACCCTGCAGATCTGTTTGATCTTGAAAAATTCACTTTTGAAAATACTGCTGTCAAGACTAACAGTGCAGGTCCATCAGAAGATACAACACCAGACTATGGGTATGAAATCATAATCCCTCAAAGGTCTGCCACAAAGGGAAAAGCACCAGCTGTTCAAAACAGTTGTCAAAGCTCAACCACTGCTACCTCAACAGTTGTTGACCAAAGTAGCCCATCAACCACTGCTTCCACATCCTCAAACACTGCTGACAAAAGTCCTCAAACAGTGGATAAAAGTCAGCAGTTGTCCACTTCATTACCTCCTATACCACCACCTTTTGAAGCCACTGCTGGATCATCCAAGTCCCCAGCAGTGGTTAGCTCAGATGATACACATTTGCAGCCTTCACCAACCAATGCCATCATACCATATCAAGGAGATTTAATCTTCTTGAGATCTCATCCACCTGATCAAATCATTGGCAACATAAATGAAGGGGTACTCACAAGAAGTCAAACCCAAAACATTTGTCTTTTTGCTGGTTTTCTATCACTACATCAGCCAGTCAAGTACCAAGAGGCACTGAAAGACAACAGCTGGGTAGAAGCCATGCAAGAGGAACTCCAACAGTTTAAAAGACAACAAGTATGGGAGCTTGTACCACTGCCAGAAGAGGTTAGTCCCATTGGCACAAAGTGGGTCTTCAAGAACAAAACTGATGAAAGGGGTATTGTTGTCAAGAATAAAGCCAGGCTTGTGGTTCAAGGTTACAGACAGGAAGAGGGGATTGATTATGATGAAACATTTGCCCCTGTTGCAAGATTGGAAGCCATTAGACTGTTCCTGGCCTTTGCTGTCAACCACAATATGAAGGTGTTTCAAATGGATATCAAAAGTGCTTTCCTCTATGGTACAATTCAAGAAGAGGTGTATGTCTGTCAACCTCCAGGTTTTGAGGATCCATTTTATCCAGATCATGTCTACAGGCTAAACAAAGCCTTGTATGGCTTGAAACAAGCACCAAGGGCCTGGTATGAAACTCTTTCCAACTTCCTACTCTCAAATGGTTTCAAAAGAGGTACCATTGATAAGACATTGTTTTTAAAATGGAGAGGGAAGGATTTAATGATTGTCCAGATTTATGTGGATGACATTATTTTTGGAAGCACATGTAACTCAATGTGTGAAGAGTTTAGAGAACTCATGACAGCTGAGTTTGAAATGAGTGCTATGGGTGAGCTGCAATGCTTTCTTGGTCTTCAAGTCCAGCAATTGCAAAATGGAACTTTCATTCATCAAAGCAAATATGCTAAAGAACTTTTAACCAAATTTGATATGAATGATTGTAAACCATGCAGCACACCCATGGCAACAAATAAGCCGGTCATGTCTGATGAAAAGGATGAGCTGATTGACCAAACACATTATAGAAGCATGATTGGGTCTTTATTGTACCTAACTGCATCTAGACCAGACATCATGTTTGCAACATGTGTCTGTGCAAGAAGTCAATCAGCTCCCAGAAAATCAAATCTCATTGCTGTAAAAAGGATCTTCAGATACATAAAAGGTGCTCCCACACTTGGTATCTGGTATCCAGCTAATGGGAACATCAAGCTTTCAGGTTTCTCAGACAATGACTTTGCTGGATGTCACACCACAAGGAAGTCCACATCAGGAGGGTGCCAGTTTCTAGGTGATTGCTTAGTTTCATGGCAAAGCAAAAAGCAAGCAGCTGTTTCAACATCCACTGCTGAAGCTGAATACATTGCTGCTGCAAACTGTACAGCCCAACTCCTGTGGCTTCAAAATCAGTTGCTGGATTTTGGTATCACTGCCTTAAAGACACCTCTCATGTTGGATAGTCAGGCAGCAGAAAATATCATCAAAAATCCAGTTTCCCACTCAACCACCAAACACATTGACATCAGACATCACTTTGTGAGGGATTGCTATGAAAAAGGTTTGATTTCTCTGCATCATGTCCCAACTAAAGACCAGCTGGCTGATGTGCTCACAAAAGCACTTGATACAGCCACTTTTGAAAGTTTGGTCTCTAGGATTGGGATGCTGAACATGGAATAAGAAGCAACATCTTGTTTTTCTATGAATAAAAGTAACAAAATGTTTTCAGAAAATCAAAACTCCATCCTTAAAAATAGCTAAAAATGAAAATTTTTCATTAAAGTCCTTAAAAGTCTGCCATTAACCACTGATTGTTCAAAAGTCTGCTCTACTTCAAAAGTCTGTCCACTGCTGAAAGTCAACCCCTGCTCTCTCATTCTTTTGATAAACTCTGTTGTTCAAAAGCAGTGTCTTATCCACTGATATGCTATCCACTGATAGTAAAAATCATCCACTGCTTTCATACCACTGCCTTCATCAGTCACTTTCACAAAAGTACTGTCCTTCACTTTCACCAGGGGTTGTCACGTGGGCAGTACATATTGGTCAGACTTTTTGTAACGGCTGCCACCTCAGCATTCACTTTCTCCTCTATAAAATCCCTCATTCACCACCAAAACAGGGTTTTACTGTCGAATTGAATTCCAAAAAAATTCTCTTCTCAAAACAGTTTTTCATCTCATCTTCCACAAATTTCTTCGATCAATCATCCTCAAAATGACTAAATCAAAGAAATCTGCAAAACCCTCATCCAAATCTTCATCGAAAACAGCCTCTCAAAAGGCAATCTCCACTGAAATTCCACACAAACCATCTCACAATCTTCTTGGTCTTCTTACAAAACCCAGTTCCACAAAGGATTTCGATTCCATCATTGATATCATCACCGCCTCAAAGTACAAAACTTTGTTGACAGCGGATGCACCAATTTACTTGGCAACCCAAAGGGAGTTTTGGAAGAATGCAATCCTTGAAACACAAGGAGAAGCTGTAATAGCCATTAACTCTACTTTAAAGGGAAAAGAAGTCAAGATTACACCACAAACAATTTCAGAGGTCTTTCAACTCGACGATCAAGAAGGTAAAATTACTTTTCCTAAAACCGAGTTAAAAAATGATTTTCTGGAAAGGGGGTACAATGCAGAGGTCAAAAAGGACACCTTAGAAAAAGGTTACTTTCCTCCTGCAACAAGATTTTTATTTCACACCCTCTTAAAATGTGTTTCAAACAAAACCACTTCTTTCAATGAGATACCATTAAAAATTCAAAAACTGGGATTTGCAATTCTTCAAGATGAAAATTTTAACTACTCCCAGGAAATTTTTAATGATTTGGTTAAAAATGTTGAAACAAAGGCATTCCTACTTTTTCCAAGATTTTTAAGTTACTATTTTGAAATGAAACTTGGAAAGAAGGATGCTGCTACAATAAAACAAGGTGATTTCATTCAAACAAATTGCTTAACTGCTGAAACTTTTACAAGGATGTCCACACCTTGCAAAACACAAGCAGAGGTGCCTGAGCAGATTTTAGCAGTTACAACTGCTCCTCAGGTATCTGCTGCTGAGCCCACTGCTCAAGGTGATCAAAGCAGCAGCACAACTGCTTTGAAACCCACACCTACTATCTTCAAAAAGCCAAAAAGAAAAACTCAAAACCCCACAAAACCCATCAAAAAGGCAACTCTGGAGGATGAGATACCAGA
Organism: Helianthus tuberosus; assembly: GCA_030545235.1. Taxonomy (NCBI): domain Eukaryota; kingdom Viridiplantae; phylum Streptophyta; class Magnoliopsida; order Asterales; family Asteraceae; genus Helianthus; species Helianthus tuberosus. Next base: position 6,422,278 of record JARYGA010060438.1, read on the forward strand.
GCTCCTGCCTGTGACAACACAAATGTCACAAGAAACCACTGCTGCTACTTCCTCACAGCAGTTGGTACAAATATCTCAATCCATAACCACAACTCCTCCTGCTTCTTCACAAAAAGAACAGGTTGTACAAATAGGGTCTCCACATCATGATGCTCTAGAAACGCTCGTTTCTATCATCCACAGCTCCATACCCGGGGCAACTCCACTTTCTACACCATCCTTCACATCCACAATTCCCCCACCAACAAAACTGCTGTTGGATGCAATTGATTTGAACCAGGCATTAACCAGTCCTTCTCAATCACCTATCAATGAGAATATGACTCAACCACTGACTGGGTCTGCTGTATCAATCTTTGCTAACCCACCAACACAACCTGAGGAGGTTACACCCCTTGAGTTACAAGTAACTCTTGGTGGTAATCCAAGTGAAGCAGCCACTACAACTGTTACACCCACTGGGTTACATTTGGACAGTGGTTACATCCATCAGACTTCCTTGGAGGCAATTCCTTTGATAGCACCTCTGTCAACCACCAGTGGATTTCTTTATCCTACTGGCAACATCAAACGGTTGTCAAGTGTTGAAGGAAGAAGACCCCAGTACCAAGACAAAGGGGCATCAGTGGTTAATGTTTGGAGTATACTCCCTACATCTACCACTGATAAAACCACTGCTAGTGGGAAATCAGATGATCCCATTCATTTGGGTGATGGTTTAAAGTACCAGAAATTGACGAATCGTATTGCAAAGCTTGATAACTCTGTTGCAGAACTCAAAGTTATGCTACAACAGGTGTTACAAGTTCAGAAGGTACAAACAACTGCTGTTCCACCTCAAGCACCTGCTCCACAAAGGGCACCTGCTACAAATGAGCTCTGGAATTTATTTCAACCTTTTCTCCATCAACAAGCAAAACTAGCAGATCAGCAACATGAAAAACATGTTCAACAGCTGAGAAATGCAATGGAGTCAAGGTTCAAGAACACTCAGGCTGATTTAAAGGCTCTCAAAACTCAGATCTTGCACACCACTGGCACTGCTCCTCCAACAGTACACTACATTTATCAACTCCCAGAAGATAATGCCAAAAAGGGGGAGAAAATTAAGGAGTGGAAAAAGAAGGGTATAGAGGATGGTCTCTATCTTGAACCAGAAAATTCAAACATGACCAAAAAGATCCCTTTGCCAGATGGCAGCAAGAAAATTGATGTGACAACAAATGCACTAGCAGAAGCAGTTGCAAGTGTAAAAAGGGATAGAGAGGCCAAAAGGAAAGCCAGGGTGGATAGAATGGATCATCCAGATCAGGGTACTTCTGGGTCAAAGGATCATGAAAATCCTGTTGAGAAAAAGAAGAAGCCTACTAGAAAAGTAAGGCAACCCAAATTCATTCCAACCAGACATTCAAAGTCTGTTCAAGAACCATCATACCAAACAGCTGATGCAACAGGAGTTACAAAAACTACTGCTTGCCAAACAGTTGTTCCATCAACACACACCACTTCAACACACACAACATCCACTACTTTACCATCATCACCACCAAAAACAACACCTGCTGACACACAGCAGAAGACAGCAGATGTTATAACATCTGTTGTAATGACAACAGTGGTTGAAACACCAGTTGTTTCAACAGCTGTTAGTCAATCACAATCCACTGCCACTACATCTACCACCACTGTTCCATCCAAAACATCATCAGTCCCTCCTACAAAAAGGAGAAGGCTAATTTTAAAAGATGATGACACATCTCCATCACCAACATCTTCAAAATCCCTGTCAACTGTCACTATTCCAAAACCCATACCTCTCTCTTCAGCTCAAATTGTGCAATCACTACCTCCTGCTGGTGTCTCATTTCCTCTGGAACTCATCGCAGTCAGAGAAGAAATCAAATCTTTTTATTATGAAGATGACCCAACCAAAAGGAGTTTGCCATCAGTTGCAGAATATCCCAGGCCTAACAATATTGAAGAATACTTGAAACTCAAGGCCAAGCAAGCAGAGGATATTGCACTCAAAAACAGAAGAGGGAAATCTGATAGAGATTTTCAACAAAACTATCAGTTTTTACTCTCACAGGTCAATACTATGGAGCGATTTGCTAAAAATGTATGTCAGAAAATTTCAGAAAGGGCAGACGAGTCCTTGAGAAAAGACTACATTGAAAACATCATGACCTACAAGAAATACAAGGGGGAGAAACACATGTACAAAAACTGGACCATTCCTGAGCTTGAAAAAGAAGCAGCCAGGATTCAATACATGATCAAAAATAAGGTCAAGCAGACTCCTCCTGAAAGATTCAAACAATTTGAAGCTGAAAAGATGTTAGAGTTGAGGAGAATGAAAGAGGAGCCGATTACAGCAGATTATGGGTCAAAGAATTCAGTGTCAAAGTGGGGAGAAGATAGAGTCAGGGCAACTTATAAAAGATTAGAGGAACTTAGAAAGAAAGATCCAAGAGTTCCACAAAAGCCTGACTATTCCAAAGCAGAGGTTTCTAACAGACCACCAAAGCTGCAAGTCAAAAGAACCACTGCTCCAGCTGGTGCTGCCATCTACAAAAGAAGGAGCAAAAACCAGTTTAGCATGGAAACAATTCAAGATCTTTTAGCTGGAGATGCCATTGTAAAAGCAGGAACGGAAGTAATGATAAAAGAAGATCTTGAATTGGAACAATCTGCATGTGCTGCTCAGCCAGCTATGAACAGGCCAGCCTCACCAAATACTTCTGCAAATAAACATCTCCCAAGAAACCCACCAGGCTCAAAAATACAAAAGTGGGAAACTGACAAACAGACCTGCGTATTGACTTTGCTCAGGTCTGGTGGAGAAGTGGAGAAAATATCAAGGGAACAAGCTCTTGGCCTGAGTCTTGAAGATTTGCAGGATCTCCTTGATCTTCCACTTAGCAGGGATGATGAAGATACAGATGCCCTAGACTTTGAATTACAATTTAAAGGTCAGATAAGGGAGCTGTTGATGAGGCAATAAAGAATTCCACAAATAATGAAGAGTTTTGGCATTATCTGTTCCAGGGGGAGATTGTTGGGATTGAACCCTATCAGAGGAACAGATAATTAAAGCCAAAACTGGATCAGAGCAGTGGGTCCAGAATAAGCAGACGATTACAGTTAGTTCATGCAAATCTCTCCCCTTGAAAGTGGTTTTGTATCTACTGACCTCCTATCTGCTGATCTTACTAAGTGCTGACCTACAACTGCTGCTTTGCATCTACTGACCAAATGTCAAAGACTGATGGAAGACCAAAGCTCTGCTGACTAAATCTACTGCCTTGAGTCAAGTACTGCTGATACGGACAAGCACTGTTGGGTTCACAGCAGTGGAAGGATGCAGCAGCTGTTTAAATATCTTTTATGCAAAGAAATGTAATAGCAGTAGTTAGTACATCAGAGTTTGTATAGATCAGTGGTTAGAGTTTGTTAGGAGGTTAGATGTCACTTTCATGGTGACGTCAGCTAAGATGCTCAGTGGTTTGCAAGTGCCTATAAATAGTTCAGTACTTTGTACTGTTCTATTAGCTCTTTCACCACATCGTCTTCTTTGCACGAACAAACTACTGAGCTCTGGCTGAGGGGGAGTTTGCATTCATTCATCAATCATTGTAATCGGTGTTGAAACAAATTCAATCTTTCGATTCATTGTGTAAAGATGTTTGATAAAAGTATTACTCTCGTTTGATTGTATGCAAAGTTTGTTTTCATTATAATTCCGCTGCACAACTCTTTCATTTTCATCTTAATTTCAAACGAAAATACAATAAAAAAGAAACTCAGATCCAACAAGACATCTGAATGGTACTGAGTCTGAATTGTTAAGATCTCTTATCTGAATCTGTCAGACATTATCTCTAAATGGTTAAGCATTATATTCACTCTTAATAGTTCACATCTCTTACTAGTTCATCACTTTATGATTCAGATATGTTACTAGTTCAACAAATACTCATTCACAATATTCATGATATATCATTTAACTCGGTATATGACAATCTATCACATCGTATGATGGCGATTCATATCAAATCAAACGAGTAGACAAGAGAAAGAAAAAGTGGGAGAGGTGTATCTTCCTTTAAATTATATAAAATACATATAATAAAATATATATATATAGGGGAAGGATGTATAGAAAAAACCCACTTTAATTTAGAAAACCCGGGAACTCAAAGCTCCTGATGTTTTTTTTTTGAAAAAATGTATACAAGTTATATACATGTTTTTAAGGGTTTTGGGCAAAAAAAAAAATCAAAAAAGCGCCTAGTAGATATTTAAAAAAAAATAAACAAGTTTTGGTGTAACACATTTACATTCATCTGACATATTTGTAACATGTGTTACACCAAAACTTGTTTATTTTTTTTTTAAATATCTACTCGGCGCTTTTTTGATTTTTTTTTTTGCCCAAAACCCTTAAAAACATGTATATAACATGTGTAATTTAAAAAAAAAAAAAGTTCGGGAGGTTAGAGTTTCCCAAGTTTTCTAAATTATAAGGGTTTTCTATAGATACTTACATTATATATATATATATATATATATATATATATATATATATATATAGGGGAAGGTTAAAATGAGAACCACCTCGAGTTGTAAGAACCAGTGAGAACCACCCCCGCGGGGGGCCGTTGACCACGAAATTTTTTTTACACCTAGATCCGTATATTTTAACACGGGGGGTAAATTTTGGGTTCAAACGGCGCGCCCGAGGGGGTAGTTTTTTACGCCCAAAGTTTGGGTTTTTTTAATTTTTTTAATTTTTCTTTTTTTTTTACCAAACTTTGGGCGTAAAAAACTACCCCCTCGGGCGCGCCGTTTGAACCCAAAATTTACCCCCCGTGTTAAAATATACGGATCTAGGTGTAAAAAAAATTTCGTGGTCAACGGCCCCCCGCGGGGGTGGTTCTCGCTGGTTCTTACAACTCGAGGTGGTTCTCATTTTAACTTATTCCTATATATATATATATATATAGGGGAAGGATGTATAGAAAACCCACTTTAATTTAGAAAACCCAGGAAACTCAAAGCTCCCGATGTTTTTTTTTTGAAAAAAATTATACATGTTATATACATGTTTTTAAGGGTTTTGGGCAAAAAAAATCAAAAAAACACCGAGTAGATATTTAAAAAAAAATAAACAAATTTTGGTGTAACATGTGTTACATTCATCTGACATATTTGTAACATGTGTTACACCAAAACTTGTTATTTTTTTTTTAAATATCTACTCAGCGCTTTTTTGATTTTTTTTGCCCAAAACCCTTAAAAACATGTATATAACATGTGTAAATTTTTTTTTTTTTTTTAAATTTCGGGAGGTTAGAGTTTCCCAAGTTTTCTAAATAAAAGTGGGTTTTCTATAGATACTTACATTATATATATATATATAAAATTTATTTTTTATATTTTTGTACTTGATTGTAAAATTTGATAATCCCGATGTACTTATATTTTATTTCTTAAGTTCTGAAAAGAGAAACCAAGGAGCGTTTAGTTATAAAGTGGAGCTTCTATTGGTTTCTTGGCCATGACTCTCATGCCATTTCCCCACTTCAAAAGTGTTCTTCTTTTCTTTTGTTTTAAACATCAAAACCATAAACTAAGATGACATATATAAATAACAAATACCTACATCATATATAATCTATTTTATATAGACACGCGAGAACAATATAAATACTTGTACATGGTGTAGCTATATTTAATGGAATATAACAAAAGATACGCTTATACGATTAGATAACTAAATTATATATATTTTTTTACTAGTCTAAGTTCCCGTGTGTTACACGGGTGGCTAAAAATGAAAAATAAGTCATTTAAAACTGTAAAGTAAAAATTATAATATTATATACGTTGAATTTTTAACGAAAATGTTAGAGAGTGCAAGAAATAATTGAAATACATGAATAGGACAAAAAAATCACAACTCATTAAAGATCTCTTTATAAACAACGATAGTTGTTTTATTCGTAGGTTTATTGTCGTTGTCAAGTAGGTTAGTGACAACCCAATTAAAGCCTTCCACGTGGCTACAAAATTTCATGGTCCATTGCTATAGAAACTGACTTCGTTTGGTCAATGTTAAAACATTGAGATATGAGCTAAGACACTCCAGGTCGTTCATCTATTGAACTTAACTACATTATTTTATAACATCTTTATTTTCTTACCTTTTTATTGTTTGTAACTTTTTATCTGTTTTTTTAATTTATGATATATTCTACATTATATTTCTTTGTTAAATTAAATATAAAATAACTCTAATACATAAGTTATTCCACCTATATTATATATTATTCTATGTTATTCTCACCTTTCAAAGTTAGAGTTGTTCCTTCATATAACTTTTTTCATATTCTTTTAAGTTGTTAGAAAAAAATACTTTCGTAAAAACCTTAAAACCTATTAAAAAATATTCTTATCAAATCCACTATAAACATATTAAAAATATGCATATCAAATACACTGTATATAAATGAAAATACTATTACTGAAACTGGATTATTACAAAAGACAAACTATCCATTAATGATTTTCGATTATTATAAATCATTAAAGATTTATCTATTGAAAAAATAAGTAACTGATCTACGTAAACAGATATCAAAAGAATTTAACTAAATGTGGATTTTCTGTTTTGTTATCTAACAACACCCAAAAAAACTGTGGACAAAACATATCTAGGACATAAAAGCATGGATAGAGATTCCGATGAGAACACTCTTATGACTATATTCTTAGTTTGCCTTTAACGGTTGCAATGAAACCAACCACATTCTTGGCCACTGCAACGCGCGGCTTTAATTGCTAGTTATATTTAAAGTTTGGTTCAAGAGCCTTTTTTTAATGACAAGGAACGGTGTGCCAACCACCGTGACACCGGGCGCTGTGGCCAAGGTCGACTACTCGACCGCTGCCAGCCCCTTGGCTCTCCCAAATGCGCGGAAACCCGACCTTCACCCCGCCCGAAGGCACGACAATGGAATAATCGGTAAAACCTCGTCTCCAATCCAAGACGAACCGGTGCCACCCGTATTCGCCCTTCACCTGGATGCCGTAGAAAATAATGGAGAAAGTGGGAGTCGAACCTGGGTCACAAGAAACATAAAGTCTTTCCACAACCACTCCACCACTACCTCTTGACTGGTTCAAGAGCCTTTTAAGCCGAAGAGCATAGATACTTCCTTGTGTAGACACATTGAAAAACAAAGTTCAGTTACAAATTTAAAGTTCAAACATTCAAAATTCAAAGTCATGTTTTCAAAAGTCAAAACTCAAATTTGAGATAAAATTTTTAGTTTTCATTTTAACTCAAAAAGTTATAATGTAACAATTTTATACAATTACATACACATGTTCATCTTTTTCTATGAAAAGAACCAACTCTCGCCAATTTTAATTCCAAATAGACAACTATTTGACCTTTAAAACTCAAACACATCTTAGAATATTCATCATCGAGACTACAATCAGCTTAATGTTGGCCTTGTATCGTTCTTGTAACCTGCCATTACAATACAATAGTACATGTTGACTTTTGAGGCCAATTTTATTATCTTTTTTTTTTCAATTTCATGTTCATATGATTTTCATTCTATATACTTCAACTTCTGGATGTCATTTCTTAGTCTAAAGCTCAAGTAGTTGCCTAAATTTATCAAGAAACTAAAAAAATATCATGTCAAGTTGATTTTGAAACTTATCTAATTTGACCTGAAAAGAGTCAAACTTTGCATACCTTTGACTTTTTGGATAAGTTTTAGTCCATCAAAGCCTCTTAAGGTTCCACTGCGAGTATCCTACAATATTCACTAACATATTGACATCATTCTATAGAAAGTAAGAGAGTTTAACTCTGTAATATCACTTAGAATCTCTACACACAACATTCACACTCAAACTATAACAGCAAATGTAAATATGAGATCAAGCAAAATAGCAAAATTCAGAGACAAAACAAAGTGAAGTCACTCGATGAATTGATTCATCGCCTCTACTTTATGTTTTTATAATCAATCGGTTCCCATGAACTCAACCCGTATAAGGTGGGTTCGCCCCTGCATGTGGCTATACCTAAAGAGCCGCATGGCCTGCCACCAAAATAAACAACACACAAAAGACAGCTTCCTTAGTAAACACTTTCAAAGGTGTAACAAATACATCGTTAGCATGGCTGCAGTTTTTATGTAATACGTAAAATAGATACCATATTGTAAAAATATAAATATTGCATTATGCAGCCTAAACAGAGAGCACTATAGCTGAAATATTAAATGTTCTCTTCACCAAAAAGAAAAAAATAAAACAAATCTTAATAATGCCAGCTGCTTTATGTACCTTGCGGCAACCATTAGAAAACTGGGTTGGGTTACCAAACGGACACGAATCAAAATGGGTAATTCTAAAGTGAAGTTGATACAGATCTAGAAGGCTTATTTATTAAAAAATATTCATATATAATTAAGACGAAAATTTTGATAGGAAAAGATATTTTTTACAACAATTCGACTTAGTTCGACTTTTTTCTTATCGGCTATCTACTTCGATTTTACCCTTTACTTGAGGCATAACAGAATACAACTTAACCCTTTCATGTTGGCATTGCACTTCTTCCTCCATATTTATCCTATGTCGGAATGCATATGTTACGATAAACTATTTATGAGATTTTAGAAATACATTAATGTGTTCAATGGTCGGATTGATGTCGGGGATGCGGTTCTTCTTAATAGAATTCCACCACTTGCCAGTGATGAATAACTATAGGGACGTAATCGACATGGTAGGACGACTATGACTAAAGTGTAAGCAACTCCGATTTAGATTAAAATGCAAATAAACTAAAATCAATGAAGAAAAGAAAACCTTTGTTTGAAGGTGAAACTGAAACCATATTCGGAATCCAACGAAGAAAGTCGTCTGATGCCATTGTGTGTTTACGCATTCCCCCACCTAACGTCGGTGTGTCCACCTAAATCCGTCTCATACAGCAGCCGACATTTCATCCGGAAATCCGTCTGTTTTCGTAACCAGATCTTCCTGGATTCTCTGTTACATCTTGCTGAGTTCAATCTCCACGTCACCACTGGTAGAGACCTGAGTGATCATCTGAATACCTAAGTTGATCGTGTTAACATCCTGCATAATCTCCGCCTCCGCTACCTTGGGGAGTTCAAGAAGTGAGTTTTCGCAAAGATCAGGACTGCTGAGATCGAGTACCAATTGCTTGACGGACTGCATATCCCTCCCCGACAACATTTGGGAACAAAAACAGAGATCAGGTACCCTTTGATATTAATGCTCAACTCTGTAATAAGATTTTAAAAATATACAATTAATATGAAGGGTTTACATCACAACAACGCAAACCCAACTGTTTGCTCATAAAGAATGGTAACATAACAACAATATACAAAATGCAACCTGCATTATGTAAACCTAATCCGAAACTTGTAAAGCTGCAGACATCGATGTGTTTGCAGATTGAAAATAAAATTTCAGTTAACAAAAATTATGTTTTTGACCAGTTGACTTTGAATTTATGTAAAATGCACCATAGAAACATTACAACAATAAACTAATGATACTTGACATTTTCTTATACCTAAGACTTCATTGTCTACCTTGCCATGCCCCAACATAATATTGTGAGGCTCCATATAATCAAGCTTTAGAAAATCGAAAATAAATTAAAATAAGAAAATAAATCGTCTTTCCACACAGTTTAACCAGACCTGGGATCATGGAAATATGCATTTTGCCAATTGAGTTGAGTCCACTGATAGCTCAAAGGCTCAAGAACCAGGTCATAACTTCTTGCTGTTGTGAGGTCTGCACCAACATAAATAGCACGTCAAAAAAGTCTACATTGACAATCAATCATGTAAACTAAAAAGTACGAAAGAAATGTATTACCCAACTACAGATGACATAATAAGAAATACCCAACTGCCATATGCAAAAGGAAAAAAATAGCATCTCATTGACATATATAACAATGGTGTACCTCAATAGAGAATCCACGTTCATGCCTGATCACACTATCTCTGTATTCAATACCTTGATGCACAAAATTAAAATTAAAATCGAAAAATGAAATGAACTTCTATAATCAAATTTACAATCCCTATTTGAATAAGAAAAGGTGAAATCAGAGCACTTACTAAACCCCAGGCCTAGGTTGCAGCTTTTTCCCTGTTCTTCTTCTCGCTTTAATTAATATAAGGTTTCATTACTGTTTGCACTGGAAATTTATAACCATCTACCTGCAATAAACTTAAAAGTTGTTACGCTGGAAATTGTATGTTTATAAACTGGATTTTTAGTAAGTGATTAACCAAATCCGAATTTCTGAGAGAGCAGTCTGCTAATGTTTAAATAGTTGGGAGTGAATCATAGTCACTTAAAACATCCTACATTGTAGCAGTTGATAAACAAATTATAAATTGATGTATAAACAATTATAATTATAAAAATGTAAATGAGATTGAACAATTTAGGTTATGAAACACAACCTGCATTGTACCAGGTATCCAGTAGATAATGCCACATGCTGAGACACATAACAAAAAGTCAATATCTCAATATTTACTTAAAAATACATCCCTTCTTCCATACATCTAACATAATGAGCATCAATGTGTAATGTGTACATCGACTCTTGTTGAAAAGAATCGATATAAGAAAGCACGGTCATTAGTACCTAAGAAAGCACATGTCTCATAACATTCTTCATGGCCAAGCATTATAACCTTTCCAGCTCAACTGTTTCATCAGCATAAACCTATGTTGTAGGTCAACTTGCCATTGTTCTTATCGATTACCTACATAACTCTTGCATAACCTACCAACATCCAAAAATACAATTACTTAGAACATTATATTTTATTTTCATCATATATAAAGTTGGAGAAACCACTATCTGACCCATAATCCCCAATTTGCTTCCTTCCAACTTAGTCTGCAACAGAGATTCAAAATCAAATCGAATTTCAATAAAAACAACTTAAGATCACAAACATGCAATCAAGCAGATAATGAAAGAAAACGATTGAAGATAAACATCCAATAATTACGAAACCCTAACTGATCAGAGAAATTAATAAATTAAACACTGTTCTCTAGCCCCGATTCAAACACCCACAAACCCTAAAAATGAGACTTGGTTGCGGATCAATGGCGATTGAACAACAAAACTGGAAAACAATTCCACGGCTTCTATAAAATATATCAATGATTAACATATTAAACACTGATTAAAGAGAAAGAATCAAAGGATTATCGGATTACATCATTAGACATCGAAGAAAACATACCTTGTGAGCGTTCTTGTGTTTGAGATCTAGGAATTTCTGGAGCAGGTATGAGATTGCTAGAGAAAGATGGTTTTGATTATAAGCGATAATAATGAAAACGCGTTCATGATTTTGTTGAACAATTTCAATTGATTGAGAATTGATTGAGGTTTCCATATGGAGATTCTTAATTAGGCGGTTTCACAAATGAAGGAGAATTGAGACAATATAATTGGCGCCCAAATAATACAATTCTCTGGCTAAAGACCTATGCCACATCATGGTCAAATAGTCAACCATTATTTTGCTTTAGTATATGAATAGATAATGTGATGTTACAATGCATTTATGTAAGATACGCTGCCAACATGGTATAGACCAGTTGGTCAGGGGAGTTTTCCGTAATTCTCCTCTGGGGAGGTCCCAGGTTCGACTCATACTGTGTACATATTGGGATTTTAGTGTGGGGTAGTGAGTCATTTGGCTCTTACAATTGTCGTTCTAAAAAAAATTATGTTAGAGCTCTATAATGTAGAGTTAATGGTATGATTGTTTTTCTAAATGGTATTAAAAGCTAGCTTTTATTAATATAGTATATAATTAATGGTATGATTAGGTTTCTTAAAAAAAATTATCAAATTGCTAATGGATATTTTAAGAAGAGGAATGAAGCTAGTGGAGCTTGTTATGGGGTCCAAGTTCCGAAAGAGATTGATGACCATCGGTCTAAGTAATGCATTTTTTTATTATTATTCTTAACAGTGTTTCTAAATAAATGTTAAAATATAGATTTTTTTTTCTTGTAAATGAATGGATAATTGTAATTTTATTTTATTATATTGTTTATCCTTATCCATTACATTGCCATGCACGATATTTGATTCAGTTGGTTAAGTTGCTTATAATACGAAGATATTTTAGTCTTTTCATCCACTCTATGTTATTTCTTATGTATTGTATTTCAATTACTAAATTGTGTGATATAATGTTAAACTTTTCTTCTACGCATATTCTTACTTGTTCACTATTCTTAATTTAATGTTTTGATATATTGTCACTTGTTGAATATAGATCATTGTAAGAAGATATTATGTTGAATTTATTCGTTAATAATGAATTATGTCATTATATTGAATTTCATGATCCTACATAGTCAAGTCCACTTAAAAACAATGTAGTTATTGTGTAAATGTGTTTCTTCACAAGGAATCGAATAAAACATGTTATATCTTTTATTCTTATTAGTTTTGTTGCTTTAAGACCGTCGTTATTCACGATTATCTTAATTTGTTAGTATATGTAGCAACCACAAATATCGACCGAAACTAATGAGATTGATTGTATGCAAATATGTTATCGTTTGCCCATTAACAAGCAATGAGCAATCTTCAAGACATTACTAGTTGTCAATTCACAAGCATCAAACAAGGTTTATCGGATTAACTAAGATTTACCTAGATTATAATTAGGTAATGATTAATTGTATGTTAACATGTTGACAATCACATGTAAAATGTTAATGACGATTTTAGAATCGAACATTATTTTCACTAACATGATATTATTTGTTATATAACTAATTACTTTTTGTGAAAAAAACAAGTCACTTAAAAAACACCAATCACATAAATGTTATTTGAGAATTGAAATGAAATTCATTTGATATAAAAAATGATTTAAGGCTGTTATTTTTCTCAATAAACAATGAACAATCTCCACAAAGTGACAACAAATTGATGGGTCAACCAAACAAAAAACTACACATTTTGATCCCTCTTAAAGTTGAGGAGTCACATGTCAAATAATTTTCTTTACTATGCATAAAAGTAACGCCTTAAATGTAAAGTTACTATTTAAGTTACAATGATCTTAAGTGAATGCGGTTAAAAAATAAGAAAAAATAACGCCTTAAATATAAAATTATTAATATTTAAGTTACAATGATAGTAAGTGAATGTGGTTAAAAATAAGAGTTAACATATGATACGTAGTGCTTTAAGTATGATGAATGAGACGGTTTTGTAAACGTAAACTCTACATCCTTACTAGCTATCGTTATATAAGTCAAACACTACATATAAATGCACTATACAACTCTTGTTAATCTATACACCTATAATCACTTAAAAAACAAAAAAGTTATATGAACCGACCATAATCATGTTTAGTGAGACTTTTAATTTTAATTTTACTCGAATTCTTTTGTGTTTCATATGGGAACTATTTTTTGTGCACAACGTATGAAAAGCAAGAGGGGGTGTTGGTGTAGTTTTTCCAATTTTTTGTCTAAAAGTTATAAAAAGTAAACTATGTGGGGCAACTTTACAATTTGGCAAATTTGCCTTTTTCAAATACTCCAAAAATCGTTGCTTAATTGTCCCTTGATAAGTACATAATTAGATTTATTGTTTTGACATGTGTGTCCTTGTTTACATAACATAATTAGTTTTGAGAAAAAAATATTAATAACTTTGTACCAAAAGATTATATATTTTTATAGTTGTTTTCAAATGAAGGGCCGAAAGTGAGTCTAGAGTAAACGCTCCTTGAGGCCCCCTAATATCCTTTTCTCTTTTACTAAATTTAAGTTGGACATGAAGAATGCTAGAGATAATCATCAAAAGAGGGATAAAAAGAAGTGCATCCCCCCTCTAATTTAATCTTTAACCAATATACAAATCCATTTCATACTAGTAGATTTGGACTATTGTGGAATATTAATATTATTAAAAGTTCTTAAGTAAACATAAGTAAAGTGTGTTAAGTTATCGTTTATCACTACTGAGCGGAGGCCATTGCAATCAATTGTAAAACACGTGTTAATTTCATATTATTGCATGTTTATGTAGTCATATTCATATAGTTTATGAAACAATAAAACAAACAATGGTTAGTTATTAGAACACACTAGATAATATATGCGTCTCAAGCTCAATCGTGTGTTATTCTATAAGTAACGTAGTTACACATTTAGCAAGTTATGTTTTAAATAATTACTCTTATGATTCAAACCAACACTAGACAATTGGTCAATAGCTAAGGAGCGTTCTCACACGAATGTAAACTTAAATTAACAGTTGAATAATGACTAAAACGAATGTAAAATTAGATTAAGAATTTAATAATGACCAAGTCACTCTTTAAATCCATGTAGCCCATGCCCATAATTACATAATATAGTCAAGTTAATGAAGTGATGAATATTCAATTTGCTTAGCTTGTTGATTAATTCCACCGATTAGTTCAAACTAATGACCGTAATTAACAACACACTCATGATTAACAAAATTAGGTTACACGTTGTGTGGTTGTCATATAAGGTCACCAAGTATACTCTAACACCCGTAGATGTTAATACTAGTTGACATCCGTTTAGCACCGATGGATATTTTTAAGCATGACAAGTGACACCTATTTTAAGTATAATTTAATCTAATCAATAAATATTAGAGAATCTAACTAGAGTAAATCAGGAGTACAACTTTAGATTATTTACCATTATGTAGATTTGGCTTATTTATAATTTTGTTTCACTTTTGAATTTTGATCTAAAGTTATCGAGTTTGTCTTCTATTGATCCATGAATCTAGCGTCATTTCATTTGTATCAATTTTATAATGGTTTCACATGAGTCATTAACTATCGAACACTAGTGAACACGTTACCGAACGTTCACGAACATAAACGAACGAACGCGGCCTCTGTTCATGTTTGTTCATTTAACTAAACGAACGAAATTTCTTGTTCGTGTTCGTTTGTTTAATAAACGAACGAACACAAACGAACTTCCCGCTGAACGGTTCACGAACTTTTCGGCGAACGTTTGGTTCGTTTACAGCCCTACACATGACTTTTAACTGCGAAATACTTTTTCTTTCGGTTCTCTTACAAGTTACAGTCAATGCATGTTTTTTTTTTAACAACCAATGCATGTTTTAATGGTTACCGAAGTTAATGACATTTACCATGCAGCATTTAGATTTAATATTATAAATATTATAATTAAAACAAAACTAATATGCCAATGAGCTGGTGGTGGAGTGGTAAGTAAGAGATCTAGTGTTCTCAGGGCGAGAACAAACTCTTAAACTCTGCCCCAAGTTCGAATCCTTCCTAGTGATGCTTATTTCCATCATGTATAGATTATACTTAGTAAGGATCGAATTTGAGACATTCTTAAGAGGAACCCTTATAAGAAAATGCTATTAGAGACTCTTTTACTTACGTGAAATACTATATCATACGCTTTTAACCAATATAAATACAACATACCATCATATATGATAAAATGGAATACATGTTATGATGTTCATTTAAGGGAACCACCGAATTTGTTGGAATTTTTCTAGTCAAACAAGAACCATGGTTTTGGAAAAAGGCAAATCAAACGAGTGCGTTGGCCAAATTGAACAATGGTTGATGTAGGGACTGTTTGACAACTTTTGAATAAGTGTTGAACAAGTAAGAGGTCTGAACCAATAAGAACCAGTATAATGCTTAACCATTCAGTTAAGAGATCTTAATCATTCAGACTTAATATAATGCTTAACCATTCAGAGACATATATATGAACCATTCAGACATCTGCTCACGAAACAAACAGTCTGAATCATTAAGTATTGAACTAGTAAGAGCCCATTAAAAGTTGAATAAACATTTGTGCTTATTTTTTCAAGGACTACTAGAGTATTAGTTTATATTTATTTCTTAATTTGATCATGAATATTAGATTAGAATACACATAAATTTGTATTAGAAACTTAAAAAAAAATATAGGAGAATTTAACTTTGTCGATTTGCTTTGATTTGAAGGGTTTATTATAGTTACAATATTTTATGGGTGCCTCTAGTCCACCTAAGTATTTTTACACATTGGGATGTCAAGCGAACAAATTTTGAATAATTAAAAAAGTACACATTTGTATCTGTTTTTTTACCTGCCAACAAATAATTTCATTAGAAGTTAACCACCGGTTAACGATTAACGATTACAGTACATTCGCCAGCGGTTTACATTTATATTTGTCTTAATTTATGTACTTTGTATTAAAGGGCTGAGCTATTCTACAAAGGAGTATAAAAATAAGAATTGTAAAAAGTCACTATAGAGTCAAAAGTGTCCCAAAAGAAATCAAGTAGGAACTGGGAAAGGTAATTTTATCAAAGAAAATAAAAAAATTATGCACATGAAAGTCACATACTATTTCCCCTATTTTTTAAACGTCTACAACCTTTTTATACGTCATTTGTTTTTTAAAAAAATATACCATAAAATCGAATTTCTTTTTATTTTTAATATGAATACCATATTGTTATATTTAGAAAAATATTCGAAAACTCAGTTGCGTATTACACAATGGACATAACGTAAAACACAATGAGAAAACTCAGTTGCGTATTACACAATTGACATAACATAAACACAATGAGTATCAAACTAAAAACACAATGAAAAGTAGACCAAAAACACAATCGATAACAACATATAAAAGACACGATGGACATAACGTAAAACACAGTGAGTATCAAAAAACACAATGGAAAATAGACAAAAAACACAATCGACAACAACAGATAAAAGACACAATGTATATAACGTAAAACACAATGAGTATAAAACTAAAACGCAATGGAAAGTAAACTAAAAACACAATTGATGACGACAGATAAAAGGCACAATTAGTGAGAGCAAATAAAAGACACAATGGACAACATACTAAAACACAATGGATAAAAGACTAATACACAATGAACAATAAATTAAAACACAATGTATAACAGAATAAACATAATGACCAGAACCTACAACACAATGTATATAGTACCAAATATAACATCATCTTCATTGTGTTATAGATCTGATAAAAATGCGATGATCAGAACCCAAATTAAAATTGTATTATAAGTTTTGATAATAACACAATGTATAGAAACCTTAGTAAAAAATGTAAGGACCAAAATCCAGTTGAAAGACATGATGGTCACAATCTTTAACACAATACAAAGAAAACCTAGTAAAAGTGATTTTTTTTTAATTTTCTTTTTATATAGTAATATCATACCCATATTAAAGATAAAAAACGCTCGTTATTATGGTGAATTTTTTTAAACAAATATCGTATGAAAAAGTTAAAGAATTTTAAATTTGATTGGAGAATTGGCATGTGTCTTGCATGTGGAGACAGAAAGTCACTAATGGAAGGAAAGGAAAGAAAATAGAAAGAAAGTAAAAATATTTTGTGTTTCAGAGTTTAATTTAAATAAGGAAAAGAAAGGAAAATAAAACATGCCGTGTTCTTGAGTTTCATTTAAGGAAGAAAAATAAAGTAAATGAAAGAAAAACTAGTAGGGGTGTTCAGAATTCGTTTCGAATTCGAAAAATTCGAAATTCGTTTAAATTCGATTCGATTATCAAGAATTCGTTTCGATTATAAGAATTCGAATTCGATTCAATTCGAGTCAAGTAAATCGAATACGAATTTACAATTTCAAATTCGATTCGATTCGAAATTCGAATAAAAATTATACATTTTTATTTATTTTTTATATATAATACATATATAACCTTTATTAGGCTATACTACAAATTATTTTCAAAATTTATTCCAAGTATTAAAATTACCTATTACCAAACCAACTACATAACCAATAACTAAAACCTAAGTAACAAATTTGTCAATAGATTTCTAACCCTAAAAATATTAACTTGTAATGTGGAGTGGTTATTCCTGACCTTTCGGTTTGAATTTTAGATTTATGATACTTTATTTGGAACTATTTTAATATGATATCGTGATTTATGGTTGCTTTAAAATTTATGTTTCATTTTGGTAGTTTTTTACATGTTTTTAAAGAATCTAAATCAAATCAAATTTATTCGAATTCGATTCGAATTCGAATTTTTAATCGAATACGAATTGGGTTTTTTATTCGAATCGAATTTGGTAGATTTTAATCGAATTTGAATCGAATACGAATTCAAGGAAAAATAAAAATTATTCGAATAATTCGAAAATTCGATATTCGATTCGATGAACACCCCTAAAAACTAGGCTTAATTCTTTAGTTTTTTTCTTTTTTTTCGATTTGGAATGAAATGGAAGGAAAGACATCTTTTCTTTTCCTTTCATTTCTTCCTTTTACTTTCTTTTCTTTTCATTCGTTAAGTGAATTCGGAAACATAGTCTCAACCCTCCAATTCTAATATTAACGGACTAAAATCCTTCTTATCCTTCTTATTTATGTTATCCTTTGTATTTGATTTTAATCCTTGTATCAAATAACATTTACTCTCTCAAGATGAACACCCTGAAAAGGTAAGATCAAAATGGAAAAACTAAAAAATAAAAATGATAGTTCCAAATTTATGAAACACTTAAACACCTTTTTAGTCTTGAAAACAATAATTACCGAAAAATTACAAAATCTAATTTTGGGAAGATAAAAAGGAAATTGGTAAATGAAGACTCACGTGTGAAATAATTATACGGGCTTTTAGGGTTTAAAAAAGGTAAAGTAGAAAAACAGTTTTTGTAGGGTAACATATAAATAGGATTTTGTTTGGGATTCCTACATACAAGTATACGTGTGGGGCATATTCACACCAATGTCTTGTTGACATCACATTACCACAACTTTTTAGAACCTATCTCACTCTTCTTTTTATATTAATATGAAAAATATGAAAAATGTTAGAAATTTTGAAGATAAAAGAACCATATTCAAGCAAAGAAACAATCGTCGTGTATCTCTGACTTTAAAGTAACTTTAATTATGATACATGAAAATGAAATTGTCTATTATGTAATTAATAGACGTACTCGTTCGTTCCGGCGGAAATTTGGCTATGTGGCGGGCGAGGATTAAGTTGTTTTCAAGGCACTTGCTGTAAGAGGACGAAAAACACCACTTTGATTTTTTTTTTTTTTAATTTTACAACAGTCTTTTCTAACATTTTAATCTAAGGGTGTGAAAAAAATGGGCAAAACTCGCACGGGAAGGCCGAATTCTCTAAGTTCTCACAACTCAGAAGGGTTTTCCCTTGATCTTGATCACACACACACACACACATATATATATATAGGTAAAGAGTACTGTACAATATTGCTTATCGTACATTATGTACGCTTCAATCTCAGCCGTCAGAACATATTCCCGCATTTTAAAATCGCATGTTGTTTTTTTGTACCAATTTCGCATGTGATAATTTTGATGAAATAGCATGTTGTTTTTTTGTAACAATTTCGCATGTGGTAATTTTGATGAAATCGCATGTTAAAAAACCAACATGCGAAATTGTTACAAAAAAAACAACATGCGAATTCAATGCGGGAAGATGATCGGACGGCTGAGATTGTAGCGTACGTAATGTACGATAAGGGCATTTGTACGTTAACCTAACCCTATATATATATATATATATAGGTCGGTTATTGTACAAATTGTCTTAACGTACAATGCGCAGTATCAACATGCGAAATTTTGTTTTTTTAACATGCGAACTTTGGTTTTTATAACATGTGAGATTCTTATATGAGGTTATAACATGCGAACTTGCTATTGCGTACGTTCGTACGTTAAGAAAAATTGTACGTTAGGGTAGGGTTCTAAAGTGAACACTAGGTTGAGAGTGAAGCGTGTGTACTAATCTGGGTCATTGGATTACATCATTTAGAGATTTTTAAACAATGACAAGACTGTAATTATAATGTTGTAACTTCCCTTTAAAATAATTGACAGAAGGGTATTTGCATCTTTTTAAAATTGCATTTATTAAACAATATAATCAAAATCCCTAAAATCTCGCTAGTTTTCGTATATACAAGATACCCAGTTGTTAGTGTATACACATGTGTACAGTCTCGTTAGTATCAGTTTATACAAAATACACAGATGTTAGTTTATACACATGTGTACAGTCTTGCTAACTATCAGTTTATACAAGATACATAACTGTTACTTTACACATGTGTACAGTCTCGCTAACTATCAGTTTATACTAGATACACAGCTGTTAGTTTATACACATGTGTACAGACTTTTATACATCTGTATATTATATTAAAAATGGTTACATATATGTATACTAACAACATATAGTATATTATGCATGCACACAAGTAAATTCATATAAAAATATGAAATTAATGAAAACGAAACAAGTCACATGTATGCAAAAATAAATAACTTCATCACATATTCAAAAAAAAAATTAATGCCTAAAAATAATTACAATTTCAATCTCAGAGAAATTTTTCAATATTTATTGAAAATTACAAAAAGTTAATAATGATATATATATACACACAGATAATAAAAGAAAAGTTAAAATTAAAACCAAATCTATAGATAAAGAAATAAGTGCTACGAATATTTGGAAATTAAATAATTTCCAAACAAAATATTTTCAAAAAAACATTTGAAAAAAATATAATAGTTTTGCCTTTGTTATGTTCTTGAGTGATAAGAATGCATGCAATATTCATTATCAACTTCAACATATGAGCTGAAGATGTAGAATGATAATATCGTAATCCATTTTGGTCTACCAAAATTTAAAGCCCTTTAATTTCTTATAATTAAATAATAGAGAAATAATTAAAAAGGAGAGAAAGAGAGAGAGAGAGTTAAGAGATGAGAAAATTAAAAGATTTTAATTAAACATATTTGGCTAATGTCAATATTACACTTTTAATCTAAAAAATATAAAGGACCAAGATTAGTTCACTAAGTTCACTTTTAAGATGTTCTTTCACTCTTAAAGATAATCCTATATATATAAATATATCTTGTTTTAGTACTATAACAGTTTAAATATAAAACACTAACTTTATAGGTCATAAATTCCATACCTAGTACATTAGTAAATCTTCACTTTTTGTCCATATAGTCAAAATAAAAGGGCATGAGACAAACACTCCAATTATTTTGAACATACAAAGTATAACACATGATTAACATACCATAATCACCACTATTTACCACCGAACATCAAACATGTTAATGATTAGAAATTTATATTTGAGGATAAACCTAGAGATCGACATGAAATTGTTCTGCCACGACCAAAGCATACAATAACGTTCCTCGGCTTCTTTGGGGGTTGAGTTAGGCTTACGACAACAATGTTCTCGGTGGCTTCAAAAGTCTTCACAAGATCGAATTTTAATGGGTGAAGAGGTGGACTCTGTGTTGGTTGTTTGTTGGCGGTCAAATTTCCAACATGAAGAGCGAGAGAAATGAGATGCCAAGGTTTTCGATAAACTTGATTAGGGATTTTGTTTGTTTTAGAAAGATAACATTGCAAAAAAAAAAAAAAGGATGGTTAGGAGGGCTAGTAAAATACTTGAAGCATGTCCATAACCCGTGACCTAGTGTAAACAAAATTCTAATCACTAGGCTCCTAAGCATTGCTGATTATTTTACTCGCTAATGTTTTTACAGGGATCGATTTTTTTCCGTATATGGTCAATCAATCTTTGGTAACATGTAGTGCATATAAGAGATAAAGAGAACGAAAAATTACGGGTCAATTAACCCTTGTGAGAATCATAGGGCTTTTGGTCTAGGATTATCTAAGTGCTAAATAAGACTTTGCTTTTTTAAGTGGTAAAAGTTGAGTCCTTTTGATGTAAAAAAATGTAAATCTAAAGGAAATTAGAGAGTGTTTGAGTTGTTATATAATACAGTAACCTTTACGAAAATGGTGTAATTCCCCATATGAATATATGTATCTATGTATATTGTGTTTACACTAATTAATGTATCCCGAATAACTTACAAATAAATATTATATTTTATGTAATAATGGGTAATAATTCTTCCTTGTTTCTTTTGAATAAATTTTTTCAATAAAACTAAATCACTTTCTCTCTTGTACTCATCTTTTGTTGCATTGCCACCATCATCTTTTTAAAGAGAATAGATAAAGGGAATTCAAGAATCCTATGCTCTACTTCCTTATTTTTGAATAAATATTGTCACGCTGATCATTCTTATAAATCAACTTTATGTAAAAAAAAAAAAACTACAGTAATCAAATAAACATTTATACTTATTGTTTTAATTGTCACATATAAGTCATGTAACATGAACTCTCATCATGGCCGTTTCAACGTTTCTGGAGGCCCTAACCAAACTACAAAGGCGAGGCCTCTTCGAATTGATATAAAGAAAACATCGAAAGTCTCAATCGCAAACACAATATCAAAATTCAAAGATTCAAGGTATCATTTAAGGTTTTAGGGCAAATAGTGATTTCTCCCCAATAATTTCTCCTAAGTTCACCTCCAATTTTATATAGATATTATTATAAAAAAAAAATAGCCTTGCAACACCTAATTTCACCTCAAATTTCTCCTTAGTCAGCGGAATTAGCATATGCGACGTCACAGTAAGCTAAAATGACGATATCGGCCTAAATTAATTACGAATTACATATTGCTTGGAGTTGAAATTGTGCATCTTTTATTTTAAATTCAGTTTTTCAATTGAGCATCACAATAAATATAGTTTTTGTTTTGTTCATTTGGGCCTAATACGATAATACGCATATACTATATAAAGATTTTTTTTTTTAATTTGAGGCCCTATTTTCTGGAGGCCCTAGGCCGTTGCCTAGATTTAAAAGTCTATAGGTCCGGCCGTGACTCTCATCTATACATATAGACCATTAGAAACCATTTGATTTAGTGGAATACATATATTCATTGATGAATATAGTATATGTGAAATCATTATGTGAAATCATTATAACCACAATGTGTGTGTATATATATATACACTCATGGATACATATATTTACCGATGAATACACTAGTAAATTCATACAAGTGAATAAAATGGTTCTTAGATAGTTAATGGTTCTCATTTAAACTCCATCTAACATACATATGTGCAAAAGTGGTAAATGCATTTATAAACTATAGTCTATTCAATGCTAAATCCATGCCAATATAGAAAATGGTTCCTAAAAACTTCAATGGTTTTCATTTGAAGCCATTAAAATTCAAAATGGATTAGGATCAAATATAAAGTCACTTAAAAGAAGAATTCGTAAGAAGGATATCAAACGGACTCCAATTGTCCTCATTTAAACGGCACTGGAACCATCTCATCGAACTACGACGTGAGATTTTAAGTTTTTGTTTTTAGATGTTTAGCTTGTAGATTTTAAACTTTTTGTTTACATTATTGTGTCTTTTTATATATCATTGTGTATTTTTCATATTTGCATCATTGTGACTTTTTTCTTGGACATTGTGTTATATTTTGCTCCACATTGTGTTATATTTTGTGATCCATTGTATCTTTATACAATGAAGCTTAGAACTAGGCTTTTCTGGAGGTTGCCAGTTCGAAACCGAGCCGAACCGGGTTTTACCGCAGTGGGCCTTCAGGCGGGCGGGTTTTCCCCGGAACTGGTGGCTTGGTGGCTCGGCTATGCATCCAACTCTGACCGTTATGGAGGAGGGGATGCATTTGCTCGATTGAGGGCATCCCATGATGCTTATCCGGTGATTTAGTTGGCCGTTCAAAAAAAATTGTATCTTTATACACTTTTTATTTTTAGGAGCCTTTGTACAATAACTTTACCCATCAAATTATATATCTCATTTTTATAGAATGTATTCCACCATATATGCTTGCAACTTATAGGGTACCAATCAACACTTGAGTGATTATGTTTATACTGTACAAGTCATTTTTTGCAGTTTGTTTGTTAGTGACTTGAACCACTTTCTTGGTGACATCCAACAAGACCATTCAAAGCTGGCTAAAGAAAGAAAGAATCAAACAAAACCTTACAAGTACTACAACCATAGAGAGTTGAAAGGAGTAGGTGTAGTGTGGGGTGCCCATCCAGTGGAGGGTCCCTAACCCCTTAATAACTGTTCGTCTGTTTGGTATACCTTCATCATGTTTAGTTAAAGAAAAAGATCTGCAACATGTCTAAAAGAATGTGAGAGTGACAGCATTGAAGTACCAAGGGATATCTTTGAATAAAGAAAGAGGATTTTAATTAATTAAGGGCTATAAGCCATCAACACACCTGACCAGCCCGACCCAATGAGTTCCAACTGCATGCCTTGAGCCATGACCCATGACTCGACACCACCATGCAACCGGACAGGTCGGTTACTAATTGTGTTAAAACTGGCAGATAAAGAAAAGCAAGACATCACTGAATCACAGATCAAAAGCTGCATGATTTACAACTAAGCATAAGGCTTTTCACTTGGCCCTATTTCATATGATTGAAATTTACTAATCATAAGCTGCTTACATTTTATGAGTTTTAATGCTTAGTTTGAACCACTATATGTCTATAACATTTTCTTTTTTTAATACCTGTCAACTTTTATTTTTCCAGAATATGCACATGCAAGATGGTATAACTTTTGACTGTTTTGGCTTAGAGTTAGGGTGTGTGTGTGTCTATATATATATATATATATATAGGGAGAAGATCATGCGAGAACCACCTCTTATTGTGAAAACCGCGAGAACCAATGTGAACACACAAAAAATGCCTAAAAATAGCTAAAAATCACAAAAAAAAATTTTTTTGATTTTTTTAATATTTTTAGGTTAAAATCGCTACTTTTCGAACCAAAAAAAAAAAACGTTTTTTTTTTAAAAAAAATTTTTTTGGCTTCGAAAAGTAGCGATTTTAACCTAAAAAATATTAAAAAAATCAAAAAAAAAATTTTGGATTTTTTTGGATTTTTTTAGATTTTTTTTAGATTTTTTTAGGTTTTTTGGGGGTTTAGTTTTTAGCATTTTAGCTTAGGGGGGGGTTTAGGTTTTTTTGGGGGGGGGGGGGGGGGTGGGGGTTAGGTTTTTATAGGTTTTTTTTAGGTTTTTTTAGCTATTTTAGGTTGTGTTTACATTGGTTCTCAAGGTTCTCACAATAAGGGTGGTTCTCGTATGAGCCCCTCACTATATATATATATATTCCTCTCCCTCGGGCACTCTTGGGGTAATCGTAACCGTCTCGTCTCGCTCACAATGCATGTGCATGCCTTGGCCTTGGCATGCCTTCCTAGCACATGCACATGCTTGTCCTTGGCATGCCATCCCAGCACATGCCTGTATACCCCAAGAGTACTACCACCCCCCTATTTATACATTCTGCACAAAAAGTAAAGTGACAGGAACATACATTAATTTTTTGAGGAATCATAATTTTGAAGGCAAGCACGTCGTCAGGCCACACTTTCAGGTCGTCGTGTGGGAAACAAGGGCAGCGTGCTAGGCAACATGCCATGATGTGGGGCGCTTCCAAGGCAGCATGGCTTGTTTACTAGGCAACATGCTGCAAGGTGTGGGGCATCGATCGATTAACTAGCAAACATCGTTGTCGCTTGTAGGCATCGTGTGGGGCATTTACAAGGCACCGGACTTGTTTTATAGGCAATGGGGCTTGGGGAGACAGACGCCTTGCTTGTATAGGCTTTAAACCTCGCGTCTCGTGTGCTTCCATCTAGCACATGTATCTTTCAAAATATATAACTTAAGAAAACTATACATATACATAAGTGTCAACCCTAAAACTTCATACAAAGGAAAATATGATATTATTGATTGCGAAAAACTAATATAATCAAGCTTTTTATTATAGAGAAATTCTAAGTTTGACGGATATCCTCAAATGTCCGAAATATAGAATTGACCACTAATTCACGAAATAAGGAATTGATGACAACTCACGATTTGCTTATTAAGTTAAAAAAATCTTAAAATTAAAATTGAGATTTATTGCCGGTTATTCACATGCACGCGTCTTACATAATCCCACGGATAATCGAGTTGTATATCCGTCCATCATTAGATGTCAACCCTAGAGAACAAGTTGAAATCTTTTATACCATGACACATGAATACACCGGCAAATGTGTATAATCTTATTCGTTTAAAAACAATATAGGTACTATATACATCCTATATGTGTGTGTATATATAGAGGAAGGTTAACATACATTACGGCTTAACGTACATCACGTACGACAGGTAATTACGCACGTTCATTTTAAAATCACGCACGTTATAACTCAAAAATCCTAAATCACGCATGTTGAAACACAATAATCACGCATATTGAAAACATTAATCATGCATGTTATAGAACAAATCACGCATGTTGTCGTACGTGAAGTACGTGAAGCCGTAATGTACGATATACTTTTTCTTATATATACATGTAGAAAGTATTTGGGATTTCTGAATAAAACAAAGAGGAAAAGGGTATATGTATGATTGGAGACTTTTAACAGGAGGAGCAGAATGAGTTGGGCAAAGAGTGATTGAAAATGGCAAGTCTTTGATCTTTCTTTAAAGTTGCATACCAAATCTCATGATAAGTGAAGAATACTTGAATAGATTCCATTCAAATGGGCCTCCCATCACTACTCACTGACATACAACTTCATGCTCACCTAACAAAATTTAACCCCTACAAGCCTTTTCATTTATTTAAAACATTTTAAAGCAATGTGTATATCTTACAAGTATATATAATTATACGATAGTTAGTTTTTTTAATCTAAAATAACCTTTTCTAGGGCTGCAAACGAACCTAACGAACACGATGTTCGTTTGTTAAGAAATATATGTGTTCATGAACAATACATGAACACTTACCGAAAGAGATTTTATGTTCGTGTTCGTTTGTTAAGGAAATGAACGTGTTCGTGTTCGTTTGTGTTTGTTTGTTAATTTTAGTTAATTAACGAAAAAGAACGTTGGTGAACACAAATGAGCACAAACTAATGTTTATGAACACAAATGAAACAAAAGAACACAAACAAGCGTTCATGAACAAAACTGACGCTTATTATTTATTTTATTTGTCGAAATTTTGAAGTATTTAAATATAATATAAAAAAGTAAAAACACTAATGAACTACTGAATACAATCAAACACAAATGAACACATTACCGAATGTTAACGAACATAAGTGAACGAACACAGCATCTGTTCATGTTTATTCACTTAGTTAAACAGACGAAATTTCTTGTTCTTGTTCGTGTTCGTTTGTTTAATAAACGAACGAACACAAACGAACTTCTCGCAGAACGGTTCACAAACTGTTCGCCAAACGTTTGGTTCGTTTGTAGCACTATGTATAGCCATGTACAGGTATATAGTATAGATTATATGACTCACTTCTTACCCTTTCTATATTTATACGATAACTTAGTCGAAGTATTTATCAAGAATACGGATTTTTTTTTTATTTTTTTTTTTATTTTATTTTTTATTTTTTTTTTATTTTTATTTTTTTTGCTATGTAGGCGATATTTCCAACGATTTAATAACATAAAATGGATGCATGAAATTTGTCTAGTATTGAAATTTGTCTGGATCGGGTCTCTTGATATTATTTATTTGCATTTTTATATATTGATGATCGATGAAAGAAAAAATCAATGAAAATTTCAGTCTATAAAATATGAATAAAATAATAATAGATAGATAATCTTATTTATTTTCGAGAGCCCAAATAATGAAATAGCCCATGTCTTTGTTAGCCCAGGATACATTGTTAAGTGATCCACGGCCCACGGTCCTCCCCTGGGTGCAGGTGGTGTGGCCGCATAGTGTTCAGTTTTTCGGGGGCCCAAATTTTTTATTTTTTTAGTATATATTTATAGTTAAACTTGTTTTAAAATAAAATATTTATTAATTTTAAAACCCATTAATCTTTTTTACTAAAACTAACCCAATTAAACAAAATATAAAAACCCTATAACCTTAACCTTTTTAGTTTGGGCCATGACTCATGTAAACCCAATTGTCATATCCATTTAAACTAATTTGGCCCAATTTAAAATCTAATTGTGAAATTCTAGGTGCACATTTTTTTCTAATTTGCATAGAATTTTCAGAGACGCCCCTGTGAATTTTCATAATGGTGAAATGAAGGGACAAGTTTGGTTCGTGGTGGTGTCACGGTTGAGAGGAACGTTAACCATGGTGTTGGCTGGTAACTTGTGTTACTATGATTTAGACGTCAGATATACGAGGAATACATTATCGGATCGAGTTACCAATATCCCAGTTTATCTTCTACTTATACACTGAACAAATCTAATATCCTACAAATTCTGCTATTTTTTTGTAAATTAGATTTCTTGAAGTTCGACTACGTTATTTTTCATGGTTGTTAATTGATTCATTGAATCATGAATGAGACTTTTATGATTTATCTAATATATATCATTAATGTTTATTCATTCATTATATATTTTATTTAATTTTAAATATAAATGTCATCAAGTTTATTATAATTGATAAAAATCCGTTATAATTTATAAGATACACACATAGTGTGAGGTTCAATGTCATGCATTTAACATGTTAAATCAATTTACATAATATAAATTTAACAAGTTGAGTCATTGGGGTGTTGTATCCCATGTTTTAAGAGTTTTTCAAAAAAAAAAAATTCACTTTAAACCCAAAACTACTTGATTTTGTAGTTTTAACCTAAAAGTTTTTAGTTTTCCCAATTTAACTTCACAACCTTTTTACTTTCAACGTTGATCCCCTGTGTTTTTCATATTTTGCAAAATTTTTCGTTTTACGTTTAGATCTAAGTTTTGCGACTTAACACGGCACAATGTGTGTGTGTGGTTCAACGATTTTACGTTTTGTTATGTGTTTCGTTCTAAATTTTGCGAGTTAACATGGGACAACATATGTGTGTGGTTCAGTGTGTTTACGTCGTCTATTTTTCCCGTTTAATAAGTTTGTCACAACGCGCGAGTCCTAAATCGAGTTAGTTATTATTTTCTATGTTTTATATGTCGGTCTAATTTTTTCACGTTAAGACGCCGCAACTTCAATGTTGGTGGTCGTTGGCTATAGTGTGGCATTGGTGCTATTTGTCACGGTTTTACGCCTCCGCCGCAACGCGGGGAGCCTAATACAATAGGTTATTTATATGCATACAAGTCATGTAACGTAGTAATTATGATACCATTAATTGTATTGAGCTTATTTGGTGAATTACTTATTTGTATAAGATAGTAATACATGCTTAACCGACAAAAAACATCTTTAACACATTGTAAATGTGAATATGATCAACATCATGTCAATTTTCTAGTTATTAAAAAATCAATTTAACATGTAAAAAATTAATTTTCTCAAAAAAAATTCGAAGCTTTTACATATAAAGATGTGTAGAAGCCATTCTAATTAAAAAAAAAATCATTTTCGTAATTTTTTAAACCTTTTTTTTATTTGTTTTTAAGCAATTTTTTTAATTTTTTTAGTTTTTGATTGTAAAGGGTTCTACATATATTTATGCAAAAGCTTTGAAAATATTTTTGAAAAAAAATTAATTTTAACATATTAAATTGATATTTTTTATGATATACTTAACATGTTAAATGCATAATATCCCGGTTTCCCACATTTTTAGTATTTCTCATTGAACCCAACCTTAGACGCATATATAACATTTATATAGTTTATTAATTAAAAAATTATGTATTTAAACAGAAGAAATTAAGATGAGTAAATAAGTGGACTGATAAATTTAGGTTAGCCGTGTAAACCTAACCACCTAAAATAAAAAATAGAACATATGCAATAGTGTGAACACATGACCTCCCACTAACAAAGACATGATCAAATAGTCACTAACTAAAAGGTTTCTAGCCTAGCCGTATCAAAATGTTTAGTAAAGATGTGTCTCTTTTAAGTGATGGAGGATTCTAGTCCAATAATGAACATTGATGTAGATTTAAAAAATAGATTTATAGGGTCTGTATGAGTTAAGTGTTCTAAAAAGTGACTAAATAATCACTAGACCAAGGGTAATGGCCATGTTAAACCTTTTTATAGTTGTTATCATTTATGAATATAAGTTGTTACTCGGTTTTTGAATATCTAGTTTAATAACTGTTTTAAAGCTTTAGATCATATTACAATAAGCAAAATATTCGAGGTTCGGGTCTATTCGATGATGGGTTTATTAGTTAATGCACAACTACTTAGTCTACAAACGAGTATGACCAATTCCAACATTCAACCAAGGAGTTACATGACAATAGTAATCAGGTAAATGAAGGATTGTTGCATCTTATTTCAAATATGGGGTGGCAAATGATCCTAAAAAAGTGGAAGCAATTCAGAATTGGCCCAAACCTATGAATGTTAAACAATTAAGGGGTTTTCTAGGCCTTGTAGGTAATTATGAAGCCTTTTGGATCTCCGTCTCGAATCATTGTCCCATTCCGTGTAGTCTTATATTTATTATCAATTCTTAGCAAGAGTATTTTCATAAATTTTAGAGAATTAATTGAAATCTAATATCGGTTAGTCTAAAAATCAAAATTTGTAATAAACGTTGAATCTAAAAAATGACTAATGTAATTATATAAAGAAAAAGTTTGAAATGTGTAACTGCAATATACATAAATACATAAATAACAAAAAACCAAATTTTAATTATCTTTAGAAGGGTTGAGATCCTGTACAAACAGTGCTAACTGTAAGAACCGTAAGAACAGATCTGAACCATTGATAGATTAAATCAAGGGTTATGGTTGATTATAAATAAAACCCTTATAATTAAAAATTAGTACTAATAAGTTAGGGGTAATTATGTAAAATTGCAAGTCATTTGACATTTTCAATTAAATACAAATTCCATCAAAGTTTTTAAACTAAAATAACTTTTATATACTTCATTATTTTAAAAAAACAAAATATACCATAAAATCAAGTATTTTTTTATCTTTAATATGAGTACCATATTACTATACTTTTTTTATTTATAAAAGTAACTTTTAAAAAAGTTACCAAAAGTTGTTTTATAATTGTGCTGATAATGTGCTGATTATGTGTTAATTACAATATAATTGCCCATCGAGATATTTCATAAAATTTGTTAAATATTCTTCCCATAAGATTTTATCCTGCTTGAAGGTGATTTGAATCAGCACTTTGAAAACTAACCAACACGTGTATTAACAACACTTTAAAAACATACCAGCACATATGCTAACAACACTTTAAAAACATATCAGCACATGTGCTAACAGAACTTTAGAAATATACCAGCACATGTGTAAACAACACATTAAAAACATACTGAAAAAAATAAGTAGCACATGTTTTATCAGCACTTGAAAAACAAACACAACAGGGAATTAAATTTGTTTTTTGCTGCACTTGAAAAACAAGCACAACAGGAAACTAAATTTATGTAAATACACATGCTAACTGCGTAATGGAAAATTAATTTCAAGTTTTTATTTTAGTTTATCTGTTTATCTTAGTTTAAAACAATCATATAGTTGTAATAATTTGTTACAAAGTGATGATTAACAAATTGCCTGTTGTTGGCGGAGATTGTGCTGATTAACAAAGGTGAAGACCTCTTTATATAGGAGGATATGGGCCTCCCCTAACCTCAATGGGCCAGGCCCAGTTAGGGGTTATCTCTACAAGCCCCGACCCAAAGTAGTGTAAACTACATCGCGTTGGGCCTCGCGGTTGGGTTAGTAGCAATCATAATAAATAATTAGTATAAAAGCAATACGTGACGGGAAGTCTGACGACTCGGGACGGGTTTAATACCGTACCCCATCAAGTCCCCCAGTCTAGTGCTGCTCCGCGTGCAAGCGTGGTAGGAGTACTAGACTTGTTAGGAGTGCTTGAAAGTAAAAAGATTGAGTTTTAGGCTTACCAGTCGCCCAGATGCGGGAGAGTTGTTGTCCATGCTTGTTGCGTCTGTCTTTCACTGTGAGTAGAGATAAATGGGATAATGAATATCCCCTGGTTGTTCATCGTGGAAATTGGTTTGGCAAACATGGCGCACGCTGATTGATCGCAGGGAGTTGCTAATTGTAGGTCTCTGTCATCAGCCAGTTAGTGGAGATCGTGGGGCAGGTGTCTCTGCCTCGTGATTGGTACACGTAGGTGTCTTTGAGTACTTTTTGTTCCCTGTATGTCGGATGATCGTGGAGCACGATTGAGCAGTGCCTGGAGGATACGGATTGGCTCTTCTCGTCTGCCATTTGTACCCTTTGTACTTTTAAGATGCCTTTACGCCACATCCTTGCGTGACCCTTGCTGCGCATGGTACTGGCCTGCACAAGGTATGGGCGCTTGGAGGCTTGACTTCAGGATGCTAAGTTGTTGATTTGGCCTCTTTAGACCCCGCGTGACGCTGTCGAGTATTGCTCTATCCGCGCGAGGTTGAGATCGGAATGTAGTTGATTAAGGAGTATGGTCCAGCGCGCGATCTGGAGGAAGAATTGCGCAGCTTTTTGGGACCATACCCCTTCAAGTCCCCCCAGTCCAGTGCTGCTTCCATGCGCGAAGTAAATGGTTGGAGCTCTGGACTCAGAAAAAAGAAAGTGTGTTGGTCTTTAAAGCATTTGTTAGGTCGTGGTAGCCGGCGCGCGTGTAAGTGCTTGTCTATTACTACGGCGCGGCGACCAGGCTTGTTAATTGATACCTGTTGCTTTTGAGAGTTGGCGCGTATGATCATTGGCTGATGACGCATGTGGCGTAACCCTTGCTAACTTCAACATGAAGTTTCGTTGTAATTTCAGGCGAGAAATTTCTCGAAATTTAAATTCTGACAGGCTGGTGGAAATGTCGTTGATGGTGACCCTTGAGTTGGCTGCTGACACGGCGATCCTTATGTTGTCACCGACGGTTCGCCTTTGTCATGTGAGTGTGGCCAGCTTTAGCGGTACGCACACAGTCGTGTGGCTATTGTAGAATATTCACCCTATGGTGTGACTTCTGTTGGTTGGCGCAAGGTGCGCGCGTGTCTTAAGCCGTGAAGCGTTTGTATTTATAGTGTTTGAATCTTTGTAAACTGCTGTCTACAATAGTTGCACGTGTTAATCCACTTTGAATAGGTTATCGCGAATGAGAATTGGCATAAAGTTGCGTCAGGAATAATGAAGTGGAGACTCGGGCCTGCGCTAATCTTCTGGTATGCCACGATAACAATGTGGCGTGAAACAAGGAGCTGTGGGTTGTCTTGAAGATTGTAGGTATAAGCGAAACTTTATTTTAGCCAATGTGTTTTTGCGTATACCCAAAGTGGTGCGTGCATTTGTAGCACAGTTTACGTTTTGTAAGCGTTTTCATATATGGCTAAGCATGCGCGCGTGGGCGACACACACGTTCGTATGTAAAGCAGCAGGGTCACGTGGGGATTAGCGTGCTTACATGTGTAGCAGCAGGGTCACGTGGAGATTAGCGTGCTTACATGTGTAGCAGCAGGGCTCACATGGAGGCTGAGATGATCGTAAGTAGAACAACAGACTCGTATGGAGATCGACGTGTTGGTATGTAAAAAAAAAGCTTACGTACATGACGACTTACGTGTTCGTAAGTAATGGAGTATGTGCGCGAGGCGACTCACGTGCTCGTATGTAAAGGAGCATGCGCCAGCCGGCGACTTACGTGCTCATAAGTAATGTAGCATGCGCCAGCCGGCGACTTACGTGCTCATAAGTGATGGAGCATGCGCCAGCCGGCGACTTACGTGCTCATAAGTGATGGAGCATGCGCCAGCCGGCGACTTACGTGCTCATAAGTGATGGAGCATGCGCCAGCCAGCGACTTACGTGCTCATAAGTAATGGAGCATGCGCCAGCCGGCGACTTACGTGCTCATAAGTAAAGGAGCATGCGCCAGCCGGCGACTTACGTGCTCGTATGTAAAGGAGCTTGCGCGGATGGCGACTTACGTGCTCGTATGTGGAGCAGCAGGCTCGCATGGAGGCTGAGATGCTCGTATGTAGAGCAGCAGACTCCTATGGAGACCGGCGTGCTCGTATGTAGAGGGCGCTTTTTAGGCTTTCATCGGTGTGCGTGAGGATCGCTCGTTGCGTTTCACCGATGGAATGTATCGCCTAACCTGCAAATAAGTTGACATGGTAAATTGTAATAAAGAGTGATATGTGGAAAGCGTTATACCAAAACTTCGTCCTTAGGAGGTGTTTGTTCCGTGCATCCATACTTCGCGATATTCTGAAAGCAATTTTGAACCTCGAAATGGTGTTACACCATGCGTGCTAGTGTGACTGTCTATTGCTGTCACATAACTGTTAGTTGCATTGTACTAAAATGGGGATGTCCATAATTATATTGCAGTGGGCTTAATTATCTGTAATGTTTACACGTAATATATGTCGGACCCCTGTGAAATAACAATATGTATGTAGATGGACATGTATTGTGAGAGGTTTATTTATAAAGTTTGTAAAACTTTATATATCATCTACTGCCTTAGATAAATTTGATAATAACAAGGTTGTGCTATAGAGATGACTCTCGGCGGATTATGCTAACACAACAGAGATGACCGCGCGGCGGAGTGTGCTGGCGCAGCGGAGATATCCGTTCGGCGAGTCCTGAGTTGCTCCCGTGCACGGATGGCAGTTTATGCCGCTAAATAGATGTTAGTAGCATTGAAATATAATAATAATAATAAACAGTGATACGAGTGTTTCTAAAAAAAAATCACACGGCTGTTAAATCGAAAAATCACATGAATTGATTCGATTTGCTTGAACTTAGAGTAAGTTGACGAGATAAAATATAATGAGTTTGATGTATGGAAAGGATTGTACCAAAACGTTGCCCTTATAAGGAGTATTCTTATTCTGTAATTCGTGAAAACAATTTTTACCCTCATAAAAGTGTTACATTATTCTCTTGCTACTAAATAAAATGTTAGTAGCTTTGTACTAAAATACTGTTAGTAGCATTGTACTAAAATAGTGGTTGTGAATAACCAAAAAATGCATAAGATGTGTACACCGCATGTAATGTGTATGTATATACGGGGCTTTTTTGTATGCAGTATTATTTAAAATTTGTTAAATTGTTTTCCCTCTTCTTATTTTTTCTTTTAGGATAAAACATGTGATCTACCAGCTATTAGAGCTATTGGATGATGACATCATGCCAGCAAAGTCAATGACCCATTAATTGTAGTTGACGTGTGTGTTTTTTGGCCATTAAGATAACCTCCTATACAGTCATGATTGTTTGTAACTCTCTTTCAACGTGATTTAACAAACCAAACGGGAATTTGTTTAAAAACTTAAAACCAACGCAAGGTTGTATCGGCGGGAAAAGGCTATCTGCTGCACAAATTTAAGGTAGGTGGAGGTGCATTTGGTCTGGCGAGTTTACGCTCATAAAGTGGTCCGACCAATGTGCATGCGCGCGGAATTAAGTATGTCCGGGGCGCTGAAGTTAGAGCATATCCGGCGCGCGGAAGTAGAGCATGAGCGTGCCTGGTGCGCGAATAAGCGGAACTTGTTCGCCGCGCGCATGGTGTAGAGCATGTCCAACGCGCGGGTAAGCGGGCTTGTTTATCGTGCGCAAGGCGTATAGCATGAGCGTACCTGGTGCGTGAGTAAGCGGAACTTATTCACCACGCGCAAGATGTAGAACGTTAGCATGTCCGGTGCGCGAGTTGGCGGACTTGCTCACCGCGCGTGAAGTGTAAAGTAAGTATGTCGCGCGAGCCGGTGGAGCTTGCTCACCGCGCGTGAAGTGTAAAGTAAGTATGTCGCGCGAGGCGGTGGAGCTTGCTCACCGCGCGTGAAGTGTAAAGTAAGTATGTCGCGCGAGGCGGTGGAGCTTGCTCGCCGCGCGCGAGGTTTAAAGTAAGTATGTCGCGCGAGGCGGTGGAGTGTATCCAGCAGGCGGTGTGTGCTCGCGCGACGATGGGTTGTGCTTGCGCATGCGGAACTTGCATGCTCGCGCGTGGTGAGGTTGTACTTTGTCTGAGACATAATAGAGATGAAGGCAAAAATCGTACCTTGTTTGAAGCTTACTTGCTTCACATATAGGAGTCGTGCGGATGATGGCGGAGATGGTAGGTAGTTGTGCGCGACGTAGTTGATGCTGGAGAAGGCTGGCGATTGTGCGCGACGTAGTTGATGCTGGAGAAGGCTGGCGATTGTGCGCGACGTAGTTGGGTGGAGCATGTTTGTAGCTCACCAAAGATGGGAGGTGATGGAAACACAAACATGGCCACCAGGTTGTTAACGGTTGCATGGTAAGAGACAACTCCATTTGCAAGAAGACAAAAATGGATGTACCATTATAAACACATTGTACCCTTTTCTCCTGCCAATGTCAGATTGTGTCTCTTAAAGAAATGATGGGCAGCAACAAGGGTTATACCTTGTGCAATGTGAGTTGCACCTTGCTAGCTGTACATTTCCCTTGTCTTTTCTTTTCTTTTTAAAGAATAATGTATTAAATTATTCATCGAAGGTAGGTATCTGATTGAAAGATTGATTTTTGAGTCTAGAATCTCTTATAAAATATAGAAATTTAAAGAGTCTAGATCTGGAGTTTCCGATCAAGAACCGTGGGTAAAACTCCAAAAGGAAACAGATCTAGAAAGTGTCCCACTAATAATTCTCTTTTTAGCTCTTAAACAGATCTGGGAGTTTAAACCCGAAAAGAATGTGTGAAGAACGAGATCTAGAAACAGAGAGAAAAAAACGAAGTGTGATCTTTTTTTTTTTTTTTGGATCTAGATTTTGAACCGGTGGGCGCCAATGAAGAAACACGGGTTCACCGCCGGGATGACTGGACCGCGTTCTACATGAGGGTTAAGAATCACACCTTGTTCTTCCTCTTGAACCTAGACCTGCAATGGAGAAGAGAAGAAAGTGGAGCTGTAGAGATTGCCGGTTGGAGAAGATTTTCTCCTGTTTCCAGCTACCAAAGTGTGTGGCTCCATATGCCATGCCCTATTCAAGAGGTGAAGACCTCTTTATATAGGAGGATATGGGCCTCCCCTAACCTCAATGGGCCAGGCCCAGTTAGGGGTTATCTCTACAAGCCCCGACCCAAAGTAGTGTAAACTACATCGCGTTGGGCCTCGCGGTTGGGTTAGTAGCAATCATAATAAATAATTAGTATAAAAGCAATACGTGACGGGAAGTCTGACGACTCGGGACGGGTTTAATACCGTACCCCATCACAAAGTGTTGAGTAACAAAGTGCCTATTGTTGCGATTTGTGAAGATTGTGCTGATTTACAAAGTGCCTGTTGTTGGAAATTTTCAAATTTTGATTTGAAATAGTGCATGAATATAGGGGATAATTAAAATTTGGAATTAATTAAATTCAAAAAATAGAGTGATAAAGTCTAAAATACCATTGTCTAGTTTTTTTAATGAAAGGCACATGTCTAATAGTGGTTGGTTCTTATAGTTCTTACACATATTGAGGTTTGTATTTGATCCCATCTGATCTTTAGAATATGTATTTTTTTTATCCTCACTTCTCTCTCAAACCACCAATTAGAGTATATTCATATAGTGAGGTTTGTCTATATTTAAACAATAAAGAGTATTGAATTTATAATTAAAAACGATCTATATTAAATTAAAAATAATAAATAATAAACAAGACCAGTTAATTTTTCTGTTTGAAAATGTTTTTCACTAATTTGGACACAAATACAAGATTTACAAAGAAGGGCACATCTTTTATATTGTTTATTTTAATCTTGAAGTTCGCATACTAATTTGCACTTCCACACGTTTTCATCTTAATTTTTTTTAACACTATGAAACGACGTGCCAACCACCGTGACACCGGGCGTTTATTAATTACACTAGCAATGGTGCTTGAGCTTGACTAGCAAAAAATATTTAAAACCCTCACAACATGCACTTGAGACCAAAATCTGATCACATCAGCTTTGCAATGCATGAAGACACATATAACATATTGTCCTTAGATTCAGGTCATCGCTGTTGGCGGGACACAAGACCGAGTTTGAATCACTTGCTTGCTTTACTGTCGAGAGAGACCGACGACTTTAGTTGGAAGATAATCCATGATAACTACTAATACGACGCGTAACAACCTAGCCAAACAAAACCAGCAAGTTAAGAAAATCATGTGTGTCTAGTGTCCCTACCAAGATCCAAGAATGGAAGTGTACATGTTTATGAATATTAACAACTGTCTACATTCCAACTATCTTTAACCAACCAAACATGTGATGTGCACATGGGTATGTCCATCATGCCACTAGACATGTAAAGGGTCAACACAAAACTAACATCACATGGACCCTTCCCAAAATGAATAACTGGTTCCTTGTTATGCATCTTCAAGACTTAAGGGGCCTATAACAACCTTTATAGATTTCAATTTGTCCCTTTATACTTGTGTATGTTGAAATGTAGTACGTTCGTGTTATAATAATCTAAACAAAAGTTGAGCTATACAAGTAATAAATATATACACACACTATATTATAATACATGTAAAGAAATAAAAGGTAATTTCACATAATATTAAGGCCATGCATTATGAGCATTATAGTAGCGTGAAAGAGCTTGATATATAACACTCTCAACAGGCAACAACCCCCCTTGAGCGTTATAGGAGTATGAAGAAGGAAGAACATTTCTAATATAACGCAAAATGAAGAAAAAAAAAATGGAAGTAACAATTAAATGATATTAAGGAGCGTTAACCATTACACATTTTTTTGAAGAGTCGTTATAATGCTAATGTGGCGAAAAATTTCCTCTTCATGGGCATTAACCATTACAGTTGGTCTAAGACTTTAAGTAATTACAACTTTTAAAATATGTGGTAAAATCATTTAAAACATATTGTTGACTTTTAAAACAACATCCTCCCATGTTTATTAAACGCCCATAATTTTTCTTACGTTAATATTTTTTTTAAGTGCACCATAAAAACAAGCATTTAATTCTCTTTAATCTGAGTATGCTATTGCTATATATATATTTTTTTATTTTAACATATTACGTTATTACTAGTGTCTGTGTTCTCTGCCACGGTACTATAGGCACAACTCTATAGTGTGTGTATGTGTGATTCATTCTTTTTGGTAATAAGAATTAAGAAATGGTCCGTATTATAATAGGTTTTCTCATATGCATAAAAAAAGTAGTGGTAAACTGGTAAGTGAGCCGAATTTCAATTGGAACCTTTTTCATATGGCCCAATTGGAAGTCCAGTCTGTAGTCTTGTCTTATTTTTATATATGTATCTAGGACTCTTGTAAGAGTTATTAATAATGTTTTAAATACCGGTATGAACCGGTCGGTTATACCCGGTTCAACCGTCCGACACAACCCGGTTCAACCGGTTGAACCATTTTAGAGCCCAACCCGGTATAACTTAAAAACCGGTTTTTAAAACATTGGTTATTATACGAACATATTTGGAAATAGACACCAATAAAAACCAGGGGTAGAATTCATTGTGCTGCAAGTGTGGCTTTGAACAGGAGTCGACGGACCATATGTTGGTTTCGTGCACTTCGACGAGGTCCATATGATGGAGCGTTTTGGTTTGGTTAAAGCTTCCGTTTCCAGATTTTTAAAATTCATATCTTGAGATCGTGCAATTGGTTCAATGGCAAATCGGGTCTAAGGTGCGGAAGAAAATCATTAGTGTTGTTGCTAAAGTGGTGGAGAATATTAAAGAGGAGTCGTTTATGTGTATTAAAAGTAGAATCTCCTTCCATGTTATTAATTGGGATAGATGATGCGATTTTAACATCAGAGAGGCAATCATTTAACATTTAACAGTCGTGTTCTTGGGGTTTCTAGCTTCATGTTGGCCCCCACTTTCTCCTATATTTATATATTGTTTGTCGTTCAAAAATAAAATAAAATAAAATTTCAAAGTTTTGAACAAATTACCAGTTCGCTGAGCATAGAAATACTGCTTCATGCGTAGATTGAACTCGAAACGATAAAGGTAAACAACATCAATACTTCTAATTCTATAAGGTTAATATTGTGAAAAAGAAATTATATTGGAATAGAGTGAGCTAATAGAAAAAAAAAATGAAACCTGATTACTATATATAATTATATATATTTTACAAATTTAAACCAGGATTATAACTTAACTATCAAGAAAAAAAAGGTCAATAAATAATAACAAAATTTTTATAATTGTTCTATTTAGGTAATTCAATTTGAACGATTATAAAAAGTCTACAACAGAAAAAGAAAATTATGAGTTCACTTTATTTGAATAATACTGAAACTTGGTTAGTATGTTTTTACCCCAAAATAATTTTATTACAAAAAATCTAAACAATTTTTAAAACTACTTATTTGAATAAAAAATTCTTTCACTTTGAATCTATATAAAAAAAAAAAAAACTTATTCTTGACGTAAGGCAAAGACGCATTTAATTTTGGTTCTTTCAGGATGGATGGAATGAAACAACACCAAGGAGAATAAACGGGAATAGTTATGTCACTTGCAATTCCATTTCAATTTCATTATTCTTTTTGAACCCGATTCTGACATTGATTTCTTGTTTATATTCTACAAGTTTTTTTCCACCATGCTAACTTATACGTGTCTTATTTTATACCTAGACAAGTTTGAGTTGATCGAGTTTGAGCTGAGTTAACTTTAACTTTAAGGTAAACTCGATCCAATACCAATAACAGCTAGCTTAAGTCAACATGTCCCAATATATGACTGCGAAGCACAATTCATATTTTGCTCGTATTAAACTCGAGCCAACTAGTGCATTGGTGAATTCGTTTATTTCTTAAATGATTTTGGTATATTCAAATATTAACAATCTCAAATTACGCAATCAATATAGAAGGAAATGGCAATTGGTTTTATGGTCCAACGTCATGGGTTGATGGTAAGAGTTTAGGATCCTTATGGTCTCAAGTTTAAACCTGACTCAATGGGGGGTTTTCTTCTTGATGGTGTTTTTGGATGAGTCAAATCAGTATGAACGGTTAACATTCCCCCTCAGGAAGGCTCACTCGGGTATTAGAGATAGTTTTAAACGCCGTTCGAAAAAAGATATAGAAGGAAATATATATATATATATATATATATATATATATATATATATATATATATATATATATATATATATATATATATATATATATAGGGTGAGAGTTGGCTACAAAGTCCATTTTTTCTACAAAGTCATAAAAAATCATAATGTCAACCATAAAACACACTCAAAACCCACAAATAACATAGTGGAGATTACTAAAACACCATATTTGTGGGTTTTATGTTGTGTTTTGAATGATAAGACTTTGATTATCAAATGACTAACATTAGTGTGTTTTATGTTGATTATCATGTTGTGTTTTATATTTCATAGTTGTACGATGGTGTGTTTGATGTTTTTAAGGAATGTTAGGATTTGGATGTTGTGTTTTAGTGATCTTCACTGTGTTATTTGTGGGTTTTGAGTGTGTTTTATGGCTGAAATTGTGGTGTTTTAAGACTTTGTACACTTTGTAGGAAAAATGGACTTTGTAGCGGAACCTCACCCTATAGGGAACCGACTCAAACGAACTCCGATTGGACTCATTCCAGCGGCGTTGGAACCGGCTCGTCGAACCCTAACTAAGATCTCTTAACCCTAAACCTAAATCCTAACTCCTAAACTCTAAACCCTAAAGCTAAAAAAGAAGGCTAAAACCTAAGCTAAACCGTAAAATCTAAACTATAAACCCTAAAAGCTAAACCCTAAAGGCTAAACCTAAA
Source organism: Helianthus tuberosus (assembly GCA_030545235.1). Lineage (NCBI taxonomy): Eukaryota > Viridiplantae > Streptophyta > Magnoliopsida > Asterales > Asteraceae > Helianthus > Helianthus tuberosus. The sequence goes on from JARYGA010060438.1 coordinate 6,464,166, forward strand.
GCTAAACCCTAAACTCGACTAGAAAACTTATGCAAGTAAGCTAAAATTAGTCAAATTAACTCGAACTGAATTTGATCAATTTTTATGAGCGAAAAGAAATTATTCGAACTGAATTTGTATAGTCATGGGCAGACCTATGTTGATGGATGGGTGTGTGGGCGGGCGTATCCTTTGAAAAAAATAGTGTATTTTTTAGGTAAAAATCTTGATCGCCTCGGCAGCCTACCTTGTAGCGATTACTCAGAGAGTACTCGGCCTTGAAAACCTTATTTTACAACCATAAATACAATAGCTCTTTAAATCCAGCAATGATATGAGATTTATCTAAACGCGTTACAAACATCTTTTCTACATACACCGAAAAAACATAGAAAAAGAAAAAAAGTGGCTCTCATGTTATTTTGCAATACCATGGCCAACATTCACTTTACCTCAACCTCAAGTAGCAACCCAAGCTCATGGTTTTTTAACATATCACTTTTATTGAAGGGGTTAGTGAATATAAAACCGACATCTTCCCATATTATTGACGATCAATAATTTATCTAAGCTATTGTCTTTTTCTCTTAGAAAAGTCACATAGTTTCATTTAATTATGAAATATAGAAAATACATATCAAGGCTAGAATTTTCAAATTATGATAGTTTCATTTACTGTCATTAATTATATGTTCTTTATTACATAAAATGTCATTTGTAAAGAACTTTAAAAATATATATATAAATTAGTTTGTACGGCTCTATAATTCTCTATTAACTATATTATTGAGTTGGCTTCTAATTATTAGGATCATTCAACTAATCAACTTGATTTCCTTCTCTTAATTTGTTTGGAAGTGCTTTAGTCTCTATATCATGATTGATAATTTGATATATTTTTTTTAAGGTTAACTTTCATTGAAAACACAAAGGCACCCTATTCCAAGAAGGAATAGGAACCCGAAAACGAGTACATTTACATTACATTACACCATTTCTCCCAATCTAGATTTCCCCGACGCGCCCTGTATTTATATTTGATATATTTGAATTTAGCTTATTACTAAGAACACATTTCACTTTATAACATTCTTGCTATGGCATCCGAATAAGCAAAATGTGGATGTCTAGATTTCCCCGACGCGCCCTAAAGATTACCCGTTTTGACCCATTGCTTGCTCCACGTGTTTTGCCTTTATTTACAAAAAAATGTGGATGTCTAATACTTTTTTTATTCAGTTGGTCAACTATAGGGTTAGCAAATGCCATGCTTTGTAGCAGCGTGTAGCTTACATACCTACTGATGTTAGTGAATTCGCCACATCACAAGTATGTCTTATTGCTAGGCCATAAATCCTTACATTATATTGTGTTTGGAGAGTACATTAGCTAAGTTGTACATGAATAACCAATGTACCCTTAATTGCTTATTCCTTCTGTTTTAATAAATGGTCATAAATTCTTATAGAGTAAACTGCCAAAATAGTCCCTGAGGTTTGGTCACTTTTGCCACTTTACTCCAAAACTCAAACCTTTTGAAGCTAGGTCCCTGTGATTTCAATTCTGTTGCCATTTTCATCCAAAATCAAAATCTGGTCAGATTTTTCAGCTAACATCCAACCTTTTTGTCTTTTTCCTCTCTTTTAATGAAGGGCAAAATGGTCTTTTAACGTTTTATTATAACAAATTAAAAAATATGGCTGTTTTGTCCTTCATTAAGGGGGGGGGGGGGGGGGAACTGGATATTAACTGAGAAATCTGATCAGATTTTAATTTTGGATGAAAATGGCAACAAAATTGAAACCACAGGGACCCAGATTTAAAAAGTTTGAGTTTTGGACTAAAGTGGCAAAAGTGATCAAACCTCAGGGACCATTTTGGCAGTTTACTCATTCTTATGTCATGTTATTTGCAATTGTTTTAAAATGAAGCCATGTGAATGGTTTAAAGCATTCACATCCTGTCCACCAAATTACGAGTGTTTTTTATTTTATAAAAAGTGGTTGTGAGTGGATGAGAGATAAAAAGTTAATGTTCATCAGGTGTTCACGGTTTTTACGTCAAAACGTCAGCTACCTTTTGTTATTATCGTTATCCGAACCGTTGAAACTTAGAACCTAACCGAATTGAACCGTTGTTAACGGTTCAATTCCAGTTTGGTTTCATGGTTTTTAGCTCATTGGGTCGTAATACAAGTTGTTACGCTATATATGTGTGTGTGTTAGAAAGATTATCGATTTATTTTTATTTATATATTTAAGACTTTGTTTAAAATGTGCTACGGTGGCTTATGTGCTCATGCAAACAATGGGTCAAGAATGGAGATTGTAACTTTATTTGCATAGGTATATGTATATTGATTTAACTATGCCTAAATGTGCGACTGTGGCTTATGTGCTCATGCAAATGGGTCAAGAATGGAGATTGTAACTTTATCTGCGCAGGTCTATGTATATTGATTTAACTATGCCTAAACAGTTACGAACTAATATAAAGCTCAGTTGCAGTCAATAATTTAAGCTCAGTTACGAACTAATATAAAGCTCAGTTAAGAAATAAGAATTAGTTTTAAAAATAAATCGATCGCGAAACCAAACCGATGACCGGTTTAAACGGTTTTATTGTTTCAAACCGAATCATCAATACCCCTATTCATCTTTATATTTTAGTGTGTTGATGCTTAAGTTTTAATCTTAGATTGTGATTAACAAATTTCCAAATAAACTTTCATTTTTATATACCAAGTAATATTTTAAAGTTTTTCAAATACTATTTCGTAAACAACTTAAATGCTGATAATTGTCAACATCCAATTGTCGTATTACTTAACAACATTCGTATTTCAAATTAACAGTTATTCATTAAGAAAAAAGATGTATCGTCATGGTTAGAGCTTCATCAAGATTATACTTGATATTGAAATTTCGAACTACAGAAATGTAATTTCATCATTAACTTATCTTTTCGTTTTATTTATATCAATAGTACGTTGGTTGTTTTATTTCTTGAGACTTCCATAATAATTTCATTCGAAAAAAATCGTTATAATCATCATAAACGTATAATGTTCTATGTCAATATATATAACTAATATAATTCTTTGCATATAATTTGTTTACAATAGGTACAGTGTTGTTGGATGACATGATATAATTTAAGTTGAACATATTTCGTTAGGTGATACTGTAGATTGTTTTTTCAATTGGTCAAAAACGAATTCGAGGTTATTGGTTACAAACAACAAGTAGAAGTATTACAGTAATAGGCTTTCAGTTTATATTTCGAAACAAGAAAAACGCATTTCTTTCATTTACTTATCTTTTCGGTTATTTCAGATCTATAGTACGATGATTTATTGTATTTTAATTTTCAACGTCAGATTTCCATAATAAGTCCATGTGTACAGTTTCTTTATGATCGGTATAAACGTAATTCAAAAAAAAAAAAAAAACATATCATTTCTCAACACCGCGAAATTCGCGGGTATTATCACTAGTTTACCTTATAATGTACTATTTGAGTGAACCAACGAGTAACCTACAATGAGCTCATGTTCGACTAGAAAACTTATGCAAGTAAGCTAAAATTAGTCAAATTAACTCGAACTGAATTTGATCAATTTTTATGAGCGAAAAGAAATTATTCGAACTGAATTTGTATAGTCATGGGCAGACCTATGTTGATGGATGGGTGTGTGGGCGGGCGTATCCTTTGAAAAAAAAAATAGTGTATTTTTTAGGTAAAAATCTCGATCGCCTCGGCAGCCTACCTTGTAGCGACTACTCAGAGAGTACTCGGCCTTGAAAACCTTATTTTACAACCATGAATACAATAGCTCTTTAAATCCAGCAATGATATGAGATTTATCTAAACGCGTTACAAACATCTTTTCTACTTGCACCGAAAAAATATAGAAAAAGAAAAAAAGTGGCTCTCATGTTATTTTGCAATACCATGACCAACATTCACTTTACCTCAACCTCAAGTAGCAACCCAAGCTCATGGTTTTTTAACATATCACTTTTATTGAAGGGGTTAGTGAATATAAAACCGACATCTTCCCATATTATTGACGATCAATAATTTATCTAAGCTATTGTCTTTTTCTCTTAGAAAAGTCACATAGTTTCATTTAATTATGAAATATAGAAAATACATATCAAGGCTAGAATTTTCAAATTATGATAGTTTCATTTACTGTCATTAATTATATGTTCTTTATTACATAAAATGTCATTTGTAAAGAACTTTAAAAATATATATATATAAATTAGTTTGTACGGCTCTATAATTCTCTATTAACTATATTATTGAGTTGGCTTCTAATTATTAGGATCATTCAACTAATCAACTTGATTTCCTTCTCTTAATTTGTTTGGAAGTGCTTTAGTCTCTATATCATGATTGATAATTTGATATATATATTTTTTTTTGAAGGTTAACTTTCATTGAAAACACAAAGGCACCCTATTCCAAGAAGGAATAGGAACCCGAAAACGAGTACATTTACATTACATTACAATTACACCATTTCTCCCAATCTAGATTTCCCCGACGCGCCCTGTATTTATATTTGATATATTTGAATTTATCTTATTACTAAGAACACATTTCACTTTATAACATTCTTGCTATGTTAGAATTTTATGTTTAGCAGGGTAGGGTTTGCCATTCAGAAGGGGGTAGCAGCGCAACTTGTTGCTCGTCTACCTGCTATTAGTCTGTAATCGTCTCTTAAAATTTATATGTAAAAAGAACTATGAATATATTTAAGCTTTGTGAATGTAAACCATCTAATGGTATTTATGAATAGGGTTATTGGATTTTAATAATCCAAAGTTTCACATGTTGGCCGATAACAATCCCAACTTTAAAATTTTCCTTCAATGATCCCAACTTGTAAAAGTTTGGCCCCCGTTGATCTTTTTCAAACATATAAGAATTTGATCTCCTCAATAGATTCTAGTGCACCTGGAGACTCCTTAATTGATTTAAGTGCATCTATGTTAGAAAATGATCAATGAGGGCCAAATTCTTACAAGTTGGGATCGTTGGAGGAAATTTTTAAAGTTGGGATTATTATTGGTCAATAGGTGAAACTTAGGATTATTAAAATCCAATAACCCATATGAATAAAATAATTCTGAAAATTTGAAAACTATGAATATATTTAAGTTTTGTGAATGTAAACCTTTTAATGATAATTATGAATAAAATAATTTTGAAAATACAACTATATACTAATCATTGTCTTTTGGATTCTTTCTGATTTGTTTTTTCTTCTTTTAGACAATGCCTTTATTATATGTGTTATTAGCTATAAAACTGTTTTTGAAAGTTGTCAACATGCCTAATGCCAACTATAGTCATGATATTTTGCATATTATAATATAGCTAATGGATACTTGTATACTTGGTGTATATTTTCATTCTACAAGTATATAACTACAAATATATATATATATATATATATATATATATATATATATAAAGCTAATTTCCATGACAAATAGAATATGTAAGATACTAAAAATTATTACAACCATTATGGAACATTTTTTAAATTAAAACAAAATTAAGAATAATATATTGAAGCTAACGTTGATTAAAGTTTTTTTTGTTTCTCATGAAATTAAAATTAAAACTAAACCTTTTCATGAGACTTGTATATAACAAAACTAATATAATTATAATATTGTGAATTATTATATGTATAAGAGATTTGTACATGCATAAAACGAGTAAACTGCAATTTGTCACCCTGTGGTTCAGGGCCGTCTCCGAAAATCACAAAAAAAAAAAATTGCCCGTGTGCGAGATAAAAAATTTGGGCCTTATTCGAAAATCTCCCTTTAATATAAGCTCATCAATTACTAAAATTTATGTGGATGTAATTAAAATAGTAATTTTTAGCTAAGTATAGAAAGTAATTTATTAATTAAAGGGAAAGATGCAGTTGACAAAATTAAACATTAAATGCCACTAAAAAACCAAAAAATAAGCTAAAATAAAGAATTTGGAGACGCCTGAATTAGAACTCGCGTCTCCTTGTTGTTTCAGCAAGTCAGTAACCACTAGTACAAGGGCTCACAATATGCCTCTCTGTGGTTTCAGTTTATCCCAAAATGCATCCTTCCAATAGAAGACCGTTTGTTTGACCGTCTGTTTCAGGGGTAAAATGGTAATCTCGCCTCCAAAACCCCCCAAACCCTCCCCAAATACAACCCCTTGTAATTTGCAACCCTGTATAATCCCCAAGTCATTCCTATTGTCTTTCGAACTAGTTAACACGAAGAACAAAAATTTGATTCAATCTCCTAATCGTGTAATGGATTGTGGATACTGGAGAATTCGTGGCTTTTAAGAGCAATTCGACCCATTCTCAATACACAATAAGTTTCACTGACTGTTCTTGAATAACCAAAAATCGCATTTATCATTGAAAATCTGTTTTTTTAGTGGGCCAACCCAACCTGTGTACGTTGAAGCTATTCCATGGAGGCGAGTTCACTCAGCAATCCGGTAGGAAATACCTGCATGGTCACCTTTCATTCATCGACAGTGTTGATATAGATGATTTATTAGTTGATATGTTAGAAGAAATGGTTAAGTGTATTGGTTATTCTTGTTATATGAATTTTTGCTTCCATTATAAATTTCCTAATTTGTGTTTGGATTTGGGTCTAATAAGTTTGATTGTTGATCATGATTTTGAAAACCTGTTTGATCATGTATGACATGGAGTTAAGTTAATTGGAATATATGTTGAACATTGGGTTTCAAGTGTGTTTTTAAACTCCATATCATCTCAATATGTTGTAGTTGGTCAACATCTAGTTCATCTATTGTGATTGAAAGTAGTCAAGTTGTTTCTTAATTCTTGTAGCCATACCATAGAATTGGATAATGTCATTCAAAATAGTGATCATGGATCAATAGAGGATAATGAGGAGGATGATCCTGACTATATAATAGTTCAAGATAATCCTGGGAGGGATGTAGAAGTAGACATGAGCCACTTTAATGCATTAGTTGATCATGATGTAGTAGAAGACGAGCTCCATGGTGAGCATAGTGATGATTTAGAGGATGACATTAATGTTGATATGGACAACTTTGACACCAATAGTGAGAATGATGATGTTATAGTGTTAAAACACACAGTAAGAAGAATTAGGAAGCAAAGAGAAAGAAGAAAAAAATGCAACTATTGACCCATATAATCCATTTTATATTGGCCAGTTAATTGAAGATAAGCACAAGTTAAACTAGATTGTAAAAACATATGCACTTAAGTTAAGAAGAGAAGTTTGCATAGGTAGAAATGAACCTTTAAGGTATAAGCTAGTTTACAAGGGTACAAATCCAAGATTGGTAGGTGTTAAAGATGTAGAAGGGAAAAGTTCTCATACCATAGGAGTCAAATTGAAAAAAAAAACAAAAAACTTTAGAAAAGGAAAACTAGACCCACTTGCCCTTTGGCTATTTAGATCTCTAGACAAACAACCCTAGATCTTGGTGTGTCAAAACAATTTGGCCTAAACACCAATGCCTACAAACTAGAGAAGTTGGTCTCTACACCATGAGTTTCAGTGCAAGGAGATTAGACAAATTGTTGAAAGCAACCCTGAAATACCCCTGCTTGCTCTTCAAGATGTAATCTAAAAAAGCATCAGTAGAGGTTTCACTAATGAAAGTTTTAGAGCTAAATGTATTGTTTCCAAAAAATTCATTGGTGATTATAGAGATCGGTATGGTTGGCTAAGAACTTATTGTGAAGAATTGTTAAGGGCCAATCCATGTAGCATCTTCAAAATAGATGTGGAGCCATTCACTAAACCTAGTAGTGATACTAGGCAATTCAGAAGGATATAACATATGTTATGCTGTCTTGCAGAGATAGATGTTTTAAGATTTGTGAGAGAGAAATTTTGGGATTGGATGGGTATTTTAACATTTTTCATGTCGTAGTGCCTTGTTAGGAGTGTTTTCATAATAATACGTTAATGTTCCAAAAAATGAATAAAGAATCTATATCTAATAAATAAGTGATTTGGTTGCACCCCGTGTCACAATCATGTGAGGCAATGATTTGTTTTCCTGCTTCTCTAATTTAACCCCTACCTATAATTCATAAATCTGCATTACTAACCAATTGATATTTTCTTTATTCAACCCGCGTAGTATATGAGTATAACCTAGTAATATAATACAGTCGTTGATCACTACTTATAATAAGTAATATGCTAAACCTTTTGGTGTAAACTAATTATATGAAATGTATACGGTATACTCTGAGCTTAAAGAAAATATACATCTACATCGGTATTTTTCAACCATTGACTTACTAACATGATTGATCCATAAAACTCATAATATTACGAAGTTTATACACGTTTGAATTTTGGGAACATTTCAAAGTTTATAAGATTAGTTGAATTTAATAAGTAAATTTATAGATCATCAAGGATGGATTTATGTTAAAACACCGGGTTCCCAGGAACCCACTTGGTTTGTAATTTTAATAAAAACTTATATAGAAAATATAGTAGGAATCCATAACAAAAAATGGCTTGTGTCCAACCGGTAAGACTTGTTATAACCAAAACCCATATTAGGGTTAAACTATAAAACAAAAGTGTGAACACATTATCAACGAAGAGCCTCGCCCTCCACCCTCACCATCGTTATTTTACTTGCACTTTTTTTTAATGATGACAGTGACTTGGTTTTATGGTTCAGCTTTCTAATGCTAAAACATCAACACTTGCATGATGAAAACAAGAAGCAGGAAGTTATGCTTTAGAATCATTTTTTTTTTGCTTTTCATTCAAATGTTGTTTTTGAGAAGCGTCTTCATCATCTTATTTCAAAACTGGAGACTTCTCATGCTCAATTTTTGTCTTCATTTTTCACGAAAGAAAATTGGTTTTTAATAAACCAACTTTTGCCCCATTGGTAAATAATAATCCTACCTACGTAATTGGTATACAATAATTCTACCTATCAATATGTTGGTTCTTTATGAACTTTCGTTAATTGTTTTTAACTAAAGTTAGTTTTTAAGTTTTATTTATTACACAAACAACCTTGTAGTTATAATTTACTAGTTTTAACTATTTTGTAAAACAAAAAAACGTCAAGGGCCATGTAATTAAATTTTATATATACATATGTGTACTAGTTCCAGATTTGTCACAAACACCACTCGAAAATCCTCCTTTTTCACGATTTTGATTTCCGATGTAAACAACTACCATCGCCACCGCCACCGCCATGGAAGTTCTCTGACAGATCAAGTAAACGACCACCAAAATTGGAATTTCAGGTATCAAACTACTTGGTTTTGGTCAGTGATTAAAAGCCCCAAACAAATTTCTATCACTCTTGATTCTTTCGATCGATTTGGGGGCGGGTTCCAATCTAGGGTTCATATGGGGAAGATCATCACCATGAATAGCTAAACCTCCAACCTGTAACAACATCAACCACCTCTTAACCACCACCATTCCATGTCATCTACGTCGCGCCTCCTTCCTCTGGCAATAGCTCCGTGAACCACAAAATAAAGAGATGTAGGAACTTGTTTGTTGTGACTTTGGTGGAATTTGTCTTAGAAAATGGAGAAAGTGTGGCGATAAATAAGGGTAGAAGAAAAAGTTCTTGGGTTTTCATTGATTTGTGCCATCCAAACTGAGGAGGGAGAGAGAATCAAAGTGTTGACAACTTAAAACTAGTAATTGTTCTTGAGGTTTTTTTGTTTTATAAAATAGTTAAAACTAGTAAATTACAACTACAGGGACTGTTTGGGTAATAAATAAAACTTAAAAACTAACTTCAGTTAAAAAAATTAACGAAAGTTCATTGAGTACCAACATGTTGATAGGTAGGATTATTGTATACCAATTACGTAGGTAAGATTATTATTTACCAACGGGACAAAGGTTGGTTTATTAAAAACCAATTTTTCTTTCACGAATGAAGGTGGTTCGATGTAACACCTCGTAAAATCATGTCCAATGATGTATCGACTCGTGTACTAAACTCTAACGAAGTCAAACGTTGACTATTAGGGACTAATTTTGCGAAAAATCAAAAAAATTTGAATGTGAAAGGACTGAAAGCGTCAACATGTTAATTTTTACCTCTGAGTGACCTTTTAACAAGCCGAGAGCTTCATAATAATTGATTACTCTCGCAAATGCCCAATATTGGCCATCTAAGGCATTTATGCCAATAAGTAACGTTATGCGCAACTTTTGCAAGTTAAAGGGGTTAAAAGCGTCAATATGTTTAATTATACCTCTGAATGACCTTTTAACGAACCCAAAGTATTATGAAGTGCAATCATACTCTTGAGAATGCTTAATATGGATTCATAGGGCTTTGATGCTATTAAACGATGATACGCGCAAGTTTGCGCGTTAGAGGGACCAAAGGCGTCAACTTTTAAAACTACACCTTAGAATGACCTTTTAAGAGAACTGGAGCGCCGTAATATTCGGTCATATCATCGGGAGTGTCTAATACTTGCCATATAAGATTTTATGCCATTTCGCGATGATACGCGTAAAGTTGTGCGACAAGGGACTAAAAGCGACAACAAGCGAAACTATGCCTTTGAGAGGCCTTTTAGTCAGACCAGGAACTCCGCAACGCTCGGCCAAACCCCTAAGCATGCCTAAGATTTGCCGTTAAAGGTTTTTGTACGTTATATTAATATTACGCATGAATATGAAAGGTATGTGCCAAAATCGTCAAGTATGAAAGTGCGTTTGGTCTTTAAAAAGTTACAGGGACCAGAACTGTCAACCAGCATATTTGTTGCATGAACAGGGCTGCTTCGCAGGCCACGAGCACTCAGGGACTGCCCTTCGCGTGCCGTTAGAAAGCAAACAACAACATCAGCCGATATTGATGTTTATATGCTCAAAATGTAAATATTGAAAGTTATTCAAGTTAGAAAAAAGGACAGGGACCTTATGCGACAATCTGCCAAACTGATTGGGGCTGGGCTGGGCGAGTATCAGGCCGCGAAGCCCACTGGGCCTGCTGTCTCGGGCTGCCAGCCCATAAAGCTACAACAGCAATTTTTGTTGTTGTTTTAATTGTTTCTGCACTAAAAGGGCTGAGTAAATAAGACAGGGACCATTTATGCAGATCTGTCAAAACTTTAAAGCTGGGCTGACCTTGTCGCGGGCCGCGAAGCCCATTGGGCTTGCCTTCGCGGACCGCCAGAATGTATACAGCAGCAGCAGTTGTTTTAAATTGCTGTTTTGGGATCCTTGTTTGCCTACGACACACAATAAAACCATTTTTAATCATTCTAGGGGCTTGCCAACTAATTTTATAACTGGTATTACACCTGTATTAATCTGGTTAACTCACTCAAACACTTGGCACAATCAAATCATTCCTCAAAAACTATAAATAGGGGTTGTTTTTCATTTGAGCAACTTACACCTTCAATTCAAATCTGGCTCTCTCTCATTTCCAAGAGGATCCTGAACATTTTTTGGGAACCTCCTTCAGTCCATAGGACCATTTGTAAGTGTCCTTTCGTGACTAGTTATTTCGTTTGGCTTTTAAAGCCGAAAAGTCAAGCATTTTCGATAAACGCTTTGACTTTTAGTAAGACCGTAAACGGTCGAGCCATTGTTTGCAACGAACATGGCTACGTGATCGTGATTAGGTAGGTGTTAAACCTTCAAAAGGGCGCCTCCTAATTATCACGTTTACTTAGTTAATTGTCGGGTCAAAGTAATTAAAATAAAAGTCAAACGGGTCAGTTTTTAAATAAAATTCATAACTGAGAATGTAGAAGCTATAAAATCAGTTTTGTCACTTTAATAACTTGGTAAATATTACTTGAACATGTCTAGGCATGTTCAACCTGACAATTCTGAGTTTAGGCTCGGTTCGCAACCGAAAGTCACAAAAGTAGACTTTTGCTTTGACTTTCAGTTCTGAACCGATTTAGCTTAGTTTAGTTATGCCTTAGGGTTCCTTTGTGACCATGTTATATGTTAGAATAACCCTCTGAGGTTATACTTCATGGTCCCTTAGAAATCATAGTACATTGCATGTTCCGTTATTTGGTTAAAAGTTGACTATTATGACCTTATATTATAAAAACGAGATTTTTGAAAATGTGAGAGGACAAAAAGCTTTATTAGTGATATATAAGTATGTCCATAAAATTTGACATCAGTTTCTGGTCCCAATCAAAAGTTATGCATGATAGCGTAAAATTAAACTTTTTGTTAATTAAATGGCATTTTTAGCATAAATCATATTTAAACCCAAATTTTGGCACCAAACTCATTACCTACTGTTTTGATATAATTTTTAGGGAATTTTGGAAATTTTTGTCAAATTTTATACTGACCATAACATAGAGTTCTTGCATGAGCTCGGTAATTGATTATAATGCCCTTTTCATTAATAAAATGAGTTTTAAACATCATTTGCATGTCAAACATTTTCCTACTGATGTTATATATTAAATAGAATATTTTAAGCATGTGAGACTGATCAACACTTTAGAATTTTATAAACATCTTGAATATCGCCAATTACCGACTTTTAAGCTAATTAGGCGCATAGTATGGTTTAAAACCATATTTAACGCCTAAGACTTGTTACCTACTGATTTTAAAAATAAATTTTTATGCTGTAACAGTAAGTATAAGTCTTGAACTCAGATGTCCAAATTTGACCTTAAAAGCATATGTGAAATGACCAAAATGCCCATACGGTGCATAGTTTGGCCATAAATGATAAACCTCACATATGTATGATATCTTACTGATGTAACTTGATAAAATAAATATTTTTACTAAATATTTTAGACCACAGCCTCAGTTTGCTATTAACCTCTTTTATAAACTTTAAAATGACCAAAATACCCTTTCGGGGCTTAAATTGGTTTTAAATTCGTTTTGGGCATAATTGAAGATATCCTACTGATATCACCACATATTTTAAGCATAATAACTTATGGAACTTGTACATGACTCATCCGGTTACCCGTTATGCTTATACGCGTTCGGTACGGTTTATGTAACTAATTTGTATAAATTAGCCAAAACGGGTCAAACCTTATCATTTTAATTTCAAAATCCAGAATGTATTTAGTTTACCCATTTTATACAAGTCTTCATACTTGTTGGGTCTAAATCACAATTCAATCCGGTCATCGCTTAATCTCGCGTTTCGTACCGTAAACTTTTCTTTAAAACTAACCGGTCTAAGTTACAACTTAAATAAGACCCGTTAGGAATCTAATAGGTTATTAAAACCTTCGTTCTAGATTAGGAGCCCAGTAAAAGCTACCTACACTTGCTGATTAGAATATACGGCTGAGTATAATTTACATTTTTAGCCCAGGTAAATACTTTTAACTTATTTTCCCTTATAAGGGCTTGGGATACGGTAAATTATTACCACTTGGTCGGGTATTGAATATTTAATCGATTAGTGGTTAAGTCATTGAGAGAACCCGTTTTAATCTGTCTTGTTTGAAACAAATCATTTGGGGCTTAATGACCGTGTCCTGGATATCCTTGGCATCATTTAAATGCAAATGGCCACGACATAAGCACGGGGTGTAGGCATACACCTGACAGTTACGATACGGTTTCTTTTCCCCAAAAAGGGAATTAAGATATAAAATATAATCCACACGTCAGGTTAACTCCTTGTGGACTATATTAGTGGTGTGTTAATTAATTATGATTCGACTCTTCTATTCCGGGCCCTGAACGTACGACAAACATGTAAATCTGTATACAAGATTATTTTAAATAATTGTCCCAAGTTATAAAAGATTTTATGCCTTGTGCATCCAAACCAATTTTATAAACACTTTTCAAAAGAGTCAGTTGATTGTATTTACCGGTGTAAACTGACGTATTTTCAAAAGACTAAGTGACAGGTACTATACGTAATTGGCTAGAAGCTCCTTGGTGTCAATGAAGGATCTTGCAAATCCTTAGGATGCCCTAAAGTCTGCTAAACTTCATTTTGTACATTTTAATATGATCCGCATGTGGATTTAATATTGCAAGCTCGAATGTAATTGTCTTTTTAGTATTTTCTGACAATTGGGTTTGTAATAATATTTTATATTCCAAGACTTCTGCTGTGCTATTCTGTGTATGTTCGACTATGACGATATCAATCTTACGTCACGATACTCCCCACCGGGCTGAGCTGTAAATATCGGGGTGTGACATCCGACGTCTTGACTTTTGTTCTGTATTTACTTCTTATTTATACTATACTTAGATGTTGGCTAGTTCATTTTTTTGGACAATGGGGGATAAGTCAACTATTTCTTTTTTGATTTTTTTTTATTTTTTGATTGTGCTAAACGTGATGTTTGGTTAATTTATGTTATCTTAGCTATCATAATTCATATATGCATTACGTTATCTTAAATATAGTGAGAGTATGGAATATTAAGCAATAGAGTAAATTACCTTTTTACCCCCTGTGGTTATATCAGTTTTACTATATTAGCCCAAAATAAGATTTTTTAACATATGTGCCCCCATGGTCTCTATAACTAATTATTTTGACCCCTGAGTCTAACTCAACCCCAAACCCTGGTTAATTATTAGTCACATGACATGCACATGATGGGTAAATTGGTAATTTCTCCTCCGTTTTTAATTACTTTATAAAGAAAAAAACCCTAGCTACTTTATCACTTCTTCTTTGTTTTTTCAAGACTAATACCTGGTAATTTCTCCTCCTCTATTGAGTTCGTATCTTCAACGTGTTTCTAAAACCGCCGATGAGATCGAGCAGAAAAGGAAAGAACTCCGGTTAAACCTCAACACTGAGAAGTCACTGAGAAGAACGACCAGTGGATATCGACTCCGTTCAAACATCCGGCGGCGATTGACACAGCGATGATCGATTCCGATCTCAAAAACAAAGTCAAAACCGATCTGGAATTGTTTTTGAAATCGAAATCGTGTTATCACCGTCTCGGTCAGCGCTCTTACGATGATCGATTCCCATATCTGGTTATCGGATCTTTGGGTGGTAGCTGCCACCGCGATTTTGTAAATCTACGGGAATTGCTAAAAAATATGGCGTAAAAGAAGATGATCTTTGGGTGGTAGCTGCCACCGCGGTTTTGTATATTAGAGACGACAATACTTCAAACCGTGTAGGACTGTTAATAGAGGAGACCTTGTTCTTGAGGTCACTTAATTTTGAATTGGGGAAAATGAATTTTCTGGTGACTAAGTGTGCACACCTAATTTGAATTGTGGGTTGAAAAGGATTAGTAGGATTGGTAGTAGTTGGGGATTGAATAAAATGTGGGTTAACGAATCTGAATCACTGAATCTGGGTTTGAAGAGGTTTGAAGATGATGGGTTTGAAGATCTGGGTTTGAAGGGGGTCATGTCATTGAAGATATGGGTTTGAAGATGATGTGTTCTTGAAGATTTGGGTTAGAAGATAACGATGTGCAGGTGATAATTATTGTTTTATTTTTATAAAGGCAGTAAAAGTAAAGGGGAGGGGAAATTACCAATTTACCCATCATGTGCATGTCATGTGACTAATAATTAACCAGGATTTGAGGTTGAGTTAGACTCAGGGGCCAAAATAGTTAGTTATAAAGACCACCGGGGCACATATGTTAAAATTTTTTATTTTAGGCTAATATAGTAAAAATAATACAATGACAGGGGTCAAAAACGTAATTTACTCTAATCAATACTTTAAGGCCCTAAATAGCTTTTATCTTCTTTTTTTTTATCATCGTTCTGGTTATTAAAATATGTTTTTACAATATGTAAATTATTGATGGTGGTGGTGTTGTTGTCCAAAAAGAGAGTCTACACTCATTTGCATTCCATTGTCTAGATGGCCAGATAGAGTATTTATCCATATATAAATTAGCAACTTATATGTGCATCATAAGTTGTACATTGTGTTTTGGGCATTTTTCAAAAAAAAAAAAATTTGATTTTTTTACTTTTAACCTAAAGGTTTTTACCTTTTGAAATTTTAACCCTACATAATTTGTTTTTTTAACTTTAACCCAAAACTTTTCATTATTTGCAATTTAACTTCACAACTTTTGTCACTTATACTTTTTATCTTTCGCAAATTTTCGTTTTACGTATAGTTCTAAAATTTTCGAGTTAATATGACGAAATGTGCATGTGTTGTTCAACGTTTTTACCTCTATTTTTCCATGTTTGACAGGTTCGTCGCAACACGCATATCCTAGGTCGAGTTAGTGTTGGTGGTCGATGACGGTTGTGTGACATTAGTACTATTTGACATCGTTTTACGCCCTGCCGCAACGCGGGGTGTGCTTTGGGGGGTTTTCAAAGAAAAAATGGTTATGCATATGGTTGTCGTAACGTTGGCTTTGGGGGTTTTCCAAAAAAAATGATTTTTTTTTTACTTTTCACCCAAAAGTAATTCATAAATTACTTTTAACCCAAAACTTTTTATCTTTTGCAATCTATTCTCATAACTTTTTTTACTTTGAACTTTGGTCCTTTATAGTTTTCATTTTCCGCAAATTTTTCGCTTTTTGCATGGTTCTAAATTTTGTGACTTAACACATCGCAACGTGCGTCTTTGGTTTAACGTTTTTACGTTTCGTTCTAAATTTTGCGAGTTAACATGACGCAACGTGCGTGTGTGGGTGAACGTTTTTACATCGTCTGTTTTTTCCCGTTTGATAGGTTTAACATAACGTGCGGGTCCTAGATCGACTTAGCTATAACTAAAGAATCCCCGCCGCATTGCGGCGGGTCGCAATTCTAGTTTGTCTTAAATTCAAAATGGTAATGTTGAAAGAAGTTTTTCTTCAATGAAGCTTGTCAAGACGGAATTGCATAATAGGATGAGTAATGGATGCATGAACGGTTCTTGCATTTGTTAGATTGAAAAAGACTTATTACAACAAGTTCGGTCGAGAATGTAATCTAACGTTTTCAAACTCGTATGGAACAACTGTAGGTAGTTTTTTCATTCGTAAAGATCATTGTATTTTATATTACATGGTTTTAAATTTTTAATGATAATGTTGTTTTCATTATTGTATGGTACTTTTATTATGTGATAGACCTTACCCGGCCTGAATCGTCGAACCGCCGAGATTTTTTTTGTGTTCAATCATATGAAACTAGAGCGTCAAGGAAAATGAATCTGGTGAAAAAAATTCATGGATCCGTCACTACGAATCATCATCCTCTACATATTTTTGCATCAAACCATACTAGATATTTTTCATCATTCAAACATTTGGATCTTGTTCATGTAGTGCTTATAGTAACTAGTATCTTGTGGAGGGTTCAAATCAGAATAAATTTTTTGTAAGAATAAAAAAGAATAAATTTCAACCAATAAGAATGTTTCATTTTACTTTATTTAATTTTTGTATTTAATATTAGTATAAGGATATAATGGTAAACTTAGATAGATTATTAATTGGTAGTCTTCGTTTTTAATAGATAACTACAGTAAATTTGTAACTTATTTAAAAAAAATATTTTTTTAAAGACGAAAAAAATTAATTTAAAGTGTAGGATAAATTACAAGGTGTGTAGAATGAATTACGAGCCGTGTAGGATAAATTTCAATGTGTGTATGATAAATTTCAAAATGTATAGGATAAATTTTGATGTGTGCAGGAAAAAAATTTAGTGTTGAGGATGATGGTCTTTATGGCTAATTAATTAGTCAAAGATAAATGAGATGAGAGAAAAACTATTTGGTATTTTACAATTGTACTCTTTATTCTTTTTCTTTTCCATTAGTATCTTATATGATATATTGTAATGTAATGGGTGAGGATCAAATAGTAAGTTTATTTTGGCTAGGAAGGATATGAAGCAATATGATTATGACATGTGACAAAATTTAAAATAAAGAGGAAGGGTATTTTAGTCAATCGTATCCTTTCTTCTTCCTTCTTCTCCCCAGTAACTTCAAAACCCACCATCTTCAACCATTTCTTCACTTTCTATGTCAATAATCACTACATTATAGTGCGATTTTCGTCACCAATCAATGATTCAAACACCCGATCAACGTGTTATTCATCTTTTTTTTTTTAAGAAACTCAGTTTAATTTCATACAATATCTCATTTTTTTCCTGTGATTTTGAAGCGAATCACTCGATTCGTTCGCTTGCGATTGCTGATAAGTGTTTCTAACATTCAAATTTCGTCAATCGTTGAAGAAATCTGAAGAAATCGGCTTCGATCTCTGTAAGAAATTTTTGAATTGCATTTTTACCATTTGGGTTTTTGAATTGAGTCATTGCGTTTTACGATCTTGGCGGTGGTCCGGGGGCAGCACCCCTGGGAGCAGGGTCCAAGGGGCAGCATCCCCTGGCGGGGTCCAAGGGGCAGAGCCCCTGGTTCAGACAATTCACAGACAGTTTTATGTGTCCATTGCGTTTTAGAAATAAGACAGTTTTATTTATTTTATGGCCATTGCGTTTTAGAAAAACACATTTTTGAACTGTTTTTAGTTCATTGCGTTTTAGGTAATCACATTTTTATGTGTTTTCAGTCCATTGCGTTTTAGAAAATACATTTTCTTTTGTGTTTTTCGCCCATTGCGTTTTAGAAAAAACACATTTTTAAGTGTTTTCTGTCCATTGCATTTTAGATAAACACATTTTTGAAGTGTTTTTAGTCCATTGCGTTTTAGGTAAACACATTTTTATCTGTTTTCAGTCCATTGCGTTTTAGAAAGTATACTTTCTTTTGTGTTTTTAGGCCATTGCGTTTTAGAAATAAGACATTTTTAAGTGTTTTCTGGCCATTGCGTTTTACAAATAAGACATTTCTTTGTGTTTTTTGTGCATTGTTGTGGCACCCGCGGAAAAGCACAGTCACCTTGATCTATCTTGATCCAACACCGTACCGTTTTGGATTGCTTGTCAAATTTCGGGACGAAATTTCTTTCAAGTTGGGGATGATGTGACAACCCGAGATTTCAAGTCCCTTCATTTACGTATCTACTGCGTGACAATTCTGTTTTGATAAATTGTCTTGTGTTAGGTGATGTGTTACTGTTTGAAAGACTAGAGTTGTGTTGATTATTGAATTGTTATGTTTTTGTGAACGAACAAATTAAACTGTTTACAATTAAAACCATACATGACGAAACACTTGATTGTTTCGCCATAAACTATCTCCACGAAACATAGGAGTTTCGCCACAACCCTATCTCGACGAAACCTAGGTGTTTCGCCATGTGGGCCTGTGGCCCAGATGAGGCCCAGTTGCGAACCAGTTATAATGACCTCATAACATCACGTAGGATCCCAAACGGCGAAACCCTAACACTCTTTTCCTCTCCCTTGCACTCGACGGCTATCACCATCCCTCTCGAAGCCCTTGCTAGTTTCATCTCGTAACCGGTTAGTATACGAATATCTGGTTAAGGCCTGCTTGTTTCATTGTTCGATTGTTTTGTGTGATGTTTGAGAGACATTGTGGATTTAGGGTCTTGAAGAGACTGTGCTCTCATAGTTTGTCAATTAGGGTTTTGATGTTCTATTGCAAATCAATTAGTCTAGAAACTGCAGGATGATAACTCAATGAACTGTATTCATTCATGTCCACTAATCAGAGTCCATGCTTCTGTTTGATGTTTGTATTATGTGTTATCAGTTTTTTATAAATGATAAGTGAATATGTGATTTGGATTTGTACATGGCGATGATTTGGTATTATAGAGTTCACAATTAATTGAGGATTTGGAATGATTAAGCGATGATTACAACTGATCGTTTTGACATGAATAGAACGACGGCAGTTAGGGTTTCTGTGTGAACATGGTTATCTGGCAACATGACGGAACTACCCTGCAGATGAAACACCGGATGTTTCGTCACTCGCATTATCGACGAAACTCCTTAGTGTTTCGCCACCTATCATATCGACGAAACACCTCGGTGTTTCGTCATTGGAAGTTTCGCCGCCCAGGAGTAGTGCACAACAGACTGTAGTTTTGAGCATGTAACTTAATGGATAACTATGTCACTGTCTGTTGATGATGCTAGTAAAGACTGAGAAACATGGAATTAACTTTAATGGATGGCACAAGTAACTGTTATGTGTTGTTATGATCATATATGTGAAGTATGGTTTTGCATAGGCTTTAATAACTGTTGTGTGTTATTTAGTGATTGTGATTCTAAATGCACACTGTGACTATAAACTTATACGTGTACCATGCGAACATAAACTGATTTTGTATACATGAATACCATAAGCTTGATTGATAAAATGTGAACAAGTAACTAATCAAACCGAGCAAACCAAGGTGAGTTCACTGCTCTTTTTCCAAGCATGCGTCCCGGGGAGGGACATCTGGTAAACGTTCCGGGGAGGAATGCTGGGTTGTTGGGATGTTTGTTAATACTCGCATATCTATCAATCAAGTCCCACCTACTGATTGTTGCCGGGGAGGCAACGGGGTATTAGTTAATAGCGCTATTTAGGTTTGGCAACCTCACACCGTACCGGGGAGGTCGGGAGTGAACTAATGATCCAAGTCTTGACCATTGCTTTGATAGAGGCAATGGGGTTTGGGCAAAACAACTTTAAGCCATCAGCGGTAAACGAGTTATTACAACATCAAATCATTGAATCGTCTTATATTCATATCTGGTAATTAAAACGTGTTAACAAACTTTGAACTCACCAGCGTCGTCTGACACACTTGTCTGCATGCTTGCAGGTCGTTAGATTCATTGTTATGGACTTGCTATCTGGGAGTGCTGGAGTGGTCATGGATCGAGACTCTTGGATACTAGTTACATTGGTTTTGAACATTTGATTTGAAACAGTTGATTAACAGTTTACTATATGCTTCCGCTGAACGTTCACTTTAGTTTAACTTATGACTTGGTTTAATTATTTTGAAATGAATCGAATGTTTTATTTAATTACTGCTTATTGGTTCAATGTGATTGGTGGCTTGGATCCTGGTACGTCACACGTCCCGCGGTGTTCCCTCATGTGGTATTTTGGGGGTGTGACAATTGTGTTTTAGGTAAACACATTTTTATCTGTTTTCAGTCCATTGCGTTTTAGAAAGTACACTTTCTTTTGTGTTTTTAGGCCATTTCGTTTTAGAAATAAGACATTTGTAAGTGTTTTCTGGCCATTGCGTTTTACAAATAAGACATTTCTTTGTGTTTTTTGTGCATTGCGTTTTAGGTAAACACATTTTTATCTGTTTTAAGTCCATTGCGTTTTAGAAAGTACACTTTCTTTTGTGTTTTTAGGCCATTGCGTTTTAGAAATAAGACATTTTAAGTGTTTTCTGGCCATTGCGTTTTACAAATAAGACATTTCTTTGTGTTTTTTGTGCATTGCATTTTTAAAAAAAGTCATTTTTTTACGTTTTTTATCTATTGTGTTTTACGCAACTGGGTTTCTTTCTATTCCGTTTTACGCAACTGGGTTTTCGAAAACTTTTTTAAAAAATATAGCAATAGTATACTCGTTTTAAAAATAAAAAAAAAATGCTCGTTTTTTTGGTGCAATTTTTATAAAAAATTAATGTCGTATGAAAAAGTTATTAACGTTTAAAAAAATTGAGGGAATTTGAGTAGAGAGAAACTATTATCCTGAATTGACTAGAATGCCCTTACACAAACACACGCGCCTCTTTTCTTCCCTTCAATTTCTCTCATTTAATATGTTAAAGAATAGTAACCAAGTTTCAAAAGTGTTCTAATTAGTTCACTCGTATCATTTTTGTCCCAATTAGATAACTTAACATTCAAATCGAGTCATGTCATTTTTTCTATGTGTCAAGAAAAAAATGAAGAATAAGATGTTGGGGTCGGATTATTTTAATATATGAAATTATATTGATTAAAAATAAAAACACTTTAATTACATTAAAAATTAAAAAAACAAGTTACAATTCACGTCATCACTCAAAGTTAACATCAAATAAAAGAGAAAAAAGAAACAAAAATCCACATCACCATGGTTACTTATGAAATGGATGAAAAAACCCTTAATTTTAATGAAAAATGAATGTTGATTGACCTCATTGGAACACTTTTGAAACTTGAGTTACCTAATTGATACACTTTTAAAACTTGGTTACTATTCTACAAAGTTACCCATTTTTTATAAATTTTTTGTAATTTTTTTTTAATATTCTGCCACAGGTGCACCCAACCCACGCCCCGCCATACCCCGCGGACACGTAACCAAGCGGTGGGGGGCTCCCATTCCACGTGTCAACAAATGCCCCAACCCAAGCCCAACCCAAGCCCCACCATACCCCATGGTCTAAGGGGTAACCTACAACTTCATTAAAATTTTAAAAATTACATAATTTCTAAAAATTACAAAATAACAAACCTATAGAGTTACAATATATAGGGGGTTAGGGGTTACAATATATAGGGGGTTGTTGGGAGACCTAGGGCTGTAAACGAGCCGAGTCGAGCCGAGCTAGACCCAGCTCGAGCTCGGCTCGAACTCGATTCGAGCTGGCTCGATTCGAGCTGGCTCGGCTCGAATAGAATTCGAGCTAGCTCGGCTCGGCTCGATCTAGCTCGAACTAACAAAGAACCGCAAAATTTATTACTTAAAAAACCCTTAAAAATGAATTTATTCATAGCCTAAGGGTCATAATTGCCATTTAATTTAACCATATGGCTAACTATACAAGTATAAATAGTTAATTCACTTTCTCCATTGTCTTTACCTTCTTTTATAGGGGAGATACTCTCTTAGTTTTTGTTTTCTAAGCGATGTGGGACAAAAAAATGAAGGATGTAAACCTTATCGAGCCAGCTCACGAGCCGAGCCAAGCCAAGCTCGAGCTCGGCTTGTTTACAAACCGAGCCGAGCCGAGCTGGCTCGTTTACAACCGAGCCAATTTCGAGCCGAGCTTTCTTCGAGCTTTTTTCGAGCGAGTTTCGAGCGAGCTGCGAGTCACGAGTTTTTTGAACACCCCTAGGGAGACCCGGGTGGCGGTTTGCTTTTCCCCCAAACCCGTTTGAATTTTAAATTCAAAATTTGAATACTCCGCTATGACGTGGCGGGTGAGCGAATGGGAGGCAGCCAGCTAGCATGGCCATACCGCCCCACGCCCGGCTTGAAAGCCAAGCCCCAAGGGCCACGTCCCAACCCAAGCCCACCCGGGGTGGTGGCTTGGGCGTTTTCCCCCAACCCACGCCCCAACCCAAGCCCCATACCCCATGGCCTTAAATCAATTGATAACTCAATATTACTTTTTAGCCTTTCTAGCCAAATAAACTTCCTATTATATCCTAACCCGTAATGTAATTTGAATTGTTATTTTAGATAAATTGTGTTTTATATATTTACTGTGACGTAATTCTATTTTTCTGATTTATCTTAGTATCATCTCGATGTTAAAAAAAAAAAAAAAAAAAAACTGGTGTCATCTATTATAATCAGAAAGGGTCTTGCTATTCACACACCCCCACCTACCCCTTTGTCTATTTACACCCCCCCCAGTGTCGAGCTGTGGCCAGAGCGCGGCGTTTTGGTCCGGTCAACCAGACAAAAGACTGACGGGTTTCTGACGGGTCTGTTGACCTGACCAAAACGCCGAGCTTTGGCCGCGTTCTGGTCCTGTCAACCAGCCAAAAGACTGGCCGGGTGTCAGTTTTTTGTCTGGTTGACATGACCAGAACGCGGCCAAAGCTCGGCGTTTTGGTCCGGTCAACAGACCCGTCAGACACCCGTCAGTCTTTGTCTGGTTAACCGGACCAAAACGCCGCGCTCTGGCCACAGCTCGACACTGGGGGGTGTGTGGATAGACTACATGTGTGTGAATAGACATAGCCAATCAGAAATTAGGAATTTGCTAAAAAAAATGAACACCTTTTTTAAAAAAATCGATAAACTTTGAAACGTGGCAGTGAGTAATTGGATAAAGACGCTTCGATCGACGGGGAGTATTAGGGTCTGTTTGGTATGGGGTAATGGAATGGATGAAGGAATGGAATGGACGAGGTAATGGAATGGACTGTGGAATGCAATAGATCATTACCATTCCATGTCTTGTTTGGTTACCATGTGAATGAAATGAAATATTATTGTGTATTGTTCGGTAGGCAAGAAAAACAGAGTAATAAAATCAGCGGTGAGTGGTGGTGGTGGTCGGTGGTAGTGATTGTGGGTGGTTATAGGTGGCGGTGGTGGGTGTCGGTAGTGGCGATGGGTGGTGGTGGCGACGGCGAGTGGCGGCACAGCGGTGACGACGAGTGGTGGTGGCGGCAAGGTGGCCATTGGTGGTGGGTGGCGGTTGGCGGCGGCGGCGGCGGTTGGTGGTGGCGGTGGCGGTGGTGGTGGTGTCGACAATGGTGGTGGGCGTTGGCGGTTGGTCGCAGCTGTGGGTGATAACGGTGGCGAGTGGGTGGCAGCGGGGGCGGTGGCGGCAGTAGCTATCGGGGTGAGGTGGTGGCGGGTGGCGGCGATGGCGTCGGTGGTGGGTGGTGGTGGTGGTGGGTTGTGGCGAAGGTGGTGGGTTATGGTGTTGTTGATGAATGGTGCAAGAGGGGATGGAATGGAAAAAAAACATGGGGGGTGGAAGGAATGATTTTGAGGGAATGGAATGCCTTTTGGAATGAGTGATTCCATTCCAATGACCAACCAAACACCATTTTCTTTATTCCCTCGTAATCAATCATTCCATTCCACCCCTCATTCCTGCATACCAAACACTACCTTAGTATAATTGTTAGTGCACGCCGGAATCTTTTTCCTTTTGGGTTTCGTGAGTTTGATTGCTTCTTTTTCAAGTTTGTTTATTTTTAGCAAAAAAATCTATTTTTAAATTAGAAAGTCATATTTTAATTCCTCAAAAATTGAGTTGTGCACGTGTCATTGTCTAGCAATTATTAATAATTTAAAAACTAAACATATACTAATAATAATTATTACAATGATAAAAATAAAAAAAACTCGGTACAAATGTACAATGTTAGTTTATTTTAAAAATCGATTTTCAAAAGGCTTATGACAATGTTAGTTGGGGTTTTCTATTGGATATCATGGGTCAGATGGGTTTTCGTAATACTTGGTGTAAATGGGTGGAAGGGGTGTTAACATCGGCTAGATCTGCTGTTCTAGTGAATGGATCGCCGACTTTTGAATTCAATTGTTCCAAAGGGATCAGACAGGGAGACCCGTTATCTCCTTTTCTGTTTCTTTTGGTTATGGAAGCCCTTTCTAACATCTTGTGCAAAGCTGGGCTTGAAGGTTTTTTCAAAGGTATTCAAACCCATAATAACGGTCCGTTTGTATCGCATCTTTTTTATGCCGACGACGCGTTGTTAATAGAGGATTGGGATAGGGGTAATGTGGCTAACGTTGTTAGATGTCTCAGGATTTTTTATCTATGTTCGGGTCTTAAAATTAACTTGCATTAATCAACTTTATATGGATTTGGGGTGGAAAACGGTGACATTAAGGAAACGGCTAAGGTGATTGGTTGTAATACTGAGAACATTCCTATTTCTTATTTGGGTATCACGGTGGGGGCCAATATGAACAGAATCAACAATTGGGTTCCAATTGTTGAGATTTTTGATAAAAGGCTTTCGGTTTAGAAAGCTAAAACGTTGTCGATAGGGGGAAGACTCACTCTTATTAACTCTGTTCTGGAGAGTCTTCCTATCTATTACTTCTCATTATATAAAGCCCCGGTCGGAATAATTAACGTGTTGGAAGCTAAGATGGGAAAATTTCTTTGGGCGGGAACCTCTGATAATAACAAAATTAATTGGGTTGCGTGGGAATGGGTCACTTGGCCTAAGAAAAAAAGGGGGTTGGGTATAACTAGACTTAAAGAAGTCAATGAGGCGCTTCTGTTTAAGTGGGGTTGGAGATTAAGGGTTGAATCTCATAGTCTGTGGAGGAAAGTGGTGGAAGCGTGCCATATAAAAATAATCTTAGAAACTTTCTCCGTCTTAACGAAAATTATTCGGGTTGCGGGAAAAATATTGTGAAAATAATTGCCAAAATGAAACTCAACGGGAAATATATAAATCAGCTGAATCAGGGTAAGGTGGGGAACGGAGATGATATTCGTTTTTGGATTGACTCATGGGTGGGGGATCTTCCGCTAATGGAAAGATGGCCACATTTGTTTGTTTTGGATTCGAATAAAATATGCAGGATTTCTGTAACACCTCGAAAATTCACGTCCTGTAATGTGTTGACACGTGTCATATGTTTGAACGTGTGAAAGAATGTTATGAAAGGATTAAAGTTGACAATCATGGAAAGTATGTGAATATACGAGTTCTAAATGTCAACAGTGAATAAATATATTGTTAGGCCCTAAAGTGTGAGACTGACGCATCAAATTAACACAACGGGTTATGGTTATGAAGTGGGTCTTACCGGGTTAGTTTATATTAGGTTGTGGACCTTTATAGGTCACTTGGGCCAAGCTTTAGGCCATGTGGGCCAAGCAGGCCCAAGGGGAGCCCATGTAGGGAAGTGGGCTTGTCCATGTATATAAACAAGTTTTCAACTTGTTTTTAGGTTTGAACCTTTAGAGCCTCAGTTACAGAAATTCTAGAGTTACAGAGAGAGAGGCGATTTGGTTGAGAGCTTGTACCAGACGATTTTGCTAGTTCATAGTAATAGAATCGTGTGCAAGTTTAAAAGTGATTCGGTGTGTTTTTCATATTCGGTTCGTATTTTCTTATTTCTTCGGTTTATTCTTGAATCACATCAAGTTTGGATTCCGCACAAACTTGGTGTTGTTTGATATCATTGAAAGATCCGGTTAAACGGGACTTACAAGTGGTATCAGAGCCTTCAGAACCTGTTTCTAGGCTCGGTGTGATATCAAAGATTCAAGATTTTGAAAAACTAAAATTTTCGGCTCGGATTTGTGTTTTTCGAATCTGTTTTGGTACGAAGTTTCTGATGTTTAAAAGTGTTTCAAGTTCATATTTCGCTTTTAATCATTGTTTTTTTGGGTTTTGGATCGAGTTTGGGCAATCTGTTGTTTTAAAAAAAAAAAACTTGAAATTTTTGGTTTCATGTTCATTGTGTTCTTCGGGTCTTGCATGATTGTTCCTCAAGATTCAAGAAAATAATAGATATCTGCTTTCTTGATCTTTTCAGAAACTGTTAAAAGATTAAACAATTTTTTTAAAAAATTTGGAAAGAGTTTTTGTCGCATACTTAAAAAAAAAAAAAGGAAAGGATCTCAATATTTCAAAATTTTCGGAAATTTGTTTTACAACTGTGATCAGCACACCTCCGAGTCGCAACCGACAACATATCATTCACGGTTTCGAGTCACCGCCACATATCATTAACTTTGGTCTCGACTCTTCACGGTTTCACGATTTCGACTCGCAACCTCGATTACGAGTCGCAACCATCAGCGAATACTTGGTTTCGAGTCATCTCGTTTTGGTTTCGAGTCGCAATCTCCACGTTCATCTTCATATCAGATTATCATCTGATTTCGAGTCGCAATCATCAAAGGTCACGAGTCATTGATCATCTGAGTCGCAACGACGTTCATCATCTTCACACCAAAACCTGCAACTATCTCCGAGCACCGCCACCATCTTCATCAACGTCATTCACTCATCGTACCACCTCTGTCCGGTCATAGTCATCGTGCAACTCCGACTCCGGTCATAGTTGTACCACCTCTATCCATCATAATCGTCGGGTAGTAGTTGTTGTGACGGCGGCTTATCTTTTAAAAAATAGGGTTTTGGGTGTTTTGTTCATACGAGGAAGACATACTGTCATTTCTTTGTTTTAATATTTTTTAGGTTTTATTAATAATATCAATAATAATATTAATAATAATAATAATAACTATTAGTATAGTTTTCTAATTAAATAAAAAAAAAGGTTTATTTTATATATAAATAAAAAAATTAAAAAAAAAGGGAAGGATTGTTTGTTTGGTTTGTGACAATTTTTGAAAGGTTTTGAGGTGCGGTTCATAAAGCGGGTTCATTCGCGTGGAAAGGGTTTGAGTTAGCGAGTACACAGGATTCTCGTTTGGTTTGTGTTTTGAGGAGAAGAACAAAAGTATCAACCATCCACTGAAATTATGGCATTCGTGTTTCACAAACCAGTGGCTCAAGAAATTACCAGAGAAGAGATACTTTCTGTCTTTTGCACTCCTGAATGTAGAGAAAGGGTTGAGGCATATCATTTACACAACGCTGAGCTAATACAAGATTATCAAGACATAAAAAATAAAAATTTTACTTTATCAAAGAATGAAAAGCTTTATAAAGATAAAATTGAAGCTCAGCAAAAAGACATCATCAAACTCAAAGATGATGTAAGTGTAAAAACAGCCCATTTCTTAGAAGCTCAGGAGAAAGTATGCATTTTGACTAAAGAACTGGAAGATATCAGAGATAGATATCAAATAAATGAACTCAACATTAAGAAATTTGATTCTTCCAGCAAATTAGTCAAAAACTTATGTGATCAACAGCTCGCATACAAGGAAAATAAAGGGCGTGGTTTGGGTTTTAATAAGGCTCCTCCTCCTTATAATGATAATTATACTTACTTACCTATGACTGAGGAGGAGATGATAAATGAAAGTCGAATGACTTATGGTCCCAAAAACAATAAGTCATCATTTAATACCAGACCAATTGAGAAACAGAAGTCTGCTCCAATAAATTTTGTTTCTAAAGGCTCTATTGATCCTAACATTTCGTCTTCATGTGCAGATAAAGTATCTCAAGTAAAATGTGAAGATGTTCTTGGGAGTGAATCAGTTGTTCATACTAATATTTCTGAAAATTATTTTGAACAAACTGAATCTGATATTGCTTTTGGTCGGTCGTTGTTAGCATCGTTTTGTGCTTATGTGTCGTCAAGTGAGCCTGATGTTTGGGGCAAAACTGATGATGTTTGTGTTGAATCTTTGAACAATAATTGTGGTGATGATTGTGTTTCAGTTAATGCACGTGATTGTGATGTTTCTAATATTTCAGTTGTTGACAGTGTTACAGGTGAGGTCCCTCAGGACACATTCAGTGAAACCACTGAAACTCCTTCTCAAGAAAATCAAGAGTATCCTGATTCTTCTTCTGAATCTGTCTCAGTGGGTGTCCCTAATGTTGAATCTAGTGGGACCCCATTGGAAACTGTAGCTGAAAGCAAATCTCAAGAAGATTCACATGATACATATGTTGAAGAAACATGTGTTGATGAAATTTCAACTTGTTCCAAAATTGAAACTGAATCTGAACCAGATTTTGAAAAAGAAGATGTGGTCACTATAAATGAACAGTCACTAGAAAATGTTTCTGAAAAAGAAGTTAAAACAGAAACTGAATCGTCTTCTAAAGGTCAAATGGTCCGTGATTTACCAATCAAAGACTTCATGCTGGTAGAAAAGTGTGTTACTTGCGCAAAAGGAAAGGCTCATCAAAAGCCTCATAAATCCAAGTCTACACCTTCTACAAAAGTCGTGCTTGAATTACTACACATGGATCTTTTTGGTCCTGTAAATGTGGTGAGCATTGACAAGAAGGCGTATTATCTTGTGATCGTAGATGACTATTCTCGTTACACATGGGTATACTTTCTTAGTCACAAGAACGAGGTTGCGAGTTTGATCAAACAATTTGTCACTCTAGTTGAAAATCAAGCTACTACAAGGGTGAAAGCAATTCGATCAGACAATGGGACAGAATTCAAGAATATCACCTTAGATACATTCTGTGCAGAAAAAGGAATCGAACGACAGTACAGTGCACCACGAACTCCACAACAAAATGGAGTGGCTGAGAGACGAAATCGTACTCTTATAGAGGCGGCACGAACCATGCTGGCCGACTCGAAGCTTCCTAGTTTCTTCTGGGCCGAAGCAGTTAGCACGGCTTGTTACATCCAGAATCATGCTTTAGTAAACAAACGTCATATGAAAACTCCATACGAGATTCTGGAAGGACGTAAACTCTCGGTCTCACACTTCCGTAACTTTGGTTGTCCGTGTGTCTTGTTGCTCATGGACACTAATGGGAAGTTTGAGGTCAAAGGGGATGAATGTTTCTTTATTGGATATGCTAAAGGATCCTCCTATAGAGTGTACAATAAAGTAACCAAGAAAGTCGTTGAGTCGTGCAACATTGAATGGCTCGAAGAAAATACTACGGATGCTAGAGTTGGTCCAGATTGGCTATATGATTATGCTGATTTGTTCAAATCCTTTAACATTTTGTCTAGTGTTTCCCCTGATGCAGGTGTGTCGAATCCGAAACAACCAGTTTCGTCTGGTGATACAGAAGAAGAGAAACATGATGAAGGGAGCTCGCGAAATCATACACTGTTGGTACAGAAGAACTCAGAAAAGGCACATGGAACACAAGCAAAGCAATCAAAGCAATCTAAACCCATCAGATTAGCTACTGCTGCTGGATCTCAGAATCTCCATACATTGAAGCGACAGACATGTTTCAACTGTGGAATTCCTGGACATATTGCTAGAAATTGTGTTCATCGTCCAAACGTGCAACAAAATGTCAATACTCACTCTTGTGCTGATGTTTGTGAGCCGGTTCACAACACACAAAAGGAGCCAAAACGAGCAGATCAAAGTCGAGGGTATAAGAAGTCTGCTCACCAAGG
This sequence comes from Helianthus tuberosus, assembly GCA_030545235.1. NCBI lineage: Eukaryota > Viridiplantae > Streptophyta > Magnoliopsida > Asterales > Asteraceae > Helianthus > Helianthus tuberosus. The sequence goes on from JARYGA010060438.1 coordinate 6,494,793, forward strand.
ACAATCACGATCTCATAAGGCTCCTGACAAGGTGATTGAAAGCTCCAATCAGGGAGAAAAGACGAAGACTGGTGCTCAGAGTAACAAGACTTCTGCAAATAGCAAATACAAGCACCCAAATTCGTCTTCGTCTGAAATGAATGTGCAGGCACATCCAACACAAAAAGGACCGGTTTGTCCTTCAGGACCGGTTTGTCCTTCAGGACCTGCTAGAGCAAATCAAGCTGCTAAAAATGTCTTTCCGATGAAAAGACAAACTTGCTACAACTGTGGCAATGCGGGTCATATTGCTAGAAACTGCACACGGCGTCCCTATGTACCCTACTATATGCAAAATCAGAGGGTTACATCAAAGGATAACAATCATTCCAAGCCAATGAAGGTATCATCACCTAAGGCAATGAAGAATGTGAATCCCAAGGTTAAACCTTCTGATGGGGATTGGAACGCTGCTAAAAACAAACGAAAGGCTGTTCAGGAACAAAAACGTGTTTCTAAAACTAACAAACCTGAAACAGCTAAAGTTGCTCAACCGAAGGCAACAAACGCGTTTGCTAGACCGAAACAGTTTTGGAAACCCAAATCCAAAGCAGCAACGTCTCCAATCCTTGAAATTAAAGGGGACTTGTGTTTAAAAGAAGTGTCTTATTTTGATGCTTCAGGAAATCCCAGGACCACGATGGCCTGGGTACCAATGTCTTACTAATCTCCTTACCTTTTAGGAACAACCAAGGAGGAGCTGTTGACAATCTCTGGAATGTTGATAGCGGTTGTTCCAGAGATAAAAACGGGTAACATTTCACTGTTGCAAAAAGTTCAATTTTTTTTACAGATGATATGTTTCCTTTGGAGGAGATTAGAGAAGTAAGAAATGTTCAGCAAAAGGTACCGTTTAAATTCAGTACTTTGATTTGAATTTGATTAGTCTTCAATCTAATGACGGAACGGTTAAGCAAAAATATTTTTCTCTTTTCTTAGTTTATAACTTTGTACATATTGTGTCCTTTCTCTAGTAAATGGTAAATTTGCGCAAAAATACAAGATTTATGCACAAATTTAGGGGGGGAGAGGAACATATAGATAGATATAGAGTTTAGGAGGAGAAAACTCAGAAAATACAAAAAGAGTTTGCTGTAAATATGTATTGTTTTAGGGGCAGAAAATGAGAAAAATACAAAAACATTAGAAAAATGAAAAAGCCAAAAAGAAAGATTGCATGACATGGGAAGTGAAATAAATGTTCGTGTTAAAAGGGTTTGACTAACACATGTAAGGTGCCATAGCTGAAAAGACTAGGATCTACTGCGATATGTCGATAGGCTTGACGCTCAAATGATAAAAGATACTAAGTGATATAAACATAACGAACTATGTACCATGTGGGTAACATACCAACGGCGTATGATTTTATGGTCTTAAATCTTGCGTTGATAGATAGCCAACATCTGAGGTTTTGGGTCTTTATATTGTTGTATCATCTGGGGATATCTTGGCTGTTCTTCTGTTCAGAACTAAAATTGTACATGACCCCAGGAAAGAAAGTCACTTGGAATTAGCCCATTTCTATTTGAATGTCTGTATGTTGTCCCGATACACACAATTTTGATCTGATTCTGAAATCTTCTCTGAAAAAGTCGTGTACCTCCTCTGCTGCATCCAGATACATGCTGACCTGGAGGTGCTAGGCAACGACAGCTTCTGCTGCATCCAGATACATGCTGACCTAGCTGTACGTTGTCGCGCTATAGATCTAATACACCCGAAAGAGGCCCTCAAGTGCCCAAAAGAAACCCGAGAAACCTATATCAAATTGAGAAAAACTCATTTGATCTGTATATTATACCATCTCTACTTAAGATCTATTATGTTCTCTTCTCAATCTATTCCCAGTTAAGATTTCAGAAATCTGGATTGGACTTGTGAAATATGTGGTAGGGAAGATACTTGCATGATAGAGTGTGCTGTTTATATTTCCAGGATTTGATTAGTATTTATTTGGGTGTTCATTGTTAAGAAATCAAAACATGATAAAACATATTATATGCAGACCTAGACACAGTCAGGATATCTTAAAGGATGACATCAGTATACTCACCCGCTACGATGAATCGTTGTGCTTACCTTGATCGCGGGGGTATGCCTTGGAATGGGACACACGGGTATAATAGTATAATATTACCTTAAGCATATCACGAAGTTGAAAAATTGAAAGTTGAGCGTTAAAGTTTAAGTGGACAAACATATTGGCAATCGCATAGACCAGTTTGATTAGGCTCGTACTGAAAAGTGTTCCTTAGTTTGCCTGAGAACGAATTTTGATCCCATTGCAATTGTAATTGTATGTTATGGTAGTTGTTTATATTTTGAGTTTTTATTTGTTTTAGTTCTTAAATTAAAAATAAAATTTAAAAAAAAAAAATACAAAAATAGTGTCTTGTTTTTCTATAAAACCAAAAATCCAAAAATAGAGTGTTTATTTGTTTTCTTTAAAAAATAAAAAATATAATCGTTCTTGAAGATTTGACTGATCATCAAAAGTTGAAAGAATTTAAATTGTGAAATCTGAGTATAAGTACTTGGTTGTACCTAGTGTTCATATGGTACTCTCCCTGTTGCATAAGAAATGTTTGCTTATGAGTTTGTGAGAATGTGCAGAACTTGATTTCAATCAAGAACAGGGGTTGAAGAAGACTGAGATGCTGTTAGTTGCTGAAGAAGCCTGAAGCAGCACAACAACAAGATGTACCTGAGTCAGAAGAATCGGATACGAATTGCCGTCTGACAGTGATAGTGCATTTGAAGAAGTACCGTGAACCTGCTTGAAAGACAAAGACTGAAGAAGAAAAGAGCTGCTGAGAATCCTCCTCTCACATTCTTTTTGACAAAGATATTTCAAGCAAAGCTGATCGAGATCCTGATATGAAGCTAACCACAAGAGCTGAAGAAAGAGACCCAGTGCTGAGAGTTCAGAAGTCAAGAACTTCCACAACATCTGCAGCATAGAGACAACCATAGACTTCGTTGAAGACGTTGCTGAATTCATGCTATGAAGACAATTTGATGGCATCAGTCTAGGGGGAGATTGTTAGGCCCTAAAGTGTGAGACTGACGCATCAAATTAACACAACGGGTTATGGTTATGAAGTGGGTCTTACCGGGTTAGTTTATATTAGGTTGTGGACCTTTATAGGTCACTTGGGCCAAGCTTTAGGCCATGTGGGCCAAGCAGGCCCAAGGGGAGCCCATGTAGGGAAGTGGGCTTGTCCATGTATATAAACAAGTTTTCAACTTGTTTTTAGGTTTGAACCTTTAGAGCCTCAGTTACAGAAATTCTAGAGTTACAGAGAGAGAGGCGATTTGGTTGAGAGCTTGTACCAGACGATTTTGCTAGTTCATAGTAATAGAATCGTGTGCAAGTTTAAAAGTGATTCGGTGTGTTTTTCATATTCGGTTCGTATTTTCTTATTTCTTCGGTTTATTCTTGAATCACATCAAGTTTGGATTCCGCACAAACTTGGTGTTGTTTGATATCATTGAAAGATCCGGTTAAACGGGACTTACATATATTGTACATTAACCCTACATGATGCTCATACCTTCAAAACGAATAAATCATGGATCATACGAAGCTAATTGTGAAAGAAAGTGAGAGATTACAAACTACAGGGGTTAAATGTGTCGACATGTTTAAGTTATACCTCTGAGTGACCTTTTGACAAACCCGAAGCTTTGTAACGATTAATTATGCTCACTAGAATACACGATATAAATTTCATAAAGTTTCGTTATCGTATGAGAAAGTTATGATCAAATTCGTATACAAGGGGTTAAAGCGTCAACGTTGAAAAGTTATGACTTTTCGGGTAATAACAAGGTGACCAAGGACTTGGTAAAGTGGGTACAAGTCTTAAAGCCCTTGTAGGTAAATATGGAGGGCTCAAAGTGCAAAATATAAGTTAGTTGACCCTTCGAAAGGCCAAGGGACAATATGCAAAAACTTGAAAATGTTTAAACCTGAAATCAAGGCCCAAGCGGGCCGCGTAAGAGATGTTAACATCTTACGCGGGCCGCGTCAGATGCACAGATGTAGAATCTTTAGACTGAAGCCTGATTTCGCGCATAAACCGACTTTAACAGATATTTTCACTTTGTGGGCGACCCCTAAGTGACTCCTAGAACCTTAGGGACATCTGTTGATGATCCATTATCAGTTGTAGCTCTTGTTGTCAAAGATCTAAGTGCTTTTGAGCACTATAAAAGGCCATGATGTTGCAACAAGTTCTTCACACCTTCCATCTGCACTTTGGAGCATTTCTGGAGCTAAAGACTTCTCTCTAAGCTTCACAAATCGTGCATAGGACTTCAGTAAGTTTGCTTAACCTTTCTTAGTTAAGTTTTTGCTTAGTTTTAGCTTAAAAGTCAAACCGTTGTAGTTATCGGTTGACTTAGCGATTAATCACTAATGGTCCAGTGATTAGTCGAATTGAAAGTAGTTATAAGTTGGTAATTATGTGGGTAATAAACCCTTAAAAGGGTTCCCCCTGATTCCGACTCTAACTAGGTCGAATGTCGGGTCAAACTTGTTATTAAAAAGTCAACAGAATGTTTATTTTCTAATTTATGCATAATTAGCAATGTAGAACACATACAACCTGTTTGATCATTAATATAACTTGGTAATTAGTGTAAGAACATGTCTAAACATGTTCAACCCGACACTTTACTGTTTAGACCCGGTTCGGAACCGAAAGTCGCAAAGCTTTGACTTTTGCTTTGACTTAAGTTCTGACCCGTTTTGGTATGATTTAGAAATTCTTAAGAGCTTTAATTGGACTAGGTTACATTCTAGTATAACCCTCTGTGATTATACACCTTGGTTCATTAGTTATCCAATTAATATGCATGTTTACGTTAATTGCTCATATGTTGACCATTATGCCCTTTTCACCTTAAAACGTGATTTTTGAAAATGTAAAAGAGTAGAAAACTTAACTACTGATATATAAACTTGCACCCAAAGTTTGACATCAGTTTGTGGTGTAGTTTGAGAGTTATGCTCATTAGCGTAAATTGAAAGCTTTATGTTAATTAAACGACATAATTAGCGTATAGCCTAATTAAACCTATTTTTTGATATCAAACTTTTTACCCACTGATGTAATATATTATTTTGGGATTTTTGAAGATTTTTAATTAATTTTAGGTTGAGCATAACTTATAGTCGTAGGCTTAATCCGGTAATTGTCGGTTTTGCCCTTACGGGCTATAAAATGAGTTTTACATATCTAATTGACTCCAAACCTTTTGCTACTGATTACATAAGATAAATAAATTATTTTAAGCCTTCTGGGATAATAAAAGTATCAGCTTTATGTATAGAACCCGGAAATGGCTTCTAATCGCCTTTTTAAGCGTTTTTTAACGCATAGTATGTACTAGAACTATTTTAAACATACAAGGGTTGATACCTACTGATATTTTAGGTAAATTATAATGTTTTAACAGTAAGCAAAAGTTGTTAAACTCAGACTTCAGTTTTGAGTTTTTCGGCTTATGTGAAATTACCAAAATGCCCCTACGGAGCATAGTTTGGTTATAATTGATAAATTTCACATATATACTTTACCCTACTATTATAACTTAGTAAACTAAGTGTTTTTGCTGATTATATCAGACCTGTAACTCAGGATAATACTTAGACTCTTTTATAACCTTGTAAATGACCAAACTACCCCTACGGGGCATAGTTTGTGTTTAAATTCGTTTCGGGCATAATGAAAGATATCTTACTGATGTCACAACATATTTGAAGCATATTAACTTAGGAAACCTGTATATGGCTCTAATAAGTACCCGTTACGCTTATTACGCGTTCGGTTCGGTTTATGTAACTAGTTTGCATAAATTAGCCGAAACGGGTCAAACCTTATCGGTTTTATCTCAAAATCCAGAATGTGTATGAAATACCCATATTAAGCAAGTCTTCAAACTTGTCGGGTCTAAATCACATTCTATCCGGTCCTCGCTTAATCGTGCATACGAACCGTATCTTTGAAACTAACCGGTCTAAGCTTAAGCTTAACTAAAGACCCGTTAGGATTCTAATAGGTTATTATAAACCTTCGTTCCAGATTAGGAGGACCAGTAAAAGCTACTTGCATTTGCTTATTGTGATTATTACTTTGCTCATGTAAATACTTTTAACTTATTTCCCCTATACGGGCTTGGGTTACGGTATATAAAATACCGCTTGGTCGGGCATCAAATCTTCCATCGTTTGGTGGTTAATTGAATAATTTGATCGGCCCGTTTAAATCATTTTGTTCACTTAAAGCCTTTGGGGGGTTAATGACCATGTCGCGTATATCCTTGGCATCATTTTACGAAATGGCCATGACCTAAGCGCGGAGTGTAGGCGTACACTCGTCAGTGCATAAATAGAATATGTGGTGTGTCTATTGATCTTTAACCCGACACGATCCGGGCTACTGAACGCATAAGGAACATGTAATTCATTTACAAGATTGTATATTTAAATAATTATCCCAAGTTATAAAATGTTTATGCCACGTGCATCCAAATCAATTTTTAATCATTTTTAAAATGAGTCAGTTGATTGTATTTACCAGTGTAAACTGACGTATTTTCCCAAAAATATTAAATGCAGGTACTAAGCGTAATAGGCTGGATTCCCTCCTTAGCATCAATAAAGAGTCTCGCAAGCTTAAGATGCCTATCGTCTGTTGAACTACTGTTTCCTATTTATTTCGATTCTTCTGTGGATAAACTTTCAACTGTTTGTGATACACGATATTACAATATTTTATTCGGTTGAAATGTATCTTTTAAATTGCTTCCGCTGTGCATATTAAATATTGTGTTGTTTGACTATTATGTTGTCAACCACGTCACGATACTCCCCACCGGGCCCACCGGTGACACGTGGAAACCGGGGTGTGACAGGTTGGTATCAGAGCCAACACTGAGTGAATTAAACACTAGCCTTTTGTGTTTAATCTCAGTTACACAGTTGCACATTTCAAAAACTTTCGAGTCTAGACAAATAACATAGGACAAATTCTACTTTGTTTTGTTTTGTTTTGTCTTTTATTATATATATTCTTGTCGTTATCTCATGTTGTATTGACAGGATTAATAATGCCGCCAAGATTCTTTCGACGTAGAGGACGAGGAAAGGGGCCAATCACCGCCCCCAATGATAATGAGGCCGGACCTTCGCATGTGCGAGCTCCTTCTACCACCGAGAGTGACGATCCTCGACAGAACCGGAGGAACCTTTTTGAACCTGCGAGGCGATCTGTTTCGCATAGTTCGACGCCTCCCGTTCATAACTATTATGGGCCACATTCGGAAAATGAGCCCAATAACCCACAACCTTCCTACATACCTCTACAGCTATCCTTATCGCACAATTCTTTTGGAGACCCCACACCTGTTTTCCGGGGCCGGTTTAATCCGGCAAACTACATACCAGAACCAATGGGTTTTAACCCATTGGGACCGGAGGACCACTTCTCGGGAGACAACGCTATGGACATAGACGAGGACACGGATCCCGTCGAACCTGCAAGCGGTACCCCCAACCATCCCATCGAGATCTCTGACGGATCTTCTTTTCACGGATCACCCTACGGTGGTCCAGACAGCTTTCAGGTGAGGTTTAATCAACACGAGTGGAATTTTACACCCTCGCGCCATTCGTCGCCTCACCAGCAGCAGCAGGATCCCTCTGTGGATTCACGATTCGTGGCAGTCATGCCACCGCCTCCACCGCCACCTGTTCAGCCAGCACCTCCGCAACCGCCGAGGCGTAGGAGAACAGGAGCACGTATGTCTGCACGAGGAGGGGACTTTCATTTTAGCTCTCCTCGACAATCAAGTGGCAGTCATTATCTGCCACATCAAGAAGACCCACAAATGGGTGGACCTTCGAACCCCGTTGCACCGCAACCACCACCAATGGGTTTTGATAACCCGATTCCAGCATACACGGGTTCTATGGCGTACAACCCGTTTGAGCAGCCGGCTCACAACAACTATGGTTACGCTGAAGCCGACCCATACATGGTAGCGGCCAATTATAACGCCCTTCATCCTGAAGGACAGTATGGAGCTCCTTGGGGAGTAGGGTACCCAACTCATGGGTACCAGATACCTGCCAGACCTATAATACGGACACAATCGCAGCCGCCACAGTTTTCTCCCCCAGAACGGGAGGAAATTCTTCAAAGACTGGACCAGGTCGAGCGAGACTTTCACCGAGATCGCAGGGAGCGACAAACCTTCTTCCAAGGATTGACAAGCCTAATAAAAGGGAAGAGCAAGAAGGACTCACAAAAGGTGATAAAACTGTGAGAAAATAGAGTGGACTCACAAAATGTGAGAAAAGAGAAATGAACTCACATTGCAGATTTCTACGGGCAAAGCTTAGTTTATAGATAATCCTTGATATATTGCAGATTTAATTTGAGCAGAGCTTAGCCTATTTCTTATCCTTGTAACCTAGTGCATACAAACTAGGTAATTAACCAATACAGCATTTACGATAACTCACGAGATCAAATTCTCACAACGAACGACAAAGTGCGATACTTAAACATCCATCGAATTAACGACGAACGACAAAGTACGATACTTAAACATCCAGCGGATTCACAACTAAGGACAGAGTATAGTCCGATTTCGGACAGCACTCAACATCCCGTCGAAATCACGACGAATGACAAAGTATAACCCTAATGTGGGCAGCACTTAAACATCCATTGGATATATTGATCGATCGGACAATGAATCGTAATAGCGATCGAGTTAATACCCTGTGCAGCAGCACCCCGCTATACTAATTAGTGATTTAGTGTGTGTTAATTGAAGTAATTGGACGATATCTCCGTGCCTGAGTTGAATTTTATCGTCGAACGAACGCACAGAAGCAAGTCCCAAAGCCTGCTATTTATACACCAAATTGGCATTTGTTACGGACCGTAACAAATATTCCTTACGGTCCGTAAGGAATACTTTTTCTCCATATTGTTGCCACGTGTGTTTGAAGTGCAGGTGAGTCGACGTTTCGATTAAATTCGAATTTTATAATAAGTTATAAAGATAATCGTTGAGTAGGGAATGCCCCCCCCCTGAGTTTTAGGGGCCCTGATCCTGATTCTGATTGTTCTGAAATTTGTAGGTTTTGCGCAGAATCACTTGGGTGTCTCAATTAGGGTTTCCTATTGAATAAAATAATAATATAAATAGGACTTTTTAATGAGGGTTGTTACAATACCCAAGACTATGTCAAAACCGGCCAACTTAAAGGGAAGTAGAGACAGAGGAAAATAGTGGTTCTTAATGGATATAACACATCCATCTAACACAGTAGAGACGGTTTCTAGGGTGCCATCTGCTAACTCCACCTCATAATTCACATTTAAGGTTTTGACAGGTAATTTCAGTAATTCACAAAACTTATTATCAACGAAAGACTTATCAGCACCTGAATCAAAAAGTACTCTAGCATAGACATCATTTACAAGGAAAGTACCTGTAATCACATTGTCGTCTAGAACCACTTCTTTGGCATCCATTCTGAAAACTCTAGCATTTGTCTTCTTGGCCTCTTCAGGCTTCTTGGCGTATTTAGGGCAGTTGGTTTTAATGTGCCCCTTTTCATTGCAACTGTAGCAAGTTGCATCCTTCAGCTTTTTGCAATCCAAGGTCTTGTGGTCCTTGGACTTGCATATACCACAAGCATAGGTTTTTGACTGAGTCTGTGAGTTCGACTCAAGTCTGCACTTTCCAAAGTGATGTTTCTTGCAAATCTTGCATTTGGGCTTCTCACCAGACTGGTGCCCATCTTTCCTTGACTCAGATCCTTTCTTGTTGTCACCGTTCCCACGGTGCTTCTTGTTCGACCTCCGTGAACTATCATCTTCACGTTTTCTCTTCTCAGCCTCCTTATTTCTCAGCGATCTTTGCCTGACCGCATCCAAAGTGAGGGACAAGGATATGTCAGCTACAGATCTAAAAGTAGCTGGCCGAGAAGCCTTCACGCTTGCCTTGATTTCCGGGGCTAATCCACCGATAAAACGAGCTATTCTTTTTGGTTCCGGGGTTACCAGATATGGAACCAACCGGGACATCGTGTTGAAGCTCGTGAGGTAAGCTTGACAGTCAAGGTTTGTCATCACCAATGATAGAAAATCAGACTCTATCTTCTCCACCTCATGCTGAGGGCAGTAATTCTCCCTGATTAGGGCAACAAATTAATCCCATGACATGTTGTATAATGGGATTTTCCCGGTGGCTTGAATCAGTGATCTCCACCAGGCTAAAGCTTCACCCTTAAATGATTGCGACACGAACTTGACCACATCCCTCTCAGCGTACCCGCTGATATCCACAACCGTGTCCATCTCGTCTAACCACGTCATGCAGTCAATGGCTCCCTTTTCCCTAGTAAAATCCCTGGGTTTGCAAGACACAAAGTATTTATAGGAGCATCCCTTATTACTGGGTCCTTGGTTTAATACAACCTGTTGAGATGGAGCACTGTGGTGGTTTGAGGAGAGTCTATCATCATCTTTCTTGGGTTCATCCTTTTTGGAAGGTGGCTTCGAATGCGGCGTAGATAGGGTCCTACTTCGAGTCCCACTATACTCTTCGTACTGCCGTTCCAATGCCTTTGTAACTGCGTCGTCTACCAACGCTTTCAATTCAGCACCCGTTAAATGAACTCGGGCGTTATCAATATTCTCCACTGGATGGCTATTAATTTCGTCTGAGTTAGCCATTTTAATTGAACTGTTACAGAAAACAAGGACAATAGTTTATTTGGGAGTTTATTATGGAATTGCCCCTTAGGGAAATTCATTAACCATGGTAAACAGAGACCATATTTGGTTAATTTATTAATCATATTTATTTAGGATTTCTATTGTAATTTATCCTAATTATAAAACGATAACAGTTTTATTTGTGGCACAAAAGGCCTAGTCACATGGACATTTTAATTTATAAGCTATGATTTCAGAGAATCAAAACATGAAGGTATACTGGCACAATAGGCCTAGTCACAAGGACATTTATAAATTATAAGCTATGATTTCAGAGAATAAAAGCATGAAGGTTTGAACCTAGTTCATTACCTTTATCTGACAGGGAGTCATCGCTACCACTGTCTTTTGGCTCATATGGAAATGAGCAGGGCCCGTAGGCACTATATTACCACGTATGGTAAAAATATGATCATCTCAATTGATGATCTAAAACCATGATTCAGAGATCATTAAACTGGGTTAGGAATCTTTTAAAGAATCCAATAATAAGAATGACGTGTGTGATTTTACTGAATCACGTCTGCCAGGAGTGTTAACATGTTTACAGATGTTAACAGGGATTTGAATCTTTTAAACAGGTCTTACCATCTTGGCCCGGTCTTATAATGACCCGAAGGCTAGGTTTCACTCTTTAAGATTCTTATTCAATATTTAAATAGGCAGATTATTATCAAAAATGAATGATTTTGATTTATTTATTTCATGTAATATATTTATGCATATAATGGCAAAAATGAAATTTATAAACATAACATTCCATTAATTTATTAAAAGGTTACACGTCGCCCTAAACGGGACTTTTTAAATAAACAAACTTACCCACGCAGGGGTTTAGCAACAAACATCATAATAGTCCACGCAGGGACTTATATAATTAACATAATAGTCCACGCAAGGATTTAAACAATAACATACCCTCGTAGGGGTTAACAGAAAGATAGACCCACGCAGGGGTCAAAACAAACAAGCATACGCACGCAGGGGTTTATACAGTAAGACTGGCCCACGCAGGGGCTCAACAACAATTGGAAGGATTCAGTGGTCGTTCTTGCTCTTCCCTTTGATCAAACTTGTCAATCCTTGGAAGAAGTTTTGTCTCTCCCTGCGGTCGCGGTGAAAGTCTCGCTCAACCTGATCCAGTCTCTGAAGAATTTCCTCCCATTTTGGGGGAGAAAATCGTGGCGGCTGCAATTGCGTCCGAATGATAGGTCTGGCCGGTATCTGGTACCCATGAGTTGGGTACCCTACTCCCCATGGGTCTCCATACGGTCCTTGGGTGTTATAGTTAGCCGCTACCAAGTATGGGTCGGCTTCTGCGTAGTTGTAGTTGGTGTGCACTGGCTGTTCAAACGGGTTATACGCCATGGAACCCGTGTATGCCGGAATTGGGTTATCAAAACCCATAGGCGGTGGTTGCGGTGCAACTGGGTGCGAAGGTCCACCCATTTGTGGGTCCTCCTGAAGTGGCGGGTAATGGCTGCCACTTGATTGTCGTGGAGAACTAAAATGAAAGTCTCCTGCTCGCGCAGACATACGCGCTCCGGTTCTCCTACGCCTTGGCGGTTGGGGAGGTGCCGGTTGAACTGGTGGCGGTGGAGGTGGTGGCGTGACTGCCACAAACCGTGAATCCACAGAGGGATCCTGTTGCTGCTGCTGCTGCTGACGCGGTGAATGGCGAGGAGGTGTATAATACCATTCGTGCCGGGTAAACATAGCTTGAAAGCTGTCTAGACCACCGTAGGGTGATCCGTGGAAAGAAGATCCATCCGAGATTTCGATGGGATGGTTCGGTGAACCACTCGCTGGCTCGACGGGATCCGTGTCCTCGTCCATGTCCATAGCGTTATCTCCCGAGAAGTGGTCCTCCAGTCCCAATGGGTTAAAACCCACCGGTTCTTGTATAAGGGTTGCCGGGTTAAACCGGCCCCTAAAAACAGGTGTAGGGTCACCAAAAGAATTGTGCGATAAGGATCGCTGTAAAGGTATGTAGGAAGGTTGAGGGTTGTTGGGCTCATTCTCTGAATGTGGCCCATAAGAGTTGTGAACAGGAGGTGTTGAACTGTGCGAAACCGACCGTCTAGCCGGCTCGAAGAGGTTCCTCCGGTTTTGTCGGGGATCGTCACTCTCGGTGGTGGAAGGAGCTCGCACATGCAAAGGTCCTGCCTCGTCGTCATTGGGGGCGGTGATTTGTCACACCCTGGCTTTGCGGAAGCGTGGTTATTTTGGTGTGACTTCTTAATACCATAGCTTAACCATAACAAAGCTATATGAATTAAAATCATGCAAGATCACCCATTGATTAAGTTTTAAAACCAAAGTAACATACCATTGTCTTAGAGACTTACAACATCATAATATAAAACATTGTCTTGAAAAACATAAACATCAACATGAGATAAACGCAGTTTAAGATTTGTGACTTGTCCAGGAAAGAGTCACATTTCCTAAACTGGGATGACCTTGGAACCCTTATGCAGCGGGAAAACATAACATACCGTGCCAGATCTTTAATTCCCTGAAATACATGTAAGTTGAAAAATCAACAATAATGTTGAGCGAGTTCATGTGTAAGTGAGTATGTAAAACACTTGTAAGTATAACAATTTCCTGGTATGTAGCAGTGTAAGGAAAAGAGATCACCAATGGTTTGCAAGGCCATTAGCATGTGTGAAGTGCAAGTAGGAAGACTTAACCTAGCAGATTTCGCGTCGGGTACAAAGTCACTCAAGGTCCGTTCTGCTGGGCCTCTTAGAGGTCCGTTCTGTTGGGCCTAGAGTTGGGCTCGCTACACCCAGATAGATCTACCGCTTACGTCCCTCGGTGTTTCTGCCTACCCATTCACATGATCTAAGTAGTAAACCTCCTTACGCTAACCATACCGTGTATAAAGTACTTGTAATCAAAGTAACATGTATTTCACCCCCGCAGTTAAGAAAACTGAAAACAGTTAGAGAAAAGGGGGACATGAACTCACAGTGAAGCGTCTCTACCAAGTATCTCCTGCTCACGCAGCTGTGCGACGACCTACAAGTGCTAATTGCTATTAGACGGACGGCCGTGCCTTAGCTTTATAGTTTGAGTCTTTGGGAAATAGTTAGACAACTATTTCGTGTTTATATTCTGTATATACTTGGTAGTTAATTTCCTTCCCAAGGATGGGGGATTCAATACATGTGCGTTCATAAATATTTCCGTAAGTGCGTAAGTTACGTTTAACAATCGAGTGGTAATATAATCACCGGTGTAACTTATATATTTATGGTGAAAGCGTTCGTATTATTTTGGATTCGTTAACGTTCGTAAATATTATTTTTACCCTAAAAATAATATCTATGTATTTTCACAAAATAATCATAAACAGTGTGTGAAAATATATATTTATCACGTTAAATTTTGTGAAAATCCCACCTCCGAATATTTAGTAATTAAAGTCATGGCGAAATTTATGTTTCGAAAACATGTCAAAAATAATTCTAACACTTGTAGTGTAAATAGTTCTAAGTGTTAGGTTTTTAGAGAAATTTCGCCAGAGTTTCCTCTGTAACTGGAGGTGGCCACGCTTTCAAGCGTATCATTTTCTTTTACAATTCAAACCAACAATTTTCTTTATTTGATCAGAACAACTTTTCTCACAACAACAATTCAACATATGTGTAAATTGCCAAAAATTACATGAACTTGCAGTTTTTCCCAAAACTGTGGTGTAAACCCCTTAAATTTAGTAGATCTCCATATAAGGTAACTTGATCTTGTAAAAACCTCGTTTTTAGAGAAAATCCGTCTTTACAACTTCTAGTAACATTTGACAAAACTAGTTCTTTTGTCGGATCTTTTTATTTCACAAGTGTTTACACACTTGTGGTTTATAAAAATTATGCGTGTTAGTGTAAAATCCATCTTTTAAAATACATGATTTCTTTGATACGTGGTTCTTTGAAAATACCACTTGCAGATACGTAGATCTGCTAGTTTTAAACACAATGTCACAAGTAAAACTCTTTTACACAAGTTCATGATTCGCGTGTGGTAGAGTTTCACCTTTTAACCCTTGTATCATTCAAAACAAGCTTATGTTAAGATGGAGGTATGAATTCATGTTTACACACCCCATTAGACATAACATCAAATTTTCGTCCTCCCTCTCCAAACTGATATCCCTTTTCGGTTTTCTCTAAGTCCCCATCATTAGTCAGCATCCTAAGGAGGAACCAGATCACAATGACAAGTATGTCGAACTCCATTACTGGATTCTCCAACACACTGTCTGCTGTAACAGGTATGAATTCATGTTTTCTTTATGTTTAGAACAGAACTGAACCAACATGTGGTATCAGAGCATATGTTGATTAGTCGGTTCTGTTTCGTATTCATCATTCTGGAATAGAAATCATGAAAACAGAATTTTTTAATTAATTTCGTAAACATAACTGATGTTTTGGATCTTGGACCGAAATCCCTGTTTTCGGATAAAAGATCACTTATATGTTTGGTCGAAATCAACTGGATAATCTTATAACCGAAATCTGTTTAGAAGAGGATTAAAAAGTTCAGGTTTCGGGTTCCAGAATCATGTTTTATGTTTTAGGGTTCATCAAGTTCTTAGTTATAATTCGAAATATCCTTTATGTTTTGGAGTATGATTTGGATTGTTATATGTTTTTCCTGTTTTGATCTATTTTTCTAATAAGGTTTTTTTTCGAAATTTTGTTAAAAGGATAAACATATTAAGTTTTTCGAAATTTATGATAAAAATAGATCAACATTATAATGGGAAAGTATATCACAATTCATAAATTTCGAATTGTCAGTTGTTATAACCACAAACAACTGAATCGCACAAATCAGATCACATGATAAGATGATCTGATCGCACTAACGGATCGCACAAAAACTAACGGATCGCACAAGGCCCTAACCGATCGCACAAGTTATTTGGGCTTAATGGATCGCACAAGTTATTTGGGCTTAATGGATCGCACAAGTTACTTGGGCCTAACGGATCGCACAAGTTATTTGGGCTTAATGGATCGCACAAGTTATTTGGGCTTAATGGATCGCACAAGTTACTTGGGCCTAACGGATCGCACAAGTTATTTGGGCTTAATGGATCGCACAAGTTACTTGGGCCTTATGGATCGCACAAGTCACTTGGGCCTTATGAATCGCACAAGTCCACTTGGGTCTAACCGATCGCACAAGTTCGATCCGAGCTAACGGGTGGTTTGCTATTATATAAATGGTTTTGTAATTTACTTAGTTAATTTAATCAGAATCAGATAATGTTTTGCAAAACCAGAATAGCTTAACTTGAATGAGCTTTTGATATATCATTTCTGGCCAAAGCTGACTTGATACATCTACTTATCATTCAAGTATTACGAAAGCTATGTTGTGTGTGCATCATAAGCATGAATGTCTTAATTTCTGGCCAAAGCTGATTTAATTCATTCATAGATGGCATACTCAACAAGTGCATAACTAAAGTGATTGTTTCAATTTCTGGCCAAAGCTGATTTGTTACAACCACTTTGCACATATGCTTAAATGATTACACTTCTGGCCAAAGCTGTTTTGTCTTCGTTTAAGTAGAATTTTTAGCTAAGTCTATTATTTTGATGTTAGTAATAGACAATATCACAGCTTCATAATGTAAAATGGTCATTATTTATGCCTGCCTTAGTTTAATGTGCCCTTAGATCACATTAGGACTTCTTCATTTGTATCATAACTTGCTCATCTTATTTCCACTATCAGCACCAAATTGCGGAATTCCACCTTTAACTGGTGAAAACTTTGCTGCATGGAAGGATGCCCTCATGCTTACACTTGGAGTGCTGGACTTTGATTATGCTCTAAGAGAGGATAAGCCAGCGGACCTTACTCCACAGAGTACTGCTCCTCAGCAGTTACTTCATGATAAGTGGACTAGAAGTAACCGCATGTCTCTCATGTTCATGAAGCAGTCCATTAATCACTCTATTAGAGGAGCTATTCCTGATTCTGACGATGCTAAAACCTACTTGGCTTCTGTGGAGGCTCAGTTCAAGGGGACGTCTAAAGCACACGCTAGTACTCTTATTCTCAAGCTGGTGACAACTAAGTATGATGGGAGGAGTGGCATTCGCGAGCACATCATGATGATGAATGACATGGCCAATAAGCTGAAGGGGCTGGAAATGGAAATCAGTGATGGTTTCCTTGTTCATTTCATCATTACTTCGCTTCCTTCGTCCTTTGAAGCATTCAAGATCAATTACAACACTCAGAATGACAAATGGACGATGAGTGAGCTGGTCGCCATGTGCGTACAGGAGGAAGAGCGTATGAGGATGGATCGCCATACTGATGTTGCCAACTTCACTACCTCCAACTCTAAGAAGAGGAAGAACAATTATCAGAGGAAGGATGCTTCAAAAGTCCAAAGGCCTAACCCTCATCCTAATACAAGTGCACCCTCCAGCTCTAAGAACTCCTTAGGCAGTATCCGCTGCAAGTTCTGTAAAAAGACAGGACACATGCAGAAGGAGTGCCCTGATTTTAAGGAGTGGCTGGCTAAGAAAGGTAACGATTATTTTATGATACTTGAGTCCTATAATTTAAGTGTTCCTGCTAATTCTTGGTGGTTTGATTCTGGTTCTATGGTTCATGTTACCAATTCTACTCAGGGATTCCTTTCAATCCGGAAGCTGGAAAGAAACCAAAGAACGCTTAAGGTTGGGGATGATCGAGAATTAGAAGTGAAGGCCATTGGAACATTACAATTAGTTATGAAAACTGGTTTATGTATTAAACTTTATGATACCTTATATGTTCCTGAGGTAACTCGGAACCTTGTATCAGGACCAAAGTTAGACATGGACGGTTTTATTGTTTCCCATGGTCATCGCAAACTCTCTATCCTTTATGATTCTGTTCTTTATGGTACTGGTATTCTGGATGGTGGTCTCTATAGATTAGAACTAGAAGATAATTTTTCCAAATCTTTGTTGTCATATAACATTAATGAATCACTCACAAAGATGGAAGAGAAACGAGACTTAGAAACTTCATCCATGTTGTGGCATCAGCGTTTAGGCCACATTTCAATAGAACGATTAAATGGTCTTGTGAAGGATGAAGTCTTACCTCCTCTCGATTTCTCTGATTTTGGAACATGTGTCAAATGTCTTAAAGGTAAAATGACATTAGCGAATAAGAAAGGTGCCACTAGGAGCTCTAATTTATTAGAACTCATTCATACTGACATTAGTGGTCCCTACCAAATCGCTGGCATAACAGGACATACTTCATTTATCACTTTTATTGATGATTATTCTCGTTACATGTACTTGTATCTTATTAAGGAGAAATCTGAATCTCTAACAACTTTTAAAGATTATAAGGCTGAAGTTGAAAAGCAATTAGATCGTCAGATTAAAGTTGTGAGATCAGATAGAGGCGGTGAATATTATGGAAGACATACTGATGTGGGTCAAGCTCCTGGTCCATTTTATGAGTTTTGTAAGGGCCAGGGGATTGTGAACCAATACACCATGCCTGGTACACCTCAGCAGAACGGTGTAGCTGAAAGAAGAAATCGTACCCTTATGAACATGGTGCGCAGTATGTTAGCCAACACTAATTTACCATTGTTCCTCTGGACTGAAGCGTTAAAAGCAGCTGTTCATATACTCAATAGAGTTCCTTCTAAGTCTGTCCCTAAAACTCCTTATGAACTTTGGACAGGAAGGAAACCGAGTCTTAAATATATGAAAGTATGGGGCTGCATTGCTGAAGCAAAACTTTATAATCCTTTCCTAAGGAAACTTGACCCTAAAACAGTTACCTGTTTCTTTATCGGGTATCCTGAGAACTCTAAGGGTTATCGTTTCTATTGTCCTTCCCATGTCACCCGTATTGTTGAAACCAAGCGTGCCGCGTTCCTGAAGGATTTCAAGGTCAGTGGGAGCAGTACCAACCCTTACGAAGAATTGCAAGAAGTACAAGACGCGGGGGGGAGAGACTCGTCGCTTACCATTACTCCGATTACTCCTCTTGTACCCAATGCAACTACTTTTCCTGAAGCTACTGCACAACCTCTACAATCAGAACCTATTATACCTCATGACGAAGGCACATCAAACGCTCAAAACCAAGACAACGCTGAACCCGATAATCCACTCAGGAGGTCATCTAGGCAAAGAAGGCCTACTAATTGGGATGATTATGTTACCTACCTGACTGAAATGGATGCTGGAAAGCTCAATGATCCTATCTCTTACAATGAAGCCATTAGCAGTGATCAGTCTTCTGAATGGAATAAAGCAATGATTGATGAGCTTGAATCCATGAAGAAAAATGACGTTTGGGATTTGGTAGAATTACCCAACGGAGCCAAACCCGTAGGATGTAAATGGGTATTCAAAACAAAACTGGATCCGAATGGGAACGTTGAACGCTACAAAGCGAGATTGGTTGCAAAGGGCTACACTCAGAAAGAGGGAATTGATTATCAAGAGACGTTTTCACCTGTCTCTCGTAAAGATTCATTAAGGATCGTCATGGCCCTAGTAGCTCATTTCGATTTAGAGCTGCATCAGATGGACGTTAAAACCGTTTTCCTTAACGGAGATTTGGATGAAGATGTTTACATGAAACAACCTGAAGGCTTTAAACCTGAAGGTCAGGAGCATCTAGTCTGTAAGTTGAAGAAATCCATTTACGGGTTAAAACAAGCATCACGTCAATGGTACCTCAAGTTTGATGAAGTCATGAAGAAGCAAGGTTTTATGAAGAATCAAGTGGATCAATGCACCTACCTCAAGATGAGTGGGAGCAACTTTACTATACTTGTCCTTTACGTAGATGATATTCTATTGGCAAGTAATAGTTTAGACATGTTGCATGAGTCGAAGCGGTTACTTTCGCATAACTTCGACATGAAGGATCTCGGAGAGGCTTCTTACGTCATTGGCATCGAAATTCAC
This sequence comes from Helianthus tuberosus, assembly GCA_030545235.1. Classification (NCBI taxonomy): domain Eukaryota; kingdom Viridiplantae; phylum Streptophyta; class Magnoliopsida; order Asterales; family Asteraceae; genus Helianthus; species Helianthus tuberosus. Next base: position 6,514,609 of record JARYGA010060438.1, read on the forward strand.
CGAGATAGACACAAAGGGATCTTAGGATTGTCCCAGAGGGCCTACATAGATCGTGTCCTTACGCGTTACAACATGCAACAGTGCAAACCCTCCGTCGCTCCAGTAGTTAAGGGAGATGTTTTCGGTTCATTCCAGTGTCCGACAACAGAGGTTGAGAAGGAGCAAATGAGCCAGATACCTTACGCATCAGTAGTCGGGAGCTTGATGTATGCTCAAGTCTGTACTCGCCCAGATATCGCTTATATTGCTGGAATGTTAGGCCGTTATCAGACCAATCCTGGCCTAGATCACTGGAAAGCAGCTAAGAAGGTACTTCGATATCTGCAAGGGACGAAAGACTACAAACTGACTTATAGAAGAAGTGATCATTTAGAAGTGGTGGGCTATTCTGATTCTGACTTTGCAAAGTGCAAAGATGACAAGAAATCCACTTCGGGCTATATCTTTATGTTAGCAGGCGGCCCTATCTCATGGAAGAGTCATAAACAACAGTTGACCACAACTTCCACAATGATGGCAGAATACATTGCTGTTTATAACGCAACCTGTCATGGAATGTTGCTTAGAAATCTGATCACTGGACTCAAAATCGTTAATTCCATTTCTAGACCATTGAAGCTTTACTGTGATAATTCAGCTGCCGTTAGTTTCTCGAACAGTAACAGTTCGACTGGAGCTGGTTTATATCTCGATACAAAATATCTGTTCGTACGTGAACGAGTTGAGGAAAATAATCTGTGTATCGAGTATATTAGTACTAAGGATATGCTTGCGGATCCGATGACTAAAGGTCTCCCTCCTAAGGTTTATGAAGAACATGTTCGTAATATGGGATTTTGTAAAGACCTTATTTGAGCATATTGTACTAGCTTATGTTTTATGTTAATGAAATTTCCTCAGTTTGATTTTGTGTGTCTCTTAGAATATGTTCAACCGGTATAATGGCATATTGACAAATAAAGTTACAAATCAAACAAAGGGCTTACGCGTATTTTGATCATAACGATTAGGTTTTAAATTAAGGCTATAGTATGATTAATGGGGGTCCTGAGTCGCGTAATGATTCAACGGCTGTATTTCTCTGCTATAGTACTTGTTTAAGGCTAAAATGAGTGTTAACTCCTGATCAGGCTTATCTAATACTCATAGTAAATGATTACTCGGCTAAGTGGGAGAATGTAAGATTAAATATATTATGTATTAATATTTAATCTATAGCCATTATAATCATTTACATAATAAAGATCAAAATATATAATAACCTATTATTTAAATTAGTTGGTAATTGTTGATGGACCATATTACCCTTAGTAACTAATTAGGTTTCCTCCTGGGTGCTTATATAAGGAGAATTAAATGGAGGTTAAAGGGTTACTTAGTTACACACCCCATTAGACATAACATCAAATTTTCGTCCTCCCTCTCCAAACTGATATCCCTTTTCGGTTTTCTCTAAGTCCCCATCATTAGTCAGCATCCTAAGGAGGAACCAGATCACAATGACAAGTATGTCGAACTCCATTACTGGATTCTCCAACACACTGTCTGTAACAACTCTCATCAAAAGTCATACTTATTATATTAATTAGTCTAAAAGGAAACCCTAATTGAGAGACCCAAGTGATTCTGAACAAACCCTGAAATTTTCATAATTTTCAGAATCAGGATTAGGGCCCCTAAAACTCAAGGGGGGTAAAACCTAGTTGATAATTATCTTCAAAATTCGTTGTCAAGTTACTGAATTTCGAAAATTTTAACTCAGCAAAGCTAGTTTCAGTCGTGGCTACCCTATAGCCTATTTTGATTCCATACGGACCGCAACACTCTCAACCTTACGGTCCGTATGGTGCTCTACGGACCTCAACGTTGACAAGCTTACGGTCCGTAAGCTAGAAAAATTTTACCTATAAATAGCAGACATTGGCATTCGTTTCCTGAACATTTTACGTCGACCAAATTCTCACAAATACACTGCTTACGTTCTGTTATTCCGAAATTATACCCCCGGGTATCGAAATTCTGCTACAAAACAGGGTATTAGCACAATCGCTACTACGATTCAATTATCCGACGATCAAGATATCCAATGCATGTTTAAATGCCGCCCACATTAGGGTTATACTTTATCGTTCGTCATTAATTTGACGGATTGTCGTTAATTCGATAGGTAAAGTATTATACTTTATCGTTCGTTGTTAATTCAACGGATCATCGTTAATTCGATGGGTAAAGTATTATACATTGTCATTCATTGTTAATTCAATGGATCATCGTTAATTCGATGGACAAAGTATTGCATTTTGACATTCATTGTGATAATTTGATCTCGTAAATTATCGTAATTGCTGGATTGATTACTAACCCAGTTTTGTGTGCATTATCTATATTAGGTTAACAAGGCTAAATCATAGATTAGACTCTGATCATATTAAATCAGCAATGTGAGTCATTCTCTCTTTTTATCAAATCTATTTACAAAATCATGTTTTATTTAAAGTTATAATTACGGGGATTAAGTCTTTGTAATCACCAAGTTACAGCCGGTATGTGGGGTTTTGTATACATTACTTGATAATCGTCACCATTGGGGCAGCCAGTGGGGGATATGACCATAGTCACAGACACCATTGGACGAATGGGCCAATGGGTCGAGTGGCAAGTACCGTGGGTAATTGGCTTGATATCAGAAACATTGTAATCGCTCTTAATACTGTATATTATAACAAAGGTGTCATTTTAGTAAATAGAATGATTCACTCAGTATTTCCCGCTGACAAAACCTTTTTCAAACATGTTTCAGGTGATCTGTTGTAATTCAGGAAAAGTACTGGGAAGCATTTCAAGCTTACTGATAGTGGCTCAATATAAAATAAATAAATGCTTTTGTAATATCACGATTTATAGTAAAAACATACTATTGTAAATTATCGGGGTTTTATCCCGAATTGTGAAATAAAATAATCGGGGAAAAAGTTTTAGCTTTAAGCGATCCTGTTTCCGCTGTTAAACTCAAATTAAATCAATACCGCAGTATTTCTGTCCCGCGGCTCCTGAAACGGGTCAAACCGGGTCGGGGGCCGTGACAGAAAAAGGTGGTATCAGAGCCACTGGGTTAAGCTGATACTCAATTTTTCCTGATTACAGCCACTGAGTTAAACTGATTAAGTATTTGGAAATACTTAATTTTTCTTGATTACTGTTATGTGATTATTTGTATTATTAACTGACTATTTGATTATTTGTTAGTTACAGTATGGGTAAGAAAAAGCTGTCAAGCATTTATCTTAAATTAGAGAAATCATCTAATGAAAAAGGAAGTTCATTCCGAACCATATCCTCAAGTCAGTCTGAAATTCCTGAAGAAGGAATATTCGTGCGTAAGGCACAATACGAGGAATCACTTTCTCCTCAAAGGAGGGAGATGATTATTAAGAAAAGTAAAGAGCAAATTCGACAAAAGAGGATTAAATGGGAAACTCAGGAATTAATTGATAAATCACCTTGGGAAGATAAACTAGATGAGAAATGGGCTAATTTATATATGCTAGCCACCGTAGCAGAAAATATAAATCTTTAAAGATTAGCACCCTATTCTCATAAATCTAGAAACCTTGTGTGATAAATAAAATTTGAAAACTGAGTATGTTGTTAGTTATCTTTGTAATCAACTAGTACACAGTATGAAATAAATTACAAAGTTATTTGTAAATTTTAACTTAGTATTTTATGCATTTTGCATATATGCTACATCAGCATGAGTGAGATAACCGAAGATTTCCAGAATCTTAATCTGTATCCCGTAACTGTCGAAGCTTCCAAAGAATATATTAGCTACTATCCCGATATTGAACAACCAGTAGAATTCAAGGTTCCACCTTTGAGCAAGCCGAAACAAAAGAAAAGAACTTATGTAGGATGGAGGAAAATCCGTAAGAAGAAGCCAGCCAAGAAATTGCCCAAAATAAATAATCCTTTGAAAAAGGGAAAAGAAGTCATAACCGGAGAGAATTCCAAATCACAAGAAATGGAAACTGGAGAGAAAAAGAAGAGTAAGGAGATAGAAATACAAATGGAGGAAATTACTAAAGAAGTAATAATGGAAGTTGGGCAAGGGTCTATACCAGCTCAGAGAGAAATTGGGGAGAGTTCCAATCCAACCCAGGAAAGAACTTTTCAAGATGAAATAGATTTTCTGTTGGAAAACTGTGAGACAATTCAGCCTGTCCAGACAAATCTTTTTACCTACCCTATTGAAAACCAATTCCCTATGAATTGGGAACCAGCAGCAATTCCTGATCCAATAGTTCATTCCCAACCCATAGGAATGGACGAATGGTGGACAAACGATTGGCAATTTCAAAATATTGTCAATGATCCATACTCTTTTCTTCCACAATTCGATCCAGAACCATTACCTAATCCACCCATGAGCACTGAAAACATGGCCGAACTCCGCCACTTTGGCGAAGAGTTGTTTGACATGGGAAATAGAATGAGGGAGATAGGTGGACAGATTGCTTGGAAGTACGACGAGAGAGAAATGCGTTTTTAACAACAAGTGACGAAAGATGGTAACAAGGATAAAATGATAGTTGTATAATAGTACTAATCAAGTTAGTCTGTAAATAATCAATAAAACTCTGTATGATATCTGTGAGTAATAATGCATGTTATGATAGATATATATAAATAAAATCGAAATATCGATTGTTTTGACTGTATCTGTATTATGCAATTTCTGATTATTTGTATATAATTATTATTTGTCAGTTACTAATAAAATTTATATATATACATTATCAGATGGCAAACAGTGGTAATGAACCTATTAATGAAGTTAATCATTCTGAACAACATTCCAGAGATCAATATATGACTCGGCAAGATATCGAAAACATTGTGGCTCAAGGGATAGCCAATGCTATTCCAGCATTCGTCGCTGCTATAAAGAATCCACCCGAACCACAACAACTTGTTCCGAGCAAACAGATTACTGAAGATAACTTCAGTAATAGTGTAAATGGAGGCAATAAGCATGATAACCATAATAAGGAACCACATCAAGCTCCATTAACCAAGAAAATGAAAACTGCAACGCCTGGTTGCACTTTCAAAGAATTCCTTGCTTGTAAACCCACTGAATTTGCAGGCAATGAAGGAGCAACTGCATCACTGCGTTGGTTAGAGAAAACCGAAGCAGTCATTGCAATAAGTAAATGTGGTAAAGATGATCAAGTCATGTATTCGTCCAATCTGTTCAAAGAAGGAGCACTCGAGTGGTGGAATACTGTGTTACAATCAAAAGGAAGAGCAATAGCTTATGCTATGACTTGGGAAGAATTTAAAGGTTTGGTGGAAAGAAAATTCTGTCCCGAGTATGAGAAGGAACAGATGGCGAATAAATTTCTAAATCATCGGATGATGAGTGTGGATTGTCGCGGTTATACCTCGACATTCTTCGAATATGCAAGAGTGGTGCCAACACTGGCTTCGCCAGAACCGGTACTTATTTCTCGCTATATTTGGGGGCTAATTAGCGAAATCCGCAATATTGTTAAAGCTGCGAGACCTCGCACTATTGATGATGCGGTAGAATTAGCCAACACTCTGACCGATGAATTGGTGCGCACAAGAGATGAAGATAGGAAGAAGGCACTAGCTCAGAAAATTACCCAAGGATTTCGTGTGGGTAATAATAACAGCTTCAAGAGAAAAGGAACAGGGCAATCTCCAGGTCCGTCATTCTGCAAGAAATGCAAAAAGAAGCATTTTGGAAGGTGCGATATTACTTGCAATTTTTGCAAAGCTGTAGGACATCGTGAAGAGAATTGCAAAAAGAAAACAGTAATCTGTTTTAATTGTGGTGAAGCTGGGCATTATAAAACAGAATGTCCTAAATTGGTTAAACCAGTAGACAACAAAACCAAGATAACCGAAGGAACTACTAAGAAGAATGCCAGGGCATTTCAGCTGACCACGCAAGAAGCAGAACTTATTCCGGATGTGATAGCGGGTACGTTCTTAGTTCACAACATCTATGCAAAAGTATTATTTGACTCTGGTGCAAACCAAAGTTTTATAAATACTTCATTCTGTCAAGCTCTTAGTTTACCTTTAACCAATATTAGGCAGATTTTTACTGTTGAAACAGCAGACGGAAATTCAGTTAGAATAGATAAAGTGTTGCAAGAAGGAAACATAGAACTTTTAGGACATAAATTCTCTGCAAGACTATTGCCGATGAATTTAGCTGAATTTGATGTTGTATTAGGAATGGATTGGTTAGTAGCCAACCATGCTAGAATCCTTTGTGATCAGAATTCTATAGAAATTCAATCACCTACCGGAAAAGTGATTAGAATCACAGGAGATAAACCACGGAAACCCATGAAGTTCATATCAGTAATGAAAGTTGCTAATTATGAACGAAAACAAGGAATAGTGTATATGATTTCAGTAATCATTAGCACTAAGGGAAAAGATCTTAAGGAAATACCAGTAGTATCGGAATACTCTGATATATTTCCAGAAGATTTACCAGGATTACCTCCAGATAGGGAAGTAGAATTTAGAATTCATTTAATTCCAGGAACTACACCGATAGCCAAGGCACCTTATCGGTTAGCACCCACAGAAATGTTAGAGTTGAAAAAGCAATTAGATGAATTACTAAGTAAAGGATTCATACAACCTAGCTCATCCCCTTGGGGAGCGCCAGTGTTGTTCGTGAAGAAAAAAGATGGTTCAATGAGAATGTGTATCGATTACAGGGAATTGAATAAGGTTACAATTAAGAATCGATATCCATTACCTAGGATTGATGATCTTTTTTATCAACTTCAGGGGGCTAGATATTTTTCTAAGATAGATTTACGCTCTGGATATCATCAATTGAAGGTACAAGAAGAAGACATACCTAAGACTGCTTTCAGAACTAGGTATGGTCATTACGAGTTTACAGTCATCCCTTCGGGTTAACAAATGCACCTGCAGCATTCATGGACATGATGAATAGGATCTGTAAACCGTATTTGGATAAATTTGTAATTGTTTTCATAGACGATATACTTATTTATTCCAAAAGTCAGACAGAGCATTGTGAACATCTTCATGCACTCTTAACTTTGTTAAGAAAAGAAAAGTTGTACGCCAAATTCTCGAAATGCGAATTTTGGCTAAAGGAAGTGCAATTTTTAGGACACATGGTGAATCATGAAGGTATTCATGTAGATCCTGCTAAGATAGAGGCAATTACCAAGTGGAAGGTTCCACAAACAGCAATGGAAATTAGAAGTTTTATAGGTTTAGCTGGGTACTATAGACGGTTTATTAAGGATTTTTCCAAGATAGCCGTACCATTAACTAAGTTAACCTGTAAAGCCACTAAGTTTGAATGGGGATCTAAACAGGAAGAAGCCTTTAGGATTTTGAAACAGAAACTAACCCATGCACCAATCTTAGCCTTACCAGAAGGAACTGAAGATTTTGAAGTATATTGTGATGCTTCAAAATTAGGTTATGGATGTGTGCTTATGCAACGCAAAAAGGTAATCGCGTACGCATCAAGGCAGTTGAAAAAGCACGAAGAGAATTATACGACTCATGATTTAGAATTAGGAGCCGTAATTTTTGCCCTTAAGATTTGGAGACATTATCTGTATGGAAGTAAGTTTACTATCTATACAGATCATAAGAGTTTAAAATATATCTTTGGGCAAAAAGAGTTAAACATGAGGCAAAGGAGATGGATGGAAATTTTAAGTGACTACGACTGTGATATTCAGTATCACGAAGGAAAGGCGAATGTAGTTGCAGATGCCTTAAGTCGTAAGTATTATGAGAAACAACGAAGGGTTCGTGCTCTCAGATTAAATCTACAAATAGATTTAATGGAACAATTGAAGAAAGTTCAAACTACAGCAATCAAGGATGATGCTGAAAGAATGAAAGGACGAATCAAGGAATTAGAACAAGGAGCAGATGGAATTTGGAGATTCCATAAAAGTAGAATCTGGGTACCTAAGAATGGAGACTTAAGACCTAAGATTTTAGAAGAAGCTCATAAATCTAGGTACACTATGCATCCAGGAAACAATAAGATGTACCAAGATTTAAGGAAGAATTTCTGGTGGATAGGAATGAAAAGGGACATAGCCAGTTATGTTTCTAAATGTCTTACTTGCTCACAAGTTAAGGCAGAACATCAGAAACCTTCAGGATTACTACAACAATTAGAAATGCCAGTATGGAAATGGGAACTTATAACAATGGATTTTGTTACTAAGTTACCTAAAACCAGAAAAGGTAATGATGCGATTTGGGTAATTGTGGATCGATTAACCAAATCAGCCCACTTTTTACCTATGAAAGAAACCTTTAGTATGGAAAGACTGGCTAAATTGTATGTAGATGAAGTTGTATCCTTACATGGAGTTCCACTCTCCATTGTTTCGGATCGAGATAGTCGTTTTACATCCCATTTCTGGAAAAGTTTCCAGCAAGCTATGGGAACTCGACTAAACTTAAGCACTGCATATCATCCACAGACAGATGGACAAAGTGAAAGGACAATCCAAACTCTAGAGGACATGCTCCGAGCATGTGTAATAGACTTTGGTGGAAGTTGGGATGATCACTTACCGTTAATTGAATTCTCCTATAACAATAGTTATCATTCAAGCATTGATACTGCTCCATTCGAGGCACTGTATGGAAGAAAGTGCAGAACTCCCGTTTGTTGGGCAGAAATAGGAGAAAGTCAGTTATCAGGACCTGAAATAGTGCAAGAAACAACTGATAAGATTACTCAAATCAAGGAAAGGCTGAAGACTGCTCGAGATCGCCAGAAAAGTTATGCAGACAATAGAAGCAAGCCGTTAGAATTCCAAGTTGGAGACCGAGTAATGTTGAAAGTTTCTCCTTGGAAAGGAGTAGTCAGATTTGGAAAGAAAGGAAAGCTAAGTCCCAGGTACGTAGGACCATTTTCAGTGATCCAACGTATAGGACCAGTAGCTTATCGTTTACAATTACCAGAAAAATTATCTGGAGTACATAATGTATTTCATGTATCCAATCTCAAGAAATGCTTATCAGATGAATCTCTGGTAGTACCTCTTCGAGATATAGAGGTAAACGAAAAGTTGAAATTTGTTGAGAAACCTATTCAAATTGAGGATCGAAAGATCAAATTTCTCAAGCACAAACGACTAGTTTTAGTCAAAGTAAAGTGGGATTCAAAGAGAGGAGCTGAATACACTTGGGAACTGGAGACAGAAATGAAGAAAAAGTATCCACACTTGTTCCAGTAAATCTCGAGGACGAGATTTTTCTTAAGGTGGGGAGAATGTAACAACTCTCATCAAAAGTCATACTTATTATATTAATTAGTCTACAAGGAAACCCTAATTGAGAGACCCAAGTGATTCTGAACAAACCCTGAAATTTTCATAATTTTCAGAATCAGGATTAGGGCCCCTAAAACTCAAGGGGGGTAAAACCTAGTTGATAATTATCTTCAAAATTCGTTGTCAAGTTACTGAATTTCGAAAATTTTAACTCAGCAAAGCTAGTTTCAGTCGTGGCTACCCTATAGCCTATTTTGATTCCATACGGACCGCAACACTCTCAACCTTACGGTCCGTATGGTGCTCTACGGACCTCAACGTTGACAAGCTTACGGTCCGTAAGCTAGAAAAATTTTACCTATAAATAGCAGACATTGGCATTCGTTTCCTGAACATTTTACGTCGACCAAATTCTCACAAATACACTGCTTACGTTCTGTTATTCCGAAATTATACCCCCGGGTATCGAAATTCTGCTACAAAACAGGGTATTAGCACAATCGCTACTACGATTCAATTATCCGACGATCAAGATATCCAATGCATGTTTAAATGCCGCCCACATTAGGGTTATACTTTATCGTTCGTCATTAATTTGACGGATTGTCGTTAATTCGATAGGTAAAGTATTATACTTTATCGTTCGTTGTTAATTCAACGGATCATCGTTAATTCGATGGGTAAAGTATTATACATTGTCATTCATTGTTAATTCAATGGATCATCGTTAATTCGATGGACAAAGTATTGCATTTTGACATTCATTGTGATAATTTGATCTCGTAAATTATCGTAATTGCTGGATTGATTACTAACCCAGTTTTGTGTGCATTATCTATATTAGGTTAACAAGGCTAAATCATAGATTAGACTCTGATCATATTAAATCAGCAATGTGAGTCATTCTCTCTTTTTATCAAATCTATTTACAAAATCATGTTTTATTTAAAGTTATAATTACGGGGATTAAGTCTTTGTAATCACCAAGTTACAGCCGGTATGTGGGGTTTTGTATACATTACTTGATAATCGTCACCATTGGGGCAGCCAGTGGGGGATATGACCATAGTCACAGACACCATTGGACGAATGGGCCAATGGGTCGAGTGGCAAGTACCGTGGGTAATTGGCTTGATATCAGAAACATTGTAATCGCTCTTAATACTGTATATTATAACAAAGGTGTCATTTTAGTAAATAGAATGATTCACTCAGTATTTCCCGCTGACAAAACCTTTTTCAAACATGTTTCAGGTGATCTGTTGTAATTCAGGAAAAGTACTGGGAAGCATTTCAAGCTTACTGATAGTGGCTCAATATAAAATAAATAAATGCTTTTGTAATATCACGATTTATAGTAAAAACATACTATTGTAAATTATCGGGGTTTTATCCCGAATTGTGAAATAAAATAATCGGGGAAAAAGTTTTAGCTTTAAGCGATCCTGTTTCCGCTGTTAAACTCAAATTAAATCAATACCGCAGTATTTTCTGCCGCGGCTCCTGAAACGGGTCAAACCGGGTCGAGGGTCGTGACACTGTCTGCTGTAACAGGTATGAATTCATGTTTTCTTTATGTTTAGAACATAACTGAACCAACACCATGGTCTTACTAAACCGGGTTAAACGATGATCCGAGCTACCACATCATAGATCGGGCCTAAATAATCACAACTTTCAATTACTACCACATTTACACAACATATAAGCTATTAACCACCATTTTAAGTGTTTTTAGTAGACTTTAAAGCATCAACTTGTAAGATTTCGAGTTTTAACCGATAAAAATCCTTTTAACCCCCTTAGAATAGTTCAAATACGAGTTTTAAGTATTATACCTCTAGCTCAAGGCTAGGGAAGGATCTTGACGAAAATGGCGTGGATAAAAGCAAAGTAGAGAGGTCCTTCGCGTTCCGCTTGCTCCAAGACTCCTAGTATACGACCCTCGATACTTGTATGGACTTGGAATGTGATGAACAAGAACCGAAAAATTGATGGATGGATAGGGGATGTTCGGCCGAAAGCTTGAAGGGAGAGAGAGAGAGTTGTGAAATGTTGTGTTGAGTTTGGATGATTATGTGTGTAATGGTTCTAACTTATAGACTAACTTCATGTGTATTAACCAAAGGAAATTATGTCTAGTTGATATTAAGCATACTAGATTAAACAAATCAATGAGGTACAAGTGTGTCCCCTAAGGGACGGTTTCGGTTCAAGGGGGGGGGGTCCTTGGTTCGAAATCAACTAGATAGTTAGGACCTAGTTAGGTTAACTAAGTTAAGTTTAGAGATTAACTTGGTTAGTTGTGTGTCACGCGTTTCAAAGGGTGTTAGGGTAATCAGGGACCCTAACTGGCTCAGAAAAAGATAAATAGTGAAAATAACAATATTTTCATGTTCTGGGTAAAGTCCGGTTGTTTGGTTGGATAGTAATCCGTTAAAGCGTTACTAAAGCTTTAAAGTGTCGTTAATACTCTTTTTGGTGACACAGCTTATTCCTGACACTTTGGAAAGTGTCTAGTGTTATTTTTCTCATGTTTTGGCACTTTATTAGTTAGCTAAAAGCTGAATTATTATGTAAAGTGCTGAATTTTGTACTTAGAGTACGTTTTAGGCACATCCAGTCATTGTAACTTATTCCTAGAGACGCAGTTCTACAACCCTTGTATCCCTACACTCACCATTAGTGTAGCAATTATCTCAGGCTCTTACAGGCCTTAGAGGCAGTGTCTGCCTGATGCTGGCTTTATCAGCATGTTCAATAGGTTATCCGCTATTGTGCTACTGTGCTTTTTGTGCATCATGTTTGTCACTAAGGTTCAGTATGTAAATAATGTAGTGACGATAATTAAAGTATGATGCAAGTAAGTACATGTATCAGATATCAAGTAGCAGTTCATCAGCTAGTTCAAACAAGCACAGTAATTAAGCAGTAATTAATTACTAATTAAGTCGTACGGATACCTGGTTTAGTGCGGGTTGTCACATGATTGGCCCCTTTCCTCGTCCTCTTCTTCGGAAGAATCTCGGCGGCATTTTGTTAATCCTGTCAATATAGCATGAGATAACAACAACAATATATAAAAATTAAAGGACAAAAAAAAAACCAAACAGGGTAGAATTTGTCCTATGTTATTTGTCTAGACTCGAAAGTTTAGATATGTGCAATTGTGTTACTGAGATTAAACACAAAAGGCTAGTGTTTAATTCACTCAGTGTTGGCTCTGATACCAACCTGTCACACCCCGGATTCCACGTGTCACCGGTGGGCCCGGTGGGGAGTATCGTGACGTGGTTGGCAACATAATAGTCAAACAACACAATATAAAAATATGCACAGCGGAAGCAAATGAAAAGATATAATTCAACCGAATTTAATATTGTAATATCATGTATCACAACAGTCGATTGTTTATCCACAGATGGATCGAAAATAAAATAGAAACAATAGTTCAACAGACTTTAGGCATCTTAAGCTTGCGAGACTTCTATTGATGCTAAGGAGAAATCCCAGCCAATTACGCTTAGTACCTGCATTAAATCTTTTTGGGAAAATACGTCAGTTTACACTGGTAAATACTATCAACTGACTCATTTTAGAAAATGATTGAAAATTGATTTGGATGCACGTGGCATAAACATTTTATTTAACTTGGGAGAATTATTTAAATATATAATCTTGTGAACGAATTACATGTTCCTTGTGCGTTCAGTAGCCCGGATCATGTCCGGGTTAAAGATCAATAGACACACCACATTATTCTTTTGTGCACTGACGGGTGTAGGCCTACACCCCGCGCTTAAGTCGTGGCCATTTCGTAAAATGATGCCAAGGATATCCGGGACATGGTCATTAACCCCCCAAAGGCTTTAAGTAACAAGACTGTTTAAACGAGCCGATCAAATTATTCAATTAACCACCCAACGATGGAAGATTTGATGCCCGATCAAGCGGTATTCTATATACCGTAACCCAAGCCCGTATTGGGAAAATAAGTTAAAAGTATTTACCTGAGCAATGTAATAATCAAAATAAGCAAATGCAAGTAGCTTTTACTGGTACTCCTAATCTGGAACGAAGGTTTATAATAACCTATTAGAATCCTAACGGGTCTTTAGTTAAGCTTAAGCTTAGACCGGTTAGTTTCAAAGACACGGTTCATACGAACGAATAAGCGAAGACCAGATAGGATGTGATTTAGACCCGACAAGTTCAGAGACTTGTTTAATATGGGTATTTCATACACATTCTGTATTTTGAGATAAAACCGATAAGGTTTGACCCGTTTCGGCTAATTTATGTAAACTAGTTACATAAACCGAGCCGAACGCGTAATAAGCGTAACGGGTAGTAATGAGAGTCATTTACAGGTTTCCTAAGTTAATATGCTCCAATATGTTGTGACATCAGTAAGATGTCATTTATTATGCCCGAAATGAATTTAAACACAAACTATGCCCCGTAAGGGTAGTTTGGTCATTTATAAGGTGATAAAAGAGTTTAAGTAGTATCCTGAGTTACAGGTCTGATGTAATCAGCAAATATAATCAATTTGCTAAGTTATATCAGTAGGGTAAAATATATATGTGAAATTTATCAATTATAACCAATCTATGCACCGTAGCGGCATTTTGGTAATTTCACATAAGCCGTAAAGCTCAAAACTGAAGTCTGAGTTAAACAACTTTTGCTTACTGTTAAAATATTATAATTTGCCTCAAATATCAGTAGGCATCACCCTTTGTATGTTTAAAATAGTTTTAGTACATACCATGCGTTAAAACGCTTAAAAAGGCGATTAGAAGCCGTTTCCGGGTTCTATATAGAAATCTGATATTTTTATTATCCCAGAGGGTTTAAAATAATTTATTTATCATTTAGAATCAGTAGCAAAAGGTTTGGAGTCGTTTAGATATGTAAAACTCATTTTATGGCCCGTAAGGGCAAAACCGACAATTACCGGATTAAGCCTACGACTATGAGTTATGCTCAGCCTAGAATTAATTAAAAATCTTCAAAAATACCAAAATAATATATTACATCAGTGGGTAATAAGTTTGATATCAAAAAGTAGGCTTAACTAGACTATACGCTAATTACGCCATTTAATTAACATAAAGCTTTCATTTTGCGCTAATGAGCATAACTCTCAATCTACACCACCAATTGATCTCAAATTTTGGGTACAAGTATATATCTCAGTAACAAAGGTTTCTACTCTTTTACATTTTCAAAAATCACGTTTTAAGGTGAAAAGGGCATAATGGTCAACATATGAGCAATTAACGGAATCATGCATATTAATTGGTTAACTAATGAACCAAGGTGTATAATCACAGAGGGTTATACTAGCATGTAACCTAGTCCAATTAAATCTCTGAGGCATTTCTAAAACATGCCTAAACGTTTCAAAACTGAAAGTCAAAGCAAAAGTCAAACTATGCGACTTTCGGTTCCGAACCGGGTCTTTACAGAGAATTGTCGGGTTGAACATGTTTAGACATGTTCTTACACTTATTACCAAGTTATATTAATGATCAAACAGGTTGTATGTGTTCTACATTGCTAATTATGCATAAATTAGAATTTAAGTATCCTGTTGACTTTTTATTATCAAGTTTGACCCGACATTTGACATAGTTAAAGTGGGAATCAGGGGGAACCCTTTTGAGGGTTTATTACCCACATAATTACCAACTTATAACTACTTTCACTTCGACTAATCACTGGACTAACAATGATTAATCATTAAGTCAACCGTTAATTACGACGGTTTGACTTTTAAGCTAAAACTTAATTAAGAAAGGTTAAGTAAACTTACAAGAGTCCTATGCACGAATTATGACCACTTGAGTCTGCTTTGGAGCTCCAAGAATGATCAGAAGTGCAAGAGAATGGTGTGAAGAACTTGTTGCAACAAGGGTCCTTTATATAGTGGTTTAATCACCACAAAATGTTGACACACAAGTCTACCACTGACCATAACTCACTAACAAGTGTCCCTAAGTGTTTAGGGAGTGCCTAGGGGTCGTCCAAGATGGGGAAATTCGGTTAAAGGTCGATTGCAAGGGCCATGGCAGACAAGGAACCAAGAAAATCGCATCAGAGGGGCCTAGGCGTGACGCGAAGGACCCCCCCTGGGACTCGCGTCGCGCGACACCTTGTCTGACTCAAATCCAACTTTAGATTTTTATGTTTTGATCCTTGCCCCTTCAAACTTTGCTTAGACTTCCTTTCTTGCATTATGAACCCTCATAAATGACATATAAGGGCTCCAAGGCATATACCCATTTTGTTTAGCCCTCGGTTAACTTTATTGTCACCCTAAAAGTCCTAAACTTCAACGTTGACGCTTTTAACCCTTCGTACACGAATTTGATCATAACTTTCTCATACGATAACGAAACTTTACGAAATTTATATCGTGCATTCTAGTGAGCATAATTAACCGTTACAAAGCTTCGGGTTTGTCAAAAGGTCACTCAGAGGTATATCTTAAACATGTTGACACATTTAACCCCTGTAGTTTGTAATCTCTCACTTTCTTTTATATTTAGCTTCGTATGATCCATGATTTATTCGTTTGAAGGTACGAGCATCATGTAGGGTTAATGTACAATATAATTATTCACCGTTGACATTTAGAACTCGTATATTCACATACTTTTCATGACTGTCAACTTTAATCCTTTTATAATATTCTTTCACACGTTTAAACATATTACACGTGTCAACACATTATAGGACGTGAATTTTCGAGGTGTTACATCCTCACCCCCTTAAAATAAATCTCGACCTGATATTTACTGAAATAAATAAGGGTACTTTTCTTTCATCGTGGACTCAACCTCCCACGTATATTCGGGACCTCTACGGGCATCCCATTTGACCTTTACAATAGGTACATGCTTCCTTCGAAGCTTCTTAACCTGTCGATCTTCAATCGACAACGGTTTTTCCACAAATTTTAAGCTCTCATCTATATGCACATCTGTATGTGGTATTACCAGTGATTCGTTAGCGAAACACTTCTTCAGATTGCAGATGTGGAATACATTATGAATACCACTGAGCTCTTCAGGTAAGTTTAACTTATAGGCAACTGACCTGACACGTTCGATAACCTCGAAAGGTCCTATGTATCTCGGGCTTAGCTTGCCTTTCTTACCAAATCGCATCACTCCCTTCCAGGGTGATACTTTAAGCAACACTTTGTCGCCTACTTCGAAGTTAAAAGCTTTACGCTTTGGATCAGCGTAGCTCTTCTGCCTATCTCGGGCAGTTTTGAGACGGTCACGAATCTGGACAATCTTGTCCGTCGTCTCGAACACTATCTCCGGTCCTGATAATTGGACATCTCCAACTTCCGCCCAACAAACGGGCGTTCTACACTTTCTATTATTGTTAATAAGCCATTTTAATCGGAAAATACGAGCCTTAAAATTTCTTTTCTTAATAGTCATACAACTTGCTAATAAGCCATTTTAATCGGCTTAATTTAAATCTTTTATCTCATTCATACATAATCAAGAAAATTATATTACAAACGACTTCAAACATGTGATCACATCCCCGTATAATCCTTGGTCTTCGACTCAATCCACGTTGATTTGTTCATCATGATAATCCGATTATCTGCGGTCACCATAAATAACCAACATGTTAGTAAATGGTGACATCATATATCTTTAAATAATCACATAATAACGAACAACCACATAGCCGTCTATTATTGTAATAAGCTTCCATAGAATGTTCTTCGGATTCATTCCTTACACCGAGCCTTAAATCCTTGAGAGCCCGACACTTACGTACCTGCATTTCTAATTTCATTCTCAATAACAAAACTGTTAGCAACACATACTCTCCAACGTATTTGAAGATTCGCATTCTCACATAAATACATAACATCGAATTACTTTTATTAGATCACATCTCGCGGAAACACATCCATATATTCACCAATTTATATACATGTTCCATTCTATATATCTCGTTAACGACAATGCCTAACCTTCCCACTCTACTACTGAATATCGTCATACATGTATTCGTGTCATAACCCCTTATTCACAATTAATTGTTTTACTTATTCATGTGTAATAATAAATTCGTCCATATTTATACTTATCCGGAACCCCATAACAATCACTTATATTCAAACCAACTTAAACATTAGTTATAAGTCTTCAGCACTTACCGTAGCCTACGGTGGGCATCGTAAGCTATGGTGGTGCCCAGTTAAGCCTTCATTTTTTTAATGCCAAAACTCTCATAACTCAACCATTTCACATCCAAATCACTCAAAACTTATTTCCATTTGTCCGTAAAACATAACCTTACATTATTGGCTAAATATCTTTACCCCGGGTCCTTAATCTTTACGAGTTTCATTAACGTTACAAGACTTATGCGCATTTATTCGACCCGTTCATGCTTTTACCAACAACTCATTTGTTTAAACTCAAAAACTCACATGACATCTTTACTATAATACTATTACATTATCCGGAATTCCCGTACATGGGGTTTACGAACCCAATCCCCGGTATGCGTTAAACTTATTCGTCTTAATTGATTTTACATAAATGGAATTTATTAAGCTGTGACCCCTTCTCGGTTAGCGTACATGTAAGACATTCTACCCATTCCCGGTTATAATATCGTCGTCATTACTTATGCAAATCGTTCCGTAATGAAATAACCCACATTCTGACCCGTTTGGTTTACTTAGCGGAAACCTTCACTACTATATAACCTAACCTTATTAGACTTCGATTTTCATACTTAAATAACTATCATATAACCTTGCTTATATAAATTAAGAAGTGATTCCGGAAAATCACTTACTTAATACTACCACTTGATATCATCATCAAAAATGCATTACAACATAATTACTAACAATCATCATACAATTAATCTCTTTTCTACTAAAGGGGGAGTCCGGGAAATTACTTACCTTACGCATCCGTATTTGCGTTCGCTTCCTCATGTCCTCCTGACCCGTTAGCCCTTCATGCTTCCATCCATGTTGACATGATCCCTATACTTCCATTTCATTGCATCCACATTCTTGTTAGCATACAAAATTATACATATGAACGATCATATCAACTTACATTTCACATTCGGCTTTCATTAGTCAATTTAACAAGCATATGGTATACTCATAATTCAATACTCCCTCAACCATATAATCACTTAGTTACATTACTTTCATTAATCAATCATTCACTGACATGTACAGCTCAATTCACTGAAAATGGGTTGTTTTGGGACGTCCGTTTACTATACTTACGAGCTTGCAAAAATTACAATCTTTTTATGTGACGTGCCCCTCGGAGGGGTTATCCTTGTGTTAAATTTTTAGAGTCTAACTCTCTACCAAAAATTTATAAAAAATCATTTACTAAGCAGTTGGAGGTTTTGATAACCTCCTGAAGCTACCTACAGTAAAAATTTGAGATCATAAAACAATTCCTAAATTGAGTTATGACATTCGTAATGGGCTGCAAATTCTGCCAGAAAACGCGACCTTAACCTTCGATATGGAAAAATTCATAAAACGTTCATTTTTCGTCGAAAAAATGCAATTCCAGTTGGGTTTGAAAGGTTTTCCTGGTAGTTCATCACAAACTCAATAAATATTGGTTTCTTATAAGATTTGATCCGGTTACATCCGATTAAAGTCGGCTGTAAATTTCTGGACAGATTTAGTTTTCACCAAATCTTTTGTAAATATCTCACATTTTAATTTCACCTAGACATTTTATCGAATACCTTATGCGCATCAGTTTGAAATCAACTTAAACTCATCCTCATGAGTTTCAAATCACCTAGTGAGTGGTAACATTCAAATCCTATGATTATTTACCACATCAATCATCATTCTTCCAGTTTTCTACACCATTTAAACTTACTAATTAGTCATTATTCAACCTATATCAAGTTATTACTCCATAACCCCACCTAGGGCATAAGTTCATATCTTCATATACCAAAATTTGCAGATTTTCAACATGCATTCATCAAAATCTAAAGGTATAATCTACCAAAAGCATAATCACATTATCTATTTCATCAAATTTCATATCATACCAAGTTTCTACCTTCACCCTAAAGTGCAAGAACACAAGAATTTACATACCTTGAGTTAGTAGAGTGTTAGAAACTTGATTTCACACATAGAACAACCCCAATTTCGGATTATACAGGGGTTTTGGGACTGATTTGTCTTGAATTTGAGTTAGGGTTCAAACCCCCCTTTTTCTCCTCCTCTCTTGAACGACCTCAACACACACTTGTGTGTGTGTTTATGGTGTTTTAACATAAATGCAGAATTTTAATTTGAATTTCGAAAATTGGCAACATTAGTCCCTCAATTTTACATTTAACTTAGCTAATCATAATATGTGGTGCCCATTTTAACTAGGTTAATTTTTCCTAGTTTTTACATATAGGTAAACACCAAATAAACATGGTAATTTATCTACTAAGTTCGGGTATGTTACAACCCAACTTAGATTACGCCCCGATACCCCGGGCATTTTACAACTTTATTTCATAAAACCTTTATTTTCTTTTTCTTCCCTTTTTTTTAACATTAGATTTATTTCTTTAAATCCTAATGTTTGTCAATATACATTTACCACAATGGTAATTTATCCGCTTATCCCTAACTAATTTGGTATAATTACCAAACCCGTTTTTGGGATGTTACAAACGACCTCTACACATTGAAGACAGGAAAGTCAAGAATCTCAAACACAAGAGATTAGTTCTGATCAAAGTAAAATGAGACTCCAAGAGAGGACCAGAGTACACTTGGGAGCTTGAATCAGAAATCCAAAAGAAATATCCACACCTGTTCCAGTAGACCTCGAGGACGAGTTCTAAAACAAGGTGTGGAGGATATAATAACCCTCCTAAAATTATTTCCTACACCTATAAATTATTTAAAATGTCCATTTACGTCTTAAAATATACCCCGTATGCGAAAACCAAGCCCAAAATACCATATATAATTAAAAATAAAACAAAAACAAGAAAATAAAGTCTGTCGCGGGCCGCGACAGACTGCTCTTTGTTCTACGCGGGGCGCGACAGCCAATCAACAGGGCGAGCCCCCAGGCTGCCACGTGTCACCATCTGTTTCGAGCCTATAAGTGATGACCGGTCATAGCTAGGCCCTACAACCCTATGTCCCGGGCCGCGAAGGACTATCCTTCGGCCTACGCGGGCCGCGAAGGTGTCCGAGATCAGCACTATATATAGAGGTCGTTGGCCTCAGTTCACAATTCGTCCCAAAATCAACCTTCTCTCTCTATTTCTGAATATTTGAAGTAATATCGGGCATAATACCCCCTTAAATAACGAAGTTCTGCCTCGTTGTAGGTATCATAACCCCCGGTTACGTATTAGATACGCTGCCCGATTGATCCAGGGTTCCGTAACGGCTGTCGTGGTTATGCCCGACGTAGTCGTTGGAATGTCGTCTCGGGGAGGGTATTACTAATGTAAATATTGGGTTATTATACTAACGCGTGTGCATTTGTGTAATTAGTAGATAATCACCATGAAATCCTTAAGGAAAACTCTAAGACAGCAATGTGAGTAATCCTTCTTTTTGTATAAACCTTTTTGTGAGTAATCCTTTTTTTTGTATAAACATTTTTGTGAGTAATCTCATTTTTGCAAACTGTTTTTACAAAACCTCATATGATTAACATTATATTAAACAGTGATTGAGTATTTGTATTCTACAATTATCGTCGGTATGTTGGGGTTTTGTATACAAAATTTGTTGCTACATTGTGAGTAGTAACATGACCACAAGTCGGGTTGACAGTACCGTGGGTGGTAATTAAAGTAGATGGAAACAAATGTAATTGCGCGACCGCCCTCAATGCTTTAGACTGATAAAACCTGTTTTGATTAAACTGTGATTCACTCACCAGTATTTTCCACTGACAAAATGTTTTTAAACGCGTTTCAGGTAACAAAATGTGAAAAGCCAAATAGAAGCTAGCTGGACAGCACTGAACGATTGGAAAAGTGGCTATAAAGTTACATAAAATAAAGAGATGTTTTATTTAAATAAAATAGGGTTTATCCCTATAAAAATGTGTGTACTTGAAACTTGGGATTTTCCCATGTATTTAATATTATAAAAGCGTGGTATTTTACTCTGATAAAATATTTCCTAACTACGATCCTGATGTAATTTCCGCTGCCAAAATGATAAACACCGATACCACTGAAACTGGCCGCGGCCGCCCGTTCACAGGTAAATAGGGGATGGGGGTTGTGACACCTATGGAAACTCATATCTTTTAGCATAATGAATAACTTGATTATTATATCGTTCAACTTCTAATCATTTTTGTCATCTTTGCATTTGAAACCATGAACTTAAAAATCAAGTTTGTAACCATTCATAATTTGACTAAGATAAGACCCAACAAAGACTTTTATTTGAAGAAGAAAACAAAATTATAATTATTTAAAATAAGTATAGCTGATATTTTGAATCTTTTGTTAGGTAACACACTCCAATTTAGGGGTTTATAAAGTAAAGCAACAACCTAATAATATAATATAATTAACTAAAGAAAAAATAGGTATTATATTCATGCAATATATTTTAACTTTTCTTTAATAAAGTTAGACAAAAATTATAGAAACAAACTTGACCTAAGTTTGATGATAACTTGTATATTTATGGTGGGATTTCAATTACAAAACTATATTTATTATTATTTTTAATGGCAAATTTGGATCACTGACGGATCACTGGAGTATTATCATGCCACTAGTAGAAGTGTAGAACCATCTGATCATATCCATCTCCACTAGGCAATGCCTATACACCAATCAAGAGGAAACCCAATAAATATGGGAAAACCTCCTTGTGGAATCGAATCCATGACCTATTAGTCTCAAAGTCTTATCCCACCTCAAGATGACACTAAGCTATAAAGTCATGGGCTATATTTATTGTTATTACTTCAAAAGAAATAAACATAATAGTTTAAGAATGTTTGATTGGTGATCCCAAAAAAATGATTAAAATCTGAGATGGAAACCAATCAACTTTATTCTTTAGGTGAATTTTCCACATAAGTTTGGTCCCGGGTGACTTTATTGTATCAAATGGGATAACTACTTGTATCAATTTGTCAGCACTCTTTATCTAAAATATAGGCATATAACTACGATGTCTTTTCCATAAGAATTCATCCACTCGATAAATGGTTCGAATATGACAATGTGGGTCCATGACAATCGTACACGTTTCATTTGGAAAAATTAAAGAATTAGAATCCGAATAATTTTGTTTTGAAACACCGTGTTTGATAGACAGCTAGTCATGGCCTACTCCCACTAACGTCCTTTTTTGTGTGCTATATTCGGCTTGGCTTTAATACGTGTATTGCGGCATGCCAAGTGTGGAAAACCTAGTAATTTTTGGTATGCTAATGTTGTTTCATTCACACATGTTCTAGTCTTTTAACATCATATGTGAGATGTAGAACAATTCAACGAGTCATATTGGTTCTATATTCAATGTTTTAAAAACCGGTTTTTAAATCAAACCGGATTAGGCTAGAAAATGGTTCAACCGGTTGAACCAGTTTGTACCGAGCGGTTCAACCGGGTTGACTAGCTAACTCTATAATTTCATAAATTACAACATCAACTCAAAAGTTAATCCAAAAAATGCATGATTACATATTAAAAGATGATCCAAAAGTAAATCCATACTAAAAAATAATCCAAAAGATAATCGAAAATAATTCAGTTTTCCAACAAGCTCTTTTAAATGTAAGTGTACGATATGTTTAAGCCATTTGAGTGTTGAATACATCAACTATTTCGTTTCATACAATATTAAATAAGAACTTTTAGTTACGAATAATCATAATATATAAAAATTACATAAGATAAGTAACATATATAATAAAATAAGTAACAACCCAAACTAAAATAACCCTGGGTCGGTGCCGGTATTACATTTCAAACCGGTATACCGGATTTTACCGCCGGCACAAACCTTATGCCGTTTCACTTATTTACCGGGGTGTTTCGTACCGGATTTATATCTGAAAACGGTAATACCGGTATAACCGGCCGGTATTTACCGGTTTTTAAAACATTGGTTCTATTAGTTGTTGAACAAGTATACTTGTCTTATAAAAGCCTTTTTATCCAATAATATTTAAAAGGGGTATTAGATTTAAATAACCATAACTTTCACCAATTGGCCGATAGCACTCAAAACTTTCGATTTGTACCACACCACTCCCAACTTTCAACTTATTGGCTGATAATACTCTCAAACTAAGTGAATTTTAACCCAGTTAGGTTTTTGCTTATGTGGCACTTGTGTGTTGACGTGGTATCTAGCTTGGTTTTTTTTATGACATGTGGCACTGGTTTGATGACGTGGCAACTTATGTCAGCAAAATGGGTTAGTGTTTGGTTAGTTTGGGAGTGCTATCAGCCAATAAGTTGAAAGTTGGGAGTGGTTTGATACAAATCGAAAGTTGAGAATACTATCGGCCAATTCGTGAAAGTTAAGGTTATTTAAATCCAATATCCCTATTTAAAATGCATATTTCTTTTATACGTTACGGAATTTATCAACCAATAAATTTTATTCCTTACAACTTCAAGGGGATACCCAAATACGTCACGTACCTTTTTGTGTAATCATATACGAACATATAAATACACTCGGTATAACCACGCCCACCACACCGCCCCTAATGCCTAACCACGCCCACCACACCGCCCCTAGGCGTTTTCTTTCAAAAAAATGGCTTGGGCGTTTCATTTAAAATGCATGTTGATCAAAAACTTAATTGAATGGGCCAATAGAAAATTAGAAAATAGAAATGGGAATGATTGACTGAGGGTTATGGGGCATTATACCACTGCATCCTCTTTTCACTTCAAATTCCATAATGCTCCATGTGCCGTATGTCAATTCATACCTAAGGCCTAAGGGTAGAGCATTTGTTTCATTCACCACTATACATGTTCTTATAGTAAGTTATTGGTAGCTTCTCCTAAGTGGACCAAAATTGTTATTCCGCTTTCTAGACACCATAACATTTTTAGTAGAACCCAAATCTAGTTGGGAATTATACCCAAAATAGATATTTTAATGAAAAAACGTGTTAGCTTCAGGAAGTCAGCATAACGAAAATAGGAACTTGCAAATTGATGATTTCTTTTAGAAAACATATATTTTAATATGCAAATCTCGTATATAGCATGTGCATTATGCAAATTGATGATTTCTTTTAGAAAGCATATAATTTTAATATTCAAATCTCGTATATAGCATGTGCATTATATGTAATCATATGTTTGAGATAGATATAAAATTATAAATATAATAACGATAAGGGAGGGTTATCTTGAGAATGCTAAATATTGCGAGAACCGTGAGAACGAATGAAAAAACCAATCAAAACCAATTTTTTTAATACAAACCTCATTGTAATTAAGATACAACATCAAAAAAAGAATTTACAACATCAAATAATTCATTTTTTCTTTCAAAATAACTCTTTTTAGATTTTTTACACATGTGTAAATATAACAGATTTACACATATGACAAACTTGCACATGTGTAAATTTTCTTTATTTACGAATTCACGTAAATTTAAACGTGTAAATTAAATTTCTAACGTTGTATTCGAATAATAATGATAAGTGTAGAAAAAAATTGAATTTGAATTGTTTTTTGACTAAGTTCTCGCTGTTTTTTTCATTTGTTCTCACGGTTCTCACAATATTTAGCGTTCTCATTTAAACCTCCCCCATAATGATAAACTGTTCAAAGAAAAATGAACCGTGAGAAAGAAAATAAAATTATAGTGGATTTGAAAATTAAACACCTTCAAATCCAAAGAGATAAACTTCTAGTGGGTTTGATGCTCATGAACCTCAAATTCAGATCACTGAATCTCATATGGTTAATAAATTTATAAAATACTTACCATGAAAGAGTTTATAAATAAATGAGTTATTGTGACTACTATAAATATATGCCATTTACTATTGTATAAATAAATTGAGAAATTTTGGGGTTAGACACTTAGGCTTTGGCCTAATGGTCAAGAGGAATTACCTCTTGTGAGGAAAATAAGGAAATAAGGTTAAATCCTTGTAAGGTGTATATTTAGAAGGGGGGGGGGGGGGGGGGTAAAAAAAAAGATTGATAAAGCCGTATAACATTTTATTTTAAAAGGGGTGCGTAGGTTAGTGTTACGGCGTACGCCGTACTTGGGACCTCCCCTGGCCAACGCCAATGTACACGCCGATGTGTGTCTTCATTTGGTTTTCAGATAGTACTACTATTGTGTTTATTAAATGTACACTTTCAAATGAAATTGCTTAAAAACACGAAAGCTAATGATAAAGTCTCTAGGGAAATTGAACTTAATTTATTTGTTAAATCATTTTATTTTAATATATAAATACTTATCGTTTTAGATCATGTTATGGTTTTGAGTACTACCCCACTTTTGAATGTAAACAGTGTTTGTATAAATCTTATTTACCGTTTTACAAATATATATTAAAAATCTATGACCAAACTATATATCACTAGTAAACAGTGTTTGGACTACCCCACTACACGTTTAGATCACCATTCTCACTAGCAAGCCAACCATATATCATACATTAGGATTTTTATGACCGTCCCACTTTATATTATATATATATATATATATATATATATATATATATATATAGGGGAGGGTTATCTTGAGAACGCTAAATATTGCGAGAACCGTGAGAACGAATGAAAAAACCAATCAAAACCAATTTTTTTAATACAAACCTCATTGTAATTAAGATACAACATCAAGAAAAGAATTTACAACATCAAACAATTCATTTCTTCTTTCAAAATCACTCTTTTTAGCTTTTTTACACATGTGTAAACATAACAGATTTACACATGTGTAAATGGCAAACTTACACATGTGTAAATTTTCTTTATTTACGAATTCGCTTAAATTTAAACGTGTAAATTTAATTTCTAACATTGTATTCGAATAATAATGATAAGTGTAAAAAGAAATTTTGAATTTGAATTGTTTTTGACCAAGTTCTCGTGGTTTTTTCATTTGTTCTCACGGTTCTCGCGATATTTAGCGTTCTCATTTAAACCCTCCCCTATATATATATATATATATAGGGTGGGGATCAAGAGTGAACATTGTTATTTTGTGAACAAAAACGAACAGATCCTAGCCGTTGGATGAGGAGACCATGATCTAGGTTTTAAAGAATTTTTTTAATTAATAAAAATCTAAAACCTGATTTAAAATAACTGCCGAAGGGCAGTATCGTAATTATTTGTTCTTAAAAATTATGCTTAGTTACAAGAAAAAATAACCGCCCCATTCATCATGGAAAAATAACCGCCTCCATATTTTCAAGAAATACACATGTGTATTTAAGTTAATATATTAATGTTGATAAGTAAACAAATATGTACATATGTGTATAAACAACAAACATTCATTTAAACAACCACCATACACTTTTTTATAAAGTCATTGAACATCAACTATAAGAATATACACACGTGTATAAAAACTAATTGCTTAGCGAACAACAATAATACACATGTGTATACAAAACAAACAGTCACTTAACAATAACTATACACATGTGTATTAAAACAAATATTCACCAAACAACTACTAGATCTATACAAAAAGAATTAAAATTTATTTACAATTAAAAAATAAAAAGCGTATGAAAATTGGAAACTTGAAACGGTTACCTAACATGGTAAGTGATTAATCAATTTTAATATTTGTTTGCAATTAAAAAAACTAAATTAAATGAAAATACAAAAAGAATTAAAATTTATTTACATTTAAAAAATAAAAAGCGTATGAAATTTGGAAACTTGAAACGGTTATTAATCAATTTTAATATTTGTTTGCAATTAAAAAAACTAAATTAAATGAAAATACAAAACAGTTACCTAAGATGGTAACTGCTTTTAAATAATTAATTTTAAAATTTGTTTACAATTAAAAAATTATGTTAAATGACAATCCTACCCTTATATTTAGTGAAGAAGATCTATGGCCAGGATTTGTTCGTTTTGTTCACAAATAAGAAAGTGTTCACAAATGAACCTAACCCTATATATATATATATATATATAATATGTAACGTGTGTGTTCGTGATTAAATCAGTAAATGTTGAACTAATAAAAGGTCCGAATCAGTAAGTACTGAACTAATAAGATGTCTGAACCATTAAAAGTCAATATAATATATAACTGTTTAGATTCAAATGTCTAATTCAAACAAGAGGTCTAAACCATTTAGACTCAGTATAATGCTTAACCATTCAGACTCGTTATAATGGTTAACCATTCAAAAGCAAATGTCTGAACCATTCAGACATTTGCTCACAAAACAAACAATCTAAACCATTAATTTATAAACCAGTAAATAGTCAGAACCATTAGGAACCGAAACAAACAGCCCGTAACTGTCATCGAACTAACGTATAAAATGCAATTTAGTCCGTATCCACATAAACAAATTCTTATACACGAGTAAAGGCAGATACACGATTGTGAAGTCACGCAACTCACAAATAATCCACGTGACTTTTTCTAGCCAAAATTCAAGACCTTGCATAATATAAACATGACCGAAACTGAAGAAAATGAATAATATTCGGCTGCTAAGAAGAAAAAAACAAAACAATTACCAGTCTGAACCGAACCGGACCCAAAAGCAACTTTTGAAAGTACACATACCAAACCTTGATGGCCGACTCCTATTCGTTGTGCCGATTATTCTTAAAAAAAAAAAAAGCCATGTCTATTCACACACACATGTAGTCTATCCATACACCCCCCAGTGTCGAGCTGTGGCCAGAGCGTGGCGTTTTGGTCCGGTTAACCAGACAAAGACTGACGGGTGTCTGACGGGTCTGTTGACCGGACCAAAACGCCGAGCTTTGGCCGCGTTCTGGTCCTGTCAACCAGACAAAGACTGACACCCGGCCAGTCTTTTGGCTGGTTGACAGGACCAGAACGCGGCCAAAGCTCGGCGTTTTGGTCAGGTCAACAGACCCGTCAGAAACCCGTCAGTCTTTTGTCTGGTTGACCGGACCAAAACGCCGCGCTCTGGCCACAGCTCGACACTGAGGGGTGTGTAAATAGACAAAGGGGTAGGTGGGGTGTGTAAATAGAAAGAGCCAAAAAAAAAACATAAAACATTAATCGAGTCAAAATATCGTGAGAGAAGTCGAACATAACTACACAAGTACAGCCGTCGGGGATTGCGTTCCACGCGGCAAGAGTCAGCGACTGTGGGACCCACACGCACACAGTTTATGCAAGAACACGGATTCACTTATCACCGTTTTTTTTTTTTCGTTTTGTTTATTTCAACCAATCACTTTTTGACATATTGCAACTTGTTAGTCAATTAATCCGATTTTTTTAATGGATAACGGTGTTAGTTAATTTAAATTATTTAATAGATAATGATATGGTTCGTAATTTCGTATAGATAAATATTTACGTGTAATTCATGTATGGTTATCACTATTCTCACACCTTAAAGGAATCTTATTTTTACATCTCAACATCTGTATCACCCGTATAAAGTTATACGATCCAATATTTGTCATGTTAGATTAATATATGGGCCATATAACACTATACGACCCGTATAGAGGATGTGAAAATAAGATTTTGAGGTATGACTTTATTAACACCCTTTATGTATATATATGACTAGTAGGGTGCCCGCGCGATGCGGCGAGGGCGACACTTTGCATTATGACACTCGGTTCTGGTAGTTTTCTTATTCGTATAATATTTATGATAACATTATTGTGGTGGATATATGTAATAATGTTACAAATATGTAAAATTTTATTTTTTATAAAAATTAATAATCAAAAGACAAAAAATATATTTTTTTATAAAAATGAATAATCAAAAGACAAAAAATAAAAGATAAGTTGTTACAATTGTAAAGTATGTTTATTTTATTGGTTAAATTATAAAGTATAATTTTATTCTTTAAAGTTCATAACTTTTTTTTAAATATCCACATAGTACTCACCCAATAAACTTTAAGTTTAAAATTTTTGTTTTTTTATAAAAATTATAAATAGTATTTGACTCGTAAGTACCTTTTAGACCTTAAACTTAAATTGTTAAATTTCGTTTTTTACACATATAAAAAAATTATATTTTTATAAAATTTCAAGAACTGTTTTTATAAAAAAAAAAATGTTAAGAGTTTATATCTTTAATAACTTTATATCATACTAAGTTCAGATTTTTAGTTCCTAACTAATCTTATCTATATGAGTCTACTTTTAACTTATAATCCCTAAAAATATGTAACACAATCTACTATGTATCTGGTCAAGTTGGTAAAGAATTCTTTTGAAACTAACTAATAATATCCATAACAATATAGTTGAACTTATAATTCCTAAAAATTTGCAACACAATTAGTATTTATCTAGTAAAGATTGTAAATTCTATAGTATTTTATTTATATTACATGTTACAAAAAATGTTTATAAAAGAATTATTTTTTTATAAAAAGAAAATGTCTTAGATTGTTACTTTGTGTAAACCACAGATACTAACTATGTAATTAACTCGTAAATTTATTTTGTTGGTTAAATGATAAAGTTTATAATTTTATTCTTTAAAGTTCATAACTTTTTTTAAATATACACATGGTACTCATCCAATAGACTTTTTAAGTTTAAAATTTTTGTTTTTATAAAAAAATAATAGTTGACTCGTAAGTACGTTTTACACCTTTAACTTTAATTGTTAAATTTCTTTTATATATATATATATATAATTTATATTTATATTTTTATAAAATTTTAAAAACATCTTTTATAAAAAAAAATAGGATGTTAAAAGTTTATATCTTTATTAACTTTATATCATAGTAAGTTCAGTTTTTTTGTTTAGCTTAAAAGTTTATTACTTTATTATTTTTTAATTAAGACATACAAATTATTAGATTAATATCCAAGAATAACTACAATATTTTTTAATTTCAGCTTGACTATATCTAACTGCAATATCTATTTATTGCAACTTTAGGATATTAACTGATATAAGTTCAGTTGACTTATAAATTAAGAATACTAACTTTATTTTGAACTTTATTAATATGGTCAATAACTGTATTATATTAACACCAAAAATAAAATTCAAATATAATAAACTTTATTCATACGTCTAAATCAAATATAACAAAAGAAAATGAAAAAAAAACTATAAAAACACTTGATATATTCCATATTAGACTGCATGAAATTTATTATGCTTCTGAATTGACACTCGAGGTATTTTTAATCGGGTTTTCTGGTTTGTGCTTGAATCGGAAGTATCTTCTAATTCCCTTTCTTTGTCATTGTCCTCAGAATCGTCTAAATTAATAACCTCACTCCATTTTCATTCAGAGAGTCTCTTGGATCTTCTCCTTTGAGTGTCAAACTTCAAATCCTTAAAAAGGACAAAAATTGAAAACAAAAGTTAAAAAGGGATTAAATAAACTTTAAAATTACCTCTTCACTAAATTTACGTTGAAGATTAGACTTGTATGGAATAAACATTGCACATAAGAAATAATATCAACACTTTTATCACCATCATCCTGCAATAAAACACGCATATAATAACATAATGAACATGTTGATATGAAAGATATACGCAAAAATAATACTTAAAAACCAGCAAAATCAATAACTTAGAAGCTTGTTCGACAACTGGGTTGTTTAAATTGACATGTTCATCATGCAACTGAATCTGAAAAATCAAATAAGATAACATTTACATAAAAGTAAATAAAAGAAAACAATTATTCACAGCTGCGATATAATAGAACTGACATTAGAATTTTCAATCTCGCATGCTTGATTTTTCGCAACAATTGAATTCAGAACCGGATCTATTTTTTAACTTTGTTTAGCAATAGATATAGGGGTGTCCTGCTATATATTTATAGTAGTAACAATAGAAGTGCATTAGGGTTTAATTTTAGAGTTGTCACCCCTTTATTTAGGAAGTTTGTTGCGGTTAGTTTTAAATTGTTATAAGATATATCTAAGTATAAATATTAGGCTGTTTTAATAAAATAAAATGTGACGTATAATATCTTCATTTTATGTTCCGGTACTTTTAATTCTTTTTGTTTTTGCTTGAGTAGATGGAGCCCAACTTTGTAGATTAGGCGCATTAGATTATAAGTATTAATTACTTGTACGTTAAAGCATTATCGACCTGTACATTTTAATCCATGCGTTGATATTGAACAAAACAACTATCGAAACGTCGACAAAAATGTGTAGGACGTCATGCTATCTTTGGATTTTTTTTAAACAGTATAGTTTATAAGATATGTCAAGAATATGTAAAAAAATTATAAGTTAGTTGTGGAGGGGTGAAGTGTAACTAATTATCTATAATTTTGTTAAAATCTCAGGGACTTAAGTGTAATAAGTTTAGGGGCTAAAAAATAAATAGTGTTTAAAAGACTAAACTACCCTCATTTTAGGGGTCTTTCTATAAATAAATGGGGGGAAAAGTTCTTATTTTTTGTGTATCTTAAAATACCCCTCCCTCATACATTATAATATAGTATAGATTTATATATGTTAAAAAAGAAGTTATAAATATATCCGATTTATATATGTTCAAAAATAGAGTAAACTTCCGTTTTGCTCCCTGTTGTTTAGTCACTTTAATGGTTTTGCCCCAATCCTTTAAAAATAGCCATTTTACTCCCTGATTTATGAAGCCCTTCATGATTTTACTCCCCGCCCTAAACATAATACATTTTAAACGTTAAAGCCTGTCACGTGCAAAACATCTGATGGGCAATTATGTCTTTTTCCAACCCATATTAATGAATTACCTTTTAAAACCCTACCGCTTAAAATGGATGGGGTTTAGGGGCGGGGAGTAAAATCATGAATGACTTCATAGATCAGGGAGTAAAATGGCTATTTTTAATGGTTTGGGGCAAAACCGTTAAAGTGACCAAAACACAGGGAGCAAAACGAAAGTTAACTCTAAAAAATACTTATAAAAATGGTTAAATAGAAGATTGATTATATATAAAAAAATAAGATTGCCTGTAAAATAGTTTTCCATGCGTTTTTTCTTTAAAATGGTAAGCTTGCCTATAAAATAGTTTTGTTTTCCATGCTTTTTTATTTTAAAATGGTTAAATAGAAGATTATATCAAAAATAAGATTGCATGTAAAATAGTTTTCCATGTGTTATTTCTTTTTAAAATGGTTAAATAGATGATTATATCAAAAATAAGATTGCATGTAAAATAGTTTTCCATGTGTTTTTTCTTTTTAAAATGGTTAAATAGAAGAATATATCAAAAATAAGATTGCATGTAAAATAGTTTTCCGTCATGCCATCGGATATCATAAAATATATTCCAATCTTAAATTTATTTTAGCCGTAAATAATGCATCGGATATCATAAAATATATTCCAATCTTAAATTTATTTTGGCCGTAATAATTAAATTATAATGTTTAATTTATTAAAAGGCATATACTAATATGCTTTACATACTTCTAAAACAAAAAAAAAAGTATATGAAAGGCCAATATGAAAAACGACATCTATATAAACGGTATATATTCATTATATGACCAATTTATAAAAAAAAGTGAGAATTTTATATTAACTTTTACGTGATGCTTGACAATAAGTCGATGAATTTAAACATTTAAACCAAGAGGCCTGAAATACTTATGTTTAATCGGAGCTTTTGAATTAGAAGACGCCCAACCAAATAAAGATGATATTATTCGATGCTAATGGACTATACACTTCTAATACAATGAGAGTTAAAAATAGAAAAGCGAAGAAGGTTGTATTGTTGTCTTATGATCACCTTAAGTAATATATATGATGAGTTTCTTTTAGTTTTCTTTATAAAACTAGTTGTTCAATAAACGTCTCTTTATACATATAATTCTTTTTACTACTCATATCTAAAATACAAAAATACAGAGCCAACTGTCTTCTCATTTCTCAAAAAAAAAAAAAAAAAAAAGAGAGAGAACACAAAATAAAACGTGATAAATTAGAAGTTGGAACTATGTCAAAGAAAAGGACCAAGTAAGACCGATACAAACTTTGATAATATTGACGGATAGCGTCCTTTGTTTACCAAATAGAACTATGACTATTATCTGACATTATGACCTAAGAATATGACCCGATCCAATTAGGTTATACACTATCTAAACTTATCCAAGAGAATTATTAATATTTATTTTTAGAGTAAACTGTCATTTTGGTCCATGTGGTTTGGCCAGTTTTGCCACTTTAGTCAAAATCTCAAACTTATTACATCTGGGTCCCTGTGGTTTGCATTTTGTTGCCATTTTAGTCCAAAATCCAAAAAACCCCCTTTTTGACTGTTGAGAGCTGCCTATTTTGTCCTTTAGTGCATGGGTATTTTGGTCATTTATGTTTTATTTTAAAGCAATTCATTTAATAAAAAAACCCTAAAATATAAAAACCCCCAGATAATCATCATCTTCAACCTCAACCCCTGATCATCATAATGTTCAACCTCATAATGTTCAACCTCATCATCTTCAACCACCACCACCCCCCTCTCGCCGCCAAGCACCACCACCTGAAGATACAGATCTGAGTTCAAAACCTAAAATCAACAACAAAAAAACCCTTTCTCTCTCTGAAAGAACAGCAGCCGCACTTTAACAAAATTCACTCTTCTTCTTCGATGCAATACACAACAAACCTACAGTTTTGATTCAACTTTGATTTATGTTGAACACACAAACTTCAATCTTAGATTCATAAACACCACGAATTTACAACGTGCAACTTAATCATATTCAGTCGTAACAATATCAATCTGCAGCAACAAATCAAAAAAAAAAAAAAATTCTTCTTCGTTTTCTGAATTTACAACAAAAAAACGATTCTTTTACACAACAACAATATCTAGTCGACCTTATCTCAGATCTGAAACATAAATTCTTCTTCGTTTTCTGCTTCATTCTTTCACCGCCACCACCATAACCACCGCCACCACCAATCTCTCTGATCTCTAACCCCCACCACTATCTAATCCCCCTCAAACAACATCAGATCTCAAAAACAATCAAACAACATCAGATCTCATTTTCTTCTACGACAGATGAGCAACAATATTCTTTTTCCTCCTCTTTCGATTTACACTACTCTATCACAAACAATCAGATCAAAATATTTCTGATTTCGATTCAGATCTGAAACTCAAAGCATTCCTACTATCTTCTTCAACAATCTTAACCACTGTAGCGTACAATAATATGCTCTTCAACTTGGATAAATCATCAAAAACAATCAAACAACATCAGAACGATTTGTTACCTGTGATGGTTTCTTCAGGAAGAAATTGGACCGAATCTTCAACTGATCAATTTAGAGAGAGAAGAAATTGGACCGAATAAAAAACAATCAAACAACATCAGAACGATTTGTTACCTGTGATGGTTTCTTCAGGAAGAAATTGGACTGAAACAATCAGATCAAAATATTTCTTCAGGAAGAACGGAGTGGTGCTCAGGTGGGACGACACCGGATTATGATGATCGATTTAGGTCTCAGTTAACTGATCGATTTAGAGAGAGAAGAGAGAGAGTCAGTTAGGGTTTTATGATGATGATGATGATTTATTTGGGGATGATGTTAATTAAGAAAATGTAAAATGAAAAGCAAAATGACCAAAATGCCCCTGAACTAAAAGACAAAATATGAGGTTGCAATAGTAAAAAAATGGGGTTTTTAAATTTTGGACTAAAATGGCAACAAAATGCAAACCACAGGGACCCAGATGTAATAAGTTTGAGATTTGGACTAAAATGGCAAAAATGGCCAAACCACAGGGACCAAAATGGCAGTTTACTCTTATTTTTTTATAAATACTAAGAATAGGAGCGTAAACGAGTCCAGTCGAGGTCCAACTCGGATTATATATAACTTTATAAGCTCGAGCTCGGCCTGCACATTCGTTTATTCTTTTAGTTATCTTTATTCTTTGTAATTATATTTATGTACTCTTTAAAATATTGTTTACATATAATATAGTTACATATAAAAGTAGAGTAAACTGCCATTTTGGTCCCTGTGGTTTGGCCAGTTTTGCCACTTTAGTCCAAATCTCAAACTTATTACATCTGGGTCCCTGTGGTTTGGTTTTTGTTGCCATTTTAGTCCAAAATCCAAAAATCCCCCTTTTTGACTGTTAAAAGCTGTCTATTTTGTCCTTTAGTGCAGGGGCATTTTGGTCATTTTTTAAATTTCATTTTTTTTTCAATAAAACCCAAATCAAAATAACCATCTTTCTCTTCTCTCTCTCTCTCTCTCTCTCTATAGCACCACCACCACCGCCACCTCCTCCCCCCCTCTCTCTCTATAGCACCACCACCACCGCCACTCCAAACATCATCATCAAAAACCCAGATCAAGAACATCATCAAAACCCAGACAAGAACATCATCAAAACATCATCAAAACCTACCCACAAACTTAAAAAACAAACCCACAAACAAAATCAAATCTTGATCAAAACCCAATAACCGTATCCAAATTACAAACAAGCCCACTAAATCAAATCGAAATCAGATCAACTATCAATACCGATTTCAAAACAAAAGAAAAAAAAATGAAAAGTTCACCTGCCGCCACCTGACTGGGTGTCGGCCATCCTCCTTTCTCCGATTCTCTCTCTCTGTTTCAGGTGTGTTTGTGGAGATATAAAAGGGTGGTTGAGGGTGTGACAACCCTCACTAAACCAGGTATCCGTACGACTTAATTAATAATTAATTACTGCTTAATTTATGTGCTTGTTTGAAATTACTGATGAACTGCTACTTGAATACTGATACATGTACTTACTTGCATCATACTTTACTTACCGTCACTACATTATTTGCATGCTGAACCTTAGTGACAAACATGATGCACAAAAGCACAGTAGCACAATAAACGGATAACCTATTGAACATGCTGATAAAGCCAGCATCAGGCAGACACTGCCCCTAAGGCCTGTATGAGCCAGAAATATTTTACTACACTAGTGGTGAGTGTAGGGATACAAGGGTTGTAGTACTGCGTCTCTAGGAATAAGTTACAATGACTGGATGTGCCTAAAACGTGCTCTAAGCACAAAAGTCAGCGCTTTACTTAATAATTCAGCTTTTAGCTAACTAATAAAGTGCCAAAACATGAGAAAAGTGTTACTAGACACCTTCCAAAGTGTCAAGGATAAGTTGTGTCACTAAAAATAATTATAACGACACTTTAAAGCTTTGTTAAGCACTTTAACGGATTACTATGCAACCGAACAACCGGACTTTACCCGGAACCTGAAAATATTGTTATTAACATTATTTTTCTTTTTCTGAGCCAGTTAGGGTCCCTGAATACCCTAACACCCGATTTAAAGCACTACACACCACTAACCGGGTTAATCCCTAAACTTAACAAGATTAACCTAACTAATGTCTAACTACTAGTTGGATTTGAACTAGACCCCCCCCCCCTTAACCAAACCGTCCCCATGAGGGGGACATACCTTGTCCTTGTGTGATTATTTTAATCAACCATGTTTAGTATCTAGAATACATATAAACCTTTGGTTAATACTCATGCTAATTATCTATAAGTTACCACCATAACCCAACATAACATTTCATCTCACAACTCACAACAACACTTCCTCTCTCTCTCTAGAAAGCTCACGACCGAACACCCCCTTGAACACACCACCACCTTTCGATTTTGATCATCACTTTCCAAGCTCATACAAGGGATAGGGATCCCGCATAAGGAGTCTTGGTGCAATCGGAAGGCGAAGGACCTCGTTATCTTGCTTTTATCCACGCATTTTTCGCATAGATTCTTCCCTAGCCTCGAGCTAGTAGTAAGTTGCTTAAATCACCTACTCGAACTATTTTGAAGTGGTTAATACGATGTGTAACGGTTAAAACTCGAAATCTTACAAGATAATGCTTTAAAGTCTACTTAAAACACTAAAATGGTGGTTAAAAGCACATATGTTGTGTAAATCATGTAGTATTCGATTTGTGTGATTATTTGGACCCGATCTATGTTGTGGTAGCTCGGATCATCATTTAACCCGGTTTAGTCATGATCTTGGATTATGACATAAAGCTTGTTTAAGTATAACAAGGGTTAGAAGATGAAACTCTACCACACTCGAATCATGAACTTGTGTAAAAGTGTTTTAGCCTGTAAAATAGTGATTAAAACTAGTAGATCTACGGATCTACAGGTGGTATTTTTAAAGGACCGAGTGTCAAGAGAAAACATAATTTTAAAGACGGATCTTACACTAACACGAATGGTTTTTAGAACACACAAGTGTGTAAACACTTGTGTAGCACAAAGTTTCGACAAAATAGCTATTTTTGAAAAAGATGACGAGAAGTTGTAAAGACGGAACTTCCATAAAAACGAGGTTTTTACAAAATCGGATAGTTTTATATAAAGATCCACTAAAAGTAATGGGATTTACTCCATAGTTTGAATAAATCACAAGTTCATGAAAATTATGCGATTTATATACATATTTTGACTAGTTTGTGGGTTGAACAATGATTTGATTGAATAAGAAGATTGTCGGTTTGATTTATAAAAGAAAATGATACGCTTGAAAGCGTGGCCACCTCCAGTTACAGAGGAAACTCTGGCGAAATTTTTCCAAAAACCTAACACTTAGAAATATTTACACTATAAGTGTTAGAAATACATTTTGACTTGTTTTCAAAATTATGAATTTCGCCACGACTTTATTTATAAAATATCGGAGGTGGGATTTCACAAAATAAAACGTGATACATAAATATATTTAGTATATATTTTTCACAACATCACTTGTATAAGTGTTTATGATTATTTTGTGAACTACGTAAATATTATTTTTAGGGTAAAAATAATATTACTAAGTATTATTTTGGGAAAATCACATGTATTAAAGTATAATATTTTTTTGAGAAGAATATTTATATTTTGAAGTTGGAAATAAAATATATTATGTGAGACTTAATAGTGTAATCCGAATTATGCGAACGTACATGTATTAAATCCCCCATCCTTGGGAAGGAGAATAACTACCAAGTATACAGAATGTAAACACGAAATAGTTGCCTAACTATTTCCCCAAAAACTTAAACCATAAAGCTAAGGCACGGCCATCCGTCTAATAGAGTTAGCACGTGTAGGTCGTCATACAGCTGATCGATTTGGAGGCATACTTGGTAGAGACGCACCACAGTGAGTTCATGTCCCCCTTTTCTCTTAATTGTTTTCAGTTTTCTAAACTACGGGGGTGAAATACATGTTACTTTGATTACAAGTACTTTATACATGGTATGGTTGGCGTAAGGAGGTTTACTACTCAGATCATGTGAGTGGGTAGGCGTGAACTGGAGGCCATTAATCCTCATTGTAGGAACCGAGGGACGTAAGCGGTAGATCTATCTGGGTGTAGCGAGCCCAACCCCTGAGCCCGCATAATGGACCAGGTGGTGACTTTGTACCCGTCGCCAAATACGCTAGGTTTGAGTCTTCCTACTTGCACTTCACACATATCATTGGCTTTGCAACCCAATGGTGATCTCTTTTTCCTTATTTGCTACATACCAGGAATTTTCATACGAACAGACATCTTTACAAAGGTTTTACTTACTCACTTACACATGAACTCGCTCAACATTATTGTTGATTTTTCAACTTACATGTATTTCAGGAAATTAACAGATCTGGCGCGGTATGGCACGTTTTCCCGCTGCACTAGTTACGAGGTCATCCGGGTTTAGGGAATGTGGCTCTTTCCTGGACAAGTCACAGCCCTTAAACTATGCTTATGTTATGTTGTTAAACAATGTTTATGTGTTAGGATGTGTTTCCGTCAAGACAATGTTATTATATTTGGTTTTCAAAACTTAATCGAATGGATGATCTTGCATGGTTTTTATTTCATTTAGCTTTGTTATGGTTAAGCTATGGTATTAAGAAGTCACACCAAATTAACCACGCTTCCGCAAAGCCAGGGTGTGATAGCTTGTTATCAGAGCTCTGATCATAGCGAACTAGGATTCCTTCTCGAGTCTAGACTATGATCACTAGGGCTCACACGAAAACATTTTTCTGCATACCACTTAAGTCCAGATCCAACACTTTTTACAAACAAATGTTGAGCACATTTTATTCATTATTTTTAGGCTCAGTCTGGAAAGGCTGAGGCTCAGTCTTGGAGGCCGAGGCTCGGTCTGAGAGATCGAGGTAGTTGGCTAGTTGGACTAGGAAGAGTAGGCTCAGTCTTGGAGGCTGAGGCTCGGTCTTAGAGACCGAGGCTCGATCTAAGAAATCGAGGTAGATGGCTAGTAAGACTAGGAAGAGTAGGCTCAGTCCTGGAGGCTGAGGCTCGGTCTTAGAGGCCGAGGCTCGATCTAAGAGGTCGAGGTAGATGATAGAGCAGTCTTAGAGACTGGGAAGAATTTGGCTAGTGAGACTAGGAATGTCAGTCTAGGAGACTGGGAGGCTAGTGGGACTAGGAGAATTATTTGATTGACTAACATGTTTATATGATTATATGATTGATTATTATACGTATATGTGTTTGTGTTACAAACGTCATGCTTTCATCATGTACTAGGAAGATGGGCACTACGAATCCCATGGCCATAGTATCAGACGACATAGTTTCATCGAAGCACGAGGTGTACATTTCCGATACTACCGGCACAGACAATGACGATTTTCAGCCCTTTTGCGCTGCCTAAAGTCGTAGCAGAGCCTACTGATGGCCATCTTGTTGGGAATTTGCCCCCTTGCCGCTTATCCTGTTGTTGATATGCCCCCCCCCCCCCGACGTGGCCTCTGACGATGATAACGATCTACTAGAGGAGGACCCATTCGAGGGCAGGGCCCTATTGCTGCTGGTATTAGTCTACTGCATGCGGACACTCCTGCAGGGAAAACTCATGCCCATTCCCCTGTCCCAGACTCATTTGAGTTTCTGACATCCGCATTTTCGCATATACAGGGAGTGCAGCACCATTCACACGACGCCGACCCTGATACGGCATCATCAGCTGCACCGGTTCCCACACCCAGCTTTGAGTTTGATCACAGTATTGAGGGTGATCTTGTTCTTCCACCTGGTTTTGATCCAGACCATGACCTTGAGTTCATACACTTAGACCAGCCCTTGGAGGATCCTGTAACCCCCTGTGTTTGTTGATCCAGCTGATCTTGAGATGGAGTTTTTTTATCCGGAGCCAGCCGTGGCCCCTGAGCCAGGCGTTGCTCCTGACCCCGCATTGGAGCATGACCCTGTTCATGCCGATGCACCTGCTGTTGCTCCTTGATTGATCATCTGCTTGGACGAGAGAAAATTTGGGGTAACTGTGCAAGACAATTTATTATTACGGGGGCCCACGTAATAACGACTTGTAGTGCACAGAAATCCTGGTGGACTCTGCGGGTCAAGCTAATGAAAACCAATGTAGCAGGAAATATCTAAAACACGAATGACCAAGGCGAGGCGATGTAGCCTCGAGTTCATTCTATTACAAGCAACAAGCCAAATTGGCAAGCCTATATGAAGGCTCAGAAATTTATTTCCCCACTCATACATTGAGTATATTTGTGTGTGAAATTGGGAGATTACATGATGGCTTAGGGTGCTATGTATCTCCTAGACAATTGAGGTGATGTCTAACCCGCTTCATGCCACTTCGGCAGAAGAAAATGCCACCCAGGCGTGACACAAACACCAGTACGTTGCCAAGGATAAAAGCTGAGCTGCAAAAATGCATCTCACAGGCAATTGCACGACATGAGGCCCTCCGCTTTAAGCACAGCAATGGCGCTACTGAAAATAACCCTCCAACTGACTGCACCTATAAACAGTTCCTGAACTGCAAGCCTTTGAACTTTGACGGAACAGGAGGCGCCGTTGCATTTGTTCGTTGGTCCAAAAAGATTGACTCCATTCCAAGAATGAGTGACTGTTCGTCCCAACAGAGTGTTACCCACATCCCGGGGTTATTTCTAGATAGCACACTCTCATGGTGGAACCTCCAGGTTCAGACCCTTGGTGCAGATGCTGCTTATACACTGAGCTGGGACGAGCTCAAGGAAATGATGGAGGAGAAATACTGTTCTAGGGCTGTAATCCAGAAGCTTGACGCGGAGTTCTGGAATTGAAAATGGACGGACCAAAGATTCCTGAATACGTCCAGCAATCTCACGACTTATCTAGGGTCGTCCTCTACTAAGTCATTGACGTTGTATGATACAGTTGGGTACTTGTAAACCTTGCATTGTGGTCTCGATTTATGGCAACGCAATCGCAGTATTCTCATCACTTGTGATGATTGATCTACTGTTTATGTTCTATGACATGAGATGTTATGTGGTTGATTTAGTCATAGCAGGAGATGTTATGTGATATTGTTGAATACATACGTACACTTTACTCGCTATGACCTAACCTACGTGAAACATCTTTTAGAAGATGCCACCAAGACGCAAAATGCGCATAGCCACCTCGGAGGCAGAACTTCAAGAGATAATTGCCACAACTATAGCACAGCACGAGGCCCATCGCTCCTATTGCAGCAAAGGTACCTCAGGAAATAACCCCTCCAATGGCTGCACCTACAAGCAGTTCTTAGACCACAAACCTCGAGAGTTCGACGGCACCGGGGGTGCCTTAGCCTTCGTGCGCTGGGTTGAAAAGACAGATTCTGTTTTATGATTGAGCAAATGTGACCACGAACATCAAGTCAAGTATATAACTGGACTATTGATGGATGAGGCTCTGTCATGGTGGAACCATCAAATTCGGACGATGGGCGAGACCGCTGCGCATGCTATGACGTGGGACGAACTGAAAAATCTGATGCGTGAAAGATATTGCTCGAGGGCAGAAGTCCAGAGATTGGAGACAGAACTGTGGAACTTGAAAATGAAAGGACCGAAGATAGCAGAGTATGTGCAGAGATTTAACGAATTATCACAAGTTGCCTTACTCCTGGGGACACCAGAGTTTAAGAGAATCGAACAGTTCATAAGGGGATTGGCACCTCAGATTCTAAGCCTGGTAACAACATCAAAACCCTCAACGATCACTGAGGCTATCAACATAAGCATAGCACTCACGGAAGAAGCAGTTAGACGAGGAGAATTTTCCACTGCGGAGGAGAAAAAGGAGACTGCTATAAAGGCATCTGGGGATAACAAGAGGAAGCTCTCAAATTACAAGATGGTTACTCGGGTAAGTAACAAGAAGAAGGCCAAAAAGGGAAAAGATTACAAGGTTATCCTACCTAATGTCACACCCCGGATTTCCACGTGTCACCGGTGGGCCCGGTAGGGGAGTAACGTGACGTGGTTGGCAACATCATAGTCAAACAACACAATATATAAATGCACAGCGGAAGCAAAAGGATAAATATATTACAATCCGAATAGTGTAACATCAAAGTATTACAACGGAAGTAAAAGATCCACAGGCGGATCTTAAAACATAAACTTTATTCAACAGACTTTAGGCACCTAGAACTTTCAAGATTCCTTAGAAACGCCCTGAGCTTCCAGCCAATTACGTTCAGTACCTGTCACTTAACCCTTTTGGAAAATACGTCAGTTTTCACTGGTAAATACACTCAACCGACTCATTTTGTAAATGTTTATGAAAATTTGTTTAGGTGCACAAGACATGCAAATATTTCGACACTTGGATTAAAATGCATAGAGGCAAAATTAATCTTTTTAACTTGGGACAATTATATTTATAACCTTGTATACAGATTTACATGTTCGTTGTACGTTCAGGGCCCGATGTAGAAATCGAGTCAGATTAACAGACACGCCACAAGTATAGGCCCACAAGAGAGTGAGATACCGTTATCTCTTAAGCACTGTCAGGTGTATGCCTACACCCCGTGCTTAAGACGTGGCCATTTTATAATACAATGATGTCACTAGGATATCCGGGACATGGTCATTAACCCCTAAAGGTCTTTGTTTCAAACAATACAGATTAAACCGGGTTACCTCAATGATTTAACCATAATAAGATTAAAGATTCAATACCCGACCAAGCGGTATTATTATACCGTATCCCAAGCCCGTATAGGGAAAATAAGTTAAGAGTATTTACCTGAGCTAGCTCCTGTCTTAAATAGCAGAAATTTATAACTCAGCCGTATTCACTTAAGCAAGCGTAGGTACAATTTACCGGAAAGCTCTAGTCTGGAATGATGGTATAAATAATTAATTAGAATGCTAACGGGTCTTTAATTAAGCCTAAGCTTAGACCGGTTAGTCTTACAGAAAGATACGGTTCGTACGCACGATTAAGCGAAGACCGGATAGAATGTGATTTAGACCCGAGAAGTTTGAAGACTTGCTTAATATGGGTATATGATACACATTCTGGATTTTGAGATAAAACCGATAAGGTTTGACCCGTTTCGGCTAGTTTATGTAAACTAGTTACATAAACCGAACCGAACGCGTATGAAACGTAACGGGTAACCATAAGAGTCCTAAACAGGTTTCCTAAGTTAACACGCCTTAATTAAGTTGTGATATCAGTAGGATATCACCCATGATGCCCAAAACGAGTTTAATCTCTTAATAAGTCCCGTAGGGGTATTTTGGTCATTTTAAAGATTATAAAAGGATTAAATTAGGTTTCTATGAACCGGGTCTGATTACATCAGTAAAATAGCTTATATTAACAGGTTATAACATTTGGTTATAAGTCTTACATGTTAAAATAGTTTTAAACCCAAACTATGCGTATAATACGCGTATAAAGCCGTTTTAAGCGACGTACGGTTTAAAATACGATTCTGAGTTTCCTGATCAGTTAAAAAGGTTCAAAACACTCTAATTAATATTTAAAATCAGTAGCAATTGGATTGGCGTTAAAAGGATTTGTAAAGCTCATTTTATGGCCGAAAAGGGTATATTCGGTATTAACCGAATTAAGGCGCTAATCCAAGCTTATGATCAGTTTAAAAATAATTAAAAATCTTCAAAAATCCCAAAATATTATATTACATCAGTTGGTAAAAGGTTTGGTGTCAAAAATTGGGTTTAGATAGGCTTTACGCTAATGACGTCATTTATGTATTAAGAATCGCCATAATTACGTCATTAAGCATAAGTCCTAATCTAGACCTCCGATTAACGTGAAATTTTCGGGACATGCCTAATAATCAGTAACTAAGATTATGGCATTTCCACTTTTCCCAAAATCTCGTTTTATGGTCATAAGGGCATTACGGTCACTATTTAGGCGATTAACGGAAACATCGGACGATTAGGGATTCGAGTGGTATAAACGCAGAGGCTTATACACACATGTAACTAGGTCCTAATGGAACCTTAAGGCATGTCTAAA
Source organism: Helianthus tuberosus (assembly GCA_030545235.1). Lineage (NCBI taxonomy): Eukaryota > Viridiplantae > Streptophyta > Magnoliopsida > Asterales > Asteraceae > Helianthus > Helianthus tuberosus. The sequence goes on from JARYGA010060438.1 coordinate 6,559,499, forward strand.
CCTATAAGAATCGGGTCAGAACTGAGGTCAACGCAAAAGTCAAACTTTTGCGTTCTTCGGCTCCGAATCGGTTCTAAATAGAAAGTTGTCGAATCAAACAAGCGTAGACAAGTTTTTATACTTATTTTCAGTTTATATGAGTGTTAAAACAGATTACACGCCCTCCGTATCATTAAATATGCGATTATCATTTCTGTTGACTTTTCGGGTAACCTTTGACTCGACAAACGACAAAGTTAGGATTAAAATCAGTGAGAGCCCTTTTAGGGTTTTAATACTCATATAATTACCAACTCGTAACAACTTTCGTTTCGACAAATCTCTGGATCGTTTGTGTTTTATCGCCAAGTCAAACCGTAGTTACGACGGTTTGATTTCTAGGCTATAAATGATGTAAAACTGAATCGAGAAGGATTAAGAGCACTTACACAAGTCTAATGGATGTTTTGGAAAGCTTGGATCAGTTCTTGAGCTCTTGAAAATGTCCAGAAGATGAAATGTGCATGTATGTGGAAAATGTGACTTCTTATAACAACTTCAAACCTCATGGATGATCAACAACTAAGTCTAGGGATGTTACATTATCATCCACAAGTCCCCTACTAGCTAAAAACCACTTTAGGCAGCCCAAGGTATCGAAAACTTGGGTTTAAAGTCGGTTAAATGGCTGAAACAACCATCTGTCATGAATCTGGTCGCTGGGGACTAGCTTACGGACCGTAAGCTTATCAATGTTGAGGTCCGTAAGCTAGTTGTCAGGCTTAACAACTTTGCAATTTGGTCCCTGGTCCTCCGAAAGGTCGCTTTCTCAATCCAACTTGCACAAGAAGCTTTGTTTATTTAATATGTGGGGCTTTAAGACTTATACCCACTTTGTTAAGTCCTCGGGTAATTTTGTGATCACCCGAAAAGCCCTAAATTTCAATGTTGACGCTTATAACCCTCGTACACGAATTTTTATCACAACTTGCTCATACGATATCGAAACTTCATGAAATTTCTGTGGTACATTCTAGTGAGCATAATTAATCGTTACAAAGCTTCGGGTTTGTCAAAAGGTCACTCAGAGGTATAACTTAAACATGTTGGCACATTTAACCCCTGTAGTTTGTAATCTCTCACTTTCTTTCACAATTCGCCTCGTATGACCCATGATCTATTCGTTTAAGGTTATAAACATCATGTAGGGTTATTGCAAAGTGTAATTATTCATTGTTGACACTTTGAACCCTTCTATTTACACAGTTTCACTGTTTGTCAACTTTGGTCCTCCAAGAGAAATCTTTCACACGTTCAAACATTATGACACGTGTCAAGACCTTATAGGACGTAAATTTTCGAGGTGTTACATCCTCACCCCCTTAAAATAAATCTCGACCCGAGATTTACTGAAACAAGTAAGGGTACTTTTCTTTCATCGTGGATTCAACTTCCCACGTGAATTCGGGACCTCTTCGGGCATCCCATTTGACCTTTACAAAAGGTATATGCTTCCTTCGAAGCTTCCTTACTTGTCGATCCTCAATCGATATAGGATGTTTATCACATCGTAAATCCGTATACCAATGTGTGATAGTGCTCCTTTACTTATTGGCGGAACACATCCTCCAGTCACTATTCCTTAAGTAGGTTTTAGCTTACAAGCTACTTGATCTTGATACATTCGATTTCCTTCGAACGATTTCCATATATTCAGAGCTTAACTAGCCTGATAATTTAACAAATTTGGTACACCCTTCCTGGGTGATATCTTTTGTTAAACCATTTTCTTTAACAAGAACTTAGAAAGTTTGCTATTTTCATAACTCCTTGATTTCTTGCCATATACTGGCAACCTACAATCGATTATGGATTTTGTATCATCTTATTTGTTGTCCCCCAGGCAACTTTCAGATCTTGATAATTGGACTTACCAATTCTCTATTTAACACTAGACATTTAACATTCCATCTATACAAGGTCTCCAAGGGAGTAGCCTTAATACTTACATATCCATTATTATAGAAAAGCTTATTTTTAAGGTGAGATGGTTATTCCAACCACTGCTTAGCTAATGTTTAGGGAATAGCTAATCCTTGCCGTTAGTCGAACAAATCGACGATCCTGGGTAGGTAATAGCGATTCTTAATTGTTGCCTAAATAGGGTTGCGGTGATCAATGCATAAGCAAGATGAACCGTCTTTCTTATTTACTAAAAATTGGAGTTCTTAGAACTTTGAATGTTGGCTTTATGACACCTTCTCTAAAAACTTATCGATTTGGCTCTTAGTTCTTCCTATTCTGTTGGTACTAACAGATATAAGGCTTTTACAATTATTGCTGCCCTAAGCGGGATGTTTGTCCTAACATCCTCTTGCCTCTAAAAAGGTAAACATGGTAATTCTTATAAAGAAGATAATTATGACACACAGAGATGGTAGAGATGTCTGTATTTTCAGGCTTAGGTTCATCTGTCGATGTCGATGTCAGATACATGACACATTCTCTTTACAATAGCAAAGATGTCTTAAGTAGAGATACTTATAAGGACATTTTATATTGGATATCTTCTTTGAATACTACTAGTCGACTTTAGCATAATATGACCATTGGGATATCTCAGCGGTTCCATGCATTAAACCTCCATACTGATCAGGCATGGAAGCAATCTATGGGACACACTAAGATACGCCAATCCTCATATGGCACTTTTATCAAACATAGTTTGGCATTCGCGGTCGATAGAAAACAATGAGAAAATAATAAAATAAAGTAATATATATTGTCGTACTCGATTCGAAGAAAGAGTACTCTCAGATTTTTCAGAAGGATCCCTTGCCGATACTCAGAAGAATCGGTTACTATGGTTTCCTTGGTAAGTTATACCTTGTGGATGATATAAAAGTTTGCTAAGCTTATGGTTTATGAAGATTTATTATTGCCTGTATTAAATCAGGACACTTAGCAGAAATTATCATTGGTAAATGATAAGGAAGGTACTTGATGACATCGCGAACTGCCTCTCCGCATTCATCAGGTGAGTTCAGGCGTTTCCTTTCTTAGCCTTTCCAGGCTTAGCTGCACCTTCTTTGGTAGCCTTTTGGTATCTAGTTCTGAGGCGGCCTTACTCACCACAGTCGTGACAGACTGTATTCTTTATGTCCCTACATTCATGGGAAAATGATGACCCGTTCCTTTGCAGATGTCACACTGCTTTGGTCCTTCCAACTGCTGCGTCAACCACAGCTTGGAGATTAACTCCATTAATATTGAGGTTTACATTTGTAGCTTTATTAACTTTCGTCGCCTTAATAGTATTGCGACTGTCGTCTACCTCATCTCAGTTTTCCATACTTGAAACTTGGTACCAATCACCAAAATTTAACAATTATTAGTCATCATCCTGATGACCCGACTTAGATTAGCCACGACATTCATAAATCGTATGGGCTATTCTGTTCTGAACATTCCTAGTGAATGTTATTTGAATGTATATCCATTATATTTAGCCTAGGTCACAAAAGACCTTTAATGGCATTTAAAGTTTGGTCCGAATCCATCACCTTTTTGATAGGGGATCTAAATGTCACATCTGTCTTTATTATAGTGATGAATTTGGATAGCTTGAAAGCTTGCCATAAGGATATCAGAAAAGAGTGATTCCTAAAAACTATAAAATATCAATCTAGGATTTGTTGGAGCATTTTCTAAAGTATCAACCAATTTCTACCTTGCATTAAATGACCGGAGTCCAAATCAGGCGGAGGCAACAGTTCTCAACTTTTATCGTTCATTATAGAATCATATGTGTCAGCAACAAATAAATTGTTTGATAAGGAAATATACCTGCTATGTAATCATCCTTCTGCACCAACTCTTGGGTGTTCATCATGTGTTTGTTTTCTTGGCCTCTTCGGGCTTCTTCTGATTCCTAGGGCAGTTGGTCTTGATATGCCCCTTCTCGTTGCAACCATAACAGGTTGCATCTTTCAACTTCTTGCAATCCAGGGTTTTATGTTCCTTAGATTTGCAAATTCCACACGGCCGAGGCCGAGATTCAAATCTGCATTTCCCGAGGTGGTATTTTCTACAGGTTTTGCACCTGATCTTCTCACCCGGCTGCTGGCTGTCTTTCTTAAACCCGGAACTCTTCTTATCCTCAGAGTTCCTCTTTGTCTCCCTATCAGAGCGATGAGAAATTTCATCCTCCCTTTTTCGCTTTCCTTCTTCAGAGACTTTGGCAGCCTTGTTTCTGACCACATCGAGTGTGAGAGATAGCGACAGATCGGCCGCTGACCTGAATGAAGTAGGTCTTGAAGCCTTAACACTGGCTTTGATTTCTGGGGCTAAACCCCCAATGAAGCGAGCAATTCGCTTTGGTTCCGGTGTGATCAAATAAGGAACCAATCGAGACTTGGTATTGAAATTTGTAAGGTATGCTTGACAATCTAAGTTTTCCATGACCAATGTCAAGAATTCAGTCTCAATTTTCTCAACTTCATGTTGAGGACAGTAATTTTCTTTGATAAGAGCAACGAACTGCTCCCAAGTCATGTTGTACAAAGGAATCTTCCCCGTAGCTTGGATCAGCGACCTCCACCAAGCTAGAGCTTCTCCTTTAAAAGATTGTGAAACAAATTTCACAACATCTTGCTCTGCACAACCGCTGATGTCAACAACAGCGTCCATCTCATCGAGCCACGTCATGCAATCGATGGCCCCTTTTTCTCCTGTAAAGTCTCTAGGCTTGCAGGAGACAAAATATTTATATGAACAGGTCTTAACTGGTGTCTCTTGATGGAACACAACCTGTCTAAACGGAATACTCCTTTGATTTGACAAGTCATGAACATCGTCTTCTCTTGACTCAAGTATTTTAGAAGGGGGCTTACTACGAGCCACAGATAGAGTCTTAGAATGGGTATCATTTGATTCATCATACTGTCTGTCAAGAGCTCGAGTAACAGCATAATCTATTATTGCCTGCAGTTCCGCTCCAGTTACATTGATTCTGGTAGCATCATTGTCCTCCTTCATGTGGCTGTTAACTTCATCTAATCCAGCCATGTAGCTTGATTGCTTCATAAACATTGACAATGATTTATCCAGAGGTCATTATGAAATTATCATTTTTGATAATTTATTAACCATGGTAATATAAACCATATGGGTTAATTTGTTAGTTATACTTAGTTAATATTTTTCATTATAACTTATCCTAGTTATAAAACATCAAGTATATTAAAGTGGCGTAAAAAGCCTGGTCCCAAGGACAGTTTTAAATTTTTATAAGCCATGATTCCTATTGATCAATTACGTTAAATAAGGTATTTGGAAAAATTCCTAATATAAGAATGACAAGTGTGATTTTTATAGCATCACGGTTGTCGGGAGCGTTAACACATTTTCGGGTGTTAACAAGGATCTGAATCTCTTTTTGAACAGATTTTACCATCTTAGCTAGGTCTTCAACGACATTCAAGCTAGGTCAAACCATTTAAGATTCTCTTTTAATAATTATTCTGGCAGGAAAGGAATGATATTTATTTTTATTCAGGATTTTTATCATAATCCTAATTTATAAGTTAATTAATAGCACAAATGGCCTAGTCGCGTAGACAAGTTTAATTTATACGCCATGATTTCAGAGAATCAAAGCATGAAGGTATACTAGCACAATAGGCCTAGTCACAAGGACGTTTATAATTTATAAGCTATGATTTCAGAGAATCAAAGCATGAAGGTTTGAACCTAGTTCATTACCTTTATATGACAGGGAGTCGTTGCTACTACTGTCTTTTGGTTCATATGGAAATGAACAGGGCCTGTAGGTGCTATATTACCACGTATGGCCAAAATGTGATCATCTCAAGTGATGATCTAAACCCATGATTCAGAGATCATTACATTGGGTTAGGAATCTTTTGAAGAATCCATCAATAAGAATGACGTGTGAATTTAATGAATCACGTCTGTCAGGAGTGTTAACATATTTACAGATGTTAACAGGGATTCGAATCTTTTAAACAGGTCTTACCATCATGGCCCGGCCTTAAAATGACCCGAAGGCTAGGTTTCACTCTTAAGATTCTTATTAATATTAACGCAGAACAATCCTAAATTTCGGTGTTAAATATGGATCTGAATCTAATTATGGAACTACCATCTTTGCCCTGCCTCAAAATAATGCGTGACTAGGTCTTGTCCTTTTTTAGATTTTGCCATTTTATATAAAGGTAAATCTTATAAAAGGAATGTCTGAATGAAAATTTAAAGTTACTTATTCCACTATAAAATAAAAATACAGATGTGCCCTAGACGGGACTTGAAAGGAATAGTGTTATCCTCGAAGGAACTGAAAGGTAATTATGTCCTTATAAGGACTATTAAGGAAACGATTTTTAGCAAAAGGAGTTTCTTCTTCATTTTATTTCTGAATGCCTTCTCCTTGGTTGCATGTTTCGTCCTAGCCGCTGTACGAAGGTCAGCAAATCAAGGCTCCTGGTGTGGAGAATTATTATTACGGCTTCTTCGCTTGGCGACGTATCCAAAATATAAAAATCTTGGAAGCAGAAATTCCAGATAAGGATTGAGAATATTCCTATGTTAAGTCTAGACTCAGAAGGTCAAGGTATGTGCTAATGTGTCATTGAGATTAAACACAAAAGATAGTGTTTAATTCACTCAATGTTGGCTCTGATACCAACCTGTCACACCCCGGATTTCCACGTGTCACCGGTGGGCCCGGTAGGGGAGTAACGTGACGTGGTTGGCAACATCATAGTCAAACAACACAATATATAAATGCACAGCGGAAGCAAAAGGATAAATATATTACAATCCGAATAGTGTAACATCAAAGTATTACAACGGAAGTAAAAGATCCACAGGCGGATCTTAAAACATAAACTTTATTCAACAGACTTTAGGCACCTAGAACTTTCAAGATTCCTTAGAAACGCCCTGAGCTTCCAGCCAATTACGTTCAGTACCTGTCACTTAACCCTTTTGGAAAATACGTCAGTTTTCACTGGTAAATACACTCAACCGACTCATTTTGTAAATGTTTATGAAAATTTGTTTAGGTGCACAAGACATGCAAATATTTCGACACTTGGATTAAAATGCATAGAGGCAAAATTAATCTTTTTAACTTGGGACAATTATATTTATAACCTTGTATACAGATTTACATGTTCGTTGTACGTTCAGGGCCCGATGTAGAAATCGAGTCAGATTAACAGACACGCCACAAGTATAGGCCCACAAGAGAGTGAGATACCGTTATCTCTTAAGCACTGTCAGGTGTATGCCTACACCCCGTGCTTAAGACGTGGCCATTTTATAATACAATGATGTCACTAGGATATCCGGGACATGGTCATTAACCCCTAAAGGTCTTTGTTTCAAACAATACAGATTAAACCGGGTTACCTCAATGATTTAACCATAATAAGATTAAAGATTCAATACCCGACCAAGCGGTATTATTATACCGTATCCCAAGCCCGTATAGGGAAAATAAGTTAAGAGTATTTACCTGAGCTAGCTCCTGTCTTAAATAGCAGAAATTTATAACTCAGCCGTATTCACTTAAGCAAGCGTAGGTACAATTTACCGGAAAGCTCTAGTCTGGAATGATGGTATAAATAATTAATTAGAATGCTAACGGGTCTTTAATTAAGCCTAAGCTTAGACCGGTTAGTCTTACAGAAAGATACGGTTCGTACGCACGATTAAGCGAAGACCGGATAGAATGTGATTTAGACCCGAGAAGTTTGAAGACTTGCTTAATATGGGTATATGATACACATTCTGGATTTTGAGATAAAACCGATAAGGTTTGACCCGTTTCGGCTAGTTTATGTAAACTAGTTACATAAACCGAACCGAACGCGTATGAAACGTAACGGGTAACCATAAGAGTCCTAAACAGGTTTCCTAAGTTAACACGCCTTAATTAAGTTGTGATATCAGTAGGATATCACCCATGATGCCCAAAACGAGTTTAATCTCTTAATAAGTCCCGTAGGGGTATTTTGGTCATTTTAAAGATTATAAAAGGATTAAATTAGGTTTCTATGAACCGGGTCTGATTACATCAGTAAAATATCTTATATTAACAGGTTATAACATTTGGTTATAAGTCTTACATGTTAAAATAGTTTTAAACCCAAACTATGCGTATAATACGCGTATAAAGCCGTTTTAAGCGACGTACGGTTTAAAATACGATTCTGAGTTTCCTGATCAGTTAAACAGGTTCAAAACACTCTAATTAATATTTAAAATCAGTAGCAATTGGATTGGCGTTAAAAGGATTTGTAAAGCTCATTTTATGGCCGAAAAGGGTATATTCGGTATTAACCGAATTAAGGCGCTAATCCAAGCTTATGATCAGTTTAAAAATAATTAAAAATCTTCAAAAATCCCAAAATATTATATTACATCAGTTGGTAAAAGGTTTGGTGTCAAAAATTGGGTTTAGATAGGCTTTACGCTAATGACGTCATTTATGTATTAAGAATCGCCATAATTACGTCATTAAGCATAAGTCCTAATCTAGACCTCCGATTAACGTGAAATTTTCGGGACATGCCTAATAATCAGTAACTAAGATTATGGCATTTCCACTTTTCCCAAAATCTCGTTTTATGGTCATAAGGGCATTACGGTCACTATTTAGGCGATTAACGGAAACATCGGACGATTAGGGATTCGAGTGGTATAAACGCAGAGGCTTATACACACATGTAACTAGGTCCTAATGGAACCTTAAGGCATGTCTAAACCTATAAGAATCGGGTCAGAACTGAGGTCAACGCAAAAGTCAAACTTTTGCGTTCTTCGGCTCCGAATCGGTTCTAAATAGAAAGTTGTCGAATCAAACAAGCGTAGACAAGTTTTTATACTTATTTTCAGTTTATATGAGTGTTAAAACAGATTACACGCCCTCCGTATCATTAAATATGCGATTATCATTTCTGTTGACTTTTCGGGTAACCTTTGACTCGACAAACGACAAAGTTAGGATTAAAATCAGTGAGAGCCCTTTTAGGGTTTTAATACTCATATAATTACCAACTCGTAACAACTTTCGTTTCGACAAATCTCTGGATCGTTTGTGTTTTATCGCCAAGTCAAACCGTAGTTACGACGGTTTGATTTCTAGGCTATAAATGATGTAAAACTGAATCGAGAAGGATTAAGAGCACTTACACAAGTCTAATGGATGTTTTGGAAAGCTTGGATCAGTTCTTGAGCTCTTGAAAATGTCCAGAAGATGAAATGTGCATGTATGTGGAAAATGTGACTTCTTATAACAACTTCAAACCTCATGGATGATCAACAACTAAGTCTAGGGATGTTACATTATCATCCACAAGTCCCCTACTAGCTAAAAACCACTTTAGGCAGCCCAAGGTATCGAAAACTTGGGTTTAAAGTCGGTTAAATGGCTGAAACAGCCATCTGTCATGAATCTGGTCGCTGGGGACTAGCTTACGGACCGTAAGCTTATCAATGTTGAGGTCCGTAAGCTAGTTGTCAGGCTTAACAACTTTGCAATTTGGTCCCTGGTCCTCCGAAAGGTCGCTTTCTCAATCCAACTTGCACAAGAAGCTTTGTTTATTTAATATGTGGGGCTTTAAGACTTATACCCACTTTGTTAAGTCCTCGGGTAATTTTGTGATCACCCGAAAAGCCCTAAATTTCAATGTTGACGCTTATAACCCTCGTACACGAATTTTTATCACAACTTGCTCATACGATATCGAAACTTCATGAAATTTCTGTGGTACATTCTAGTGAGCATAATTAATCGTTACAAAGCTTCGGGTTTGTCAAAAGGTCACTCAGAGGTATAACTTAAACATGTTGGCACATTTAACCCCTGTAGTTTGTAATCTCTCACTTTCTTTCACAATTCGCCTCGTATGACCCATGATCTATTCGTTTAAGGTTATAAACATCATGTAGGGTTATTGCAAAGTGTAATTATTCATTGTTGACACTTTGAACCCTTCTATTTACACAGTTTCACTGTTTGTCAACTTTGGTCCTCCAAGAGAAATCTTTCACACGTTCAAACATTATGACACGTGTCAAGACCTTATAGGACGTAAATTTTCGAGGTGTTACACCTAAGTGCGACAATTGTTTACGTTATCATGTCGGGCGATGCAAATATGGAAACGGTGGTAACTGTGGCAAGGTGGGACATGTCAAGGAAACTTGTTGGCAAAATACTGAACATAGTAATGGGGGCCAAGACGGTAGTGAGAATCACGAAGGGGACAACGACAATGATAATTGTCGAGGCAGAATGAGTGATAAACAGAAGCGTGCTCGAGGATGTTTAAACTGTGGAAGCAAAAAGCATTTCAGAAGATATTGCCCAAAAAACAATCAGGCGCAAGGATGAAAGCTCCCCATCGGAGCTAGGGAGGCACGCCAGAGATCCAAGCATGGATAGCGGTACGTCCCATATTACTCAATATTATGCATCTGTATTGCCAACTACTGTTGCAAATTTTACGATTCGCAATTCTAGTGTTCAAGGACATAATTGGTTTACGTAGCGAGTGAGTAGTTATTCCAGTACCCATTAGAACTAGCTTAGGGGAAGCTAGTGGAAGCCAACGCAGTTACTGGAATCGGCACGATAGGACCCGGAGAGCGTAAGTTTACGCTAGATCTATTGCCAGTTGAGTTTGGAAGCTTCAACGTGGTAATTGGATGTATTAGTTGGCAAGCGATCGAGCGGAGGTTGTTATCCGCACCTCGATGGCGAATGAAGGAATAATTGTGACTCACGAAGCAAGATACGCCACCGCCAATCACAAATTACTTAGGGCTCGAAAGTTGTTGTGGGAAGGATGTGTTGTTTCCTGGCTCATATCGGGGACAAGGGAGCCGAAGAACTAAAACTTAACGATACCCCCGTGATCGGAGTATACCCTGAAGTCTTCCTCGAAGACTTGCCGGCGTAATCTCCTGGACGACAAGTCGAATTTTGGCTTCAATTTGATTCTAGGCGCCGCGCCTATAGCTAGGTCACTTTATAGACTTGAACCACCTGAGAGGCAGGAATGGTCAACACAACTTCAAGAGTTGCTAGACAAAGGATTCATCAGACCAAGTTTCTCACCTTGGGGAGCTCCGGTCCTGTTTGTTAAGAAGAAAGACGGTAGTTTTCGTATGTGCATCGACTACCGGGAGCTGAACAAGCTGACGATCAAGAATAGATATCCTCTGCCAAGAATCGATGATCTATTCGATCAACTGCAAGGCTCAAGCTTTTATTCAAAGATCGATCTTCGATCTGGATACCATCAGTTATGGATACAAGAGGAGAGTATCCCAAAGACAGCCTTCAGAACTCGTTAGGGACACTACGAGTTCCTTGTTATGCCGTTTGGTTTGACAAACGCACCTGCAGTCTTTATGGACTTGATGAATAGACTTTGCAAGCCGTACTTGCACAAGTTCGTGATTGTGTTTAGCGACGACATCTTGATTTATTCAAGAACAAAGACTGAGCACGAACAGCATCTAAGAGCTATTTTGGAGTTGCTGAAGAAAGAACAGTTGTATGCCAAACTCTCTAAGTGCGAGTTTTGGCTACAAGAAGTACAATTTCTTGGACACATGGTGAACGGAGAGGGAATCCACGTGGATCCAACCAAGATCGAAGCAATCAAGAATTGGGAAACGCCAAAGACGCCAACCGAGATTCGACAATTCTTGGGTTTGGCTGGCTACTATCGAAGGTTCATTGAGGATTTTTCGAAGATCGCTCAACCATTGACGCTCCTCACGCAGAAAGATAAGAAGTTTGATTGGGGAATCAAACAGGAAGAAGCGTTCCAGATATTGAAGGATAAGCTCTGCAATGCGCCAATCTTAGCACTACCGGAAGGTACAGATGATTTTGTGGTATACTGCGACGCTTCGCGTCAAGGATTGGGTTGTGTGTTGATGCAACGCCAAAAGGTTATTGCTTACGCATCGCGTCAACTAAAAGTGCACGAGAAGAACTATACCACACATGATTTGGAGCTTGGCGCAGTGGTATTTGCATTAAAGATCTGGAGACACTACCTTTATGGTACAAAGTGTACAATCTTTACAGATCATAAGAGCCTACAACACATATTCAATCAGAAGGAGCTGAATATGAGGCAAAGACGATGGGTTGAGTTGCTGAACGATTACGACTGCGAGATAAAGTATCATCCAGGGAAGGCGAATGTGGTCGCCGATGCCCTAAGTCGAAAGGAGAGGATCAAGCCCATAAGGGTTAGGGCTTTAGAAATGATTATCCGAACCGATCTTTCCTTGCGCATTCGTGTCGCGCAGAAAGAAGCTCTCAAGGAAGGAAACCTTGAAGAAGAATATCTCCGTGGGATGGAGAAGCTACTGGTGCCAAACGAGGAAGGAACGTTATGTGTTGAGAAAAGGATTTGGGTTCCTTTGTTTGGAGATTTAAGGAAGGTTATTTTTGATGAAGCTCACAAGTCGCGGTACTCTATCCACCCTGGAGCGGATAAGATGTACCAGGATCTCAAGGATTATTATTGGTGGCCTAGGATGAAAGGCGATGTTGCTGTTTATGTGAGCAAATGTTTAACATGTGCTAAGGTTAAAGCCGAATACCAGAAGCCTTCAGGACTTCTGCAACAACCTGAGATTTCCAAGTGGAAATGGGAACAAATCTCAATGGATTTTATTACGAAGTTGCCAAGAACTCCAAGAGGCCATGACACTATTTGGGTAATAGTGGATCGATTGACGAAGTCTGCACACTTTTTACCTATCAAAGAGAAGGGTAATACGAGCAAGTTGGCCGAAATATACATGAGAGAGATCGTTACGCGCCATGGAGTACCTCTCTCAATCATTTCTGATAGAGACGGAAGGTTTGTGTCAAGGATATGGCAATCTTTCCAAGAAGCCTTTGGCTCACAATTGAATCTGAGCACTGCGTTTCATCCGCAAACCAACGGGCAAAGCGAGCGAACGATACAGACTTTGGAAGACAAGCTGAGAGCGTGAGTTATGGATTTGGGCGGTAGCTGGGTTAAGCATTTACCGTTGGTCGAATTTTCTTACAACAACAGCTACCACACCAGTATTGGTGTCGCGCCATTTGTGGCCCTTTACGGACGCAAGTGCCGATCACCCCTATGCTGGGCTGACGCAGGTGATAGGCAGCTTGCTGGTCCCGAAATCGTCCAAGAGACGACAGACAAGATTGCGCAGATTCTAAAACGCATCGAAGCAGCTCGCCACAGACAGAAAGCCTATGCGGATCCAAACCGGAAACACTTGGAATTCCAAGTTGGAGAAATGATTTATTTGAAAGTTTCACCCTGGAAGGGTGTGGCACGCTTCGGAAAGCGTGGAAAGTTAAATCCGCGCTACATTGGTCCTTTCAGAATTTTGGAAAGAATAGGACTAGTAGCATACAAGTTGGACTTACCTGCTGAACTCCATTCAGTTCACGATACATTTCATGTATCCAACCTGAAGAAAAGTCCAACCCAAGATACCATTGCCATTCCCATCGACGAGATTCATGTTGACGACACGCTCCATTTCGTTGAAGAACTGGTTGAGGTTACGGATTGGAAAGTAAACAAGACCCGCCGGAGCAGTGTCAAGCTCGTCAAAGTTCGTTGGAATGCCAGACATGGTCCTAATTACACCTGAGAGCGTGAGGACCGGATGAAAGAGAAATACCCCCACCTATTTCCTAAGAACCCTGCGTCTAGTAGCAGAACTTAAAAATTTCGGGACGAAATTTATTTAACGGGGGGAGAATGTGACAACCCTCACTAAACCAGGTATCCGTACGACTTAATTAATAATTAATTACTGCTTAATTTCTGTGCTTGTTTGAAATTACTGATGAACTGCTACTTGAATACTGATACATGTACTTACTTGCATCATACTTTACTTACCGTCACTACATTATTTGCATGCTGAACCTTAGTGACAAACATGATGCACAAAAGCACAGTAGCACAATAAACATGATAACCTATTGAACATGCTGATAAAGCCAGCATCAGGCAGACACTGCCCCTAAGGCCTGTATGAGCCAGAAATATCTTACTACACTAGTGGTGAGTGTAGGGATACAAGGGTTGTAGTACTGCGTCTCTAGGAATAAGTTACAATGACTGGATGTGCCTAAAACGTGCTCTAAGCACAAAAGTCAGCGCTTTACTTAATAATTCAGCTTTTAGCTAACTAATAAAGTGCCAAAACATGAGAAAAGTGTTACTAGACACCTTCCAAAGTGTCAAGGATAAGTTGTGTCACTAAAAATAATTATAACGACACTTTAAAGCTTTGTTAAGCACTTTAACGGATTACTATCCAACCGAACAACCGGACTTTACCCGGAACCTGAAAATATTGTTATTAACATTATTTTTCTTTTTCTGAGCCAGTTAGGGTCCCTGAATACCCTAACACCCGCTTTAAAGCACTACACACCACTAACCGGGTTTATCCCTAAACTTAACTAGATTAATCTAACTAATGTCTAACTACTAGTTGGATTTGAACTAGACCCCCCCCCCCTTAACCAAACCGTCCCCATGAGGGGGACATACCTTGTCCTTGTGTGATTATTTTAATCAACCATGTTTAGTATCTAGAATACATATAAACCTTTGGTTAATACTCATGCTAATTATCTATAAGTTACCACCATAACCCAACATAACATTTCATCTCACAACTCACAACAACACTTCCTCTCTCTCTCTAGAAAGCTCACGGCCGAACACCCCCTTGAACACACCACCACCTTTCGATTTTGATCATCACTTTCCAAGCTCATACAAGGGATAAGGATCCCGCATAAGGAGTCTTGGTGCAATCGGAAGGCGAAGGACCTCGTTATCTTGCTTTTATCCACGCATTTTTCGCATAGATTCTTCCCTAGCCTCGAGCTAGTAGTAAGTTGCTTAAATCACCTACTCGAACTATTTTGAAGTGGTTAATACGATGTGTAACGGTTAAAACTCGAAATCTTACAAGATAATGCTTTAAAGTCTACTTAAAACACTAAAATGGTGGTTAAAAGCACATATGTTGTGTAAATCATGTAGTATTTGATTTGTGTGATTATTTGGACCCGATCTATGTTGTGGTAGCTCGGATCATCATTTAACCCGGTTTAGTCATGATCTTGGATTATGACATAAAGCTTGTTTAAGTATAACAAGGGTTAGAAGATGAAACTCTACCACACTCGAATCATGAACTTGTGTAAAAGTGTTTTAGCCTGTAAAATAGTGATTAAAACTAGTAGATCTACGGATCTACAGGTGGTATTTTTAAAGGACCGAGTGTCAAGAGAAAACATAATTTTAAAGACGGATCTTACACTAACACGAATGGTGTTTAGAACACACAAGTGTGTAAACACTTGTGTAGCACAAAGTTTCGACAAAATAGCTATTTTTGAAAAAGATGACGAGAAGTTGTAAAGACGGAACTTCCATAAAAAAGAGGTTTTTACAAAATCGGATAGTTTTATATAAAGATCCACTAAAAGTAATGTGATTTACTCCATAGTTTGAATAAATCACAAGTTCATGAAAATTATGCGATTTATATACATATTTTGACTAGTTTGTGGGTTGAACAATGATTTGATTGAATAAGAAGATTGTCGGTTTGATTTATAAAAGAAAATGATACGCTTGAAAGCGTGGCCACCTCCAGTTACAGAGGAAACTCTGGCAAAATTTTTCCAAAAACCTAACACTTAGAAATATTTACACTATAAGTGTTAGAAATACATTTTGACTTGTTTTCAAAATTATGAATTTCGCCACGACTTTATTTATAAAATATCGGAGGTGGGATTTCACAAAATAAAACGTGATACATAAATATATTTAGTATATATTTTTCACAACATCACTTGTATAAGTGTTTATGATTATTTTGTGAACTACGTAAATATTATTTTTAGGGTAAAAATAATATTACTAAGTATTATTTTGGGAAATCACATGTATTAAAGTATAATATTTTTTTGAGAAGAATATTTATATTTTGAAGTTGGAAATAAAATATATTATGTGAGACTTAATAGTGTAATCCGAATTATACGAACGTACATGTATTAAATCCCCCATCCTTGGGAAGGAGAATAACTACCAAGTATACAGAATGTAAACACGAAATAGTTGCCTAACTATTTCCCCAAAAACTTAAACCATAAAGCTAAGGCACGGCCATCCGTCTAATAGAGTTAGCACGTGTAGGTCGTCATACAGCTGATCGATTTGGAGGCATACTTGGTAGAGACGCACCACGGTGAGTTCATGTCCCCCTTTTCTCTTAACTGTTTTCAGTTTTCTAAACTACGGGGGTGAGATACATGTTACTTTGATTACAAGTACTTTATACATGGTATGGTTGGCGTAAGGAGGTTTACTACTCAGATCATGTGAGTGGGTAGGCGTGAACTGGAGGCCATTAATCCTCATTGTAGGAACCGAGGGACGTAAGCGGTAGATCTATCTGGGTGTAGCGAGCCCAACTGTAACGCCCCAAAATCTGAATGTAATTAATTGTCGGGTGTTCCTTTATGACACGTCATGAAATAAGTAACTAGGCTATTTATCCTAGTTAAGGGTATGGTCAAAAGTATTAAGTGATGAAAGGTAGTGTCATTTATGTTTTAAAGGAAAACCCGAGGGGCTAAAGTGGAACAAATGAAAGTTAATTTATAGAATAACTTGACACACACAAACACACACCAAGTGTGTGTTCTGGAAAGATCGACCATGAGGCTCCCATGGAGCCTCAAACCCTAATCTCATCCTTATGTCCAAATTGAAAGGCAAGATGAAGTCTAAATCCATAACCGAGCATGGATTAATGATCACCAACACGAGAGGATCATAAGGTATGTTTTAAATCTAAGATTGGTGATCATGGGTGAAGTGGGTTATGTTCTAATCCGTAAGTTAATGTGAAATTGATCATGTATAAGGGTTAGAATCATCAAATAGAACATAGGTTATGTGTGGTTTGTGTTAATTTGATGATTAGGAGTGAAACCCACTTGTTTTGGTAAGGATGATGACTTGAATGATCATCCATGTTCAATTCCTAGTGATGGTTGATGATTTATGATGATTTCTTGTGAGATTAATTGAATGAAATATGATGTTTGGGGTGCTTGATGTTCATGTGTGAATGGTACATGTTGATTAGGAGTAGGATTATATGAGTTATGTATGAGCTAGGAAGATTTATGCATGAACTAGTTGTACGTTATGCTTAAATGGTGGTACGTACACCAAGAGTATGATAAGACGTATATAGTGTTATCCGTATAGTTTGTTATGATGTTACGAGTATATGATGATAAGTGGAAAGTTAAATTAATGAACTGTTGACTTTCAGAAAGTCAACTATGCATATGAAGTACGATTTGACTAGTTGTCGTAAAGGTAGGATTATAGGAAGTGGTATGTTACCTGTTATGTCGCTACGTATTAAATGGAATGACATGATGAATTGCATGCGCTTAACGAGATATGAATTTGGTTGTATGTTTTATGTTAGCTAGAATCGACTAATGAAAGTCAAATGAGAAACATGTGATTGATATGGTCGCTAACATGTACAATGATGTAAGCTAACGAGAATGCGATATTGGTGATATGAAAGTATAGGAATCATATCAAGGCGGACTCAAGCATGAACGACTAACGGGTCAAGGGAAGGCAATGAAGCGGATAGGAACGCGGATGCATAAGGTAAGTGATTTCTGTAATCACTTCTTATGTTCGATTAAGTTATATGGTGTTTTAATTAACTATACATGATGGTTGAGGTCAAATATGTGTCGTAGTCTCACATCGTAAAGGATGGGATTTAAAGTGGACCAAAATGCCCTTGATGGGTATTTTGGGCAAACGACCGTAATAAGTGGGTTAGAAACAAGTTATACGATTGGTGTAAAGTTTTGGACAAGTATGGAGGTGTGAAGTATGGTCTTGTTAGTCTTAGACCAAATTAATGCGCAAATACCCATAATGGGTCAAATAATTAGAATGTGAAAATAAGTCGATAGAGTGTAAGATAAGAATTTTCTTAATCCGGATGTGGGATTTTAAGCTTATATGATAGAATATGAATTTACAAGCGTGTAGGAAGAAACGGGAGGTTAAACGGGTAAACGGTTCAAAAGTTACGCGCGTTTTAGTGCGTTCGGACGACACAACGGATCTGCAGAAAAAGATGTTTTAGAGAGGGCGTCGCCGACGGGGTCTTAGCCCGTCGCCGACGGGTTCGCCTTATGAAGTCTTCGTCCGACGCCTTAAGTTCCTGCCGACGGGATGATGTGTGAGACGGGCTTTTCCCGAGCCCGTCGCCGACGGGTATAGAGCCCGTCGCCGACGGGTATAGAGCCCGTCGCCGACGGCTTGTTCTGCTTGTTTCCCGGTTTTTCGCGTTATGCATTCCCGATTGACCCGTAACGCTCCCGAAAGCCTCCTTAATTTTGTATGAGTTGATATGTATGCATGAATGTAATTAGGTAATTACGTAAGCATATGTAAGTGTGATTGAAAGCATGTGTATGTATAGATACATTCATTTTACGAATATATATAAGCATGTAGTTATGTATGCATGTATGTTTATGTGTAGGTATGTATAATGATATGTATGAGTGTATGTACGTATGTATAGTTGTAGAAAGGGTATGTACGGATGTAGATGTGTATGTGTGTATGTATAAGGATATGTATGATCGTATGCATGTATGTAAAGCTGTAGGAAAGGTATGTAAGTATGTAGTTGTGTACGTAGGTATGTATAATGATATGTATGAGGGTATGTACGTATGTATAGTTGTAGAAAGGGTATGTACGGATGTAGATGTGTATGTGTGTATGTATAAGGATATGTATGATCGTATGCATGTATGTAAAGCTGTAGGAAAGGTATGTAAGTATGTAGTTGTGTACGTAGGTATGTATAATGATATGTATGAGGGTATGTACGTATGTATAGTTGTAGAAAGGGTATGTACGGATGTAGATGTGTATGTGTGTATGTATAAGGATATGTATGATAGTATGCATGTATGTAAAGCTGTAAGAAGGGTATGTAAGTATGTAGTTGTGTACGTAGGTACGTATAAAGGTATGTATGAGAGTATGCACGTATGTAGATGTATATGTAAGTTTAATGTATGTACGTATGTAAGCATGATTTAGACACGTTGAGGGTTAATGTTAATATTGATGTACATTATGCACGTATGTAGACGTATATGTATGTTCGTACGTAAGTATGTATGTGTGTATGATTAGGACACATTGAGGATTAACTCTACTAATGGTGTACCTTGAGAATGATAAGTAATGCAGGTACATTCAATGAAGCCTCACCAGTAAATGGATACGCAGATGAAATGCTTGAAGTTTATTAAGGAACGAAACGTGAAGTGTACGCGAATGATCTTATTTATACATTGTGTGCTAATGTTTGAATGTATGTGGTGAGTGCAGGTAGTACGGATCAGGCGATTATCAAGGAATAGAGATCGAAGATCGAGTCACTAGAGAGATTGTACGGGGACGTTGAATGTAAATTGAAATAAACATAAGCTATGTTTTATTTTAGTAATTAAGAGGGTGACAGTAGTAAGAATAAAAGCTATGTTAAAGTTAAAGTTTAAATGGTTTGAGGTATTTTAATGAAAGAATTTTTTTTTATGGTACGTGTTTCCGCTGCGACTTTTGTCATGTAGAAATTAGGGTCTTACAAGTTG
Organism: Helianthus tuberosus; assembly: GCA_030545235.1. Classification (NCBI taxonomy): domain Eukaryota; kingdom Viridiplantae; phylum Streptophyta; class Magnoliopsida; order Asterales; family Asteraceae; genus Helianthus; species Helianthus tuberosus. The sequence goes on from JARYGA010060438.1 coordinate 6,579,303, forward strand.
GTATCAGAGCTCTGGTTTGAGAGACTCAAGTACAAGAAAGTAAGTACTTGAACTCAAACTTGTGTGCTCTTACGATAAGGAACCCGTACAATCTAAGACTCGATCAAGATCCAAAGGTAAAGGCTAATGTAAGTATGTACTTATGTGTATGTATAAAGAAACTGACGGTTTTGTATGTGCAAGGTAAGCATAAGTGTTGGAAGAGGATGATCCGTGAATGCAGTCTAGGATGAATACTAAGGCAGGCAAAGAGGTAATAAGACAAATAGGCAAATGAGCCAGGTATGTAAATTCAATATGTGGATATGTAAAATGGTAAAATGCATTAAGGGAAGAAAAATGCTAAATGAAGGGCTATGATGGTATAATGAATATGTTTTGAAAATGATACACGTGCTGAAACCTAGTTCTTCGTACATAAGGTGACAATTTCACGAAGACACGAAACTAGTATGTGGATTGTGTACCTGGCCAGTACATGTGAAGCATATGACGTTCGTGAGACCGTGATAATTGTTACAGGTATGTCCGGTAGAGTTAGGTAACAGGTGGGCGTGTGGGTGAAATGGGAAGTAAGACTCTCGGGGAATTGAGAGTACTATGAAAGTATGAAAACATGCCTGATAAGAATAAAGAATGTTGAATCCGTAAGAAAGTACGGATCATCAAAGTATGAATGCAATGCTTGAATCCGCGAGATGGATTCAAGGGATGAAAAGTGTGAATGCAATGTTTGAATCCGTGAAACGGATTCAAAGTCATGAAAGGCATGAATGGAATGTTTGAACCCGCGAGACGGATTCAAGGTATGAAAGGCATGAAAGAAATGTTTGAATCCGTGAGACGGATTCAAGGCATGAAAGGCATGAATGGAATGTTTGAACCCGCGAGACGGATTCAAAGTATGAAATGCATGAAAAGAATATTCGAAACCGCTAGTCGGATTCAAAATATAGAAATAATGAAAATGTATGGATGCTACGATTGTGTCAAACGAATCATGTGAGTAAATGTAAAGTAATTGAATGAAAGAAGGATCATGATTGGCACGTAAACCTAAATTTTAAAACTTTAAGATGAAAGAAAGAAGTTTTGAACCCGGGATGTGTTAGATGTGTTAGTAATCGACTCATGGGAGTCATAAGTGTAGGACGGGCTACGACCCGGATAATCAGTTAAGTATGAATAAGAAGGGTAAGCTTGGTCATGAGTACCGGAATAATGTAATTGCGATGATAGTCATTGTGACGAGCTCGTGGTTGTGTCGAGTGGATGTAGAGAAGGAATAATTAGTCATAAATAAAGGTAAGAAAGGTTTCGGGGACGAAACCTCAATTAAGGGTGGTAGACTTGTAACGCCCCAAAATCTGAATGTAATTAATTGTCGGGTGTTCCTTTATGACACGTCATGAAATAAGTAACTAGGCTATTTATCCTAGTTAAGGGTATGGTCAAAAGTATTAAGTGATGAAAGGTAGTGTCATTTATGTTTTAAAGGAAAACCCGAGGGGCTAAAGTGGAACAAATGAAAGTTAATTTATAGAATAACTTGACACACACAAACACACACCAAGTGTGTGTTCTGGAAAGATCGACCATGAGGCTCCCATGGAGCCTCAAACCCTAATCTCATCCTTATGTCCAAATTGAAAGGCAAGATGAAGTCTAAATCCATAACCGAGCATGGATTAATGATCACCAACACGAGAGGATCATAAGGTATGTTTTAAATCTAAGATTGGTGATCATGGGTGAAGTGGGTTATGTTCTAATCCGTAAGTTAATGTGAAATTGATCATGTATAAGGGTTAGAATCATCAAATAGAACATAGGTTATGTGTGGTTTGTGTTAATTTGATGATTAGGAGTGAAACCCACTTGTTTTGGTAAGGATGATGACTTGAATGATCATCCATGTTCAATTCCTAGTGATGGTTGATGATTTATGATGATTTCTTGTGAGATTAATTGAATGAAATATGATGTTTGGGGTGCTTGATGTTCATGTGTGAATGGTACATGTTGATTAGGAGTAGGATTATATGAGTTATGTATGAGCTAGGAAGATTTATGCATGAACTAGTTGTACGTTATGCTTAAATGGTGGTACGTACACCAAGAGTATGATAAGACGTATATAGTGTTATCCGTATAGTTTGTTATGATGTTACGAGTATATGATGATAAGTGGAAAGTTAAATTAATGAACTGTTGACTTTCAGAAAGTCAACTATGCATATGAAGTACGATTTGACTAGTTGTCGTAAAGGTAGGATTATAGGAAGTGGTATGTTACCTGTTATGTCGCTACGTATTAAATGGAATGACATGATGAATTGCATGCGCTTAACGAGATATGAATTTGGTTGTATGTTTTATGTTAGCTAGAATCGACTAATGAAAGTCAAATGAGAAACATGTGATTGATATGGTCGCTAACATGTACAATGATGTAAGCTAACGAGAATGCGATATTGGTGATATGAAAGTATAGGAATCATATCAAGGCGGACTCAAGCATGAACGACTAACGGGTCAAGGGAAGGCAATGAAGCGGATAGGAACGCGGATGCATAAGGTAAGTGATTTCTGTAATCACTTCTTATGTTCGATTAAGTTATATGGTGTTTTAATTAACTATACATGATGGTTGAGGTCAAATATGTGTCGTAGTCTCACATCGTAAAGGATGGGATTTAAAGTGGACCAAAATGCCCTTGATGGGTATTTTGGGCAAACGACCGTAATAAGTGGGTTAGAAACAAGTTATACGATTGGTGTAAAGTTTTGGACAAGTATGGAGGTGTGAAGTATGGTCTTGTTAGTCTTAGACCAAATTAATGCGCAAATACCCATAATGGGTCAAATAATTAGAATGTGAAAATAAGTCGATAGAGTGTAAGATAAGAATTTTCTTAATCCGGATGTGGGATTTTAAGCTTATATGATAGAATATGAATTTACAAGCGTGTAGGAAGAAACGGGAGGTTAAACGGGTAAACGGTTCAAAAGTTACGCGCGTTTTAGTGCGTTCGGACGACACAACGGATCTGCAGAAAAAGATGTTTTAGAGAGGGCGTCGCCGACGGGGTCTTAGCCCGTCGCCGACGGGTTCGCCTTATGAAGTCTTCGTCCGACGCCTTAAGTTCCTGCCGACGGGATGATGTGTGAGACGGGCTTTTCCCGAGCCCGTCGCCGACGGGTATAGAGCCCGTCGCCGACGGCTTGTTCTGCTTGTTTCCCGGTTTTTCGCGTTATGCATTCCCGATTGACCCGTAACGCTCCCGAAAGCCTCCTTAATTTTGTATGAGTTGATATGTATGCATGAATGTAATTAGGTAATTACGTAAGCATATGTAAGTGTGATTGAAAGCATGTGTATGTATAGATACATTCATTTTACGAATATATATAAGCATGTAGTTATGTATGCATGTATGTTTATGTGTAGGTATGTATAATGATATGTATGAGTGTATGTACGTATGTATAGTTGTAGAAAGGGTATGTACGGATGTAGATGTGTATGTGTGTATGTATAAGGATATGTATGATCGTATGCATGTATGTAAAGCTGTAGGAAAGGTATGTAAGTATGTAGTTGTGTACGTAGGTATGTATAATGATATGTATGAGGGTATGTACGTATGTATAGTTGTAGAAAGGGTATGTACGGATGTAGATGTGTATGTGTGTATGTATAAGGATATGTATGATCGTATGCATGTATGTAAAGCTGTAGGAAAGGTATGTAAGTATGTAGCTGTGTACGTAGGTATGTATAATGATATGTATGAGGGTATGTACGTATGTATAGTTGTAGAAAGGGTATGTACGGATGTAGATGTGTATGTGTGTATGTATAAGGATATGTATGATAGTATGCATGTATGTAAAGCTGTAAGAAGGGTATGTAAGTATGTAGTTGTGTACGTAGGTACGTATAAAGGTATGTATGAGAGTATGCACGTATGTAGATGTATATGTAAGTTTAATGTATGTACGTATGTAAGCATGATTTAGACACGTTGAGGGTTAATGTTAATATTGATGTACATTATGCACGTATGTAGACGTATATGTATGTTCGTATGTAAGTATGTATGTGTGTATGATTAGGACACATTGAGGATTAACTCTACTAATGGTGTACCTTGAGAATGATAAGTAATGCAGGTACATTCAATGAAGCCTCACCAGTAAATGGATACGCAGATGAAATGCTTGAAGTTTATTAAGGAACGAAACGTGAAGTGTACGCGAATGATCTTATTTATACATTGTGTGCTAATGTTTGAATGTATGTGGTGAGTGCAGGTAGTACGGATCAGGCGATTATCAAGGAATAGAGATCGAAGATCGAGTCACTAGAGAGATTGTACGGGGACGTTGAATGTAAATTGAAATAAACATAAGCTATGTTTTATTTTAGTAATTAAGAGGGTGACAGTAGTAAGAATAAAAGCTATGTTAAAGTTAAAGTTTAAATGGTTTGAGGTATTTTAATGAAAGAATTTTTTTTTATGGTACGTGTTTCCGCTGCGACTTTTGTCATGTAGAAATTAGGGTCTTACACCAACTCCTGAGCCCGCATAATGGACCAGGTGGTGACTTTGTACCCATCGCCAAATACGCTAGGTTTGAGTCTTCCTACTTGCACTTCACACATATCATTGGCTTTGCAACCCAATGGTGATCTCTTTTTCCTTATTTGCTACATACCAGGAATTTTCATACGAACAGACATCTTTACAAAGGTTTTACTTACTCACTTACACATGAACTCGCTCAACATTATTGTTGATTTTTCAACTTACATGTATTTCAGGAAATTAACAGATCTGGCGCGGTATGGCACGTTTTCCCGCTGCACTAGTTACGAGGTCATCCGGATTTAGGGAATGTGGCTCTTTCCTGGTCAAGTCACAGCCCTTAAACTATGCTTATGTTATGTTGTTAAACAATGTTTATGTCGTTAGGATGTGTTTCCGTCAAGACAATGTTATTGTATTTGGTTTTCAAAACTTAATCGAATGGATGATCTTGCATGGTTTTTATTTCATATAGCTTTGTTATGGTTAAGCTATGGTATTAAGAAGTCACACCAAATTAACCACGCTTCCGCAAAGCCAGGGTGTGACAGAGGGAGGAGATGAGTGGTCGTGGTGTGTGTGACCGGAATAATGTCGTCGCCGTTCTCATCACCGTCACCTTATCCCACCACTGTCGGAGATCTATGCCGCCGCCGTTCTCATCACGGAGCACCACCACCTCCTTCACCTGCCCCGCCGGTTCTCATCACGGTGGTGGTGGTGGGGATGATGCGGTGGTGGTGGTGTGGTGGTAGTTCAGAGAAGAGAAAGAGAGAGCTGGTCGATGATGAAGATGAACTCAGATCTGTGATGTGTGTATATATATATATATATATATATATTAATTTTTGAATTAAGAAAATATTAAATGAAAAGCAAAATGACCAAAATGCCCCTGAACTAAAAGACAAAATAGGAGGTTGCAACAGTCAAAAAATAGGGTTTTTAAATTTTGGACCAAAATGGCAACAAAATGCAAACCACAGGGACCCAGATGTAATAAGTTTGAGATTTGGACTAAAGTGGCAAAACTGGCCAAACCACAGGGACCAAAATGGCAGTTTACTCATAAAAGTATAAAACATAATATACATCTATATATATATATATATATATATAGAGAGAGAGAGAGAGAGAAAGTGTATCGTACAAAATGGCTTAACGTACATTGCGTACACGACTAGAAATCGCATGTTATACACAAACCGGGACATGTCTTGATCGCATGATTCACAAACTCGGGTGTATCATAATCGCACGTTATATATCAAAATCACATGGTTCTTAAACTCGAACTCCCCAAAAAATGGTTGTTCGCATGTTATATCTCAAAATCGCATGATCATAAACTCGGGCTTACAAACTCGAACAACCAAAATTACAAAGTCGCATGTTATATACAAATCGCGTACGCAATGTCCATTAAGGGATATGGTACAATAACTGGCCTCATCTATATGCATATAATTTAATTCTTTTAAGTATATCAATTTGTATGATTATACTTACTATGTAATTATACAAATAGTATTATATTATATTATATTATATTTATATACATAATAGATTCGCAAATCTAACTAACCTTGATGCATGAAGTTTAGACGTAAGTTAAACAACCTTATCTTTAACTCGGGCTTGGTCAAATTTGTTTTAACTTTACTCAATTCGAGATCTTTTAGCTAGCAAATTTCGAATAGTTTACAAGTTCGGCGGCTCGATTATACATTCGATTAAGAATGCCATATTATAAACATTTCTAACGAAAAAGTATTAGTTTAAGTTGGTTTTGGCTATTGACCCAAAAGAAGACCCAAAAGGGATATGGTATTATATTATGTGTTATGATCATAAGGATTATGGTCGGTCCAAGTCACTTTCATTCCAAAAAAAAAGTATTATGGTGAAAGGACAACAAGGCCCCTTGAAAGACATCAATGGACGTGTGATAACAAAGGATAAGTAGGTATTACAAGTTGTTATTAAAGGGTTTGCCTAATACAAACAAAAGTGATTTAAAAGCATGATCACATTAAGTTAAAAGGGTCAATAAACATAACCATAAGAGGTGTTCAAATCAAACTTGGCTTTTAGTTGCTTTGTTTTTTGGGTTAGTTTTGACCCCTAAAGAAACGTTTAATAGCTTTCAATACACAAAGTTTTATTATAATAATATTAACTTTTTAAATTTCAAATAATATATTGTTTAAGCAAACATGAATTCACCAAAAACGTGTTATAGACTGTTGTGATAATCCGTTGACGGAAAATAGTTGTTTTGGAGCTATCATTAAGGTAATTGTAAATCTATCTACTATAATAAAAGAAACCAATAAGTAACACGTATCGTTCATTGAAGACGTCTACATTTGTAATTTCCTACCTTTTCATAATTATCTTATATCAATTAATTAAATAATAAATAATTAATTAATAGTAAATCTTATCTTACTTTGAATATCGGATAGAATCATTCTATTTTTTTCTAATAATAGATTATCTTCAAATTTAATTTTAAGTTATAAATTAAAGATATTTTTTAAATAATAACACAAAACAATAATCTAAAACTTAAAAAGACAATAATACGCTCATATAAAAAATTTAAAATACAAACAAAATATACAAAATAACTTATTAAACATTAGATCAACCTTTAAAAAAACACTAATTAGGAAGAGAAGCTAATAATATAATTATGTTTTTGTTTTTTCAAATTGGGGTTCTAATCAATTCGAATTAAACTTAACCAAGTTTGTGATTTGATACGAATCAAACCGAACCAAATTTATGATTTTTTAAACGAATCCAATAGCATATTATTTACTATACAAAATTACATTTATTTAACCCATGTAATACATGGTGTTTTTAAAGATATAACTTTTTTATTATTTAGTATACATTCGCCTCGCTTGCGGTATACAAGGTTACAAAATTACATTTATTTAACCCGTGTAATACACACTGTTTTTAAAGATATATATTTTTTTATTATTTAATATATATAATTAGATTTATTCAACCCATACAATACACGGATTTTTATTATTTGGTATATAAAATTACATTTATTCAGTACAATAGATGAGGTTCTTAGAGATAATTTTTTATTATTATTTAATATATAAAATTACATTTGTTCAACTGGTGTAATAAACGAGATTTTTAAAGAATAAATGTTTTAATTTAGTATATAAAATTATATTTATTCAACCCGTGTAATACACGGGATTCTAACCTAGTTCCAATATAAATGATAATTAAGTAGTTGAATAAAATAGCAGTCATGTTAAATCTATTATAAGAAAAACGTTTGTCGCTTTCAAAAATATATTTAAAGAATCAGATGATTGATACCGAAATCTTGTTGTATTAAATTCAAAATAATAATGAGTTATGAAAACATTATTCCTTTATTAAATTATATATTGTATATTTTACTCACGAATAGTTTACGGATTTATTTTTAGTTACAGATTCACAAGAATTCAACTATGTTAGGAAGCTAGGACTGCACTCACCAAAACATGATTAACTGTGAAGTTATCCTCTCGTCTATCATATCCAACGCCCTCAAAACGTGTTGGTGGTATTTCATTTGATACATTCTCTAAAAAACTATCATCCCACATGTTCACGACAACATGATATTTGCCTAGGGTATTACATTCACCTTTGATGAAATTTGTCTTACATCATCCGACATCTCATGCCAACAAATTTTGCTCCCTTTGCGAATTAGCATTTCACATATTTTTTTGTTAATCGGTTGGTACTTCACACTCATTATACGATTCCTCTCACCTAAACTTGGTTTTAAAAAGCTCGCCTAGGCGCATGCCTCTGTGCCTGATGCAACCTGAGGCGCACACTATACAGAAAGCATAGCTGAAGCACACTTTTTGGAGTACAGTGCGCCTCATGTACATGTCATATTTTCGTGCAGCAGATCGGGGTACATCTATATAAAGCTTATTTGTGTATTAGTATTGGGTAAATGATCCTAGAAATTTAGTGAATATACAAAAAAATTATATAATAGTCTTGCGCCTCACGTACTAAAAGCTCGTCGTTTATGCGCTTTACGTCTCGGTTTTAGACCTAGTTGCTTTTGCGCAATTTACGCTTTTTAAAACCAAGCAGCGAAATACGCTTATCTATAAAATTCTTTTCGTTATCAATATATAGGGTAGGGATAGTGTACATTAATTCAGAAGTGTAAGAAGTGTGAGAAGTGTATTATAACACTATATATAACACTATGTAACACCATATAACCCCATATGACACTATGTAACACTATATAACAAATATAACACTATACATCTATCATAGACATGCTATCAGACAAAATATAGTGTTATATTTGTTATATAGTGTTATATGGTGTTATATGCTGTTACATAGTGTTATACGGTATTTATATGGTGTTATATAGTGTTATAGGGGAAGGATCCACTAAAAAGTGGATTTTGCCTAAGTAGCCTAAGAAGGATTGTGACAATGACATGTGGCACTCCTAAATAAGTAGGAATGAAGGGCATTTTGGTCCTTATAAATAGGAGTGAAAATGACATGTGGCACCACTTTTATTTTTTTAAAATACAACAAAAAAATCTAGTAAAAAAAATCTAGCACAAAAAATCTAGTACAAAAAATATAGCACAAAAAATGTAGTACAAAAAATATAGCACATAAAATCCAGTACAAAAAATATAGCAAAAAAAATCTAGTACAAAAAATATAGCACGGTAAAATTTAGCACAAAAAAAATATAGTACAAAAAATCCAGCACAAAAAATTAAGAAAAAAAATTTTAAAGCAAAAAATTTTAGCACAAAAATATAGTATAAAAATACAGCAAAAAAATGTTATCTTTGATCATCACTCCTTGAACTTAAATTTCTTGAAATTCCATCCGTCGAACCATTGAGTGTATCATCATGGCCACTTTAAATCAGTATGTAAACCCATTTTCATGGCACTTTAAGATAGTTGACATATATTATCCTTATGTCAGCTAATCCATCCAAAAAATACCAACTGATAATGTCAATTAAACATGAGATGGAGTCTAGATTGCAATATAATTTAACAAAGTACGAATCATTAATGCATAATAATTCCCTTCGTTAATACCAAAAAAATATAATTAGGACTCCATCTAGTCTATTTATTCTGAGTAACTTTTAATAACTTAACTAGTTGTAGGACTCGTGTAACCACACGGGTAGGTTTAATAATGATCGAAATCAAATACTAAAAAACAGATTATAATATATCATTTAAATTTTGGTCTTTAGTTCTATATCTTTATAAAATAATGTTAAAGACAGTATGTGTTAGTATTATAATAACTATAATGATAAAAGTTTTTGTCTATGTAAATATGTAAACTATCATGTGAACAAATATTTGATGAATTCACATTCGCATTTTAGTTAAGTATACATTAAACTTGTCGACTGATTAACTATAACCATAAGAGAAGCATAACTAACACAAGAAACATTATTTGTTGCCAATATACCAATTCAATACAAGAGAAGCATAACGAACCCAGGAAACATTATTTGAAGCATAACCTGGACTTGCTGTAATTCCACCAGTTCAGTATTTAATCCTAAAATACCAACTCAATAGAAAAATGAAATATTTAGTGTACTACAACTGTAAATAACTTATGTATCATATTTGAAACCATAATTATGGATTATAGACATCTATTTACATAATGTAAAAACAATATGTCACCAATGCACAAACTTTCATTAAAAGCAGTCTTATTTGGCCCATAAACAACATTTTGAAACTCATTAGTATTTTCTTTCCCTTCCCACAATAATTTACTTCTAGCTACCAGCTGATAACATTTAAAGAGAACCAAATTACCAAAGAGCCTTAACCGCTAAATAACTCTCTTTAGTTGAACCCCTTCTTAAAAGTTATCATCCGGGATTGCTTCCTGGGCTCAAAAAAAAGTTATTTATATTAAAAACTATTTATGATTAATAAATGATTAAAATCATACAAATGACTTCATGAAAGTTTCCATAATGATATCCACATGTTGAAGGTTACATACACCTCTTCAAATGACCAAATACCTACATATAATATGCTAAGAATGTAGTTTCATAATAGAATTGGATCTTGAATTAAATGAGGCCACATATGAGATGGCATACACATAAACCAAACGGCTATATTTTGTGGATAAAAAAAAGTTACCAAACCTCATGTTTTCAAATCTCCCCCAGCAATCTTCTTTCATCTTGATTGGCTCTAGCCTTCTTCATGCTAAGACCCAAATGACACCAAATTTATCTTAGGTTTTGTTAAAAAAATCTATATCTATAAATGTATTTTTTTTGTATGACTTATAACCTTCTTTATGCTAAGACCCATGTAACCCCATGTAAAAACATGGGTGGTTTTTAGAAAATTTACATACCACATTTTATTAAACGACGAATGGATACACATTTTTTAAGGTTTATTAAAAATGTATTATAAAGAAAGGGAACATCTTTTAAATAACAAATAAATAACAAACATGTTTAATCGTTTTAAAACAATAAACCGAAACCGAAACGTAAACACAATCATTTTAAATAACAAATAAACCAACAGTTCCTCTTTTAAAAAAATACCTTCCACATTTTAAAAACATGTTTGATGACTTAATCTTACAAAGATGCAGGTGAGTAACAAAGAAACTAAAAACAGGAAAAGAAAAATTAATGCTTTCAATGAACTTAGAGATAAAAACACACAACAACTTTTTTGGTCAGACAAAATGAACTATTCAACACCACCACCAGACCAATTCTTAGCAAGTCGCTAAGAACCAATCCCAAACCATAATATCCAAGAAGACTATAGAAGGCTTGTAAATTTAACTGATACAAAGAATTCACCCATTCCGTTGCCCTGCAAATTTATAGCATTCATCGAATCAACTTTCAACCATGCATGACACACTTTTGACCCATTCACTTCTGAGTGAAACCATTCAGGTTATTGTCATCCAAAGAGGTTGAAAGAAATTAGTAAAAAACCAACCATAGGTCACAGGTTGCCTACAGGACTGGACTGTACAGGCCATGGGCCATGTGAATCACCTTAACTGAACCATCACCACCACATGAAAAAAAAAAAAATTGAAACAACCTAAATATCTATCACAGTGTTTCAATCTTTAATTTAAAATTCAAGTAACCTCATGTTATTATTATCTACTAAACAAAAAAATCAAACTAAAAGGGTAAAAATGGTATACCCTAACCACTCCAAATCCTCTTGAGCAGTTGAATGAAGGTTATCTATCATGCATTTTTGGCCAGTGATACCAATTTTTCCCTTTTATCATCCCAAAGCTTTACATCCCCATCTTTACTTCCAGTTAAGAAAAAATGGTATTTGGAATACCCAAAGTTCTGGTAACACTCCCTACAAATGCTTCGGTAAGTTATTAACCTACTCAAAATACATTTCAATTAGAAAACTAACAATGTTTATAATTATCATATTCACCTTCACATGGGTAATGTCATTTACCGCGTTGTTCACGATAGAATTTGGACTAATGTTGTGAGCATCTGGGTCGGGTTTTGGGGCAGCTAACCCGCTGGTTACACCATCATCGTCTTCATCACAAAGCTGCAACAGCCTACTTATGTCCGGGAAAAAAGACCCTAAGCTTCCACCCTGCATCAAATCGCCAAATTTAAATAAAATAAAATAAAAAAACAAATACATAAATATAACCGGTAAAATTTTCAAAATAACGCGAATCATACCTGATGCAAATTTTATGCACAGACACTATTCCTTTTAAAATCAAATTTTATGCACAGACACACCTAGGTAAATTAAAAATTCTTATTAAAAACAGCTTATTTGACTCTCAAATAATCAGATAAACAATCGAAGGTTGAACCTTCTCGTGTAGATATTAGAACCCTCTTGCTGCACTATATGCGATTCTAACTCTCTGAGTCCAGCTCAGCACCGGGCCCGGTTCTACCCCTTGTACGCCCTTTCTCCCTATAACCGAAAATGACACCAAATTTATCTTAGGTTCTGAGACCACGAGTACAAGATTATAAAGAATATGAAAATTATGTACCGTGTAATTTAATGAGAAGCTTGATATTCGAGCCTGCTGGTTTTGCATTGTAAAGCGGCTGCAAAGCCTTCACGACAATCGTCATATTTGGCCTGAAATCCGTTTCATATTGAACACATAATGCTGCAATTGCTGCCATCTGTGTATGAGCACAAACAATAACACTTCAGAGATGAAACATAACCCTAATAAAATCTTAAAAATAGATGAATAACTAATTGTATGTCAGAAACCGTACCAGTTATGTTAAAAGCAAATATTCACAACACATACACATCACGCTAAAACAACATTTGGCGTAAGTTCCGTTACCTTCTCGATGTAAGAACGGACCATATTTTCAATATCCTCAACAATTGATTCTGGATGTCCCTTTGCAAAAGCCGACAGTGTCGTTACATTGCATAAGTTAAAGTTGTCATGGTATAACACACGAGGCTGGACAAATTAACTAATACTTGAATAATAGTAAATTCTCACCTACAACAACTTTTGTTAACCAAGGAAGATAAAAGAGAGTCAGGTTCACAACCGTAAAACAAATATAAGGCACTTAATGTTGATATATCCCAAACAAATCATCCACCAAGATTGTGAACATGTCCTTTGCCAAATGGAACATAAGAAAAAAAAATACAATGGAGTCAGACTACACATGTCAAAAGTCAAACATTGCAGTAAAAAGTGCAGTGAACCCATAAAGAAACTTCGAAAACCGTAAAAATAAAAACTTATGGTTCAAGAAGAGGTTGAGTGTACAGTTGCTATTCTTTATCATAAATAATATTCAAAATGATGAAAATTTATATGAATAGTAAATTACTTTTTGAGTCCCTGTGTTTTAGTGGTTTAACCATTTGAGTCCAAAATCAAAAAGTTTAACGCCATGAATCCCTAGCCATTTATTTTATAACGTTTTGAGTCCAATTTTGTTAAAAAAATTGGACTAAAAAAGACTCAAATGGTTATAAAAAAAACGTCTAGGGACTCAGGGCGTTAAACATTTTGATTTTGGACTCAAATAGTTAAAACCACTAAAATACAAGAACTCAAAAAGTAATTTACTCTTATATGAATGTATATATGATTGTGAAGTAAGTAACAACCAACGAAAGTGATAGTACCATTTAAATGAACGAACCAACCACTCTTTATGGCCCTGAACCCCATCATGATTCAGTGTTTTAACAGCAACAGTAAGCCCGGTGCCCGGTTTAACCGGTGCAGTTCCATTCTCTTCAATCCACCCTTTAAAAACGCACCCGAAACCGCCTTCACCAAGAAGACTTTCGGGTCGAAAGTTTCTTGTTGCCAGTTTAAGATCATTAAATGCAAATTTACGAAGACGAGAAGCAACTTTGAGCTCTTCTTCGGGTTTTGGTGATGACAAATTGTTGTTTTCACAGTTGCTTGTGGTTGTTGGGGAGACTATTGGGATTTCTGGTTGATCTTTGCTAGTGTTAGCGGCTGATTTAGTATCTGCAACCACATAAGATAATTGTTAGACTGAACATGTAATATTGCAGCACATAATAAGTTTGTAAGTTAAAGTTGAAAGAAATAGAATTTAAGGGGTGTTTGGCAAATTCCAAAAGTGAAAAAAGTAAATAAATAAAAAAGGTTAAACGACTGGTTCCAAGTTTAAACGTTGGTCGAACGCTAAACTACCTAACCACCAAATATAAACTGTGAACTGAATCGCGTTAATCTCAAACTAGTTGAACCGACCGACTTGCTTCAACTTAGACGGTTTAGTCGGTTTTAAGGACCACTACTCATCATTATTGAAAGTTCTACAATAATATTAATAAAAAGTAAATAAATAAAGCATCCAAACACCATCTTCTGCAAAGATTTGTTGGAGTTGAGTATATGATTCAAAGTACTTCATAAAAGACAGACTTGTGCAAAAAAAAATATGGGAAAATTGTCAAAATTACCCTCTTAGCATAAGACAAAATAGCACATGCGTTGTGCGGGAGTAAATTTGTCAAACTCAAAACATTTGAGAACAAATCAAATCCCATTTCAGAACATATAAATAAACCCATAAATTAATTAATTAGCTAGCAAAAAAAAGATCCAAATCATGCACTCTTTTATATCCCAATATAAAAATAAATATAAATAAAAAATAAAGATGAGATTAAATAAGTCATTTAAATAAGTCAGTTTTGATTAAAAAAAAAAGTCTGGGTAGAACCGCTAACTACGGTTTTGAGGAACCACAACCAACCTACTGATGTTATCGAATGTGAGCTGATCATTGAACAACTTGGTAGATCCCAGAATTTCATCAATGGAAACACTTGCACAACGCCTAACCTGAATATTTGTCACATAAGATATATAAATCATAGTACTTTCTCTAAAAGTGTATGAAAACTAAAACTTAGAACACTGAAAGTCTAAGACCTAGGCTACCTTGTTCATAAATTCATCAAGATCTTTTCTTGTTTTGTTTATATTTCGTGCGTTTTGAACTTCTTTAGCCATTTCACCTACCTCATCAACATCATCACTCACTGGATGTAGGCATTTATTCCAAGTCAAACTAAAAGTATGCCAACTCAAATAACTGACCACTTCCAAAAATTTAATGGTTCATTAGCTTAAAAGTATAAACCAACAGATGTGATATCTTTATTTTTTGGCCAGCAAAGAAGACTTATCACATTATACCAAGACAAACCCCCCGCGAATGACAATAATGAAAGTATGATGTAAACTCTGTTGGATAACCAAGTCATAAGGCCTAAGAGAAGCATGGCGAAATCATTACGCAAACTTCAATGCAATTAATATATTATGAGTGCAATAATTAATACCTTAATCGATGTAGAAACCATCTTCTCACTAATTTTCACATACTTCTATTTCTTGTTTCAACTTTTACCCCTTGCCAAGGAACAAACATTGTTAGACTAATAACATACAGCTGTTACCATAGATTATTAGATGAACAAAAAACCTAAATGAATAATCAAATAAACTGGGGAAAACAGTATTTAGACCATGTATACAAAGTTAATAAAACCTTCGATCACTTTCCTATAGGATTTGTCATTAGGGTTTGTCAAGGAGGCTGCCAAATAAATAAAATAAGAGCACCACTATCAATTTCTAGCTACTGATGAACTTTCAGGTTCCTAATTTTTACTCTATAATTTTCTATAACAAACCAGAAAGAAGAATTGAAAGACTCAACTAACCTTGAACATAAAGGATCACTATATAAACAAACTGTTTGTGACGATTAACATATTAACCCTAAAAATCAACCAGATAG
The DNA here is from genome assembly GCA_030545235.1 of Helianthus tuberosus. NCBI lineage: Eukaryota > Viridiplantae > Streptophyta > Magnoliopsida > Asterales > Asteraceae > Helianthus > Helianthus tuberosus. The sequence continues at coordinate 6,595,318 of JARYGA010060438.1, forward strand.
TGTGTGTCATTATAAAAAAAAAACAAATAGTTTTCAGATGAAGATCACAATCATAAACAAATTCATTACCCATTCATATAAAAAGTTGATATGATCAAACATTTAAACATATACCTTGGATAGAATCACAATTCTCAACCTCCTTACAAACAACATGGAGCACTGAATCAATCAGCTCAGCACCTTCGCCCAATTGTTTCTGGCACAGAATCACCGGACACAAAGTAATCAGGTCGGAAGATCAGTCCACTAGGACCAGATATAACACACTCTATCATCAACAACTTTATTTTTCTCTACTACTGGTTTTTGTCTAATATCATGTAACCGTATACAAGAACTTTCAAAATAAAATGAAGACTATTGTGGAAGTCAACCAATCATATGTGAAATCTTTATACCCTTTTTGATTCAGATTCAATCTCAAATACCACCTAAGAATAAAAACCTAAAAACTTTTCAACTGAACACAAACAAATGAATCATATCTTTACATCATAATAATAATATGGATCTGGAAGTTGAAGCCGAAGAGCAAAATTATAGATATTTTCGATCATGCCTGAAATCATAACCAACAGAGCATACACAAACCTGAATTAAGTATAAATTTCACATAAGTTGCAACCAACTAATAAATTCTAGACAAAACAGCCCAAAACCCCTAAGAAATCAATAAGGAATAAATAAATTTTCCAATCTAAAGCAAACAATTGAACAAACCCTAATAAAAACACAAAACAACAAATCAAGATTCAATTTTATACCTGAAACAACAGCGGAGTTTAACCAAACAATAACCTCTCTTCGAGATTTAAGAGCAGAAATTGTGGTTCTTCATCACTGATTTAACGATGAACAGAGAGAAAGCGAATGGATTTGTAAGACCCATTATTCAAAAATTTAGACCAAAGTCTCTTATTATAGATAGTATAAATTATATGCTTTAACTTTGATGGTCTAATGATGATTAGTATTTCAATAAAATTCTGTACAAAAATTTAACATAAAAATATAGTACAAAAATTCAGAATAAAAAATGTAAAACAACATATAAATACAACACATTTTTATGGGTTTTTTTAGTCATCATATTTTATATAGCAATATGATACTCAAATTAAAGATAAAAAAAAGCTTGATTTTATGGTGAAATTTTATGAAAAAATAATGTCGTATAAAAAAGTAGTGAACGTTTACAAAATGAGGGTGAAATATGCATGTGCCTTGCATGTGAAGAGAGAAAATCAATAAATAGGATTTTCCCAAGATATACTACTTAGGCAAAATGAACTTTTTATTTGATCTTACCCCTAGTGTTATATATAGTGTTATAATACACTTCTAATACTTCTGGATTAATGTACAGGATCATCTACCTTAATATACATACACTCAAAATATATTAATGGTATTTGAGACGCTAATTACTTTAAATTCCTTATAACCTATTGAATGAAGACGTAAATCTAGCTCAAATCATCAAAATTATTATTCGATTTTGTCCGTTTCGTGACCCAATCTAATTAAAGTCAAATAAATAATGCAAATGACTTATTACAATCAATAAAATAATTGATACAAGTGAAAAAAAATTATCCTAACTTTAAAAAGTTGCCGACTAATATTCGATTAATAAACGGCTTTAGAGACGTACACGATTAAAATCTAAAAAACTAATCTATAAATAATCGTATAAAAAGGGGTAGCCGATTAGCCGATTTAACATTATAAAAATAATAAAAACAGCCGGTACACGTGTCAAGACCGGCTATCACCGGTTTCCGGTCACTTCTCAAAGTTAATAAGAACAGTCGAACACGGCGGCGACTCGACGCAAAGTTAGAAAAAAAAAACCAGCTGGTTGTGGGTCCCACGCGCCACCGTCAACCACCGTCAACCACCTCTTTCTCACATCTCCGACCACCACACCCTCTCTCTCTCTATCTATATATCTATATCTATGTATGTATATATATGTGTGTGTATGTATTTGTATACATCTCTGTTCATATTAAAGATTAATTTTCTTTAAAAAAGTTCGGATTTTTTTTGGAAATGAAGCAATAAAACAATAACCCCATCTTGTTATTTCCTAATTTCTCTTACCCCAACAAATCTTTAACCCTAAAAACTTCTAAAAACTTAAAAAGCCTCTTGCTTTGCATATTTCTTGAGAGAGAGAGAGAGAGAGAGGAGAGAGAGAGAAAGATATACATCCAAAAGCAAGTTTTTTTTTTGGGTTTTGTCAAAGAACAATAGCTGAAGCTCACAAATACATGTATGCAGAGATAGAGAAACAAAAGCATTGATGAACTAACAGATTTGTTTAGAGAAAGAAGATACTTTTTTTTGGTGATTTTGGGGCGGAATTTGGTGCAAAAAGGAAAGATTTTTGTGGGTTTTGTTTATCCAATTGGTAAGTTCAATACCCTCTTTTGGTTTTGTAGATCTTGTTTAATTTGTTCTGATTGATTTCAATTGATTGATTTAGGGGTTTTTTATGTGGTGTTTGATTAGATTGATGTGTTTTGTTATTGGGTATTGGGATTTAGAGATCTGGGGCTTTTTTGTATTGAATTATAATCCAATCTTTTGTGGGAAAGATTGGATTTTTGATGTGGGATTATGCATTTCAAGATATTGCCATTTGTGGATTAACATAATAACTTTTATTTGATTGTTTGACTATATAGGTTGTTACTTTGTTTAGGTAATTAATTTATGTAGATCTTGATTCTATATTCCTATTAGGTGTTTGACTCATTAATTCCTTGAATAAGAATGATTTATTTGATATGGGCTTTTGATTGATATGACAATTATATTACTATTTGAGATTTCAGTTGAAAAAGTTTGGTGCTTTGTGATCAAAACTGAAGATTACAAGAAATCTTGATTAGGGTTCTTTCAAAAATCCCCAAAGATTCAATCTTTGGGGTTTGATTCAAGAAGGTATGTTGGAAGAGAGATCTTTTTTGGTTTCAGACTTCAGTAACAAAAGGGATAGCACTTGGGTGTTTATGAGGAATTGCAGGATCGAAAAGATCGAATCTCATCACGAGAAACGACCATTGGAGATCGAAGATGAAGAAATCATTCACCCGACAAAGCGGGTGATGACTCAGATCGAAGATCTATCACTTGCCCCCGTTGATCAATCCGACAGCAACGATCAACGCCAATCGGGTGATGAAACCGATTCAACCACCCTATTCCACGCCATCGGCCGAGACAACTCGATCGATTGTCTACTAAAATGCTCAAGATTCGATTACGGGTCCTTAGCATCACTCAACAGAACGTTTCGTGACCTAATTAGGAGCGGTGAGCTTTATAGATTAAGAAGAAAACACGGTATCATCGAGCATTGGGTTTATTTCTCTTGCCATTTGGTCCAATGGGAGGCTTTTGATCCTATCCAACGGCGTTGGATGAATTTACCGACAATGTCGTCAAACACATGTTTCCAGTTTTCCGATAAAGAATCATTAGCGGTAGGAACCGAGCTACTCGTGTTAGGGAAAGAAGTTCTTGATCATGTAATATACAAGTACAGTTTGTTAACTAACTCATGGTCATCCGGGCGGTTAATGAACGAGCCCCGATGTTTATTCGGGTCCGCAAGTCTCGGAGAGATTGCGATTGTAGCCGGTGGGGTTGACCCGAACGGAAGGATCGTGAGCTCGGCCGAGCGTTACGATAGTGAGTCGGGTGAATGGGAAAGACTTCCGAACATGCTTAAACCAAGAAAGATGTGTTCGGGGGTGTTTATGGATAACAAGTTTTACGTAATCGGAGGGATCGGTGGTGCGGATATGAAACCGTTAACGTGCGGCGAAGAATTCGATTTGGGTACTCGCGAATGGAGGGAAATCCCGAATATGTCACCGGTGAAAACCGGTGGTGCTGCTAATGCTCCGCCAGCCACTGAGGCACCGCCGTTAGTGGCGGTTGTAGATAACGAATTGTATGCTGCTGATTGTGCGGATATGGAAGTTAGAAAGTACGACAAACAACGAAAAGAATGGGAAACCGTTGGAAGATTGCCTGAACGGGCCGATTCAATGAACGGTTGGGGTATTGCGTTTAGGGGTTGTGGTGATCGGGTTATAGTTATTGGTGGGCCGAGAACTAGCGGGGCCGGGTTTATAGAAGTGAATTCGTGGGTCCCACGAGACGGGCCACCGCGATGGACCATGCTTGGGCGGAAACAGTCGAGTAATTTCGTGTACAATTGCGCGGTGATGGGCTGCTGAAGTTGGTGTTTTTTCATGGGCATATGATGATTCTTGATCATTGGTAACTCACTATTTTAAAACATTATCTTTTCTCTTTTATCATTTTTCATTGTTCAGGAAGAAAGAAAAAAAAAAAAAACAGATTTTTACTTAAGATTAAAGGTTTCTTGAAAGTTAATCTTGAGTATATTTCTTTTAAGTTGTCATCTATCTCAGGGTTAGAGGGTCTAATAACTTATCTTTCTGTAGGTAGATATTCATTACAAATGATCTAAACACTTTGATACATATGGTTTTTTTTTTTCTATTATCTTCAATTTCTTAACATTGCTCAAAGAACAAATAAGCTTCATGACAAAATAAACTTATATGGCATCCTATTGAGTACTATTGAGTACTCTTAGATATTCATTACATCCTATTGAGTACTCTTGTTCTTGTATGTATTGTGTGTTTTTTTGTTGATGCGTAATGCGTTCTACGCGCTTTATGTATGTTTCTGGTTCTTGTATCTATTGTGTGATTTGGGGTTAGCATGATGCAATGTAACACTCTAGACTGAAAACATGTTAATCCAATACCTTTTGAAAATTCAACACTCTTGCCGTATTAGAAGGTGCGAGCACAAGTAGTGTCGCGCCTAAGCCTATAAATGAACTAGCATGAATATGGGCTTGTTTGTGTTCTTAGGTTTAACTTTAACCAAATAGGCGAACAAACAAGAACACTCTTAAATGAAGAGCTTTTCTTGTTCATGTTCGTTCGTTAAGAAAATGAATGTCTTTGTGTTCATTTACGTTCGTTTATTAGTGTTTACACAAATGTAAACTCACAAACATAGACGAAATGGTAAATTACACTTTTCGTCTTACCAAATGAATGCCCTTTAGCTTTTGAAACTAAAAGCATCATCTTTTACATTTCAAAAATCTTATACGTATGTCTTTTGGTATGAACATGAACAAGTTAAAGCACATCCACTGAAATTTGGTATGAACATTAACAAATAAAATAAATGTGCTTTTGTTCGTTCATTAGTCGATTACCCAAGACTTAGGTAAATTCACGTAAATGGACAAACATAAATGAACATGTTCATGTTTGTTAACAACCTGTTGAGCAGTTCATTAAACCTTTAGTTCGTTTACAACCCTAGTTGTGTCATAGCTGACGTGTGTATGACACCCAACTAAAAGAGGGTCCGATTTAGTGCTCATTTTAACAGAGTCGAGTATTCTGAAAACTACATCATTGTGTGTTGCAACATTCGAACTTAAAAACTACAAGTAGATATGGGGACTCAAGGTACTTTATAAACATGATGGAAACATTCTAATCCACCCACTATACAAAGAATGAGTTGATTTGAGTAGAAAATGTATATGGGTTAATTTGGATAAACTCAAATTAGATAACAAGTCAATTGGGGTCAAAATGGACAATCTTATAAGACTTGTTAACTTAAAATAGATCCATATGGGTCAACACAACTCATTACCATTGTTTGTATCCACCGCCTACTTGTTGGCGTCATCCCCGACACTTCCACCCTTGCCGCCGCCACCTCCACCATCGCTGACGCCGCTAGCACAATCTCAACTTAGCATACGGTGATAATGTTTGACCGTTAACATATTCAACATAAAATTGTTAGTATATACTTAGAAAGCTAGGTTCGACGTGTACTAGATAAACGAACTTCACGTTAAAACAGACACAACATTTCACAGGCTGCTCGGTTTGTTTAAAGTCCCGATAAAGATGGTTAATTATTAAAAAGTTAAATCATCAGTTCAGTTTATATGGTTGGTTCCAATTTCAAACCGGACCGAACCGTTAAACTGGCAAACCACCCAAACTGAACTGTTTGAATCTAAACAGGTCAAAGTGGCTAACTTGCTCCGGTTTAAACGTTCTCGTTGATTTTAACATTTTATGAACATCCCTAATATAAACAAATCACAAAAATAAGCGAAAAACAAAACTTAATCCACATACAACAGCAACCGTACCAGGTAAATACCACAAATAGCAAAAACTATTGGTAGTGACTAGGGAGGTTGTTTCCAAAGAGGCCTCCTGCTCTAAACAAACAACAAATACATAGACGCAACAAAGGATGGAAATATAAGCGTAGCAATAATTAGATATATCATCTGAAAACACAAATAGGAATAAAACAAGACACGCATATCATCAGAAAACACCAAATTGGCATAAAACAAGAAACCCAACTGACCTAGGCCTACCTAAAGTGTAAAAGAAAACTAAGCTTAAGACGAAGCTAGAACACAATCATACCGTCCCCTAAAAGTCCTTAACCTCAATCTTATGTCTCCACGTACTTCTATCCTGAATCATGTCCTCAGTATGTGCAAATCTATCAAACCATGCCTAATACACTCGTCCCAAGTCAACTTGGGCCTGCCTATCTCTACTTCTCCTTCCTTCCATTGTAAGGGTTTCAACTGCTCTAACTAACTCCGTCAACTGCCTCCTATTCACATGCCCAACCCATCTTAATCTACATAATAGAAATCTTTTGCAAAAGATTTGGATTCTTTGGCTAACCGTTTTAACATGTTTTGCATGCTCACAACACTCCATCAACTCGTTAGCAATTTTGGAGAATTTGCTATTTTCTAATTGGTGGTTTCAAGTCGTGATCTTGTCAGGATCGTTGATATAGAAAGGTGCATCTATTTATGTATCTATTTATTTGTTATTGTTATTCTAATACTTTTGTTTTCGTAAACAGAAATATATAACGGATGTAAAAGTGTTCACGGGTTCAACACAAACCTATGTTGGCCAACCCGTTTTGGCACATACTATTTAAAACCCGTTTTATCATGTGTGTGTTTTGACCTGTTATTCAACCTAGACAACTTACTACATTAACGTTAAAAATGTTATTTTCAAACATCAAGAGTTCAAGTATTCTTTCGATAAACCATCGATCTTTATGATATGATTTTTTTTTGTTTTCCAAATATATATCAATACGTTTTCATTCCAATCATCAGGGCAAATTACATAAGAATAGCAGGTAGACGAGCAACAAACTGCGCCGCCATCCCTTTCTGAATAGAAAAGCCTAATCTACTAAAAACAAAGCCTCGCCCCTGAGGGGTCGAAAAGTTGCTGTGGACTACACGCTGAACTCTGGACAAGAAACGAACTGCCTCTGGCGCCAAAGAGCCAAACGTGTCAAACGCTAGGGGGACAAAGGCATGCTGATTATCCTCACAAGCTTTCGCGTGCTTTTCCACCTTCTTCGACTCTGCTTTCAGTACTGCTTGCCCCGCCACAAACCCATTTTCCCGAAACCCGGCTAGGGGGGATACACATGTGAGATCGACACAAGCATGTTTCCCGCCCTCCCAACAAAAAACTAGCACGTCAGCCGGGCGTAGAGTGGATCTCCCCTCCGACGGGTCTGTAAGAAAATTCACCGGTGCCTCTTTCTTTGCCGAGATCCCTGCTCGTCTGAGAATATCTATTAACGCGTCTCGAACAAAGTCATGGCGATACTTAAACCCCGGCAACTCTCTACAGTGTAACGCATGCTCCCCGTATTTATCCAGGCATGCTTTACGGCAGACTGGGCAAGTTTCATCATTCGGGAACATGGGGATCATCAAACGGTACTTAAGGATTGACCGGTACTCCACCGCTGACATACGTTGACCCAGACCTTCAATAGGAATAACAGTTAAGAAATCTTGAGCGTGAGGAATCTGTAGGCAATCAATGACGGCTTTCTGGCGGGGGGACAAATGAAAATCTTCTCCCAGACTTTGTGCGATTCGACAACAAAGGGCATTCGCCAAAGTTTTCTGCGGCTTTTTGGGGGCGGTGTCCTTGTTAGAGAAACCGCCGAGATCAAAGTCAGGGAGAGATTCATGCAAGCGTTCCAAGGCGCTGGCATAATCCGGATCAATGTTAGCAACCCCGCTGTTACGTAATATGTGGTCCTGCAACTCCCAAGATTGAGACATGGAAGCCACAAAGGCATAGGCTGCCACATCCCGGGCCGAGAGAAGGCCCAACCCACCAAGCCGCATTGGCAAGGTCGCGATCCGCCACTGTAGTTCACCAAAAAATGACCCCCACATACGACAATGTCTTCTATTGCCTCCCGAAGACCTTTATCAAAACATGAAACAGCATCATCCACAAAGGGGGGCTGGCAAGTTCGCAAACCGAAAAGCAACTTTGCAACCCCCATACAAGATCTAAGCAAAAGAAGTTGCCCTCTTAGCCGCTACAAGGGAAGGTGCCCCATAATGTCAACAGCGCGCGTTGCCCTCTTAGCCGCTAGACCACTAATAAAACCAGAATCACGGCTGACTGCCCCTCCTAGCAGTTTGACACCTTTCTCCGGCCTCCCAATCTCACTGGGGAAAAGCCCTGGCCGGACCTTCACCCCGTTACATGTCGGCCAAAATAATTCAGTTTTTCTAATATTAAGCCGTAGCCCCAAGGCTGGACCCTCCGAACCGATGATGTCGAGAGCTTTAGCAACCTGAACAGCATCCCCGATAATCGTCCCGTCATCCAAGTACCAAGCATGGAAGGGGAGTTTACAGTTTTCCTGCACCTGAAGCACTAAGGGGTGTAAGGCTAGGGCAAAAAGCAAAGGTCCCAGAGGATCCCCTTGCTGCACCCCCGTGAATGCCCCGATGCGGTCATTCCCCACGTATAGCCTAGCAGGCTAAGCATACAAAAACTGAACCCACGGGAAAATGGAGGGGCAGTGGCTATGGACCTCGCGAAGCAAAACCGAACGGTCAACTAAGTTGAAAGCGTTGGAAAAATCAACCGTAAGCATGGCCAGCGAGCCATCTGAATGAAAATAATAGTAGGGGCGGGAGGGGGCGGCCGACCCCCCGAACTTTTGGCTCAGTAGTGGAGAGTATGTAGTTTTCGTATAGAAATTTTTAGGTATATACGTTTTCGACCCCCCGGTCGGAAATCTCAAGCTTCGCCACTGCGGGTCGGTTAACAAGCCAAGACGTTCAGACCTATAAAAGAAGGGTTTTTTTTTTTTTTTTTTTTTTTTTCTTTCCTATAGCTATCAATGTGGTTCGGATCAAATTGGCTTGCCTTTGAAAAATATTACTTACATTTTAAATAGTTTTACACGGCCCAAAATTATACTCTTTGCCCAATCAAATTGGCTTGCCTTTGAAAAATATTACTTACATTTTAAAATAGTTTTTTACACGGCCCAAAATTATACTCTTTGCCCAAATAAAGTTAGTTGGGCTTTCAGGCATGTTGGGTAACAATTGTTTCCAGGTTCTCGCCTCTTTTTTTTTATTTGAAAATGTGTCCATGGGCCATAAAAATATAGACAAATACTAGATTTAGTGACTGTGGTTACAATCAAATACAAAATCTTTTAAATATAAGAATAGTATGAATGTTATCAAACGAACTTCAATTGACCTCATTCAAGCGGTATAGAAACCGTCTCATCAAACTCTACTATATGAGATTTTAGGTTTTCACTTTTGGATTTATAGCTTTTAGATTTTACAATTATTGTTTATATTAATTGTGTATTTTCGATATTTGTGTCATTGTGTTTTTTTTGGCGACTCATTGTGTTTTTTTCCTCGATATTGGTTATATTTCTCGGTACTGTGTTATATTTTGCGATTCATTGTGTCTTTGTATACTTCTTAGATTTTTTTTGAATGACAGATTACATAATCCATACTTCTAAATTAGACCAAATTTAACCTATGCCAGAAATTCAACTCTGGTCTCTCCTCAAAAGGCACAAAGCCTCTACCAGCCCACCAAAGTGGTGATGGCGTACACTTCTTAGATCTATGAGACTTTATATGATAACTTTACTCTTGACTAATGATAAAAATGTAATTTTTAAATGCGCATGTTTTTTTATTTTTTAAATTCAAGAGTAAATTATTTTTTGAGTACTTGAGTTTTGCCAGTTTTAATTACTTGAGTTTAAAATCAAACTTTTAACCATTTATGTACCTGATTTTTCAATATGTAACTATTTGAGTCCAAATTTGTAACGTCATTAACCAAGTCTGTTAACTTTTTGTGAAAGGACTAAAATACCCCTGCCATTTAAAAATAAAATAAAAATAGTATAAATAATATATAAAGATATCCTATCTATCTCTCTAAAGATAATCACCTACCCTCACCACCAAATTCCACACCGAAACCTTCACCGTTCTACCATCCACCTATGACCAAACACCACCAACCCTTAATTCTTTCCGGCTATTTATTCCACCAATCAAGTTAACCAATCTGACAATCTCAACCCTTAATTCTTTCCGGCTATTTATTCCTCCGAAAAACTAAACTCTTTTTCTGAGCCTACACCAGATATGTGACCAAGGAACTGGTTTTGCACCCCCATCCCTCACTAGAAAGATGTGGGAAGTATACTGATGTGCGTGTTTTTAGGTGTGTTAGTTTTATTAACTTTGGACACGATTAAGGCCGTGAGGTATGGTGGGGCTTGGGTTGGGGCATTGGTTGACATGTGGAAAGCAAATTTAAACCCACGCCCATAGGGTATGGTGGGGCTTGAGTTGGGGGCTTGGGTTGGGGGCATGAGTTTGGTTTGGCCATTGAGAGTCTGACATGTGGAAAGCAAATTTAAACCCACACCTTGCTAGCCCGCCCCACGCCAGGCTTAAAAGCCAAGCCCCAAGGGCCACGCCCCAACCCACGCCCCAACCCAAGCCCCCGGGGTGGTGATTTGGGCGTTTTCAGCCAACCCACGCCCCAACCCAAGCCCCATACCCCATGGCCTAAGTGAGTTAACTTAATAACTTTTAAACACGTTTATCTAGTTTTAGATTTATAATAAATGATTATTACTTAAATTAAATACACACAATAGGCAATTGTACCTATCGTTTTGTAGTAAAGTTTATGTAAAAACCAAGTATCATATGATTTTTACTTCTCAAGTTTAAATTGCTAACTAGTTAATTAATTATCTTTTGTTTGTTATTTTTTTATTTAAAATCATAAGATAAACACAAGTAATAGAGAATTAGAAGATAATATCAAAAGCACAATGAGTGTAACACTCTAACCCGATTTCTACAATATTTTAATAAATGCGGCTGATTGGTCCTAGATTTTTATTTTTAAAAAACATAGAACTTATACGTTTGGGTTAACTGATAACTCAGATGACCCGACATAACGGACTATTACACTTAATCTTAGTTTAAAAGCATTAAAGTTTTAAACTCGAAAACTTTGTTGTGCATGATCATGCTTCAACCTTTCCATAATCCTCTTCACAGAGCTAGCGGTTTAATAGTGTTTGGTTCTTCGTGTGCTTGGTCGTCCGTCCGGTTCCCGCCTTTGCGGAAGCGTATCATAAACATTAAATAATTAGTGTTTAAGTTAAACGGTCAAACGCTTAGTAATCGAAACATTTGAACGAAAACATTAAATATATATATATATTAGCTCCGTCACCTGGCCGAGTCAGGTTTCCACCCGACCGGGTCAGCTGAACGTGTTTCTTCTCAGAACTCTTCCCCGGCCGGGTCAGGTTTCCACACGGCCGTGTCAGCTGAACATGCTTTCTTTTCACCAAATTTGTATCCAAATCTCATCCAAATCCATCCAAACTCCTTTAATTCGCGCGAGATTCATACCTTAACATATTTAAACCATAATCCATAACCCGGATTTACAATTTTTATGTTTTGAGCACCAGTTACCCGGTTCGCGCATATGGTTATTCGACCCGTTACGAGGTTTAAGCACTTAAGCTTAAATCGTCCGTATTCTTTTCGTACCCACTATTTTCACACCAAGACTTTCATTTATCTATCACCACAATTTCATTTGTGATGGGTTATTATAGGAAAACTTTTAGAGACATTAACCAAAAAGTCTACACCTCCCATTTTTATGTTACCAAAAGACTAACCCAAATATGGGATTCATTATTTTTTTATCTACCGTTTGGGGTAATTTGCCCGATTTATCATTCGGTGGCGTTTTAGTCAAATATTCACATCGTGGACGACATATCCGTGGCTCTAATAGCCGTTGTACCAAAATTACTAGACCCCTCACTTAGAGTGGTCTAATGTCCACCCTTGACTTGACCTACGCTAGTCGGATCATAAGCCCTTACCGAGAGCCTAACCTATTTTACATACCTGACGCTGTTCAAAGCCATGACCCGTTTTCAATACCTTGCAAATTCTTTTACTAGTCACGGCAATACTTGCCCGTAATGTAAGCCTACCTGTAAGTATGACACTTAGCCATAACAAGCGTTAAGTACTACGCTCAAATGGTGATATCATCACCATTTGACCCGTATGGTCCATTTGTGTTTTTAGCCATTATTGTTTTATTCTTTAGAAAGTTACACAAGTGATATACTTGTGAATTCACTTATTTGACCCGTTATGACTTATGTCATAGGGTCCTTTTTACACTCATTAGTTTAATTATTAACATATGATTTACTTGCCCTTTTTACTCGCTCGACCCATTTCGGTTCGCGTCAGCAAGTGGTTATATCAAAAAAGCATACTTTTACTCGCTCGACCCATTTTGATTCGCGTCAGCAAGTATTTACATCAAAAACATATTTTTACTCGCTCGACCCATTTCGGTTCGCGTCAGCAAGTATTTATATAAAAAACAACATATTTTTACTCGCTTGACCCATTCCGGTTCGCGTCAGCAAGTATTTATATTAAAAAATATTTTTACTCGCTCGACTTATTTCGTTTCGCGTCAGCAAGTATTTATATAAAAAACATATTCTTACTCACTCGACTCATTTCGGTTCGTGTCAGCAAGTATTTATATCAAAAACGTATTTTTACTCGTTTGACCAGTTTGGATTCGCGTCAGCAAGTATTTATCATCAAAACTCATTTTTACTTGTTTGACCCGTTTCAGTTTGCGTCAGCAAATATTTATCATCAAAACTCATTTTTACTTATTTAACCGTTTCGGTTCGCGTCAACAAGTATTTATCATCAAAGCTCATATTTTATTATATGGGTGTAAGTATTACTTACTTTGCATCCAATCATGATTTCTCGTGTCTTTGACCCGCTTGACCCATTCCTTTTCCAAGCTTTCACATAGCTTGTCAAGAGTCAAACTATAATACAATATCCACAAGATGGTTAGATTAGTCATCAATACCATGACCATCACCCTTATGGATTTTTCTTCCATATTTTGCATTCGATTCTATTGTAGGTTAGTTTGACTTTTTGAAAGTCAAACTGCCAATTGACATATGTATGCACTAACAAGGTCAATGAAACTCATTTAGGCACTTTATCAAACATTTGGTGTGCATCATATTTAGGCCACCATTCTAACTAAATTCTTCAACCAAATTCATCTCATCACTTTCAGTTCAACAAGTTCATACGATTATTAATAGCATGTTAACGTAGTTTTTAGTCATCGTATGCTAATTCATAAAACAATCATACTAGAATTTTGAGTTTTCATCTCATATGCAAAAACCCATTTCATCATACAATTGGACATTCATCCAAACATCTAGTTTAGTCAAGTATTTCATATTTTCTTGTAAATATGATGATTATATGCACACTTGAACATCACTATAACATCAATTTCATCGTATCATCAAAATCCACTTCATGTCATGTATGAACACTTGACCTAGTCTCTAAATTGTTCAAGTATTTCACCTATACTAGTAAGTATGGTGATCATAAACACAAATACATCATCAACTTTACCAAACTAACAATAATATTGAACTCAAGGTTATCACCTTCAAGTTCCTCTTCACATGAAATTCATGAAATCAAGTTTTACAACATACCTTGTGCTTGGTAAGCATAGCTGATCACGAATTTGAGATCATGCATCGATTCCATGACGAATCCTTCTTCAATTTTTGACATTTTGGAAGAAGTCTTCTTTCTCTCTCTATACATGACCTACACACACTATGTTTGTGTGTGTTTTTTTTTTTTCCTTTTATGTTTTCACAAATGTAGGATATGCAATTTTAGTCCCTCCATGTTTGTTAGTTATTAAGTAGGCCACAACCTACTTAGTTCCACAAATATTACCTCTTATTAACTAGGTTAACATTCCTAGTTAATTTAGTCGGTTCAGGGATGTTATAATCCGTTTTATTTTAAGTCCCGATAACTCAGGCTTTTTCTACAAACTTTATTTACTAAAAAGCATTTATATATCCTTTATTTCCCATTAGGTTTATTTAATTAAATCCTAATGTTTATCGGGTTAACTTTTAACACTAACGGTAATTTACCCGCTCATCCCAATTAACTTGGTTTAAATTACGAAATCCGTTTTGGGGTGTTACAATGAGTGTTTCTTTGGGTTTTCGACTCCATTTGGGATGAACTATAGTTAGGATGAATTTAAGTAGAAAGACTTGGTTAAAGGCATTCTGTTAGATTTACAAATTATGTTTTGAAGCTAAAATAGAATGAGGTCAGATTAAAGTTAATTCATTGCCCTTGCTTAGAAGAAGACTTCTTTTAAAGAGAAATCCACATAGTTTGGGTTTATGACATCCAAAAATTTTAACTATCTGAATACATTGGTTTTCAATCTATAAACCTTTGAGTCCAACTTACTAACGTCGTCCACCAAGTCTGTTAGCTTGAAGGACATATAAGTAATTTACCTATTCTATTATTATATATATTAATCTTATATAAACACATAAACCTCACATGCAACTGTGATTCTTTATACCCCTCATCACCACCACCACCACCACCTCCACCCCCATTGCATCACTACACCACCCTACTGCACCACTAAACCCCCACCGCACCACAACACCACTAAACCCTCATCGCAAATAGGGGTGTTCATGAGCCGAGTCGAGCTAGGGCAAGCTCATGCTCAACTCGATTATAAACCGACCCGGCTCGGATTTGAAACCGAGCTAAAAATCTTAGCTCGAGTTCGGCTTGGTTTCTAACTAAGTGGACTCAGCTTAGCTCAGCCAGGTTCGAATTTTAAAAGAAATTTAATACACGACTTTCAAAATTAAATAGTCTGAAATATTATTTTATAATTGAAAATGACATGACCAAAATAAGTTCAACCTACTATAATAGAAGCCAAAATCAATTTTGACCAAATGCAAAATAAATTTAAATCTCAGCGAAATACAATATAAGTTTATTAGCATCCTACTCAACCCCCAAATATCTCAAAAATATCTAACACTATTTCTAAATACTTGGAAATAAAACCACTTAACTGTAAAATATTACATGTATATTAAAATGAAGTATACTAAAAGTAAAATAATATGAGCTAAACCGAGCCAAGCTAATGAGCGAGCCAAACTGAGCCAATTTGGCTCGTTGCGAACTGAGCTGAGCTAGGCTCGATTATCGCTTTTTAATCGGGCTGATCTGGCTCGGCTCAGTTTTAAACCGAGCCATATTGTGTGAGCCTTTTTCGAGCTAAATCTGAGCGAGCTTTGAACGTGCTCCGAGTCGCGAGTTTTGTGAACAACTATAACCGCAAACACCACCCCTACAATCTGAAACTTTTACTGCCGTCATCCCCCCACCCTAACTCAAACCTCCATCTTTAGATTTGAGAAAGAAAGCCAAATCAAAACCTTAGAATACACAACCAGCATCGCCACTATTGGGATCTTTGAGTACCGACGCCGGAAGCCTAACTCATCACCACTGTTCATGCCGAGATCGACACTCAAAGATCCCAATAGTGGCGATGCCGAGATCGAAACCGGAAGCCACCAATGTTCATGTAACAACTCTCATCAAAATTATTATTTCTTATTTTATTATGTCCAATAGGAAACCCTAATTGAGACCCCCAAGTAATACTGCATGACCCCTAAAATTTTCAGAACAGTTGAAACTAGGATCAGGGCCCCTAAAACTCAAGGGGGGGGGGGTAACCCTAATGGATAATTATCATCACAGTTTGCTATACAATGCGAAATTCGTTGAACCTTGACTCACCAGGGCTACGTTAGACACGAGCCTACCCTACCCTAAAAGTAGACCCGTCGCGCCACGCGCCAGGACCAGGTCCTTTTTCTGTCACGGCCCCCGTCCCGGTTTTACCCGGTTCAGGAGCCGCGGGACAGAAACCCGTGGTATTTATTCTTTGAGTTGACACCGGAAGTTTAACAGGATCTTTTAAAACTTGAAAATGCCAAATTATTTTATCTCATAAATTGGGATAAACCCCGTAATTTACAATGGAGGAATTTCACGAGGAAATTCCCTGTTTTACAAAACATATTTATTTATTTAACTGAGCCACCACTTCAAGCTTTATCAGTGCTCCGTAGTACTTTTCCTTGATTAACAGTAGGTCACCTGAAACATGTTTTAAAAATATTTTATCAAAGGGGAAATACTGGCAAGTCACTCAAATTTGATAAAACGACACATAGCTATGAATTACAGCATAAGAGCGATTACAATGGCTACTATCTTATTTTTATCTGACGCCGTGTCACACCCTGGTGACGATGGTCATACCACTATTGGGTCCTTTCACCCAAGTAGTGATGATTATCACTGTTAGGTTGATGAACTTAACCGTGAGAGATTAGTAATGTGCACAATACCCCACTAGCCAGTGATTTAAGATAACCACGACTTAGTCCCTGTAATTATAACTTTTGAAAACACTTTGAGATTTATAAAACAGTTGATAAAAAGAGAATGACTCACATTGCAAGTTTAGACGGGCAGAGTTTAGCCTACTGATTTAGCCGTGTAACCTGGTTAAAATAACAATGCATACGAAACTAAGTCAGTAACTTAATACAACATTTACGATAAGCTCATGAAATCAAAACCCTCACGACGAATGACAAAGTATAGCCCGAATTCGGGCAGCACTTAAACATCCATCGGATCGGTTTCAATCAATCGGACATTGTATCGTAGCAGTGATCGAGTTATTACCCTGTTGTCGCAGCAGAGCTTCGTGCTTGTGTGTTTTTGAACTAAACAGAGGATATCTCAGCGTATGAATTGAATTTTAACGTCGAAACAACTATGTCATTCAAGTGCCAAACCCCTGATACTTATACTGAAAAATGGGTTCTGTCGAGTGGCGCGCCAGACCCACCTGGTCCTGGCGCGTGGCGCGATGGGTCTACTTTTAGGGTAGGGTAGCCTCGTGTCTAACATATCCCTGGTGAGTCAAGGTTCGATGAATTTCGCATTGTACAGCAAACTGTGATGATAATTATCCATTAGGGTTACCCCCCCTTGAGTTTTAGGGGCCCTGATCCTAGTTTCAACTGTTCTGAAAAATTTAGGGGTCATGCAGTATTACTTGGGGGTCTCAATTAGGGTTTTCTATTGGACATAATAAAATAAGAAATAATAATTTTGATGAGAGTTGTTACATCCTCCCCACCTTATTAAAATCTCGTCCTCGAGATTTACTGGAACAAGTAGGGATACTTTCGCTTCATTTCGGATTCCAATTCCCAAGTGTACTCAGGTCCTCTCTTTGAATCCCACTTGACCTTGACTAGTACTAGTCTTTTGTGTTTGAGAAACTTGACCTTTCTGTCTTCTATCTGGAGTGGTTTCTCCACAAATTTTAACTTTTCATTTACCTCTATATCTTGAAGAGGCACTACTAGGGATTCGTCGGACAAACATTTCTTGAGGTTAGATACATGAAATACGTCATGTACCCCAGCTAATTCTTCTGGTAGTTGTAAGCGATAGGCGACTGGTCCTATTCGCTGGATTACTGGGAATGGTCATATGTACCTTGGACTTAGCTTTCCTTTCTTTCCGAATCGGACTACTCCTTTCCAAGGAGAAACTTTTAAAAGTACCTTGTCTCCAACTTGAAATTCTAGCGGCTTGCGTCTATTGTCTGCATAACTCTTCTGACAATCTCGAGCTGTCTTTAGTCTTTCCTTGATTTGAGTGATCTTGTCGGTGGTTTGTTGTACGATTTCAGGACCTGATAATTGGCTTTCTCCTATTTCTGCCCAGCAAACTGGAGTCCTGCACTTTCGTCCATACAGTGCTTCGAACGAGGCAGCTTCGATGCTTGAATGATAACTATTATTATAGGAGAATTCGATTAAGGGTAGGTGGTTATCCCAGTTTCCACCAAAATCTATCACACATGCCCTAAGCATGTCCTCCAGAGTTTGGATCGTCCTTTCACTTTGTCCATCTGTTTGGGGATGGTAAGCTGTACTTAAATTTAGTTTGGTCCCCATTGCTTCTTGAAAACTTGTCCAGAAATGTGAAGTGAAACGACTATCCCTATCTGATACAATGGAGAGTGTGACTCCATGTAAGGATACTACCTCGTCTACATATAACTTGGCTAATCTTTCCATGCTAAAGGTTTCCTTCATGGGTAGAAAATGAGCTGATTTGGTTAATCGATCCACAATTACCCAAATCGCGTCATTACCTTTCCTGGTTTTGGGCAACTTAGTAACAAAGTCCATGGTTATTAGTTCCCATTTCCATACAGGCATTTCTAATTGTTGGAGTAACCCTGAAGGTTTCTCGTGTTCTGCTTTAACTTGCGAACAAGTTAGACACTTAGATACATATCTAGCTATGTCCTTTTTCATTCCTATCCACCAGAAATTATTTCTTAAATCTTGGTACATCTTATTATTACCAGGATGCATGGTATACCTAGATTTATGGGCCTCCTCTAAAATTTTATTTCTTAAGTCTCCTTGCTTAGGTACCCAAATCCTTTTCTTATGGAATCTCCAAATTCCATCACTTCCTTGCTCTAAATCTTTTATTCTTCCTTTCATTCCTTCAGCATCATCCTTGATTGCTGTTTCTTGAATGTTTTTCAGTTGTTCCATTAAATCTAACTGTAGATTTAATCTAAGAGCACGAACTCGCTTTTGCTTTTCATGATACTTACGACTTAAGGCATCTGCAACTACATTTGTCTTTCCTTCGTGATATTGAATATCACAGTCGTAGTCACTTAGAATTTCCATCCATCTCCTTTGCCTCATGTTTAATTCTTTTTGCCCAAATATGTATCTTAAACTCTTGTGATCTGTATAGACTGTAAACTTACTTCCATACAGATAATGTCTCCAAATCTTAAGGGCAAAAATTATGGCTCCTAACTCTAAGTCATGAGTCGTATAGTTTTCTTCGTGCTTTTTCAATTGCCTTGAGGCATACGCAATTACCTTCTTGCGTTGCATTAGCACACATCCTAATCCTAGCTTAGAAGCATCACAATAAACTTCAAAATCTTCTGTCCCTTCTGGTAAGGCAAGAATTGGGGCGTTTGTTAACCTTTGTTTTAAAATTTTAAAAGCCTCTTCCTGCCTAGGTCCCCATTCAAACTTAACCGATTTACAGGTTAGCTTAGTTAATGGCACAGTTATTTTAGAAAAATCTTTAATAAACCGTATATAGTATCCGGCTAATCCTAGAAAACTTCTAACTTCCATAGCTGATTGCGGGACCTTCCGTTTGGTAATCGCTTCTATTTTGGAGGGATCTACGTGAATACCTTTTTGATTTACCATGTGTCCTAAAAATTGTACCTCCTGTAGCCAAAATTCACATTTTGAGAATTTAGCGTAAAGCTTCTCCTTTCTTAACAAAGTTAAGAGTGCTCGTAGATGTTCACAATGCTCGTTCTGACTTTTGGAATAAATAAGTATATCGTCGATGAATACAATTACAAATTTATCTAGGTACGGTTTACAGATCCTATTCATCATGTCTATAAATGCTGCAGGAGCATTTGTTAATCCAAATGGCATGACTGTAAACTCGTAGTGACCATACCTAGTTCTGAAAGCAGTTTTAGGTATGTCTTTTTCTTGTACTTTCAACTGATGATATCCGGAGCGTAAATCTATCTTAGAAAAATATCTAGCCCCCTGTAGTTGATCGAAAAGATCATCAATCCTAGGCAATGGGTATCGATTCTTAATTGTAACCTTATTCAATTCCCTGTAATCGATACACATTCTCATTGACCCATCTTTCTTTTTCACAAACAACACTGGAGCTCCCCATGGGGATGAACTAGGTTGTATGAATCCTTTATTGAGCAATTCATCTAATTGCTTTTTCAATTCTAGCATTTCGGTGGGTGCTAACCGATAAGGTGCCTTGGCTATCGGTGTAGTTCCAGGAATCAAATGAATTCTAAATTCTACTTCCCTATTGGGTGGTAATCCAGGTAGGTCTTCGGGGAATACATCTGGGTATTCTAATACTACTGGAATTTCCTTAAGTTCTTTACCTTTAGTGTTAATGATTACCGAAATCATATACACTATTCCTTGTTTTCTTGAATAACTGACCATTTTCATTACTGAAATGAATTTCAGTGGTTTACGTGGCTTATCTCCTGTAATCACCACTATTTCTCCTGTGGGTGTATGAATTTCTATGGAATTTTTATCACAGAGAATTCGAGCATGGTTGGCTACTAACCAATCCATTCCTAACACAATATCGAATCCGGCTAATTTCATAGGTAACAGGTTTGCAGAAAATTTATGGCCTAAGAGTTCTATCTTTTCTTCTCGCAAGACCTTATCTATGTTAACAGAATTCCCATCTGCCGTTTCGACAGTAAAAACTTGTCTAAGGTTGGTTAAAGGCAGTTTAAGAGCTTGGCAAAACAAAGTATTTATAAAACTTTGGTTTGCACCAGAGTCAAATAATACTTTTGCATAAACGTCATGAACTAGGAACGTACCAGCTATCACGTCTGGGATGAGTTCTGCTTCTTGAGTAGTCAGCTGAAAGGCTCTTACGTTCTTTTTATTAGTTCCTTCAGCTGGTTTGGCCTTGTTGTCCGCTAGTTTGATCAGTTTAGGGCAGTCTGGTCTAAAATGTCCAGCTTATCCACAGCTGAAGCAGATTGTCGATTTCTTTCTTCTGCAATCTTCTTCTTGATGCCCTGGAATCTTGCAGAAATTGCAATATCCTTTACATCTTCCAAAATGCTTTCTTTTACAGGTACCGCAGAATGGAGCAGTGGAAGATTGCCCAGTTCCTTTTTTCTTGAAATTACTACTATTATCCACACAAAATCCTTGGGTAATCTTTTGGGCCACTTCCTTCTTTCGATTTTCTTCTCGTGTGCGTACCAGTCCGTCGGTCAAAGTGTTGGCTAATTCTACAGCATCGTCAATAGTGCGGGGTCTCACAGCTTTGACAATATCACGAATTTCGCCAATCAAACCCCAGATGTAGCGAGAAATAAGTACCGATTCTGGCGAAGTCAGGGTTGGTACAACTCTAGCATACTCGAAGAATGTCGAAGTATACCCTCAACAATCAACGTCTACCATCCGGTGATTGAGGAATTTATTTGTCATTTGTTCCTTTTCATATTCGGGACAAAATTTTCTTTCCAACAATCTTTTAAATTCTTCCCAATTCATGGCATAAGCCACATCGCTTCCCTTGTCTTGTAGTACCGTATTCCACCATTCTAGTGCCCCTTCTTTAAAAAGATGCGACGCGTATATGACCTTGTCTTCTTCGGCACATTTACTTATTTTAATTACTGCTTCGGATTTCTCTAACCAACGCAGTGTTGCAGTTGCCCCTTCATTGCCTGCAAATTCAACCGGTTTACAGGCAAGAAATTCCTTATAAGTGCAACCAGGCGTTGCAGCTTTCATTTTCTTAAGGAATGGGGCTTGCATCCCATCATTATCGTTATTATTATTGTTGCCGCCTCCATTTACACTATTATTGAAATTGTCATCACGAGTACGTTTGCTGAGAGTAGCCGGTGGAGGTTCAACTGGATTTCGGGCAGCAGCAAGGATTGCTGGAATAGCATTAGCTATTTCTTGGGCAACGATATTTTCTATATCCTGCCTATTAAGAAATTGGTCTCCATTGTTTTGCTCAGATTGGTTAACCTCGTTAACTGGTTCATTACCAGCGTGTTCCATCTGGTAATTAATATATATAAGTTATTAGCACAAAATAAATGACAACCAAACATAATAAAACAATCGCACATAATCATGTCAACACGTATAGCCAAAATTGTCGACTTTGCGACTTTTCATATTTTATATATTTTAATATGCATCCGTACATTACCAGATATGTTACAAAAGTTTTATTTTTAGTTATTTTACATGATTATATTTTTATTATTATATTATTATTAAACACACATTCCCACAACCCCATACGGTCCTCATCTGCTGGCACTTCAGAAACGACGTTCTCTCTCGTCGTATTTCCATGATATCCTTTCTCCCACTTCCCGGATTCTATTTCCTGCGTCCATGTAAGACCCTTGGTCCATTTTACACTATTATCAAATATTTTTCTATTATATTAGTGTATTTAAAATTTATGATACACTTAAAATACGAGTTTATTAAAACATTATACTAAATAAAACGTTACAACATTGTGTAAACTTGAGTCGCCATTTAAAATATGACAACGAAACTATTCGCGGAAGCTTTGTTCTTTGTGTGTTCGGTTCATCGCTTAGCTTGATCGTCGTGCGGTAACTCGGTCAGCACCTACATTTCATAAAACATGAAATGAGTTAGTCATATAGCGTTTATAACATGTCTAAACAAGTTCGCGAATCAAAACGGAACCAACAAACAATTTTCGCAAAACCTGCTCCCCGTCGCGTCGCGCGACGACCCTTGGGCCATCTCGTCGCGTGGCGCGACGCCCTTAAATGGGCTGGAGGTTTTGCAACTCGTTGCTGCATTTTCCCAGTTCTGATTCTTTTTATGAAAACATGCATAACTTTCAATCTCTACGTATTTGTTTTACACGATTCTTGTTTCATATTGACCGTAATGCAGTCTCCTATGTAAACAACACTAAGGTTTGTAACGATGCTGATTTATAAGCTAACGGCTTATAAATCTCTTATACAATTATTTGACCTGTTTCATAATCTATTAAACGGCTTGTTTCTAAATCATTCTAAAACCTTGGACTACTACTTAACTCAAAAGTCTTTAACTCATGAACATAACTTTTTATGAATTATGCGACCAATACCCAAGCTATGCGCATAATTCATTTTGACCCGTTTAGGAGATTTAAACATTTAAGTTTAAATCTCGCTCTTCTCTTTCCACACATCACATTTCTACACTAAAATGTCTACTTATACTTCACCAATTTACGCGTACCTGGCTCGGGTTATAAAATTAACCCGTTTAAATACCTTTTGCTCTTTAACTCGCTAGTTTAAAGCAACGCAAGCCATAAATTAATTCCTGTGATCGCAAAACTCAACAAACGGTCATCAGTTATTGTTGTCAAATGGTATTAACACACCATTTGACCCGTTTAGTCAAAATAACCTTTTATCTACGTGTGATGGTATTTTAATACCATCTCGCCCCTTAAACCTAATTAATGGTTTCTTACCATTTTCATTTATTCCAACTTGCGTTCCATCATGCCGGAACGTCATAATTGCAATACCTAACATGTTTCATGACTAATACATACAAATAAATGTAATGTAATTACAAAGGGGGTGTAAGCTTCACTTACCTTGCATCCATGTCACGCTTTTCTTTCCATACTCGCTCCGTTTGACCCGCTTCATCCACAAGCTTCCACCTAGCTTGTTAAGCGCCAAACTATTATTCAATGTTCACAAGGTGGTTAGATTAACCATAATTTAATATGATCTTCCACCTTACACATTTCTATGCATTCATCCGAACACTTAATATAACCGCGTTTTACACACAACCAAGTAGACAGCGATTTCATTTAGGCATTTCATATCACTGAAAATGGGCTATTTTTGGTGACTTGTTTAACCTGTTTACAAGTCTTCAAAAATTATGATTTTTTATGTGGCGTACCACTCGGAGGGTTAGGCCTTTTGTTAAAATTTCAAGATCTAACTCTTTAACAAAAATTCGTAAAAATTCATTTACTAAGTTGCAATTAGATTCGTCACTTCTGACTGCAGCTTATGGAAAAATTCATTAAAAATTCCTCGTTTATCCGATTGAAGAAATTCCAATTGAAGATTCTTTTAATCGCTTAAAACTATCTACAGTAAAAATTTGAGATCATAACTAAATTCCTAAATTGAGTTATGACATTCGTAATGGGGTGCAAATTCTGCCAGAAAACGCAGCTTAAACCTTCGATACGGAAAAATTCATAAAACACTCAATTTTCGTCGAAAAAATGCGATTCCAGTGGGGTTTTAAATATATTTCCTGGAATTACATTTTAGACTCCAGAAACACATGTTTTTGTCACGTTTTGTTCAGGTTACAGCCAATACAAGTCGGCTGTAAATTCTGATCAGGAGCTGTTTGAATTCAGCTTTCAATTTAAGCATGTTCTTGACATCATAACACTACTTTTAGCAATCAAAACCATAAAAACATCTCATACATGAATTTAGCTTCAACAAAAATCTGAATTTACTTGAGCTAAGCATGATTTCAACATATACTTGTCTAGGGTTTACTCCTAAACACTACAATGTTTCTATTTCATCTACTTATCATTCATGCATCCACATATTTTGAATTCCCTAAATTCATGAGAATTTCAAGTAGAGAGTTTTTATCAAATTTCACATACCTTATGATCTCCTTGACTTGGTGATCGTTTCTATGTATTCGTGCCTTTGATTCGAGCCCGATTTGGCCTTCAATTTTGATCATCTTGATGAATTTAGGGTTTGAGGAGAAACCTGATGTCGCCCCTGTGTTTATTTCGAACCAGACACACACACTAGTGTGTGTTTGGTTTTTTATTTTATTGCTTTAATTATATTAAATTCCAAACTTGAAAACTTTGGTCCCCCATCTATTATTTTGTTTGTTTTTAACTAGATCCCCACCTAATTGTTCTTAACATTATCCCCACTAATTAACTAAGTTAAATATTCCTAGTTAATTTAGTGGGTTCGGGGAACTTATGACTAGGCTTATTTTAAGTCCCGTTAACTCGGGGCTCTTATAAACTCAATTCGTTAAAACTTTGATTCGCTTGTATTTAATATTAGGATTTCTTATTTAAATCCAAATATTTACCGGGTTATTTTTACCACTAGCGGTACTTTACCCGTCTTTTAGTATTAACGAAGTTTGATTACCAAACCCGTTTTCGGGGTGTTACAGTCCACCAACTCCTCGCCATAGTGGCGGAGTTCAACCAAGTTTTCTGTGCTCATAGGTGGGTGTAATGCAGGCTCAGGGTCAAACTGGGGGAAAAAGGTGTTAGGGTTATTCAAGAGATTCTGAAACTGCCAGTCAGTGGTCCACCATTCTTCCAGCTCTCCTGGTAGAGGTCGGGGGTGGATAATAGGATCTGGGATAGCAGGTTCCAGATTAACTGGAAGTTGTGCTTCAGCTGGGTAATAGAAAAGGTTTTCATCGGCAGGTCCGATGAGATCACTATTTGCCAGTTGGCGGTCCAGCTCCTCCCACGGTGGCATCTCCTGAGCTTGCCCGGAACTTTCCCCGATCTCTTTTCCTTTTCCTTTATCCTTCGGATCCTCAGTCTTTATAACTTTATGTGTTGCTGGTTGTAGGTCCACCCGGAGGATCGAGTAACCTCTATTCCCTGTTATCAGACAAACCCGAAAGTGCGGAATCCAAACGGGTAAGTTAAACCAAGTGACGAACACGTAAAATACAAGATTCACCGATTAACACTCCATTGTGTTAATCTAGAAAACGGTTACAATACAATGTTTACAAGATGCTCTTATAAACTCTCAGTGTGTGTTTACAGTGTTCGCTCTCAAATCTATTCAGACTTGTCTAGTTGTTTCTGTTCTGTGTCTGTGTATTTATACCAACATGAATGACGAAATCAAGTTCTGGACGAAAACCCATTTACGAAATCCAAGACCTGGACGAAATCACAGTGATTTCGTCACATGTGGATTTCGTCCTAAGTGTTTTCGTCACATGTGGATTTCGCCACCTCAGTCTTCATCACAAGTTAGTTTTCGTCATGTGTGATTGGGCTTGGGTCTTCATGTTAGGCCTTGTCTCATGTTGGACTTCAAACAAGCAGACAACAAACATAATAAACACATAAGCAATACTAAATGCATACTGCACACACGCAGTAGCAATTTCATATGTTACGAAGTCAATCACATACCGAGTCAAGACAGGAGGTTGTCTTGACTACGGCCTTCACTTCGTAGCCGAGTCGAACAGAGCCGAGCCATATCCACATAATATGTATCAACAAACTCCCCCTTGGATGCTGCTCGCGAGGTTCGTAATCTCGTTCTCCATCTCTTGATGGTCCTTGTCTCGGAAAGGATCTTCAAAGTCTTCACGCGTCGTGAGTAGAAAGTGTATCAACAAACTCCCCTTTTCATTTAGGAAGTGTATCAATAAACTCCCCCTTTGATTATGCTGTGAATCTTTTGATTTTCGATACTTTAGATCCTTGTGGTGTTGGTGATTGATCAGCGGCAACTCGATCATCTTTATCATTTGAGTGCCTTCACGTCGTGTCTTCATTCCGAAGCTTGTCATCGAACATGTTCTCCTCGCCTTTAGCATCTGCACATGCAAGAAAGCTAAACACGTAATGAGAACAAACGCTTGGAATAAAGTTATCATAAACAAACGACACACATGTGACCATGTTTTCAACTACCGTCCGACAGTTTGAAAGTTTAACAAATTGTTCAATTTTAGTTTTTAACTTTCAAAAACTTGCAAACTCTGACCGTTTATGAAGATTCAGTCGTTTTGGTTTTCAATCAGATTTCAGGCAACGAAGACTTGAGTTCCAACATCGGTTAATCAAAACTAAAGCAGAAATAAATCTTTTTGACTTTTATAAAGTTTATATTAAAACACACCTAAAATCTTTTTGGCATTTTGAATATTTCAAACTTAAAGACTGAAAGCAGTAAATAAATATATACAGAGTTGCAGAAACTAAGAAAAGTAAATATATACAAACATTCTTTTTGCGAGTTTCGAGGGTAAGAGAATCATATCAGTGTACGGTCATGCCAAAACACTCTTGTTGTTCTTTTTGTTAACAATTTGATAAACATCCTATAACGATTATCGATATTGTTATCCACATAAGCTCAACTTTTCATATGTAATCATGGCGAGGGGATACGTTAAGGTATGATTTATACTTACCGACCAGTGTTCATCCACATCACGACACATTCCCGTATCAAGGTATGCACGAGGATTCATCTTACTGGTGAGTATACCATTTATCATCTGTTTTGCCGTATAAAAAGATGTGAGTAACTCACTTATTTTGATTTGAAAACAAGCCCTATGTGATAGAATCACTTATTGATGATGAACTTGATTTTCAGATGCATGAGGGCACAGTAGCAAGTCCGTGAACAGGTCAGTACTTTCGTACAGCAAAGAGACGAACTTGACTCCCGGATAAATGTGATATAATATCACTTGTTTTGAGGACATGTGATTGTTGATCATTTATTGAGGTCGTATGCAGTATGTACACGTATGTATGATATCATGGAAGATCTAGACTTCGTCTCCGTTTGTTTCGGTAAAAGAAACAACCATGATACCCAGATGATAAACAGCATAAAGACCACATATCTCAGAACCTCGGCAATCTCTCAAACGAAATTTCAGTACTAAGACCATATGCCAATGAATGGTTCCCACCTGGTCTTCAGTCGATTTAAGTTTATATCACCCTGCACACTTTAAGATGATTGTGAGCCTACCGATACATCTTATATAGAGCTGCTTAACATTTTTCATTTTGCATTCCAGTTAAAAGAGGTTTAGACAGACCACTGATGTACTATCATTTTCTCTTTTGCTCGCCAGGAAACTCATTTTTGTTTTTCTATTGTTTTTGGGTTTTTGAAATTTTTCGATGTTTTTGAATTTTTCAAATTTTGGAATTACTCCCCCTAAAATCAACAAACTAAAAATAAATTTAAAAACACAAAGATATTTACAAAAATGATTTTCCGATGTGGATTACTCTTGCTTGACCTTAATGCCGTTTAACAATAATAAAAGTCAAATCTTGATTTATCAAATGCTTTGGTAAAAGGGTCGGCACGTTGGTAATCAGTGTGGACTTAAACAACATCGATTAGCCTTTTATCAAAGCAATCACGTATGAAGTGATACTTAATTTCGATGTGTTTGGTCTTTGAATGCTGCACAGGATTTCTAGTGATAGATAATGCAGCAGAATTATCGACTAAAATAGGAGTAGTTAGGAATTCAAAACCGTAATCGCGCATTTGCTGTTGTATCCACAGGACTTGGGAGCAACAACTTGAGGCAGCAATGTATTCAGCTTCACAAGTTGATGTAGCGACACAAGTCTGCTTCTTGCACTGCCATGTTACGAGGCGAGTTCCTAAAAACTGGCATCCAGCCGTTGTGGATTTGCGGTCGATTTTGCATCCGCCAAAATCAGAGTCACTGAAAGCGACTAAGTCAAAGTTATCATCCTTAGGGTACCATAGACCGGTGTCTGGGCAACCCTTCAAATAACGAAAAATCCTTTTTACAGCTGCAAGATGTGAGGCCTTCGGGTTCACTTGATATCTGGCTAGCAGGCACGTTGGATACATTATATCTGGTCTTGATGCTATGAGGTACATAAGGGATCCAATCATCGCGCGGTAGTATGAAGAGCTAACAACTTCACCCTTCAAGTCTGGATTGATTCCGTGATTTTGCTGCAGTGGGGTACCAATGGGCAATGTGTCGAACATCTGGAATCGGCTCAAGTTGTCTTGGACATACTTAGTCTGATGGATGAAAATCCCAGACTTCGTTTGTTGCACTTGCAAGCCCAAAAAGAAAGTCATCCCCCCCATATTGCTCATCTCGAATTTATCCTGCATTACACGCTCGAAATCCCTACACATAACATTGTTAGTAGAACCAAATATAATATCATCCACATATACCTGAACCAGTAGAAGATCTCTATCTTGTTCTTTTATAAAAAGAATGCAATCGATAAGACCTCTGCGAAATCCATTCTCCAGCAGATAATTAGATAAGGTTGCGTACCAAGCTCGCAGTGCTTGATGTAGACCATAGAGAGCTTTGTTCAGCAACCAAACCCGATCGGGATGGATGGGATCTTCAAACCCTGGAGGTTGTTCAACATACACCTCTTCTTCCACTAGACCATGTAAGAATGCACTTTTGACGTCCATCTGGTAAACCTTGAATCCTTTGAATGAGGCATAAGCCAGAAAGATCCGAATTGCTTCCAGACGTGCAACAGGTGCATACACTTCATTGTAGTCTATACCTTCAATCTGACGAAAACCTTGAATGACCAATCTTGCTTTGTTGCGAATAACGATTCCACGGTCGTCCTTTTTGCATTTATACATCCAACGGGTACCAATCTTCTTATAACCAGCAGGTTTCTCTACGAGCTTCCAGACACCAAGTTTCTGGAATTGTTGCAGTTCTTCCTGCATAGCTTCAACCCAAGAGTTATCTTTCAAAGCGTCTTTCCAAGTTCTTGGCTCTTCCTGTGAGACATAACACGCGAAAGACCAATCGTTTTGTTGACCAGATTCTCGAATCGCCACATACAAGCCTGCGTTGTTGTTGTTGCGCAACATGTTTCTTGTTTGTATGCCACTTTGTACATTGCCTATGATGTTTTGATGAGGATGGGTATTGTGAATTCTTGTTTCAGGGTTTTCCGGAACTGGAATGTTTGTACCCAGATTGTTGAGATTTAGATCAACAACCAATTCAATACCCGGAACTGACGAAGAGGATGATGCAGTAGCTTCAGCTGTTATAGGGGCGTCCACTGGAGGTGTAGCCTCTGAAGTACCATGAACAGCTGATGTAGGAGCTTCTTGATCTGCATCTAGAAATTCTTCATCCTCTGAAGATTCGTTCAGTTCGGTTGCATCATGAAAATCCTCATTGTCGAGAGCATTATTGTTCACTGAAGATGGCTCTTGATTGACAACAATTGGACGAACCAACGGTGAATCTGTTACGTTGTCACTCTCGAAAAACATTCTTATCGCAACATTTTCTTCAACTGCTTCAACATTGATCGAATTGAAAAAGTCATCGTACTCAAACATCCATGGTTGACCAGGATTTTTGACTGGCAAAGTGTGTCTTTGTACTCTGACTTCCGACCATTCCTCAACCCTTTTAGTCTGTAGATTCTAAACTCTTAAGTTAGGGGTGGCATACCCAAGAAAGTGACCTTCAATAGCTTTTGCCCCAAACTTTCCATTAGGATCGATCATTGTGCAAGGAGCTCCAAATGGTTCAAGATATGACAAATCTGGTTTCCGTTTATGAAGAAGCTCGAAGCAGGTCTTGTTGTGCCTTTTGACTGTACGGACTCGGTTCATCGTGTAACATGCGGATGCCACAGCTTCACTCCAGAATGGAATGGGCAACTGCGACTCTACCAACATAGTCCTAGCAGTCTCGATCAATGTACGGTTCTTACGTTCAGCGACGCCGTTCTGTTGAGGAGTATAAGCCGCACTAAATTCGTGAAGAATACCTTTTGATGTGCAAAACTCCGCCATGGCTTGATTTTTAAATTCTGTACCATTGTCACTGCGTATCCGTCTAACCTTCAACTTATACAAATTCTCAATCTGAACGATCAAGTTTTTGATAATACCGAAAGTTGCACTCTTGTAAGCCATAAACGCCACCCAAGAAAATCTTGAATAATCATCCGTTATTACGAGGCAGTATCGATCATTCCTGATGCTTTTGTGCTTGACAGGACCAAACAAATCCATGTGCAAACGTTCAAGAGGAACTGCCACCGTGTTGATCTTCTTTATCAGATGTCGTTTCTTCGTTTGCTTTCCTTTTTGGCATGAAACACAGACGTCTTGAAGATGAAATTTTTTTAAGAAGAACACCATTCACTAATTCATTCGTCACCAAATGATTCATTTTGCATAAGTGAATGTGACCCATACGTCTGTGCCAAGAGATAGAGTCTTTTTCAGTAGCTTTTGTAATGAAACAAGTTGCTTGTGCAATCGTTGTAATAGCTTGGCTCATATCAAGGACATACAAATCGTTTATCCTTGGAGCAGATAAGAGAATCCATTCTTTTGGAATCTTGAAGCCGGTTTTCAGTACGTAACATCCATTTGCATCAAAGTGTACTGCAAACTGCTTATCACAGATTTGTGAAACGCTGAGAAGATTGTGATCAAGCTGTTGTACAAAGTTGATCTTGTCAAAACTTACAACCCCGTTGGATACCATTCCTTCTCCCGTAATATAACCTCCTTTATCTCCAGCAAAAGCAACATAACCCCCTCTAATAGATTTAACGTCGTAGAGAAGCTTCATTTCGCCTGTCATGTGCCTGGATGCCCCACTATCAACAATCCAATGACTGCTGAAAGTTCCTCCTGGAACACCCTGCACATGTACTCACATGATTAGTTGGAGATGGGGACCCAAGCCTTTGTGGTCTTGGGTCTTCCATTTTCATCAACGTAAGTTACTTGAACTTCTCGATGTTGTGGAAATTGTGATGTTCCCCCTGATTCAATAACCGTTTTTGGTTTCCAGGTCTGTTTTGTTTTACCAGTGTTATTCTTTAAAATATTAACTTCATGATTTTCTGAAGTTTTTGAATTGTCTGGTTTGACAGAAACAGATGTTTTGTTAACCACGTCGGTTTTAATCGCTTTTTCAATTTTCTTGACCTGTTGACGTTTCTGTTTCTTTTCCCTTTCTTTTACAAGACGGGGATCTGGTTTTGATGAAACATATCGCTTTCGGTCAATTTGGTCACGGGGATCATCAACTTTGGCTTTTTGTTTATGAAGATATGGACAATTTCGAATGATATGTCCAATTGTGCCACATGAAAAACATGATCTACGTTCTACAAACCCCGTAGTATCATGTGATTGTCTTGTCGATGAACTTTGTGATCCCGAGGTACTGGGTTTTGAACTGTTTGGTTCGTTTCTTTTGAAAGAGTTAACTTGAATGACATGATCTAAGTTAGATTTATTGGAAAATGTTTCAAGTTTATCTGTTCCGTTCGATTTCACAAAGTTCACTTTCTTGTCCTTTTTCTTGGTCTGTTTCTTTTGCCATTGAGTCGGTGAGTTACTTTTAGGTTTGGTGCGATTTTGCTGAACTTTCTCAGTTGGTAATTTTTTATTGCCATTTTGTTTGCGAATTTCAGCTCTTGGAATCAGAGGACATTGTGTTACCACAACATGTGATCCTGTCTTTCCCAAGAACTTACTTGTTGAATCCTCAAAAATTTTACTAATTAAAGATTGATTAACATTCTTAATAGGAAAATCTTTGTCAGAGTAGATTTTATCATCACCAACAAGAGTGTACAGCAAATTCACACTCTCAGACTCTTGTGAGGAAGTAGACATGGACTCGGTCAGAACAGTCGTAGCAGGTTTTGCAGGAGGATCACATAGAATATGATTCTCGAGAGGTATGTCCTCTTCTTTGATTACCGCATCTGACTGTGCCGAGTCAGTATCATTAGATTCATCATCTGAAGAATCAGTATCCTCAACAATGATTGGAGGATCCTGATTTTGTTCAGCAGTTACAAATGTATCTGCTGACACATCCGAATCTGATGATACTTCCGATTTGTATCCAAGTCCCGTTGCAAATTCCTTAATGTCTAAAGGAACAGATTCTTCATAATGAGTTCTATACTCCTCATCAGGCAGTGCATCATAATTTTGTCTAACAGGTGGTGGACATTCTTATATCCAATGCACGTGACATCCTTTTTCTCTTTTTGTGTGCCAATGATGTGATCCAGCACGTATCTAGAGTTAGAATAACTGTCTAGCTTAAGCCAGATCGCCTCACTTTCACACTTTGTACAGGCTAACTCTTTTTGCATGATCTCAAGACGATTAATGTAACAGTTTATGTCTGTTTGTTTTCTTGAAACCATTTTTGTCAGTTCGGTTTTATCTTTTCTTAAATTTGCAACTAACGTTTTAAATTCCTTTTCATGATTTTCATAAAACATGTTAGCCTCTTTGCATTTCGAAAGATCCACGATCAACTTTTGGTTGTGGATAAATGTCACATCATAGTTGTTTTGCAAAGCCTCATGTTCGCTTTGCAAATCACACCACTTTGCATCTAAATAAAGATGTTTGTTTTGTAAGTCAAACAAATTTGCATTTAAAGCATCATGTTTGCTTTGCAACTCAGACATATTAGCATCCAAATCAGCACATTTAACACAATTATCACAATTAACGACAGTTGGTTCATCGACACATACCTGGCTTGATGAACTGCCGCCATTAGCCATAAAGGCTGAATGAAGAGAAGAAGAAGAGTAAGCAGCTTGATCCACCAGAATAGATCTTCTATCATTCCTTGCTGCAGCTTCTCCTAACAATTCATCGATATCTGCATCGATTCTCCCACTAGATACATTGTCATCGCCTGAGGTTGAGGTTTCCTCATCTGAACTCCTTGAATAACCAGAATCTTCATCTGAAGATTCACCACCACTGGCGGAAGATTCTCCACCACTTGCGTGCTTCAAATCCTTAGCAGTTTCAGCAAAATAAGCTGCTCCTCCTTAATCACCAATGCCTAATTGCATTGACCAGTCGCAACCTTCATCTATTTGCACCACAAGAGCTTGATTGGTGTTCGATGGTCCTGCTTGATTGTTTGCAGGGACCAAGGTGCGATCGTCATTCCTGGTTTGATTCTGATTCTGTTGGTTGCCTTGACCTCTGAAAGGATTCTGGTTCCCATGCTGAGCTGGCTTTGTGCATTCCCCCTTGAAGTGACCACGTTCGCCACAGTTAAAGCACTTAACAGACTGCTTATCGAACCCATACTTGGTGTCTTTCTTGCTTTCCAAGCTGGTTCGACCCGTCCGTTCCATGAAGTCTTTAGCTCGCCTAACAGCACTAGCAAAAGTGTGACACCTGGGTCACTACTGTTAGGGGTGGATTTCTAAATAACCAGTGATCCTTATTTGCTGTTGGATTTAGTGATCCTCAACTCTGTCTGAAGTAGTGATCCTCAGAAGTGTTGCAGGATCAGGATCATGGATCACTATAAGGATCCCAGTACTAACGGTTGTCTACTTTGAATTCGTGAATGTTTTGCAGGAAGTTCAACTCGGACTTAGTCTTGGCGACATTCCTGGAGAATATTCCCAGACTATCCCGCATGTGCTTGGCCAAAAATGGACGTTGTGGAGAACGTGGGAGCTTGGCACAAAAGTCGGATAGTTAGTTATTGTAGTTAACTTCTATTTTAAAAGGGGTAACGAGCTAGAATTAGAAGACTTAGCCATTTTTCAGCTACACACATTCATCTACTCGCACACTTGAAGCTCTCGACGAACATTCATTCATTTTCACTCACTTTTACACATTTCACGATAGTGATCCTTGTACCTAGCTCGTTACTATCCGAAGTTGTAAACATTTATTCATTTATTTGAGCTTGGTGATCGGTAGTTTCCATCACCCGGGGTTTTTTGTGCCGGAGATCAACTCTTGATCAAGGGCTTTTTCCCCATATAAATCCTTGTGTCGTTTGTGCAATTTACATTGAAGTGATCCTTGTCATTGTTCTACATTATTAGCATCATACCCCGTAACAGAGAGTTTGGTTGCAATATCCTCATTAGATTTTTTGACCAAAACAGTTTGGCGCCCACCGTGGGGCAATTGGTGCTTCGTCCTTAGAAAAATTCGCATTTCTGTGCTCATTTCAGTTCACTACGACCAAGCAAATGGCTTCCTCAGCGAAGAATGCTTCAAATTTGATGCCCTCATTCACTTCTTATCAAGTCGTTCCCCCTTTGCCTCTACCACCTTCTGGATCCCAGAAGAATGCTGAGAATGCTGCGAAGAAACCAACTCCCATTTTCTCAAAACCTACAACTTCTTCTGCTTCTTACACTCCCACTACTAGTGACATGTTTACTTTGATTTTGCAGATGAAGGATCAGATACGGCAACAGGATAAGACCAATGAGAGGATTCTCAAAGAAATCGGAGATCTCAAGAAACAAAAGACAACGGCAGAGGATCATTCCCCACTGGTGCCGAAATCCTTGAATTTTGATACTCCAGTGATTACTTCTCAGCTATCAGTGGTTCCAGACGTTCAATATGTGGGTGGACCGAAAGGAGTGCACTACGGAACAACAACAATGACCCAGGCATCAGGTTCATATTTCCAGCCAGCGGGATCCTATCCTCAGCATATAGGATCCCTCACGAATTCAGGAGGATATTCAGGAATGCAGCAGATCCAAGGATCCTCCTTTGTTCCAGGATCATCCCAGGTTCAAGGATCCTCCTTTATTCCAGGATCATCCCAGGTTCAAGGATCCTCCTTTGTTCCAGGATCGTCCCAGGTTCAAGGATCCTCCTTTGTTCCAGGATCATCCCAGGTTCAAGGATCCTCCTTCGTTCCAGGATCGTCCCAGTTTCAGGGATCCTTCCAGATGCCAGGATCCTTGAGGAGTTTGCAAACAGGAAGTTCAGATGTCCATCAGGGAGATTTTATTCCAATGCAGACCAATGCTTCTACTGGTCCCTCGATCATTCCAGAGCCTCAACAATATGGATTAACATCCAATCTTCCTAATCTGAATCCAATGGGAGGTAACACTTTTAATAATTCTTATACTACTAACCATGGTCTTATGCAGGATCCAGGTATCAATCATGCCATGGCTAGAGAATTGCAAAAGCTAAAGGATATGATATCAAGTGTTCCAGGAGTGGTCAAACCTATCCCAGAGATTGCAGATGGGAGCCACAAGATATCTCGTTTTGCACCACCAATCTGTGATGCTGAGATACCCAAGAGGTTCCATGTGCCAACAATGAAACTGTATGATGGTTCGACGGATCCTGAAGAACACATAGCACAATACAGGGAGAGGATGGAGATCAATCCAATTCCAGAAAGGTTAAAGGAAGCATGCCTGTGCAAGGGATTCGGATCCACTCTTACTGGATCAGCTCTCAAATGGCTGCTAAGTCTTCCTCCCTATTCTATTACCTCATTTGCTAATCTAGTTAACTTGTTTAATAATCAGTTTTCTTGTAGTAGAAAATTTGAACGATTAACTAGTGATCTATATAGGATAACCCAGGGTCATAATGAATCATTAAGGGATTACATTACCAAATTCAGTAAAGAATCCTTAGACATTCCCAACTTAGATATAGCTACGGCTGTTGAGGCCTTTAAAATGAGATTGCTTAGGGATTCGTCGTTCTATGATGATCTTGTTATGACACCGTGCAGGAACTTAGATGAGGTAAGAACACGAGCACTTAGGTTCATTCGGCTAGAGGACGACAAGAGGATCCAGGAGAGGTTAGCAGGATCCTCAAAGCAGGATAAGCAAGGATCGTCATTCAGGAACTGTTAGGGGAGGATTTTCTAACAATTAGTGATCCTTATTTGTTATCCTAATTAGTGATCCTTACTTCTGTGACAGGTGGTGATCCTCAGAAGGGCTTTAGGATCAGGATCATGGATCACTTAGAGGATTCTCATACTGACGATTGTTTACTTATGTTTTATAACATCTCGCAGGTATAACAAGCTTGACCAAGTCTTAGTGACATTCTTGGAGAATATTCCCAAAGTATTCTGCACGTGCTAGATCAAAACTAGACGTTATGGAGAACGTGGAGGCTTGGCCCGAAAGTCGGAGAGTTTGTTAGCTAGATATTTTTTCTTATTTTAAAGGGAGTAACGAGCTAAGTTAGAAAGTGAGTGACACTTAGTCATTTTGGCAGTTACACACACTCGTACAAGCTCTCATACAAGCTCTCGCTCAAACACCAAGCAATTACATACACTTTTCACACCTTTTACACATTCCACTGTAGTGATCCTTGTACCTAGCTCGTTACTATCCGAAGTTGTAAACATTCAATCATTTATTTTAGCTTGGTGATCGGTAGTTTCCATCACCCGGGGTTTTTTGTGCCGGAGATCAACTCTTGATCAAGGGCTTTTTCCCCGTATAAATCCTTGTGTTGTTTGTACGCTTTACATTGAAGTGATCCTCATCGTTGTTACATATTTTAAGCATCATTCCCCTAAACAAAGAGTTTGGTTGCAATATCCTCATCAGATTTTCTGACCAAAACAGTTTGGCGCCCACCGTGGGGCAATTGGTGCTTCATTCCTAAGAAATTTTTCTGTTGGTGATCATTTTGGTTCATTGTATACAAATACATGGCTTCATCATTGAAGAATACCTCTACTGCAATGTCGGCGGTCAATTCGTCCCAGGGCATTCCACCTTTGCCTCCACCACCTTCTGGATCCCAGAAGAATACTGAGAATGCCGCGAAGAAACCGACTCCCATTTTCTCCAAACCTCCATCTTCTTCTGCTTCTTATACTCCTACTACTAGTGACTTGTTTACTCTGATTTTGCAGATGAAGGAGCATATCCAGCAGCAGGACAAGACCAATGAAAAGATCCTTAGAGAGATTGGAGACATCAAGAAGCAAAAAAGATCGGCAGAGGATCATTCCCCACTAATGCCCAGATCTTTGAATTTTGATACTCCGGTTATAACTTCTCAGCCTTCAGCGGTTCCAGACGTTCAATATGTTGGAGGACCGAAAGGAGTGCATTACGGATCATCAGCAACGACTCAGGCTTCAGGGTTACACTTTCAACCATCAGGATCCCATCCTCAGCATATAGGATCCTTTGCAGGTTCAGGAGGATACTCGGGAGCGCAGCAGATTCAAGGGTACTGGCCGTTTCAAGGATCCTCCCAGGTTCAAGGATCCTCCCAGGTTCAAGGATCCTCCTATGTCCCAGGATCCTCCCAGGTTCAAGGATCCTCCTATGTCCCAGGATCCTCCCAGGTTCAAGGATCCTTCTATGTCCCAGGATCCTCCCAGGTTCAAGGATCCTCCTATGTCCCAGGATCCTCCCAGGTTCAAGGATCCTCCTATGTCCCAGGATCCTCCTAGGTTCAAGGATACTCGCAGTTTCAGGGATCCTTCCAGATGCCAGGATCCTCGAGGAGTTTGCAAACAGGAAGTTCAGATGTCCATCAGGGAGATTTTATTCCGATGCAGACCATTGCTTCTACTGGTCCCTCGATCATTCCAGAGTCTCAACAATATGGATTAACATCCATTCTTCCTAATTTGAATCCAATGGGAGGTAATACTTTTAACAATTCTCATACTACTAACCATGGTCTTATGCAGGATCCAGGTATCAATCATGCCATGGCCAGAGAATTGCAAAAGCTAAAGGATATGATCTCGAGTGTTCCGGGAGTAGTCAAACCTATTCCAGAGATTGCAGATGGGAGCCATAAGATATCTCGCTTTGCACCACCAATCTGTGATGCTGAGATATCCAAGAGGTTCCATGTGCCTACAATGAAACTGTATGATGGTTCGACGGATCCTGAAGAACACATAGCACAATACAGGGAGAGGATGGAGATCAATCCAATCCCAGGAAGGTTAAAGGAAGCATGTTTGTGCAAAGGATTCGGATCCACTCTTACTGGATCAGCTCTCAAATGGCTGCTAAGTCTTCCTCCCTATTCTATTACCTCATTTGCTAACCTAGTTAACTTGTTTAATAATCAGTTTTCTTGTAGTAGAAAATTTGAACGATTAACTAGTGATTTATATAGGATAACCCAGGGTCATAATGAATCATTAAGGGATTACATTACCAAATTCAGTAAAGAATCCTTAGACATTCCCAACTTAGATATAGCTACGGCTGTTGAGGCCTTCAAAATGGGATTGCTTAGGGATTCGTCTTTCTATGATGATCTTGTTATGACACCATGCAGGAACTTAGATGAGGTAAGAACCCGAGCACTTAGGTTCATTCGGCTCGAGGATGACAAGAGGATCCAGGAGAGGTTAGCAGGATCCTCAAAGTAGGATAAGCAAGGATCCTCATTCCGGAACAACAAATTCAAATCCTACAACAGATCCGATAACCAGAACGTGCATTCTGTTGATCAAGAAGAGGATGATGAGGATTATCCTCCAATTTCTGAATATTGCTTTAGTGTTGATAACAATGAACTAATCCTTGCTATGCAGAACCTAGGTGATAAAGCTAGATGGCCGAGAAAGAATGACAGGCCGGCTGCAACTAAGGATAAATCAAAGTGGTGTGCATATCATGAAGATTTTGGGCACCTTACAGAAGAGTGCATTGCATTAAGAAAGGAAATTGGATACTTGTTGAGCAAAGGGCATCTAAAAGAGTTGTTGGGAAGAAAAAAGTCAAGGACTCAGGATCCTGAAAGGATCCCTGAGAAGGCCCCAGCTCCTCCAGCAGATGCACAAGTGATAACACCCCGAATTTCCACGTGTCACCGGTGGGCCCGGTAGGGGAGTATCGTGACGTGGTTGGCAACATAATAGTCAAACAACACAATATTTAAATGCACAGCGGAAGCAAAGTATAGATTTAATTCAACCAACCGATATTGTAATATTAAGTATTACAATTAGTCGAATATAATCCACAGGTAGATCCAAATAAAAAGGAAACAAATGTTCAACAGTTTATGACATCCAAGCTGGCGAGACTTAATGTGGATGCTAGGAGACATGCCAGCCTATTTCGCGTAGTACCTGCACTTAACCTTTTAAGAAAATACGTCAGTTTACACTGGTAAATACAATCAACTGACTCATTTTGAAAAGAGTTTAAGAAAATGCATTTAAGGCACAAGGCACAAATAATATTTTATAACTTGGGATAATTATTTAAATATATAATACTTGTATGGATTTACATGTTCCTTATGCGTTCAGTAGCCCGGGTCGAGCCGGGTTAAAGATTAATAGACACACCACTATAATTATGAGACACCAACGGCGTACGCCTACGCCGGGTGCTGAGGTCGTGGCCATTCGTAGAATGATGCCAGGGATATCCGGGACAACGGTCATTAACCCCCCAAAGGCTTTAAGTAAACAAAACAATGTTAAACGAGACGTCTCAATACTTTCATTATCATACATTCAATCAAAGATTCAACGTCCCGACCAAGCGGTATTTTATATACCGTACCCCAAGCCCGTATAGGGAAAATAAGTTAAAAGTATTTACCTTTGCAAGTATAAATCCTTAATCGAATAAATTGCAGATAGCTTTTACTGGGCTCCTAATCTGGAACGAAGGTTTAATATAACCTATTAGAATACTAACGGGTCTTTAATTAAGCTTAAGCTTAGACCGGTCAGTTTTAATGATACGGTTCGTACGCACGATTAAGCGAAGACCGGATAGAATGTGATTTAGACCCGACAAGTCGAGGACTTGTTTAATATGGGTTTACTATTCACATTCTGGATTTTTAGATAAAAATGATATCGTTTGACCCGTTTCGGCTAGTTTATGCAAACTAGTTACATAAACCGAACCGAACGCGTATAATGCTTAACGGGTAACCGAAAGGGTCGCGAACAGGTTTCCTAAGTTAATATGCTTTAAATATGTTGTGATATCATCATGATATCTTCCATAATGCCCATAACGAGTTTAATCCTTAATTATGCCCCGTAGGGGTATTTCGGTCATTTTGAAGGTTATAAAAGGGATTTATAATACCTCTGAGATACGGGTCTGCTTTAATCAGAAAATTTATTAATTTTAACAGGTATCAACAGTTGGTATAAAGTCTTTTGTGATAAAATGGTTCTAGACCCAAACTACGCGTTTAATACGCGTATAAAGCCGTTTTAAGCGACGTACGGTTTAAAATACCATTCTGAGTTTTCTGATCAGCAAAACAGGCTCAAAACACTCTATTTATTAATTTAAATCAGTGGCAATTGGATTGGTATCAAACGGATTTGTAAAACTCGTTTTATGGCCTAAAAGGGCATATTCGGTATTAACCGAATCAATGCGATAAGCCTAGCTTAAGATCAGTTTAAAAATAATTAAAAATCTTCAAAAATCCCAAAATATTATTTAACATCAGTGGGTAAAAGTTTTGGTACCGAAAATCGGGTTTAGATAGGCTATGCGTTAATCGCGCCGTTTAATTAATAAAAAAGCTTACTATTTACGCTAATGCGCATATCTCCTAATCTAGACCTCC
This sequence comes from Helianthus tuberosus, assembly GCA_030545235.1. NCBI lineage: Eukaryota > Viridiplantae > Streptophyta > Magnoliopsida > Asterales > Asteraceae > Helianthus > Helianthus tuberosus. The sequence continues at coordinate 6,636,717 of JARYGA010060438.1, forward strand.
GATTGACGTGAAAATTTACGTACATGTTAATTAATCAGTAACTAAGATTATTGTACTTCCACATTTTCAAAATTCTCGTTGTAAGGTCATAAGGGCGTTATGGTCCAATTTAAGCGATTAACGGAAACGTGTGCATGCATCGGATAATCAATGAAACAAGTACAGAGACTTATACTAGCATGTAACCCAACCCTAATGAGACTTTAAGGCATGTCTAATTCAAACTAAAACGGGTCAGAACCGAAGTCAAAGCAAAAGTCAAGGTTTTGCGCCTTTCGGTTCCGAACCGGGTTTAAACAGAAATTTGTCGAGTCGGACAAGCGTAAACAAGTTTTTATACTTATTACCAAGTTATATTAAGTTTAAAACAGGTTGCACGCCTCGCGGATTGCTAGTCGTGCATTAAATCGCATTTTGTAATTCTGTTGACTTTTTCGGTCAACGTTTGACCCGACAAACGACCTAGTTAGGTCTGGATTTGGTACTTGCCCTTATAAGGGTTTAATACTCATATAATTACCTATCTAACGGTACTTTTAATTCGACACACGACTGAGCTATCGTTAATTAATCGCGAAGTCAAACCGTAGTTACGTCGGTTTGACTTTTAAGCTAATTACTAAGCTAGAATTAATTTAGAAAGGTTAGGCAACTTACTAGATGGTTGATGAATGATTAGAAAGGCTCTTGATCAGTTTGCAAGCTCCCCAAATAATCAGAATGCTTGAATATTGATGTGTGAATGAATTGCACTTGAAGGTCCTTTATATAGTGGGTTTACACACCACAATCAATTGACACAAGAGTCTATGATCAGCCACAAGTGATAAACACATGTCTCTAGCATGTAGGGGTGTCTAGGGGCCATGCATGTGCAAGAAAAACCGGCTAAGGGGGTCACAATCGCACACAACAGCCTACTGCAGGTCTGCTGTCGCTGGGCACACCCTCGCGTAGCGCGAGGGGCCGTCGCGCTACGCGACGCCCTTGCTGAATCAGAATTGTTTTGTTTGTTGATGGTTTGAAAGGGCAGCCGTTATAAACGACTTGTGGACTTATTTTATCATTAGGGAACCTCCAATAAGTGTCTAATACTGTAACATACCCTACCATCATCCATTAATTCACTTGATTGCATATACAAGATCCGAAAACATCGGTTTATCATTCAATTCATTGTTGGAGTCACATCATGCATTATCAATTCCATTCTTGTGCATGAATTCTATTATTGTGGGCATTTACCGGATTATATCAAATGTCGATAATAAGTATTTGGTCTTGGGATTTATATGAGGTCGTTCAGAGGTAAAATTAACATAACGCCATCTTTAAATCCTACCAAAATATTGTTATTAAGTCCGGGTTTACAGCGCTTGTTGTCATACATGACACGTGTCGTTAATTTATTTAACACGAATTTCTGAGGTGTTACATCCTCACCCCCTTAAAATAAATCTCGACCCGAGATTTACTGAAACAAATAAGGGTATTTTTCTTTCATGGTGGATTCCAACTCCCACGTATACTCGGGACCTCTTCGGGCATCCCATTTGACCTTTACAAAAGGTATGTGCTTTCTTCGAAGCTTCCTTACCTGTCGATCTTCAATCGACAAAGGTTTTTCTACAAACGTTAAGCTCTTATCTATTTGCACATCTGTATGTGGCATGACATGTGAATCATCAGCGGAACACTTCTTTAGATTGCAAATGTGGAACACATTGTGAATTCCACTGAGCTCTTCCGGTAAGTTCAACTTGTAGGCAACTGACCCGACACGTTCGATAACCTCGAAAGGTCCTATGTATCTCGGGCTTAGTTTGCCCTTCTTACCAAATCGCATCACTCCCTTCCAGGGTGACACTTTAAGTAGAACTTTTTCACCTACTTCGAAGTGAAAATCCTTACGATTTGGATCAGCATAAATCTTCTGCCTATTCCGGGCAGCTTGGAGATTGTTTCGAATCTGGACAATCTTGTCCGTCGTTTCGAACACGATCTCTGGTCCTGATAACTGGACTTCCCCAACTTCCGCCCAACAAACTGGTGATCTACACTTTCTACCGTATAATGCCTCAAAAGGCGCAGCCTTGATGCTGGTATGGTAGCTATTGTTGTAGGAGAATTCGATTAATGGCAGGTTCTTATCCCAGCTACCTCCCAAATCGATCGCACATGCACGTAGCATGTCTTCTAACGTTTGAATAGTACGCTCACTCTGACCGTCAGTCTGTGGATGGTAAGCCGTACTAAAGTTCAAACGTGTGCCCAAAGATTGTTGGAAACTTTTCCAGAAATGAGACATGTACCTAGTATCCCGGTCAGAGATAATAGCTACAGGTATGCCGTGTAAGGCTACAATCTTATCAACGTACAGTTGGGCTAACATATCGGAGCTGTAGGTCTCCTTAATGGGTAGGAAATGTGCTGACTTAGTCAGTCGGTCAACTATCACCCAGATGGTGTCATTTCCTTTCCTGGTTTTGGGTAACTTGGTGATAAAATCCATAGTTACCATTTCCCACTTCCAAGTAGGAAGTTCAGGCTGTTGTAGCAATCCTAACGGTTTTTGATGTTCTGCCTTAACTTGAGCACATGTCAAGCATTTAGCTACATAGGTAGCTACAGACTTCTTCAAGCCTATCCACCAATAATTTGCTCTAAGATCATGGTACATTTTATCAGCTCCTGGATGAACAGAATATTTAGAGCTGTGGGCTTCCTGGAGGATAACATCTCGGAGTCCTCCATAAATTGGAACCCATATTCGTCCATTCAATCTAAGAATTCCATCCTTACTAAGAGATAGCTGCTCCTCAGTGACTCCTAGCTTTTCGTTAGGATAGTTAGCTTCCAACACAGCTTCCTTCTGTGCAGCTAACAACCTTTCCATCAAACTGTTCTTTATTTCCATGCTCTTGGCATTGATTCGGATGGGTTTCACCCTCTCCTTCCGACTCAAGGCATCGGCGACTACATTCGCTTTGCCGGGATGGTATCTTATTTCACAATCGTAATCATTAAGAGTTTCCATCCAACGACGTTGCCTCATGTTCAAGTCCTTCTGGTTGAACAGATGTTGAAGGCTCTTGTGATCAGAATAGATCACACATTTGATTCCATATAAGTAGTGCCTCCACAGTTTTAGTGCGAATACAACGGCACCCAACTCCAAGTCGTGGGTGGTGTAATTCTTTTCGTGCACCTTTAACTGACGTGAAGCATAGGCAATGACTTTGCCTTTCTGCATAAGCACACATCCCATCCCGGTGTGTGATGCATCACAATAAACTACAAACTCCTCTATTCCATCAGGCAATGTCAGTACTGGAGCATTGCTCAACTTCTGTTTCAGAATTTCGAAGGATTCCTGCTGCTTAGGACCCCAGTCAAACTTAATCTTCTTACGTGTCAGTGAAGTCAGGGGTGCAGCAATCCTTGAAAAGTTTTCTATGAATCGCCTATAGTATCCTGCCAAACCTAGAAAGCTACGTATTTCTGTAGGTGTCTTTGGCTCGTGCCAATTCATGACAGCTTCCACCTTAGCGGGATCTACTTGGATACCACGCTCACTAACAACATGTCCAAGAAATTGGACTACTCGAAGCCAGAATTCACATTTTGAGAACTTGGCATAGAGCTTCTCTTTATGAAGTAAATCCAGTATGCATCGAAGATGCTTCTCATGGTCAGCTTGGTTCTTTGAGTAGATGAGAATGTCGTCGATGAAGACGATGACGAATTTGTCTAAGTGCGGCTTGCAAACACGATTCATGAGATCCATGAACGCGGCTGGTGCATTAGTGAGCCCAAAAGGCATCACTAGGAACTCGTAATGACCATAACGAGTCCTAAATGCTGTTTTGTGCACATCTTCATCTCTAACCTTCAATTGATGGTAGCCTGACCTTAAGTCAATCTTCGAGAAGAAACTTGCCCCTTGAAGTTGATCGAACAGATCGTCGATTCTGGGCAAAGGATACCTATTCTTGATAGTAACCTTATTAAGTTCACGGTAGTCGATGCACAGTCGCATCGATCCATCCTTCTTCTTGACAAATAAAACTGGTGCTCCCCACGGAGACGAGCTAGGTTTGATGAAACCTTTGGCTAGCAAATCATCTAGCTGCGTTCTCAATTCCTTCATCTCTGTTGGTGCCAACCTATAAGGCGCCCTTGCAACTGGTGCTGATCCAGGAATAATGTCGATTCTGAATTCCACTTGTCTATCTGGTGGCAAACCAGGTAGTTCTTCAGGAAATACTTCGGGGTATTCAGAAATGACTGGGATCTCTCCAATCTTGGGTTTCGGTTCATCAATAATCACTTGTGCCATGTAGATGACACAACCCTTCTTCAAACACTTTGAGTCTTTGAGTATAGACATTTTCTCGGGCAGCCCATACTGGGTATCTCCCTGGATAGTAAGTGATTCACCAGACGAAGTCTTGATCCTCACTTGCTTCTTATTGCAAATAATCTGGGCCTGGTTATGAGATAACCAGTCCATACCCAAGACTATGTCGAATCCGGCTAGTTTGAAAGGAAGTAGGGACAAAGGAAAAGAGTGATTCTTAATGGATATGAAACATCCATCTAATAAGGTTGAAGCGGTTTCTAAAGTGCCATCTGCTAGTTCCACCTCATAATTCACACTTAAAGTTCTAACAGGCATTTTCAACAATTCACAAAACTTATCATCTACAAACGACTTATCAGCGCCCGAATCAAATAACACTCTCGCGTATACATCATTTACGAGAAAGGTACCTGTTATCACGTTGTCGTCCTTGACAGCTTCCTTAGCATTCATTCTGAAGACCCTAGCATTGGTCTTCTTAGCCTCTTCCGGCTTCTTGGCATATTTTGGGCAATTGCTCCTGATGTGCCCTTTTTCATTGCAACCATAGCAGGTCACATCCTTTATCTTCTTGCAATCCACGGTTTTGTGTTCCCTGGATTTGCATAACCCACATGCAAAAGGCTTCGATTGTGTTTGTGAGTTGGATTCAAACCTGCACTTACCAAAGTGCTGTCTCTTGCAGGTTTTACACTTGGGTTTTTCTCCCGACTGTTGGCCATCCTTCTTGAATCCTGACCCCTTCTTAGAGTCATTGTTTCCTTTCTGCTTCTTATCTGATCGTCGTGAGTTGTCATCCTCACGCTTCCTCTTTTCGGTATCATTTTTCCTCAGTGACCTCAACCTGACAGCATCTGAGGTCAGAGACAACGATATGTCCGTTACTGACCGAAAAGTGGTTGGTCTGGAGGCTTTTACACTCGCTTTGATCTCCGGTTCCAAACCCCCGATAAAACGAGCTATACGTTTCGGCTCCGGAGTCACCAAATAAGGGACCAACCTTGACAAAGTATTGAAAGTGGTAAGGTAGGCCTGGCAGTCCAGGTTTTTCATGACCAGTGCCAGGAAATCAGATTCAATTCTCTCAACCTCGTGTTGAGGGCAGAAATTCTCCTTGATGAGTGCCATAAACTGTTCCCAGGTCATGTTGTATAGCGGAACTTTCCCTGTGGCCTGGATCAAAGATCTCCACCAGGCTAAGGCTTCTCCTTTGAAAGATTGTGAGACAAACTTCACAATGTCCCTATTATGACAACCACTAATATCCACCACAGTATCCATTTCATCCATCCACGTCATGCAATCAACAGCTCCTTTTTCCCCATTGAAGTCTCTGGGTTTGCACGATACGAAGTATTTATAGGTGCAACCCCTATTTCGAGGTTCTTGGTTCTGTAGGACTCTTTGAGATGGATTACTCCTTTGATTCGAGGAGTGGTGGGAATTACTGTTGTGGGCTGTGTGGGTCCTGGAGGGTGTTCTGGTGTGTGATGCAGAATGGGTCCTCGTATGGGTGCCACTTGATCCATGGTGCTGTCTACCCATAGCTATATTAACCGCATTATTTATCATAGCTTGCAACTCTGCATCTGCTACGTTAACTTGGGCATTTTCATTCACTATCCCTGGGTGACTGTTGACCTCGTTTGAATCTGCCATGTTTCTTGAACTGTAACACATTGGCAATAATTTATCGGTGAGTTTATTATATAATTGTCTTTTATGGCAATTTTTATTAACCGTGGTAACATAGACCATATATGGTTAATTTATTACTCACCTTTATTTAGGATTTCTAATATAATTCATCCTAATTATAAAACAATAACAGTATTTATTAGCACATAAGGCCTAGTCACAGGGACAATATAGATTATAAGCTAGGATTTCAGAGAATCAAAGCATGAAGGTTTGAACAAAGTTCATTACCTTTATTAGACAGGGAGTCAAAGCTACCACTGTCTTTTGGCTCCTATGGAAATGAGCAGGGCCCGTAGGCATTATATTACCACGTATGGTTAAAATATGATCATCTTAATTGATGATATGAACTCAGGATTTAGAGATCATTAAACTAGGTTAGGAATCTTCTAAAGAATTCCTTTATAAAAAGACGTATGTGATTTTATCGAATCACTTCTGCCAGGAGTGTTAACATGTTTTAAGATGTTAACAGGGAATTGAATCTTTTAAACAGGTCTTACCATTTTGGCCCGGTCTTATATTTGACACGTGGCTAGGTTTCACACTTTAAGATCCTTAATTAAATAAATTTCATAGGCAGATTAATTTAAAAGGAATGATTTTAATTTATTTATTTCATTTATAAATTTTATATGCTCATAATGGCAAACATGAAATTTATAAAACAAACATTCCATTAATTATACATAGGTTACATATTGCCCTAAACGGGTCTTTTCACACAAACATCTTCCACGTAGGGGTCAAACAAGTACTTACCCGCGCAGGGGTTAAATTTAAAACATAAGTCCTCGCAGGGACTGATTACATAAATAGATGTCCACGCAGGGACTACATACACACATAAATGTCCACGTAGGGACTTAATTTTAAAGTAGACATACACACATAAAGGATTTACTGATCCTTCTTGCTCTTTCCCTTGATTAAGTTCGTCAAGGTCTTGAACATCCCCTGGTTACGCCTTCGGTCTTCCCGTGCCTCATGCCGCACCTCCCGAATACTTTGTAGGATCTCCTGATGCAGTGGTGGCGACATCTGCAGAGACGGCGGGGGTTGTTGGTAGTACGGGGGTTGTGTAGGCATCTGGTATCCTTGTGCTGGGTAGCCTACTCCCCAAGGACCTCCATACGGTCCCTCCTGGTTAAGAGCGTTGTAATTAGCTGCTACCAAATACGGGTCGGCTTCAGCGTATCCGAGGTTAGGGTGAGTCGGTGGCTCAAACGGGTTGTACATCGCAGGACCCGTGTATGCTGGTATCTGATTATCGAAACCCATTGGTGGCGGTTGCTGCTCGTAGGGGTTTGATGGTCCACCTATCTGTGGATCTTCTGGAAGCGGCTGATAATTTCTGCCACTTGATTGTAGAGGAGAGTTAAAGTGAAACTCTTCTCTTCGTGTGGACATCCGGGCTCCGGATCTCCTATGTCTTTGCGGCTGTGGAGGCGCCGGCTGTACTGGTGGTGGTGGAGGCGGTGGCGTAACTGCCTCAAACTGGTGATTCCCAGAGGAATCTTGATGATGCTGCTGCTGCTGCCCATGCGGCGAAGAATAGTGAGGCTGATGCTGCTCATGCGGCGATGAATGGTGAGGCTGATGCTGCTCATGCGGCGATGAATGGTGAGGTTGATGCTGCTCATGCGGCGACGAATGGTGAGAAGGTGTATAATACCATTCTTGCCGAGTAAAGATAGCCTGGAAGCTATCTGAACCATTATAGGGTGGCCCGTGATAAATGGAACTATCCGAGACCTCGATTGGGTGGTTGGGAGTTCCTGATGCGGGCTCTTCGGGGTCGTCTTCCTCATCCATATCGTTTCTTCCAGAAAAATGGTCCTCCGGCCCCAATGGGTTAAAACCCACTGGTTCTTGTATATAATCCGCCGGGTTAAACTGGCCTTGAAAGATTGGAGTGGGGTCTCCAAAAGGGCGGTGCGACATAGATCGCTGTAACGGTATGTGCGAATGGTGGGGGTCTCTAGGCTCATTTTCTGATTGTGGCCCGTATGAGTCTTGAGCAGGAGTCGTAGAGCTGTTCGAAACCGACCGTCTTGCCGGTTGAAAGAGACCTCTCTGGTTCCGCCGAGTACCATCACTCTCGGCAGGTGTAGGAGCTCGTGTATTTGACGGCCCAGCTTCATGGTCGTTGGGGGCGGTGGTCGGCCCCTTTCCTCCTCGTCCTCGCATACGTAAAAATCTCGGAGGCATCTTTGTTATTCCTGTCAATAAAACATAAGATAACAATAACAAAAATATAAAGTTTTAAAGGACAACAAAAACCGAATAAGGTGGAATTTGTCCTATGTTATAAGTCTAGACTCAAAAGTTTAGATAGGTGCAATTGTGTAACTGAGATTAAACACAAAAGACTAGTGTTTAATTCACTCAGTGTTGGCTCTGATACCAACCTGTCACACCCCGAATTTCCACGTGTCACCGGTGGGCCCGGTAGGGGAGTATCGTGACGTGGTTGGCAACATAATAGTCAAACAACACAATATTTAAATGCACAGCGGAAGCAAAGTATAGATTTAATTCAACCAACCGATATTGTAATATTAAGTATTACAATTAGTCGAATATAATCCACAGGTAGATCCAAATAAAAAGGAAACAAATGTTCAACAGTTTATGACATCCAAGCTGGCGAGACTTAATGTGGATGCTAGGAGACATGCCAGCCTATTTCGCGTAGTACCTGCACTTAACCTTTTAAGAAAATACGTCAGTTTACACTGGTAAATACAATCAACTGACTCATTTTGAAAAGAGTTTAAGAAAATGCATTTAAGGCACAAGGCACAAATAATATTTTAAAACTTGGGATAATTATTTAAATATATAATACTTGTATGGATTTACATGTTCCTTATGCGTTCAGTAGCCCGGGTCGAGCCGGGTTAAAGATTAATAGACACACCACTATAATTATGAGACACCAACGGCGTACGCCTACGCCGGGTGCTGAGGTCGTGGCCATTCGTAGAATGATGCCAGGGATATCCGGGACAACGGTCATTAACCCCCCAAAGGCTTTAAGTAAACAAAACAATGTTAAACGAGACGTCTCAATACTTTCATTATCATACATTCAATCAAAGATTCAACGTCCCGACCAAGCGGTATTTTATATACCGTACCCCAAGCCCGTATAGGGAAAATAAGTTAAAAGTATTTACCTTTGCAAGTATAAATCCTTAATCGAATAAATTGCAGATAGCTTTTACTGGGCTCCTAATCTGGAACGAAGGTTTAATATAACCTATTAGAATACTAACGGGTCTTTAATTAAGCTTAAGCTTAGACCGGTCAGTTTTAATGATACGGTTCGTACGCACGATTAAGCGAAGACCGGATAGAATGTGATTTAGACCCGACAAGTCGAGGACTTGTTTGCAAGCTCCCCAAATAATCAGAATGCTTGAATATTGATGTGTGAATGAATTGCACTTGAAGGTCCTTTATATAGTGGGTTTACACACCACAATCAATTGACACAAGAGTCTATGATCAGCCACAAGTGATAAACACATGTCTCTAGCATGTAGGGGTGTCTAGGGGCCATGCATGTGCAAGAAAAACCGGCTAAGGGGGTCACAATCGCACACAACAGCCTACTGCAGGTCTGCTGTCGCTGGGCACACCCTCGCGTAGCGCGAGGGGCCGTCGCGCTACGCGACGCCCTTGCTGAATCAGAATTGTTTTGTTTGTTGATGGTTTGAAAGGGCAGCCGTTATAAACGACTTGTGGACTTATTTTATCATTAGGGAACCTCCAATAAGTGTCTAATACTGTAACATACCCTACCATCATCCATTAATTCACTTGATTGCATATACAAGATCCGAAAACATCGGTTTATCATTCAATTCATTGTTGGAGTCACATCATGCATTATCAATTCCATTCTTGTGCATGAATTCTATTATTGTGGGCATTTACCGGATTATATCAAATGTCGATAATAAGTATTTGGTCTTGGGATTTATATGAGGTCGTTCAGAGGTAAAATTAACATAACGCCATCTTTAAATCCTACCAAAATATTGTTATTAAGTCCGGGTTTACAGCGCTTGTTGTCATACATGACACGTGTCGTTAATTTATTTAACACGAATTTCTGAGGTGTTACAATTCCCAACTTAGATATAGCTACGGCTGTTGAGGCCTTCAAAATGGGATTGCTTAGGGATTCGTCTTTCTATGATGATCTTGTTATGACACCATGCAGGAACTTAGATGAGGTAAGAACCCGAGCACTTAGGTTCATTCGGCTCGAGGATGACAAGAGGATCCAGGAGAGGTTAGCAGGATCCTCAAAGTAGGATAAGCAAGGATCCTCATTCCGGAACAACAAATTCAAATCCTACAACAGATCCGATAACCAGAACGTGCATTCTGTTGATCAAGAAGAGGATGATGAGGATTATCCTCCAATTTCTGAATATTGCTTTAGTGTTGATAACAATGAACTAATCCTTGCTATGCAGAACCTAGGTGATAAAGCTAGATGGCCGAGAAAGAATGACAGGCCGGCTGCAACTAAGGATAAATCAAAGTGGTGTGCATATCATGAAGATTTTGGGCACCTTACAGAAGAGTGCATTGCATTAAGAAAGGAAATTGGATACTTGTTGAGCAAAGGGCATCTAAAAGAGTTGTTGGGAAGAAAAAAGTCAAGGACTCAGGATCCTGAAAGGATCCCTGAGAAGGCCCCAGCTCCTCCAGCAGATGCACAAGTGATAACACCCCGAATTTCCACGTGTCACCGGTGGGCCCGGTAGGGGAGTATCGTGACGTGGTTGGCAACATAATAGTCAAACAACACAATATTTAAATGCACAGCGGAAGCAAAGTATAGATTTAATTCAACCAACCGATATTGTAATATTAAGTATTACAATTAGTCGAATATAATCCACAGGTAGATCCAAATAAAAAGGAAACAAATGTTCAACAGTTTATGACATCCAAGCTGGCGAGACTTAATGTGGATGCTAGGAGACATGCCAGCCTATTTCGCGTAGTACCTGCACTTAACCTTTTAAGAAAATACGTCAGTTTACACTGGTAAATACAATCAACTGACTCATTTTGAAAAGAGTTTAAGAAAATGCATTTAAGGCACAAGGCACAAATAATATTTTATAACTTGGGATAATTATTTAAATATATAATACTTGTATGGATTTACATGTTCCTTATGCGTTCAGTAGCCCGGGTCGAGCCGGGTTAAAGATTAATAGACACACCACTATAATTATGAGACACCAACGGCGTACGCCTACGCCGGGTGCTGAGGTCGTGGCCATTCGTAGAATGATGCCAGGGATATCCGGGACAACGGTCATTAACCCCCCAAAGGCTTTAAGTAAACAAAACAATGTTAAACGAGACGTCTCAATACTTTCATTATCATACATTCAATCAAAGATTCAACGTCCCGACCAAGCGGTATTTTATATACCGTACCCCAAGCCCGTATAGGGAAAATAAGTTAAAAGTATTTACCTTTGCAAGTATAAATCCTTAATCGAATAAATTGCAGATAGCTTTTACTGGGCTCCTAATCTGGAACGAAGGTTTAATATAACCTATTAGAATACTAACGGGTCTTTAATTAAGCTTAAGCTTAGACCGGTCAGTTTTAATGATACGGTTCGTACGCACGATTAAGCGAAGACCGGATAGAATGTGATTTAGACCCGACAAGTCGAGGACTTGTTTGCAAGCTCCCCAAATAATCAGAATGCTTGAATATTGATGTGTGAATGAATTGCACTTGAAGGTCCTTTATATAGTGGGTTTACACACCACAATCAATTGACACAAGAGTCTATGATCAGCCACAAGTGATAAACACATGTCTCTAGCATGTAGGGGTGTCTAGGGGCCATGCATGTGCAAGAAAAACCGGCTAAGGGGGTCACAATCGCACACAACAGCCTACTGCAGGTCTGCTGTCGCTGGGCACACCCTCGCGTAGCGCGAGGGGCCGTCGCGCTACGCGACGCCCTTGCTGAATCAGAATTGTTTTGTTTGTTGATGGTTTGAAAGGGCAGCCGTTATAAACGACTTGTGGACTTATTTTATCATTAGGGAACCTCCAATAAGTGTCTAATACTGTAACATACCCTACCATCATCCATTAATTCACTTGATTGCATATACAAGATCCGAAAACATCGGTTTATCATTCAATTCATTGTTGGAGTCACATCATGCATTATCAATTCCATTCTTGTGCATGAATTCTATTATTGTGGGCATTTACCGGATTATATCAAATGTCGATAATAAGTATTTGGTCTTGGGATTTATATGAGGTCGTTCAGAGGTAAAATTAACATAACGCCATCTTTAAATCCTACCAAAATATTGTTATTAAGTCCGGGTTTACAGCGCTTGTTGTCATACATGACACGTGTCGTTAATTTATTTAACACGAATTTCTGAGGTGTTACAATTCCCAACTTAGATATAGCTACGGCTGTTGAGGCCTTCAAAATGGGATTGCTTAGGGATTCGTCTTTCTATGATGATCTTGTTATGACACCATGCAGGAACTTAGATGAGGTAAGAACCCGAGCACTTAGGTTCATTCGGCTCGAGGATGACAAGAGGATCCAGGAGAGGTTAGCAGGATCCTCAAAGTAGGATAAGCAAGGATCCTCATTCCGGAACAACAAATTCAAATCCTACAACAGATCCGATAACCAGAACGTGCATTCTGTTGATCAAGAAGAGGATGATGAGGATTATCCTCCAATTTCTGAATATTGCTTTAGTGTTGATAACAATGAACTAATCCTTGCTATGCAGAACCTAGGTGATAAAGCTAGATGGCCGAGAAAGAATGACAGGCCGGCTGCAACTAAGGATAAATCAAAGTGGTGTGCATATCATGAAGATTTTGGGCACCTTACAGAAGAGTGCATTGCATTAAGAAAGGAAATTGGATACTTGTTGAGCAAAGGGCATCTAAAAGAGTTGTTGGGAAGAAAAAAGTCAAGGACTCAGGATCCTGAAAGGATCCCTGAGAAGGCCCCAGCTCCTCCAGCAGATGCACAAGTGATAACACCCCGAATTTCCACGTGTCACCGGTGGGCCCGGTAGGGGAGTATCGTGACGTGGTTGGCAACATAATAGTCAAACAACACAATATTTAAATGCACAGCGGAAGCAAAGTATAGATTTAATTCAACCAACCGATATTGTAATATTAAGTATTACAATTAGTCGAATATAATCCACAGGTAGATCCAAATAAAAAGGAAACAAATGTTCAACAGTTTATGACATCCAAGCTGGCGAGACTTAATGTGGATGCTAGGAGACATGCCAGCCTATTTCGCGTAGTACCTGCACTTAACCTTTTAAGAAAATACGTCAGTTTACACTGGTAAATACAATCAACTGACTCATTTTGAAAAGAGTTTAAGAAAATGCATTTAAGGCACAAGGCACAAATAATATTTTATAACTTGGGATAATTATTTAAATATATAATACTTGTATGGATTTACATGTTCCTTATGCGTTCAGTAGCCCGGGTCGAGCCGGGTTAAAGATTAATAGACACACCACTATAATTATGAGACACCAACGGCGTACGCCTACGCCGGGTGCTGAGGTCGTGGCCATTCGTAGAATGATGCCAGGGATATCCGGGACAACGGTCATTAACCCCCCAAAGGCTTTAAGTAAACAAAACAATGTTAAACGAGACGTCTCAATACTTTCATTATCATACATTCAATCAAAGATTCAACGTCCCGACCAAGCGGTATTTTATATACCGTACCCCAAGCCCGTATAGGGAAAATAAGTTAAAAGTATTTACCTTTGCAAGTATAAATCCTTAATCGAATAAATTGCAGATAGCTTTTACTGGGCTCCTAATCTGGAACGAAGGTTTAATATAACCTATTAGAATACTAACGGGTCTTTAATTAAGCTTAAGCTTAGACCGGTCAGTTTTAATGATACGGTTCGTACGCACGATTAAGCGAAGACCGGATAGAATGTGATTTAGACCCGACAAGTCGAGGACTTGTTTAATATGGGTTTACTATTCACATTCTGGATTTTTAGATAAAAATGATATCGTTTGACCCGTTTCGGCTAGTTTATGCAAACTAGTTACATAAACCGAACCGAACGCGTATAATGCTTAACGGGTAACCGAAAGGGTCGCGAACAGGTTTCCTAAGTTAATATGCTTTAAATATGTTGTGATATCATCATGATATCTTCCATAATGCCCATAACGAGTTTAATCCTTAATTATGCCCCGTAGGGGTATTTCGGTCATTTTGAAGGTTATAAAAGGGATTTATAATACCTCTGAGATACGGGTCTGCTTTAATCAGAAAATTTATTAATTTTAACAGGTATCAACAGTTGGTATAAAGTCTTTTGTGATAAAATGGTTCTAGACCCAAACTACGCGTTTAATACGCGTATAAAGCCGTTTTAAGCGACGTACGGTTTAAAATACCATTCTGAGTTTTCTGATCAGCAAAACAGGCTCAAAACACTCTATTTATTAATTTAAATCAGTGGCAATTGGATTGGTATCAAACGGATTTGTAAAACTCGTTTTATGGCCTAAAAGGGCATATTCGGTATTAACCGAATCAATGCGATAAGCCTAGCTTAAGATCAGTTTAAAAATAATTAAAAATCTTCAAAAATCCCAAAATATTATTTAACATCAGTGGGTAAAAGTTTTGGTACCGAAAATCGGGTTTAGATAGGCTATGCGTTAATCGCGCCGTTTAATTAATAAAAAGCTTACTATTTACGCTAATGCGCATATCTCCTAATCTAGACCTCCGATTGACGTGAAAATTTACGTACATGTTAATTAATCAGTAACTAAGATTATTGTACTTCCACATTTTCAAAATTCTCGTTGTAAGGTCATAAGGGCGTTATGGTCCAATTTAAGCGATTAACGGAAACGTGTGCATGCATCGGATAATCAATGAAACAAGTACAGAGACTTATACTAGCATGTAACCCAACCCTAATGAGACTTTAAGGCATGTCTAATTCAAACTAAAACGGGTCAGAACCGAAGTCAAAGCAAAAGTCAAGGTTTTGCGCCTTTCGGTTCCGAACCGGGTTTAAACAGAAATTTGTCGAGTCGGACAAGCGTAAACAAGTTTTTATACTTATTACCAAGTTATATTAAGTTTAAAACAGGTTGCACGCCTCGCGGATTGCTAGTCGTGCATTAAATCGCATTTTGTAATTCTGTTGACTTTTTCGGTCAACGTTTGACCCGACAAACGACCTAGTTAGGTCTGGATTTGGTACTTGCCCTTATAAGGGTTTAATACTCATATAATTACCTATCTAACGGTACTTTTAATTCGACACACGACTGAGCTATCGTTAATTAATCGCGAAGTCAAACCGTAGTTACGTCGGTTTGACTTTTAAGCTAATTACTAAGCTAGAATTAATTTAGAAAGGTTAGGCAACTTACTAGATGGTTGATGAATGATTAGAAAGGCTCTTGATCAGTTTGCAAGCTCCCCAAATAATCAGAATGCTTGAATATTGATGTGTGAATGAATTGCACTTGAAGGTCCTTTATATAGTGGGTTTACACACCACAATCAATTGACACAAGAGTCTATGATCAGCCACAAGTGATAAACACATGTCTCTAGCATGTAGGGGTGTCTAGGGGCCATGCATGTGCAAGAAAAACCGGCTAAGGGGGTCACAATCGCACACAACAGCCTACTGCAGGTCTGCTGTCGCTGGGCACACCCTCGCGTAGCGCGAGGGGCCGTCGCGCTACGCGACGCCCTTGCTGAATCAGAATTGTTTTGTTTGTTGATGGTTTGAAAGGGCAGCCGTTATAAACGACTTGTGGACTTATTTTATCATTAGGGAACCTCCAATAAGTGTCTAATACTGTAACATACCCTACCATCATCCATTAATTCACTTGATTGCATATACAAGATCCGAAAACATCGGTTTATCATTCAATTCATTGTTGGAGTCACATCATGCATTATCAATTCCATTCTTGTGCATGAATTCTATTATTGTGGGCATTTACCGGATTATATCAAATGTCGATAATAAGTATTTGGTCTTGGGATTTATATGAGGTCGTTCAGAGGTAAAATTAACATAACGCCATCTTTAAATCCTACCAAAATATTGTTATTAAGTCCGGGTTTACAGCGCTTGTTGTCATACATGACACGTGTCGTTAATTTATTTAACACGAATTTCTGAGGTGTTACAATTCCCAACTTAGATATAGCTACGGCTGTTGAGGCCTTCAAAATGGGATTGCTTAGGGATTCGTCTTTCTATGATGATCTTGTTATGACACCATGCAGGAACTTAGATGAGGTAAGAACCCGAGCACTTAGGTTCATTCGGCTCGAGGATGACAAGAGGATCCAGGAGAGGTTAGCAGGATCCTCAAAGTAGGATAAGCAAGGATCCTCATTCCGGAACAACAAATTCAAATCCTACAACAGATCCGATAACCAGAACGTGCATTCTGTTGATCAAGAAGAGGATGATGAGGATTATCCTCCAATTTCTGAATATTGCTTTAGTGTTGATAACAATGAACTAATCCTTGCTATGCAGAACCTAGGTGATAAAGCTAGATGGCCGAGAAAGAATGACAGGCCGGCTGCAACTAAGGATAAATCAAAGTGGTGTGCATATCATGAAGATTTTGGGCACCTTACAGAAGAGTGCATTGCATTAAGAAAGGAAATTGGATACTTGTTGAGCAAAGGGCATCTAAAAGAGTTGTTGGGAAGAAAAAAGTCAAGGACTCAGGATCCTGAAAGGATCCCTGAGAAGGCCCCAGCTCCTCCAGCAGATGCACAAGTGATAAACTTTATTTCCGGAGGATCCGACATTTGTGGCACATCCTTCTCAGCAGCTAAAAGGCATGCGAAGGAAGCTAAGATGGATAATGGAGAAAGACCAGTTCGAACATCAAGTGTCTCTGAAGGAAAAGTCATAACCTTTGATGAAGAGGATCGTGTTGATATCCAGGATCCTCATCACGATGGTTTAGTTATTACTCTTTTCATATCTAACCATTTTGTCCGCAGGATCCTTATAGACGGAGGAAGTTCGGTGAACATTATCCAGCTTGATGTTCTGAAGAAGATGGGTATTCCTGAATCAGAGATCATACCAAGATCCTCCGTGCTCGTGGGATTTAGTGGCGAAACTAAGAACACCCTGGGGGACATTAAACTCCCAATATATATTGAAGGCTTACACTCTTATCAAAAGTTTTGTGTTATTGACTGTTTATCTTGTTGTAATGTTATCCTTGGCAGGCCCTGGATACACGATATGAAAGCAGTCCCATCTACTTACCATCAATGTGTGAAGCTCCCTAGTCCTTGGGGAATAGTAAAGATTGATAGTGATCAGCAGGAGGCTAAGAATTGCTATACTTCATCGATGAAACCAGCCTCGAAGTCAAGGGAGCAATAGCAATCAAGGTATCCTCCAAGGAATGTCTTGGAGGCCAGAGAGCAGGATGTGGTAGAAATCCTCATGGATCCCGATGATCCTGAATCCAAAATCTATATCGGGTCAGGGATCCTTGGCGAAATGAAAGAAGACCTCATATCCTTCCTCAAAAGGAGAAAGACTACCTTTGCATGGAAACACGAAGACATGACTGGTATATCCAAAGATGTTATCACCCATAAACTCGGCATCGACAGATCCTTCAAACCAATCCATCAAAGGAGAAGGAAGTTTGCACCAGAAAGGAATGCCATTATCCAGGAAGAGGTAGAGAAATTGCTCCGGGCAGGTATGATTAGAGAGGTCAAGTATCCAAGATGGTTGGCCAATGTGGTTGTTGTTCAAAAGAAAAACGGAAAGTGGAGGGTATGTGTCGATTTTACCGACTTAAATAAGGCATGTCCCAAGGATCCTTTCCCTTTACCCCACATTGACTCCATGGTGGATGCAACTGCGGGTCATGAACTGTTAACTTTTATGGATGCTTCATCTGGATTTCAACAAATCCAAATGGAACCATCCGACCAAGAGGATACAGCCTTCATGACTCCAACTGGTATATATTGCTATATTGCTATGCCGTTTGGATTAAGAAATGCAGGTGCAACATACCAAAGGCTGGTGAATATGATGTTCAAGGATCAGATTGGACAAACTATGGAGGTTTACATAGATGATATGGTGGTAAAATCCTTAAAAGCTGAGGATCACCTAAAGGATTTGCAGGAAGCATTTGATATCCTTGACAAATATAATATGAAGCTTAATCCTTCAAAATGTCATTTTGGTGTTAAGGCAGGTAAATTCCTAGGATACATGGTAACTAAGAGAGGCATCGAAGCTAGCCCGGAACAAATCAAAGCAATAGTAAACATCAAGTCTCCGGCCAACGCTAAGGATGTTCAAAGGCTAACAGGCAGGATAGCAGCTTTGAACAGATTTATATCCAAATCCTCGGAGAAGTGCAAAGAATTCTATGATATCCTAAGGAAGAACAAGAAATTTGAGTGGACCGAGAAGCACGAAAATGCTTTGAGAGCCCTCAAAGATTACTTATCCTCAGCCCCATCCTTGATGAAGCCAGAAAAAGGTGATGTGTTATCCTTGTATCTTGCAGTATCCTCAAAAGCAGTAAGTGCGGTCCTTGTTAAGGATCACGAAGGTACACAACATCCTGTCTATTATGTAAGTAAAAGTTTACTTGATGCCGAATCCAGGTACTCACACCTTGAAAAGCTTATCCTTGCATTAATTATGGCATCTACCAAGTTAAGACATTATTTTGAAACTCATGTTATCATTGTTAAAACTAATTTTCCAATTAAGAATGTCCTCAGGAAACCAGAGATGTCAGGAAGGATGGCTAAGTGGGCAGTGAAGCTGAGTGCATACGATATAAGATATGAGCCTAGGACAGCCATCAAATCCCAAGCATTAGCTGACTTTGTGGCTGATTTCAGTAGTGATTTCCAAGAAGAAGCTGAGCTAGAAGTCCAACAGCTAGAAGAAACCAAGGATCCTTGGATACTTCATACTGATGGATCCTCAAATGTCAAAGGCACAGGGCTTGGAATACTACTAAAATCGCCACAGGGGGACATAATACCCCATTCTATAGCTTGTGAGTTCCAAACCACTAACAATGAGGCTGAGTATGAAGCCTTAATTGCTGGTTTGCAAATCGCTAAGCATATGGGAATCAGGTATCTTGAGGTACATGTAGATTCTTTGTTAATTACAAACCACTTTAATGGATCCTATGCTGTTAAAGGTGAAAAGCTAACCAAATATTTGGAGATAGTCAAAAGTTTGGCACTCTCTTTTGCTTCCTTTAGTTTATCACAGGTACCAAGGGAAGAAAATACAGAAGCTGATGCATTGGCTAACCTAGGATCATCTTTGAAGATCCCAGAGGATATCAAGATTCCTATTATCCATATCCTGACCCCGGCTATCGAGGATCACCAGACTATGGAGATAGGAAATGATTCTGCAGTTATCCCTAGTGAGGATACTCAATCCCATTCAGGATCAGGATCATGGATCTCACCAATTATGAGATACTTACAACATGGAGAGATTCCTACAGGAGAAAACCCCAGGGCCTTCAAATCTAAGGTATCTCAATTCACAATTATAAATAATATGTTGTACAGACGATCTCTTGCAGGACCATACTTGAGATGCATTGAGGATCCTGAAGTTCAAGAAGTTTTAAAAGACTTCCATGAAGGAGATTGTGGAAACCACACTGGGGGCAGGGCTTTATTCTCAAGGATCCTGAGGACAGGATACTACTGGCCAACCATGAAGAAAGATGCTGTGGAGTATGCCAGAAGATGTGATCCTTGCCAGAGACACAGCAATATCCTTCATCAACCGGCTGAACTATTGCATCCTATATCCTCCTCTTGGCCATTTATGAGATGGGGTATGGATATAGTTGGAAAGCTCCCTAAGGCACCTGGTGGAAAAGTATTCATGTTAGCTATGACTGATTACTTCTCCAAGTGGATAGAGGCTGAAGCTTTTGCCCAAGTCAGAGAAAAGGAAGTTATATCCTTTATTAAAAGAAATATTATAACTAGATTTGGAATTCCTTCTGAGATTATATGCGATAATGGTTCCCAATTTATTGGGGGCAGAACCACTAACTTTTGTGACAGTTGGGGGATTAGGATGATAACATCAACACCAGTCCACCCACAAGCTAATGGCCAAGCAGAATCATCCAACAAGATCATCATCAACAATTTGAAGAAAAAGCTTGGATCCAAGAAAGGGAAATGGGCAGAAGAACTACCCTATGTGCTCTGGGCTGACAGGACAACCCCTAAGAATGCTACTGGTCAAACACCATTCTCTTTGGTGTTTGGGGCGGAATCAGTGATCCCAACAGAGATGGTGGTTCCTACTGCTAGAACAAGTACCCGTGATCCTGAGAAGAATGATGAAAACTTGGCTCAAGACCTGGATACTATTGAAGAAATCAGGGATATGGCTAGGATAAGGATGGCCAGTTATCAACAAAGAATGGCTGGTGCTTACAACAAAAACGTCAGGATCAGGAGGTTTCAAGTTGGAGATATGGTGTTAAGGAAAGCATTTCAGAATACCACCAATCCTGCTGATGGAAAATTGGCTCCAAAATGGGAAGGCCCTTATTTGATTGAAGCTGAAGCAGGAAAGGGGGCATATAGATTGCTAACCATGGATGGTGATTTGCTACCAAGAGCTTGGAATGCTGTCCACTTGAAGAAATATTTCATGTAAGCAGGATCCTTATGGCATAGGTGATCCTCACGATAGGGATATCCTTAAAGGATCCTCAAAGTATTGGTGATCCTTACTCAGGTAATATCCTAATCTTGAACTATTTCATTTCTTTATTTTCTCATATAAGGATAAGGATCATGTATCCTTTATCCATCTCTCACGTGAGTTCAAGTTTGAAAGTTCAGGTATCTTTAGCACAACGTTGGTTATCCACAGAAGCAATCCGTCTTTTGGGTTTAACCCCAGTTATTTGGGCTTGTCCCCAGATTCCGCCTGTAGCGCACGATGATCCTGGTATAGTTCAAGGCTTTGGGACCAGTACTCGTTCTAGGGGCTGATAATTCCATTGTTCTGGCTATGCTTAGGATCCTACGTATAATGGTAGACGTACCATACATCCGTTCATAAGGTTTCTAACGTTTTCACGTTAGCTAAGGTTTCTAACGTTTTCACGTTAGCTAAGGTTTTGGCATCTTCATGTCACTAAGTTTGGATAGTAGCCAGTTAGGGCCATACTCCAGTTTACACACGATCCTTGGGCTTGTCCCCAGTTATCCTTGGGCTTGCCCCCAGTTATCCTTGGGCTTGTCCCCAGTTATCCTTGGGCTTGTCCCCAGTTATCCTTGGGCTTGTCCCCAGTTATCCTTGGGCTTGTCCCCAGTTATCCTTGGGCTTGTCCCCAGTTGCTAACTCTTTTCTTATATTGGCTTAGTCCCAAGTTATGCTCTATTTCAGGTCTTTGGAGATAGGCAGCTAGGGATCCTTGATCCTTATTTCACTCTAAGGTTTATCTTATAGTTATCCTTATTATGGTTAGGATTCTAACTTGGATCCTCAGGTATGATCCTTAACTCTTTTGATTCTATTCATTATTCTTTTAAATAACCCTTATACTTGACAACTGAACTTGTAAATTTTAAATCATGTCATTTTTTAAAATTTATCGGTAATGGGATATGTGATCCTTGTTCATATCCTAAACTTTTTGGATATCTTTTCTAATTTTTCAAGGCTTGATAAATATAAACAAATTGAACATTATAACAGTTGGAAAATAACATACTGAAAAGGATAACAACACGAGATAAACGACAAAAGGTTAAGTTTTTATTTATTAACATAAGACTAACCCTTTAAAGGTTGTCAAAATTACCTACCCGAGCTTCTACCAGCAAAACGTGGCCCGTCCGCTGGGGTAGGTAAAGGGTGTCCATGATAATGAGTTCAAAAGTAGTGCAGGAAGATAAAGGCGGCAGGATCACAATGGCTTCATCCCCCAAACAGAGGATCCCTCCACCAATTGCTATCCTGCCTATTATCCAAAGGATCATACATGATCCTTAATCCTAAAAACCTATTGTTCAAAGTACAAACCATGAAATTGTTTTAAACATCACAACCATCAAACTAAAAAAATTGGGCTCCGGCCTTGGCACATATATCCATCATCGCCCAATTGTGCAGCCTACACCTTTGCTGCATCCTCTTCTCCTCCAGCTGCGGTATCCTTCACCTGATCCTTCCCACTGCCACTTGCCTCAATTGCCAGGACATCAGCTGCCTCCTCCTCATCATCCTCAAGATCAGCCAACCTTGCCTTCCAGCCTTCAACATCCCAGCTGTCTTTGTCAAAAGCAGGGTCTTGAGCTTCCTGGGCCATCTTCAACTTAGTCTGATACATTGTGATGGCAGCAGAGAGCTTGGCATTTTCGAGGAGGTCATGCTTTTCATAATCAAAGTTAACCAGCACCTTGGCCATTTCCTGCTTGGTATCATGGAGTTCCTTCCGAGCATCAGCAAGTGCAAGATCTTTGAGCACGCCAACCTGTTGGAGATCAGCTATTTTATTGTCCCGCTCCTCAATATTGCCCACGTAATCCTCGATCTCAGCAAATTTCTGCAGGAAGAAGATAAGGCAGTTCAAGGTCAAGTGATCCTCATAAGAGCAGGATACCTAGGCAAAGTTAAGGATCCTTACTTCATTGAAGTATTCGAGGAATTGGTGGCGGATCAGTGGCAGGCCTTGAAGATCCTCAGCATCAGAAGTTTTCCTCTTCTTGATACCCTTTCCTTTAGTGGGTGCCCTTGGAATGGAGATGCTAGGACTGGTAGTGGACCTCTTCTTCCTGGGTCGTACGAGATCAAGGTCAGCTGTGTTGAATTGGGAAACAGGCTTGACAGGTTTTCCAGCGCCTACACATTCAAAGCAAGATGAGTATCCTTATCCTATTTCAATTTATCTATTTATTTTAATATTCAAACTATGCAAAAGACAGGATACTTACTCGACATAGTAATGGAACCTGAGGATACTTCTTGTGAGTCTTGGGTGTCTATCTTGAATGTCCTTGTTTCAGGATCAAGCTTCCAAAAAGCAGCGAGCCTATCCTTGGTTTCAGGTGATGTGCGGATATGTGAGACAGAGATAGCTGCATAACATAAGACAGAAAGGGGTTAGTAATCCTTATACGAAAACAAAATTGCCTGGTGATCCTTCTTATGATCCTCCAGCCTACCATTGGTGGACCATGCCTTAGGGAGATCATGACCGTTTAGAATGGAATCCCTCTTGACAAAGAAAAAACGACGTTTCCAGTCTTTGTCATTCTTGGTGACTTTCAGAAGAGGATGATCTGCACTGGGTTTTCGCTTAAGCAAATAACGATGGGAACCAAAAGTAGTAAGATCATACAGTTCCGCCAACTCTGACATGCCCAAAGCAATGCCTTCCTGTTCAATGATCCTCTCCAGGGTATACAAGACCCTCCAAATCATCGGCATGGCTTGGATATAAGAGATGCCGGTAAGGGAAAAGAAGGATTGTGTAAACTCAGGGAAAGGATAGGTGTATCCTATGGTGAATGGAGTGGCTGGAAATGCAACCCATGTTTCTGAAACGTAGTCGCTAAGGATAGTAGGATCAAAGGGTCTGAAAAAGGCATTCGCCGGAAAACAGCAACGGATTTTGTCTATCTGTGCGTCGTTAAAACAACACTTTTCATTCGCTGAGTCCTTGACGATTTTCTGACTTTCCAAAGGGCTATCCTTCTTGTGATCTTTGCCCGGAGAACTTCGGAGCAACATCTTTGATGGAAAGATAAAAACAGAGCAAGAGAGGAAAAAGGATAGAGAGAGAGAATACCTGAACGTCTTCGGAATGTGGATTATAAAGGGAGTTTCTCTGAAAATTTAAATGCATTTGATCCTATCTATATCTCTATTTATAATCATGATCTTGCAGGTTGTCACTTCCGTGACATCATCATCGCAACGGCTAGTTCAAAATTAACGGCTATATATCCGTTAGTTTGTTACGGATAAGATCAAGAAAACATAACTCGCTAATTTTACAATTTCACTCCTTATATTTTGGGGGCAATTGTTAGGGGAGGATTTTCTAACAATTAGTGATCCTTATTTGTTATCCTAATTAGTGATCCTTACTTCTGTGACAGGTGGTGATCCTCAGAAGGGCTTTAGGATCAGGATCATGGATCACTTAGAGGATCCTCATACTGACGATTGTTTACTTATGTTTTATAACATCTCGCAGGTATAACAAGCTTGACCAAGTCTTAGCGACATTCTTGGAGAATATTCCCAAAGTATTCTGCACGTGCTAGATCAAAACTAGACGTTATGGAGAACGTGGAGGCTTGGCCCGAAAGTCGGAGAGTTTGTTAGCTAGATATTTTTTCTTATTTTAAAGGGAGTAACGAGCTAAGTTAGAAAGTGAGTGACACTTAGTCATTTTGGCAGTTACACACACTCGTACAAGCTCTCATACAAGCTCTCGCTCAAACACCAAGCAATTACATACACTTTTCACACCTTTTACACATTCCACTGTAGTGATCCTTGTACCTAGCTCGTTACTATCCGAAGTTGTAAACATTCAATCATTTATTTTAGCTTGGTGATCGGTAGTTTCCATCACCCGGGGTTTTTTGTGCCGGAGATCAACTCTTGATCAAGGGCTTTTTCCCCGTATAAATCCTTGTGTTGTTTGTACGCTTTACATTGAAGTGATCCTCATCGTTGTTACATATTTTAAGCATCATTCCCCTAAACAAAGAGTTTGGTTGCAATATCCTCATCAGATTTTCTGACCAAAACAGGAACAACAAGTTCAGATCCTACAACAGATCTGATAACCAGAACGTGCATTCTGTTGACCAAGAAGAGGATGATGAGGATTATCCTCCAATTTCTGAATATTGTTTTTCTGTTGATAACAATGAACTAATCCTTGCGTTGCAGAATCTAGGTGATAAAGCTAGATGGCCCAGAAAAAATGATAGGCCAGCTGCAACTAAGGATAAATCAAAGTGGTGTGCATACCATGAAGATTTTGGGCACCTCACAGAAGAATGCATTGCACTAAGAAAGGAAATTGGATACTTGTTGAGCAAGGGGCATCTAAAGGAATTGTTGGGAAGAAAAAAGTCAAGGACTCAGGATCCTGAAAGGATCCTTGAGAAGGCTCCAGCCCCTCCAGCAGATGCACAAGTGATAAACTTCATTTCTGGAGGATCAGACATTTGTGGCACATCCTTCTCAGCGGCTAAAACGCATGCAAAGGAAACTAAAATGGATAATGGAGAAAGACCAGTTCGAACATCAAGTGTCTCCGAAGGAAAAGTCATAACCTTTGATGAGGATGATCGTGTTGATATCCAGGATCCTCATCACGATGGTTTAGTTATTACTCTTTTCATTTCTAACCATTTTGTCCGCAGGATCCTTATAGACGGAGGAAGCTCAGTGAACATTATCCAGCTTGATGTTCTAAAGAAGATGGGTATTCCTGAATCAGACATCATACCAAGATCCTCCGTGCTCGTGGGATTTAGTGGCGAAACTAAGAATACCCTGGGGGACATTAAACTCCCAATATACATTGAAGGCCTACACTCTTATAAAAATTTTTGTGTTATTGACTGTTTATCTTGTTGTAATGTTATCCTTGGCAGGCCTTGGATACACGATATGAAAGTAGTCCCATCTACTTACCATCAATGTGTGAAGCTCCCTAGTCCTTGGGGAATAGTGAAGATTGATAGTGATCAGCAGGAGGCTAAGAATTGCTACACTTCATCGATGAAACCAGGCTCGAAGTCAAGGGAGCAATAGCAATCAAGGTATCCTCCAAGGGATGTCTTGGAGGCAAGAGAGCAGGATGTGGTAGAAATCCTCATGGATCCTGATAATCTTGAATCCAAAATCTATATCGTATCAGGGATCCTTGGCGAAATGAAAGAACACCTCGTATCCTTCCTCAAAAGGAGAAAGACTACCTTTGCATGGAAACACGAAGACATGACTGGTATATCCAATGATGTAATCACTCACAAACTCGGGATTGACAGATCCTTCAAACCAATCCATCAAAGGAGAAGAAAGTTTGCACCGGAAAGGAATGCCATTATCCAGGAAGAGGTAGAGAAATTGCTCCGGGCAGGTATGATTAGAGAGGTCAAGTATCCAAGATGGTTGGCCAATGTGGTTGTTGTTCAAAAGAAAAACGGAAAGTGGAGGGTATGTGTCGATTTTACCGATTTAAATAAGGCATGTCCCAAGGATCCTTTCCCATTACCCCACATTGACTCCATGGTGGATGCAACTGCGGGTCATGAACTGTTAACTTTTATGGATGCTTCATCTGGATTCCAACAAATCCAAATGGAACCATCCGACCAAGAGGATACAACCTTCATGACTCCAACTGGTATATACTGCTATATTGCTATGCCGTTCGGACTAAGAAATGCAGGTGCAACATATCAAAGGCTGGTGAATATGATGTTCAAGGATCAGATTGGACAAACTATGGAGGTTTACATAGATGTTATGGTGGTAAAATCCATAAAAGCTGAGGATCACCTAAGGGACTTGGAGGAAGCATTCGATATCCTTGACAAATATAACATGAAACTTAATCCTTCAAAATGTCACTTTGGTGTTAAAGCAGGTAAATTCTTAGGATATATGGTGACAAAGAGAGGCATTGAAGCTAGCCCGGAACAAATCAAAGCAATAGTGAACATCAAATCTCCGGCCAATGCTAAGGATGTTCAAAGGCTAACAGGTAGGATAGCAGCTTTGAACAGATTTATATCCAAATCCTCAGAGAAGTGCAAAGAATTCTATGATATCCTAAGGAAGAACAAGAAATTTGAGTGGACTGAGAAGCATGAAAATGCTTTAAGATCCCTCAAAGATTACCTATCCTCAGCCCCGGCTTTGATGAAACCAGAAAAAGGCGATGTGCTATCCTTGTATCTTGCAGTATCCTCAAAAGCAGTAAGTGCGGTCCTTGTTAAGGATCATGAAGGTACACAACATCCTGTCTATTATGTAAGTAAAAGTTTACTTGATGCCGAATCCAGGTATTCACACCTTGAAAAGCTTATTCTTGCATTAATAATGGCATCTACTAAGTTGAGACATTATTTTGAAACTCATGTTATTGTTGTTAAAACTAATTTTCCAATTAAGAATGTCCCCAGGAAACCAGAGATGTCAGGAAGGATGGCTAAGTGGGCAGTGAAGCTAAGTGCATATGATATAAGATATGAGCCTAGGACAGCCATCAAATCCCAAGCATTAGCTGACTTTGTGGCTGATTTCAGTAGTGATTTATAAGAAGAAGCTGAGTTAGAAGTCCAGCAGCTAGAAGAGACCAAGGATCCTTGGATACTCTATACTGATGGATCCTCAAATGTCAAAGGCACAGGGCTTGGAATACTACTAAAATCGCCACAGGGGGACATAATACCCCACTCTATAGCTTGTGAGTTCCAAACCACTAACAATGAGGCTGAATATGAAGCCTTAATTACTGGTTTGCAAATTGCAAAGCATATGGGGATCAGGTATCTTGAGGTACATGTAGATTCATTGTTAATTACAAACCACTTTAATGGATCCTACGCTGTTAAAAGTGAAAAGCTAACCAAATATTTAGAGATAGTCAAAAGTTTGGCACTCTCTTTTGTTTCCTTTAGTTTGACGCAGGTACCAAGGGAAGAAAATACAGAGGCTGATGCATTGGCTAACTTAGGATCATCCTTGAAGATCCCGGAGGATATCAAGATCCCTATTATCCATATCCTGACCCCGGCTATCGAGGATCACGAGGCTATGGAGATAGGAAATGATTCTGCAATTATCCCTTGTGAGGATACTCAATCCCATTCAGGATCAGGATCATGGATCTCACCAATTATGAGATACTTACAACATGGAGAGATTCCTACAGGAGAAAACCCTAGGGCTTTCAAATCTAAGGTATCTCAATTCACAATTTTAAATAGTATGTTGTATAGACGATCTCTTGCAGGACCATACTTGAGATGCATTGAGGATCCTGAAATCCAAGAAGTTTTAAAAGACTTCCATGAAGGAGATTGTGGAAACCACACTGGGGGCAGGGCGTTATTCTCAAGGATCCTGAGGACAGGATACTACTGGCCAACCATGAAGAGAGATGCTGTGGAGTATGCTAAAAGATGTGATCCTTGTCAGAGACACAGCAATATCCTTCATCAACCAGCTGAGTTATTGCATCCTATATCTTCCTCTTGGCCATTTATGAGATGGGGTATGGATATAGTTGGTAAGCTCCCTAAGGCACCTGGTGGAAAAGTATTCATGTTAGCTATGACTGATTACTTCTCCAAGTGGATAGAGGCTGAAGCTTTTGCCCAAGTCAGAGAAAAGGAAGTTATATCCTTCATTAAAAGAAATATTATAACTAGATTTGGAATTCCTTCTGAGATTATATGTGATAATGGTTCCCAATTTATTGGGGGCAGAACCACTAACTTTTGTGACAGCTGGGGGATTAAGATGATAACATCAACACCAGTCCACCCACAAGCTAATGGTCAGGCAGAATCATCCAACAAGATCATCATCAACAATTTGAAGAAGAAGCTTGGATCCAGGAAAGGGAAATGGGCAGAAGAACTACCCTATGTGCTTTGGGCTGATAGGACAACCCCTAAAAACGCTACTGGTCAAACGCCATTCTCTTTGGTATTTGGGGCAGAATCAGTGATCCCAACAGAAATGGTGGTTCCAACTGCTAGAACAAGTACCCGTGATCCTGAGGAAAATGATGAGAACTTGGCTCAAGACCTGGATACTATTGAAGAAATCAGGGATATGGCTAGGATAAGGATGGCCAGTTATCAGCAAAGAATGGCTGGTGCTTACAACAAAAATGCCAGGATCAGGAGGTTTCAAGTCGGAGATATGGTATTAAGGAAAGCATTTCAGAATACCACCAATCCTGCTGATGGAAAATTGGCTCCAAAATGGGAAGGCCCTTATTTGATTGAAGCTGAAGCAGGAAAGGGGGCATATAGATTGCTAACCATGGAAGGTGATTTACTACCAAGAGCTTGGAATGCTGTCCACTTGAAGAAATATTTCATGTGAGCAGGATCCTAATGGCACAGATGATCCTCACGATAGGGATATCCTTAAAGGATCCTCAAAGTATCGGTGATCCTTACTTAGGTAATATCCTAAACTTGAACTATTTCATTTCTTTATTTTCTCATATAAGGATAAGGATCATGTATCCTTTATCCATCTCTCACGTGAGTTTAAGTTTTGAAAGTTCAGGTATCCTTAGCATAACATTGGTTATCCGCTGAAGCAATCCGTTCCTTGGGTTTAACCCCAGTTATTTGGGCTTGACCCCAGTTCCGCCTGTAGCGCATGATGATCCTGGTATAGTTCAAGGCAGTGGGACCAGTACTCGTTTTAGGGGCTGATAATTCCATTGTACTGGCTATGCCTAGGATCCTACGTACAATGGTAGACGTACCATACATCCGTTCCTAAGGTTTCTAACGTTTTCACGTTAGCTAAGGTTTCTAACATTTTCACGTTAGCTAAGGTTTTGGCATTTTCATGTCACTAAGTTTGGATAGTCGCCAGTTAGGGCCATACTCCAGTTTACATACGATCCTTGGGCTTGTCCCCAGTTATCCTTGGGCTTGTCCCCAGTTGCTAACTCTTTTCTTATGTTGGCTTAGTCCCAAGTTATGCTCTATTTCAGGTTCTTGAAGATAGGCAACTAGGGTTCCTTGATCCTTACTTTATTCTAAGGTTTATCTTATAGTTATCCTTATTATGGTTAGGATCCTAACTTGGATCCTCAGGTATGATCCTTAACTATTAATAATTCTATTCATTATTTATTTGAATAACCCTTATACTTGACAACTGAACTTGTGATTCTTAAACCATATCACTTTTTAGAACTTATCGGTTATGGGATATGTGATCCTTGATCATATCCTAAACTTTTTGATATCTTTTTAAGGCTTGATAAGTATAAACAGAATGAACATTACAACAGTTGGAAAGTAAGATATTAAAAAGGATAACAACACAAGATAAGCGACAAAAGGTTAAGATTTTATTTATTAACAAAAGACTAACCCTTAAAAGGTTGTCAAAATTACCTACCCGAGCATCTACCAGCAAAACGTGGCCCGTCCGCTGGGGTAGGTAAAGGGTGTCCATGATAATAAGTTCAAAGGTAGTGCAGGAATATAAAGGCGGCAGGATCACAATGGCTTCATCCCCAAAACAGAGGATCCCTCCACCATATGCAATCCTGCCTATTGTCCAAAGGATCATACATGATCCTTAATCCTAAAAACTATTGTTTAAGTACAACCCATCATTGTTCAACAAAAAACACCATAACCAAAACAAACTATCAAACTTAAAAAATGGGCTCCGGCTACGTCTAGAAATGTCCTTCATCGCCCATTCATGCAGCCTATGCCTTCGCTGCATCATCATCCCCTCCAGCTGCGGTATCCTTCATCAGATCCTTTCCACTGCCACTTGCCTCAATCGCCAAGACCTCAGTAGTCTCCTCCTCATCATCCTCGAGATCAGCCAACCTTGCTTTCCAGCCCTCAACATCCCAACTGCTTTTATCAAAGTTAGGATCTTGAGCTTCCTGGGCCATCTTCAATTTTGTCTGATACATTGTGATGGCAGCAGAGACCTTAGCATTTTCTATGAGATCATGCTTCTCATAGTCAAGGTCAATCAGAAGCTTAGCTGTCTTAGTCTTGGTGTTAGGGGAGGATTTTCTAACAATTAGTGATCCTTATTTGTTATCCTAACTAGTGATCCTTACTTCTGTGACAGGTGGTGATCCTCAGAAGGGCTTTAGGATCAGGATCATGGATCACTTCAAGGATCCTCATACTGACGATTGTTTACTCATGTTTTATAACAAATCGCAGGTATAACAAGCTTGACCAGGTCTTAGCGGCATTCTTGGAGAATATTCCTGAAGTATTCTGCACGTGCTAGATCAAAACTAGACGTTATGGAGAACGTGGAGGCTTGGCCCGAAAGTCGGAGAGTTTGTTAACTAGATATTTTTCTTATTTGAAAGGGGTAACGAGCTAGTTAGTGACATTTAGTCATTTTGGCAGTTTCACACACTCGCAAACACTCTCATACAAGCTCTCGTTCAAACACTTAGCGATTACTTACACATTTCACCGTAGTGATCCTTGTACCTAGCTCGTTACTATCCGAAGTTGTAAACGTTTATTCATTTATTTGAGCTTGGTGATCGGTAGTTTCCATCACCCGGGGTTTTTTGTGCCGGAGATCAACTCTTGATCAAGGGCTTTTTCCCCGTATAAATCCTTGTGTTGTTTGTGCATTCTACGTTGAAGTGATCCTCATTGTTGTTACACATTTTAAGCATCATTCCCCTATACAAAGAGTTTGGTAGCATAATCATCATCAGATTTTCTGACCAAAACAGTTTGGCGCCCACCGTGGGGCAATTGGTGCTTCGTCCTTGAGAAAATACGCATTTCTGTGCTTAATTCGGCTCACTACAACCAAGCAGATGGCTTCCTCATCGAAGAATGCTTCAAACTTGATGCCCTCATTCACTTCCTCACAAGGCGTTCCTCCTTTGCCTCCACCACCTTCTGGATCCCAGAAGAATACAGAAAATGCTGCGAAGAAACCGACTCCCATTTTCTCAAAACCACCTACTTCTTCTGTTTCAACTAATCCTACTACTAATGATCTCTATACCTTGATTTTGCAGATGAGGAATCATGCACAAGAGCAGGATAAGACCAACGAAAGGATCCTCCGGGAGATTGATGAAATTAAGAAACAGAAGAAAACGGCAGAGGATCATTCTCCACTGATGCCCAGATCTTTGAATTTTGACACTCCGGTGGTTACTTCTCAGCCGTCAATGGTTCCAAACATTCAATATGCGGGTGGACCAAAAGGAGTGCACTATGGAACAACGGCTTTGACCCAGGCACTAGGTTCATATTTCCAGCCAGCAGGATCCTATCCCCAGCATATGGGATCCCTCACGAGTACAGGAGGATATTCAGGAATGCACCAAGTTCAAGGATCCTCCTTCGTTCCAGGATCATCCCAAGTTCAAGGATCCTCCTTCGTTCCAGGATCATCCCAGGTTCAAGGATCCTCCTTCGTTCCAGGATCGTCCCAGGTTCAAGGATCCTCCTTCGTTCCAGGATCATCCCAGGTTCAAGGATCCTCCTTCGTTCCAGTATCATCCCAGGTTCAAGGATCCTCCTTTGTTCCAGGATCATCCCAGTTTCAGGGATCCTTCCAGATACCAGGATCCTTGAGGAGTTTGCAAACAGGAAGTTCAGATGTCCATCAAGGAGATTTTATTCCAATGCAGACCAATGCCTCTGCTGGCCCCTCGATCATTCCAGAATCTCAACAATATGGATTAACCTCCATATTTCCTAACTTGAATCCAATGGGAGGTAACACTTTTAATAATTCTCATACTATTAACCATGGTTTTATGCAGGATCCAGGTATCAATCATGCCATGGCCAGAGAATTGCAAAAGCTGAAGGATATGATCTCGAGTGTTCCGGGAGTAGTCAAACCTATTCCAGAGATTGCAGATGGGAGCCACAAGATATCTCGCTTTGCACCACCAATCTGTGATGCTGAGATACCCAAGAGATTCCATGTGCCTACAATGAAATTGTACGATGGTTCGACGGATCCTGAAGAACACATAGCACAATACAGGGAGAGGATGGAGATCAATCCAATCCCAGAAAAGTTAAAGGAAGCATGCTTATGCAAAGGATTCGGATCCACTCTCACTGGATCAGCTCTCAAGTGGCTGCTAAGTCTTCCTCCCTATTCTATTACCTCATTTGCAAACCTAGTTAACTTGTTTAATACTCAGTTTTCTTGTAGTAGAAAATTTGAACGATTAACTAGTGATTTATATAGGATAACCCAGGGTCATAATGAATCATTAAGGGATTACATTACCAAATTTAGTAAAGAATCCTTAGACATTCCCAACTTAGATATAGCCACGGCTGTCGAAGCCTTCAAAATGGGATTACTTAGGGATTCCTTATTTTATGATGATCTTGTTATGACACCGTGCAGGAACCTAGATGAGGTAAGAACCCGGGCCCTCAGGTTCATCCGGCTAGAGGATGATAAGAGGATTCAGGAGAGGATAACAGGATCCTCAAAGCAGGATAAGCAAGGATCCTCATTCAGAAACAACAAGTTCAGATCCTACAACAAATCTGATAATCAGAACGTGCATTCTATTGATCAAGAAGAGGATGATGAGGATTATCCTCCAATCTCTGAATATTGCTTTAGTGTTGATAACAATGAACTAATCCTTGCCTTGCAGAACCTAGGTGATAAAGCTAGATGGCCAAGAAAGAATGAAAGGCCAGCTGCAACTAAGGATAAATCAAAGTGGTGTGCATATCATGAAGATTTTGGGCACCTCACAGAAGAATGCATTGCACTAAGAAAGGAGATTGGGTACTTGTTGAGCAAAGGGCATCTAAAAGAGTTGTTGGGTAGGAAAAAGTCAAGGACTCAGGATCCTGAAAGGATCCCTGAGAAGGCTCCAGCCCCTCCAGCAGACGCACAAGTGATAAACTTTATCTCTGGGGGATCCGACATTTGTGGCACATCCTTCTCAGCAGCTAAGAGGCATGCGAAGGAAACTAAAATGGATAACGGAGAAAGGCCAGTTCGAACATCGAGTGTCTCCGAAGGAAAAGTCATAACCTTTGATGAAGAGGATCGTACTGATATCCAGGATCCTCATCACGATGGTTTAGTTATTACTCTTTTTATATCTAACTGTTTTGTCCGCAGGATCCTAATAGACGGAGGAAGTTCAGTGAACATTATCCAGCTTGACGTTCTAAAGAAGATGGGTATCCCCGAATCAGAGATCATACCAAGATCCTCCGTGCTCGTGGGATTTAGTGGCGAAACTAAGAACACCCTGGGGGACATTAAGCTCCCAATATATATTGAAGGCTTACACTCTTATCAAAAATTTTGTGTTATTGACTGTTTATCTTGTTGTAATGTTATCCTTGGCAGACCCTGGATACACGATATGAAAGCAGTCCCATCTACTTACCATCAATGTGTGAAGCTCCCTAGTCCTTGGGGAATAGTAAAGATCGATAGTGATCAGCAGGAAGCTAAGAATTGCTACACTTCATCGATGAAACCAGCTTCGAAGTCAAGGGAGCAATAGCAATCAAGGTATCCTCCAAGGAATGTCCTGGAGGCCAGAGAGCAGGATGTGGTAGAAATCCTCATGGATCCTGATGATCCTGAATCCAAAATCTATATCGGATCAGGGATCCTTGGCGAAATGAAAGAAGACCTCATATCCTTCCTCGAAAGGAGAAAGACTACCTTTGCATGGAAACATGAAGACATGACTGGTATATCCAAAGATGTTATCACCCATAAACTCGGCATCGACAGATCCTTCAAACCAATACATCAAAGAAGAAGGAAGTTTGCACCAGAAAGGAATGCCATTATCCAGGAAGAGGTAGAAAAATTGCTCCGGGCAGGTATGATTAGAGAGGTCAAGTATCCAAGATGGTTGGCCAATGTGGTTGTTGTTCAAAAGAAAAACGGAAAGTGGAGGGTATGTGTCGATTTTACCGATTTAAATAAGGCATGTCCCAAGGATCCTTTCCCTTTACCCCACATTGACTCCATGGTGGATGCAACTGCGGGTCATGAACTGTTAACTTTCATGGATGCTTCATCTGGATTTCAACAAATCCAAATGGAACCATCCGACCAAGAGGATACAGCCTTCATGACTCCAACTGGTATATATTGCTATATTGCTATGCCGTTTGGATTGAGAAATGCAGGTGCAACGTACCAAAGGCTGGTGAATATGATGTTCAAGGATCAGATTGGACAAACTATGGAGGTCTACATAGATGATATGGTGGTGAAATCCTTAAAAGCTGAGGATCACCTGCGAGACTTGGAGGAAGCATTTGATATCCTTGACAACTATAATATGAAGCTTAATCCTTCAAAATGTCATTTTGGTGTTAAAGCAGGTAAATTCTTAGGATACATGGTGACTAAGAGAGGCATCGAAGCTAGCCCGGAACAAATCAAAGCAATAGTGAACATCAAATCTCCGGCCAATGCTAAGGATGTTCAAAGGTTAACAGGAAGGATAGCAGCCTTGAACAGATTCATATCCAAGTCCTCCGAGAAATGTAAAGAATTCTATGATATCCTAAGGAAGAACAAGAAATTTGAGTGGACGGAGAAGCATGAAAATGCTTTAAAAGCCCTCAAAGATTACCTATCCTCGGCCCCGGCTTTAATGAAACTAGAAAAAGGTGAAGTGTTATCCTTGTATCTCGCAGTATCCTCAAAAGCAGTAAGTGCGGTCCTTGTTAAGGATCATCAAGGTACACAACATCCTGTTTATTATGTAAGTAAAAGTTTACTTGATGCCGAATCCAGGTACTCACACCTTGAAAAGCTTATCCTTGCATTAATTATGGCATCTACTAAGTTAAGACATTATTTTGAAACTCATGTTATCATTGTCAAAACTAATTTTCCAATTAAGAATGTCCTCAGGAAACCAGAGATGTCCGGAAGGATGGCTAAGTGGGCAGTAAAGCTGAGTGCCTATGATATAAGATATGAGCCTAGGACAGCTATCAAATCCCAAGCATTAGCTGACTTTGTGGCTGATTTCAGTAGTGATTTACAAGAAGAAGCTGAGTTAGAAGTCCAGCAGCTAGAAGAGACCAAGGATCCTTGGATACTCCACACTGATGGATCCTCAAATGTCAAAGGCACAGGGCTTGGAATACTACTAAAATCGCCACAGGGGGACATAATACCCCATTCTATAGCTTGTGAGTTCCAAACCACTAATAATGAGGCTGAATATGAAGCCTTAATTGCTGGTTTGCAAATTGCAAAGCATATGGGGATCAGGTATCTCGAGGTACATGTAGATTCTTTGTTAATTACAAATCACTTTAATGGATCATATGCTGTTAAAGGTGAAAAGCTAACCAAATATTTGGAGATAGTCAAAAGTTTGGCACTCTCTTTTGTTTCCTTTAGTTTGTCACAGGTACCAAGGGAAGAAAATACAGAAGCTGATGCATTGGCTAACTTAGGATCATCTTTGAAGATCCCAGAGGATATCAAGATCCCTATTATCCATATCCTAACCCCAGCTATTGAGGATCATGTGGCTATGGAGATAGGGAATAATTCTGCAATGATCCCCACTGAGGATACTCAATCCTATTCAGGATCCGGATCATGGATCTCACCAATTATGAGATACTTACAACATGGAGAGATTCCTACAGGAGAAAACCCTAGGGCTTTCAAATCTAAGGTATCTCAATTCACAATTATGAATAATATGTTGTATAGACGATCTCTTGCAGGACCATACTTGAGATGCATTGAGGATCCTGAAGTTCAGGAAGTTTTAAAAGACTTCCATGAAGGAGATTGTGGAAACCACACTGGGGGCAGGGCTTTATTTTCAAGGATCCTGAGGACAGGATATTATTGGCCAACCATGAAGAAAGATGCTGTGGAGTATGCCAGAAGATGTGATCCTTGCCAGAGACACAGCAATATCCTTCATCAACCAGCTGAATTATTGCATCATATATCCTCCTCTTGGCCATTTATGAGATGGGGTATGGATATAGTTGGTAAGCTCCCTAAGGCACCTGGTGGGAAAGTATTCATGTTAGCTATGACTGATTACTTCTCCAAGTGGATAGAGGCTGAAGCTTTTGCCCAAGTCAGAGAAAAGGAAGTTATATCCTTCATTAAAAGAAATATTATAACTAGATTTGGAATTCCTTCTGAGATTATATGTGATAATGGTTCCCAATTTATTGGGGGCAGAACCACTAACTTTTGTGACAGCTGGGGGATTAAGATGATAACATCAACACCAGTCCACCCACAAGCTAATGGTCAAGCAGAATCATCCAACAAGATCATCATCAACAACTTGAAGAAGAAGCTTGGATCCAAGAAAGGAAAATGGGCAGAAGAGCTACCCTATGTGCTCTGGGCTGACAGGACAACCCCTAAGAATGCTACTGGTCAAACACCATTCTCTTTGGTGTTTGGGGCAGAATCAGTGATCCCAACAGAAATGGTGGTTCCTACTGCTAGAACAAGTACCCGTGATCCTGAGGAAAATGATGAAAACTTGGCTCAAGACCTGGATACTATTGAAGAAATCAGGGATATGGCTAGGATCAGGATGGCCAGTTATCAACAAAGAATGGCTGGTGCTTACAATAAAAATGTCAGGATCAGGAGGTTTCAAGTTGGAGATATGGTGTTAAGGAAAGCATTTCAGAATACCACCAATCCTGCTGATGGAAAATTGGCTCCAAAATGGGAAGGCCCTTATTTGATTGAAACTGAAGCAGGAAAGGGGGCATATAGGTTGCTAACCATGGAAGGTGAATTGCTACCAAGAGCTTGGAATGCTGTCCACTTGAAGAAATATTTCATGTAAGCAGGATCCTTATGCTATAGGTGATCCTCATCGAAGAGATATCCTTAAAGGATCCTCAAAGTATCGGTGATCCTTACTCAGGTAATATCCTAATCTTGAACTATCTCATTTCTTAATTTTTTCATCTAAGGATAAGGATCATGTATCCTTTATCCATCTCTCACGTGAGTTCAAGTTTTGAAAGCTCAGGTATCTTCAGCACAACATTGGTTATCCACAGAAGCAATCCGTCCTTTGGGTTTAACCCCAGTTATTTGGGCTTGTCCCCAGATTCCGCCTGCAGCGCACGATGATCCTGGTATAGTTCAAGGCTTTGGGACCAGTACTCATTATAGGGGCTGATAATTCCATTGTTCTGGCTATGCTTAGGATCCTACGTATAATGGTAGACGTACCATACATCCGTTCATAAGGTTTCTAACGTTTTCACGTTAGCTAAGGTTTATAACGTTTTCACGTTAGCTAAGGTTTTGGCATCTTCATGTCACTAAGTTTGGATAGTCGCCAGTTAGGGCCATACTCCAGTTTACATACGATCCTTGGGCTTGTCCCCAGTTATCCTTGGGCTCGTCCCCAGTTATCCTTGGGCTTGTCCCCAGTTATCCTTGGGCTTGTCCCCAGTTATCCTTGGGCTTGTCCCCAGTTGCTAACTCTTTTCTTATATTGGCTTAGTCCCAAGTTATGCTCTATTTCAGGTCATTGAAGATAGGCAGTCAGGGATCCTTCATCCTTATTTCACTCTAAGGTTTATCTTAT
Organism: Helianthus tuberosus; assembly: GCA_030545235.1. Lineage (NCBI taxonomy): Eukaryota > Viridiplantae > Streptophyta > Magnoliopsida > Asterales > Asteraceae > Helianthus > Helianthus tuberosus. The sequence continues at coordinate 6,675,278 of JARYGA010060438.1, forward strand.
AGTTATCCTTATTATGGTTAGGATTCTAACTTGGATCCTCAGGTATGATCCTTAACTCTTTTGATTTTATTTATTATTCTTTTAAATGACCCTTATACTTGACAACTGAACTTATAAATTTTAAATCATGTCATTTTTTAAAACTTATCTGTTATGGGATATGTGATCCTTGTTCATATCCTAAACTTTTTGGATATCTTTCCTAGTTTTTCAAGGCTTGATAAGTATAAACAAATTGAACATTATAACAGTTGGAAAATAACATACTAAAAAGGATAACAACACAAGATAAGCGACAAAAGGTTAAGTTTTTATTTATTAACATAAGACTAACCCTTTAAAGGTTGTCAAAATTACCTACCCGAGCTTCTACCAGCAAAACGTGGCCCGTCCGCTGGGGTAGGTAAAGGGTGTCCAGGATAATGAGTTCAAAAGTAGTGCAGGAATATAAAGGCAGCAGGATCACAATGGCTTCATCTCACAAACAGAGGATCCCTCCACCAATTGCAATCCTGCCTATTGTCCAAAGGATCATACATGATCCTTAATCCTAAAAACCTATTGTTCAAAGTACAACCCATGAAATTGTCTTAAACATTACAACCACAAAAACAACCACCAAACTAAAAAATTGGGCTCCGGCCTCAGCACATATGTCCATCATCGCCCAATTATGCAGCCTACACCTTTGCTGCATCCTCTTCTCCTCCAGCTGCGGTATCCTTCACTTGATCCTTCCCACTGCCACTTGCTTCAATTGCCAAGACTTCAGTAGCCTCCTCTTCCTCATCCTCAAGCTCAGCCAACCTTTCTTTCCAACCCTCAATATCCCAACTGTTCTTATCAAAGCTAGGATCTTGAGCTTCTTGGGCCATCTTCAACTTAGTCTGATACATCGTGATGGCAGCGGAGAGCTTGGCATTTTCGATGAGGTCATGCTTTTCATAATCAAAGTTAACCAACACCTTGGCCATTGCCTGCTTGGTATCCTGGAGTTCCTTCCGAGCATCAGCAAGTGCAAGATCTTTGAGCACGCCAACCTGTTGAAGATCAGCTATTTTATTGTCCAGCTCCTCAATATTACCCACGTAGTCCTCGATCTCAGCAAATTTCTGCAAAGAGAAGATAAGGCAGTTCAAGGTCAAGTGATCCTCATAAGAGCTGGATACCTAGGCAAAGTTAAGGATCCTTACTTCATTGAAGTACTCAAGGAATTGGTGGCGAATCAGTGGCAGCCCTTGAAGATCCTCAGCATCAGAAATCTTCCTCTTCTTGACACCCTTCCCTTTAGTGGGTGCCTTTGGAATGGAAACGCTGGGACTGCTGGTGGATTTCTTCCTCCTGGGCCGTACGAGATCGAGGTCAGCTGTGTTGAATTGGGAAACAGGCTTGACAGGTTTTCCAGCGCCTACACATTCAAAGCAAGATGAGTATCCTTATCCTATTTCAATTTATCTATTTATTTTAATATTTAAACTATATAAAAGACAGGATACTTACTTGACATGGTAATGGAACCTGAGGATACTTCTTGTGAGTCTTGGGTGTCTATCTTGAATGTCCTTGTTTCAGGATCAAGCTTCCAGAAAGCAGCGAGCTTATCCTTGGTTTCAGGTGATGTGCGGATACGTGAAATGGTGATAGCTGCAAAACAAGAAAGCAAAAATATAAGTTATCCTAGCAATCAAAGAAAGTTCCTGGTGATCCTTATCAGGATCCTCCATCCTACCATGGGTAGCCCAATTTTTAGGAAGATCCTTTCCATCCTGGATAGAATCTCTCTTGACAAAGAAAAAGCGACGTTTCCAGTCTTTGTCATTCTTGGTGACTTTCAGAAGAGGATGATCTGCACCGGGTTTTCGCTTAAGCAAATAACGATGGGAACCAAAGGTAGTAAGATCATACAGCTCCGCTAATTCTGACATGCCCAAAGCAATGCCTTCCTGTTCGATGATCCTCTCCAGGGTATACAAGACCCTCCAAATCATCGGCATGGCTTGGATATAAGAGATGCCGGTAAGGGAAAAGAAGGATTGAGTAAACTCTGGGAAAGGATAGGTGTATCCTATGGTGAATGGAGTGGCTGGAAATGCAACCCATGTTTCTGAAACATAGTCGCTAAGGGTAGTAGGATCAAAGGGTCTGATAAAAGCATCCGCCGGAAAACAGCAACGGATTCTGTCTATCTGTGCTTCGTTAAAACAACACTTTTCATTCGCGGAGTCTTTGATGATTTTCTGACTTTCCAGAGGGCTATCTTTCTTGTGATCTTTGCCCGGAGAACTTCGGAGCAACATATTTGATGGAAAGATGAAAACAGAGCAAGAGAGGGAAAAGGATAGAGAGAGAGAATACCTGATCGTCTTCGGAATGTGGATTATAAAGGGAGTTTCTCTGAAAATTTAAATGCATTTGATCCTATCTATATCTCTATTTATAATCATGATCTTGCAGGTTGTCACTTCCGTGACATCATCATCGCAACGGCTAGTTCAAAATTAACGGCTATATATCCGTTAGTTTGTTACGGATAAGATCGAGAAAACATAACTCGCTAATTTTACAATTTCACTCCTTATATTTTGGGGGCAATTGTTAGGGGAGGATTTTCTAACAATTAGTGATCCTTATTTGTTATCCTAACTAGTGATCCTTACTTCTGTGACAGGTGGTGATCCTCAGAGGGGCTTTAGGATCAGGATCATGGATCACTTCAAGGATCCTCATACTGACGATTGTTTACTCATGTTTTATAACAAATCGCAGGTATAACAAGCTTGACCAGGTCTTAGCGGCATTCTTGGAGAATATTCCTGAAGTATTCTGCACGTGCTAGATCAAAACTAGACGTTATGGAGAACGTGGAGGCTTGGCCCGAAAGTCGGAGAGTTTGTTAACTAGATATTTTTCTTATTTGAAAGGGGTAACGAGCTAGTTAGTGACATTTAGTCATTTTGGCAGTTTCACACACTCGCAAACACTCTCATACAAGCTCTCGTTCAAACACTTAGCGATTACTTACACATTTCACCGTAGTGATCCTTGTACCTAGCTCGTTACTATCCGAAGTTGTAAACGTTTATTCATTTATTTGAGCTTGGTGATCGGTAGTTTCCATCACCCGGGGTTTTTTGTGCCGGAGATCAACTCTTGATCAAGGGCTTTTTCCCCGTATAAATCCTTGTGTTGTTTGTGCATTCTACGTTGAAGTGATCCTCATTGTTGTTACACATTTTAAGCATCATTCCCCTATACAAAGAGTTTGGTAGCATAATCATCATCAGATTTTCTGACCAAAACACTTGGCATCTTGGAGTTCCTTCTGAAGATCAGCAATGGCAAGGTCCTTAAGCACGGCAACCTGTTGGAGGTCAGCAATCTTCTTGTCCTGCTCCTCAACATTCCCCACGTAATCTTCAATCTCACCAAATTTCTGCAAAGAAAAGGATAAAGCAGTTCAAGATCAGGTGATCCTCATACGAGTAGGATACCTAGGCAGAGTTGGTGATCCTTACATCGTTGAAGTATTCAAGGAACTGGTGGCAGATCAGTGGTAGGCCTTGAAGATCCTTAGTATCAGAAGTTTTCCTCTTCTTACCACCCTTTCCTTTAGTGGGTGCCTTTGGAATGGAGATGCTAGGACTGGTAGTGGACCTCTTCTTCCTGGATCGAACAACATCAAGGTCAGCCGTGTTGAACTGGGATACAACTTTGCAGATTTTCCGGCGCCTACACATTCAAAGCAAGATGAGTATCCTTATCCTATTTCAATTTACTTACTTATTTTAATATTCAAACTATGTAAAAGGCAGGATAGTTACTTGACATGGTAATGGAACCTGAGGATACTTCTTGTGAATCTTGGGTGTCTATCTTGAATGTCCTTGTTTCAGGATCAAGCTTCCAAAAAGCAGCAAGCCTATCCTTGGTTTCAGGTGATGTGATGATGTGTGAGACAGAAATAGCTGCATAACACAAGACAAAAAGGGGGTCAGTAATCCTTATACAAAAACAAGACTACCTGGTGATCCTTCTCAGGATCCTCTGGCCTACCATGGGTGGACCATGTCCTTGGTAGATGCCTTCCGTTTGGAATGGTATCCCTCCTGACAAAGAAGAAGCGACGTTTCCAATTTGTGTCATTCTTGGTAACTTTGAGAAGAGGGTGTTCTCCACCGGGTTTTCGTTTGAACAAATAACGATGGGAACCAAAGGTAGTAAGATCATACAATTGTGTCAGCTCTGACATGCCTAAATCAATGCCTTCCTGCTCGATGATCCTCTCCAGGGTATACAAAACCCTCCAAATCATCGGCATGGCTTGGATGTAAGAGATGCCGGTAAGGGAAAAGAAGGATTGTGTAAATTCTGGGAAAGGATAGGTGTATCCTATGGCGAATGGAGTAACTGGAAAGGCAACCCATGTTTCTGAAACATAGTCGCTTAGAATAGTAGGATCAAAGGGTTTGAAAAAAGCACTCGCCGGAAAGCAATGACGAATCTTGTCTATCTGAGCATCATTAAAGTAACACCTTTCATTTGTGGAGTCTTTGATGATCTTTTGACTCTTCAAGGGACTATCCTTCTGGTGATCCTTGGCGGGGGAGGACCGGAGCATCATTCTTGAAGAGATAATGGTAAATTAAGAAAAACAGAGTAAGAGAAGGAAGAAGATGAAGAGAGAATACCTGTCTATCTTCGGAATGCAGTTATAAAGGGAGTCTTTCTGAAAATTTTAAATGCATTTGATCCTATCTCTATCTCCTATTTATAATCATGATCGTGCAGGGTTGTCACTTCTGTGACGTCATGATCGCAACGGCTAGTCCGCTCATAACGGCTAGTTATCCGTTGGTTAAATATGGATAAGATCGACAAAATATAACTCATTTATTTACATATTTACTCCTTATATTTTGGGGGCAATTGTTAGGGGTGGATTTCTAAATAACCAGTGATCCTTATATGCTGTTGGATTTAGTGATCCTCAACTCTGTCTGAAGTAGTGATCCTCAGAAGTGTTGCAGGATCAGGATCATGGATCACTATAAGGATCCCAGTACTAACGGTTGTCTACTTTGAATTCGTGAATGTTTTGCAGGAAGTTCAACTCGGACTTAGTCTTGGCGACATTCCTGGAGAATATTCCCAGACTATCCCGCACGTGCTTGGCCAAAAATGGACGTTGTGGAGAACGTGGGAGCTTGGCACAAAATTCGGATAGTTAGTTATTGTAGTTAACTTCTATTTTAAAAGGGGTAACGAGCTAGAATTAGAAGACTTAGCCATTTTTCAGCTACACACATTCATCTACTCGCACACTTGAAGCTCTCGATGAACATTCATTCATTTTCACTCACTTTTACACATTTCACGATAGTGATCCTTGTACCTAGCTCGTTACTATCCGAAGTTGTAAACATTTATTCATTTATTTGAGCTTGGTGATCGGTAGTTTCCATCACCCGGGGTTTTTTGTGCCGGAGATCAACTCTTGATCAAGGGCTTTTTCCCTGTATAAATCCTTGTGTCGTTTGTGCAATTTACATTGAAGTGATCCTTGTCATTGTTCTACATTATTAGCATCATACCCCGTAACAGAGAGTTTGGTTGCAATATCCTCATTAGATTTTTTGACCAAAACAACTACGACCGTCAAACAAATACCAAGCCAATGAAATATAGTATTTCATACTTGGGATCTGTATAAATATGTGTATCTTTTGCACATATCAATTTTTGTTCGATTTCAAGCTTTAAATCACTTTCTGGAAGGTTATACGCGCACTGATGAGTAAATATAACCAGTTTAATGAAACGAACAGTCCGGAATAGTGATATAGGCTTAACATACCTTAAATAACCTTTACATAACTTAGAAATAAGTTTCGAAGGCTTTGGTATGGCAAAATCAAGTTAAATCGCTTACAGGGACTAAAGTTGACAAACTGCGAAAGTATGCCAATTTGAACTGTAACAGACATTCCGGAACATGGCCATAAGTTAAACATACCATAAATATCCTTTACATAGCTTAGAAATAGGCTTTGAGGGGTTCGGTGTGCTAAAATAAACTTTTGGGTCATTCAGGGACTAAAAGCGTCAAAAAGTGCACAAGTTTGCACTTTCGCGCATAACTTACGTTCTGAATACATCCGGACATCCAAAAATTTATGTAAGCACTCAAATATTTTATTTTAGTGTTTGGCATAAGAAAAATCCATTCGTCGCGCAATTTGGATCGTTTTTCGCGCTTATGCGCATTCCGTCGTAATTAAGCAAACATCGCGATCGTACGACCAAACGACCAAACGAACCGACACCCGGCATATTTTTGAGCATGTTTCATGCCCACAATGTTTAGGCATCATTTTAGGGCCTTAAAGTTGGCTTGACGGGCCTTAGAAGTGTCGGAAATGATCTTAAACACCAACAGGGACTGAAACTGTCAATATGCAAAACATGTTTCTGATCAGAGAAGCCCAGGCGGGCCGCGTAACCTCCTGATGTTTCTAACGCGGGCCGCGAGGCCCCTTCAGACCAGATTAAACGAATTTAACAGCTGTTAATAGCTGTTAAGCACTCCCACCTCAATTCCACTTGTCCCTTCCTGATCATGAGGGGACAATTTTGGGTACCATAATGTTCCAACAAGTGTAAGGATGTGATCAAAGCTCGGTATTCGAGGAACGATCCTAACGGTGGTCCAAACACTATAAATACCCATCCATCCCAACTCCAAAAACACACAAATCTGATCTAAAAACTCTAAGTTGAAGCCAGTGCTTCATACCTGAGCTATTTGATCAAGATTTACTAGCGGGGACCCTTTGTAAGTGTTCCTTCGTTCTTTTTATTCTTTTAATCGCTTTTCGAGTCCGAAAGTCAAACTATGTTTGACTTTTTGCGTTGACCAGTTTATGGTCAACACGAAGTTCGGTTGAACTTCATAACGTGAGCGTAATCACGATGGTTATAGTCTCTTGTGACTATACCTACTGATTACCACGTTATCTAGGCTCAGTGACGAGTCGTAGTTTCGGCCAAAATGCGCATTTACGCGTATTTTATAACCAAACTACTCTTGGGTATCAAAACCGTTTGTTTTAATACCAAACCTATTTTCTAAACTTAGTTAAGCATGTTTTAACATGTTTAGCTCGTCACTTTTAGTTTAGTGCTTATATAGGGTCGTAAGGTAAGCGATCTAAACAATCGCTTATACTTTTGAACCCGACCCGTTTGGTCGATCATTAGGATCCGACCAAACACATTAGGTGACCATAGTATATAGGGAATAACCTTCCGAGGTTATACCTTATGGTCGCTTCGTAAAGTAGTTGTATGATAGGTAGTTTATATGCCTTAGGTAAATTACCAAAATACCCTTTTCATGTGTAATTGGTAATTAAGCATATGTAACCTAAACTTTCGTCACTTAACTGATTATGTAACATAATTAAACATGTTAGGCATAAAATACTTGTCATAGGACTAGTTAGGCGAACGCGTTTTACGCGAACGACGCGTTAAAGTAGCATAAGCTACCTAAACGGGTTGAAATGGGTCGTAAGCACTTAGTTTAGGTTTCATTTTAGTATGTGGGCTTTGTTAAACCATATTACATGAGTTCCCATACTCATTTGGTTTACGAGCCCTCATTCTATCCGATCCTCCGATTTAGGTCCGGTTTATTAATGTAGTTACCTATATTAAGGTACCGTTTGATTCCGTGATCTTCTAGCATTGCTTGGTGGTTATCCTAGGACTATTGAGCAATCTCAAGTGAGTACATAGACCCCTCTTTTATTGTTTTCCAAACATTTTGGGGTGAAACACATGTGCCTACTTGTTACTTTCATGCTTTTCCATGTTTTCATATCATATGCTTGTTATGTTCAATAGTACACTTATAGTACATGATTTCATTGTGTTTATGCTATGTATGCCCATTGTGTGCATATTTAGTACATCATTTTACATTACATGTTATGCTATGTATGTCCATTGTGTGCATACTTAGTACATTGTTTTACATTACATTTTATGCCATGTATGCCCATTGTGTGCATACTTAGTACATCGTTTTACATTACATGTTATGCTTTGTATGTCCATTGTGTGCATACTTAGTACATTGTTTTACATTACATTTTATGCTATGTATGCCCATTGTGTGCATACTTAGTACATTTGTTATTCATCACATGCTTACATTTTGGTATGACATTTGGTTTGTTCAAATGGGACAATATTCATTCATTAACATTAGCTACGCCGCTCGTTAGTATGTAATGGTACCATAGGACTTGACAACTCCCGTTCCTGAACCCTAGGTTTGTTTGGGTGGAAGGAATGACCGAATTCGATAAACATAACACAGATAGACCTTTAAATTCGTTTAGGGGTCTATCACCTCAGTCACAAGGCTTGGATGTATGCATTTTCACAATACCGGATAGATGTTTGTATCAGCATATCATGCATTTGTTCCACAAAACATAACTTTGATTTAAACCATGTTTTACTTCAAAACCTTGTTTTTGTGCATTTTACATATGGTTTAGTTGATATATTTCACTTACCATACATGATATTTTTTATACACATTACATGATTTGCATTAGACATAAACATTTTGACATTGATATACATAATTCATGATTTACATTAGACATAAACATTTTGACATTGATATACAAAATCCATGATTTACATTAGACATAAACATTTTGACATTGATATACACAATTCATGATTTACATTAGACATAGACATTAGACATGGTTTTCACACAAACATTTTGACGTTTGATTATACATAAACATTTTACTTTGGTGGTTTTGTTTGAGTAAGTGATTTAAGTAACGAGGCGTGTGTAATATGATACAAGCATGGTGGATACGCCGCTGGTACTTCCTATATATAAGTGCTTGTATGGTATTACATATCGTAGCGTTATTTGAATTATTTCAATTTAGACATATAACATTTTATACAAATAACATACTTTTCACAATGCATTGTTTTACAAACAACTTATCTGATATAAACTCATTTTACTTGGTTATTTACTTAACCATGTATTATTCTTTTATACATATATATCATTTGGTTTATTTATCACTTTTCAAATGATTTACAAGACAAAGCAAATTACAAGGTTCATGACTAAACATTTTCTTAAACATAAGTCATGAATTCTATTTTCACAAAACCTATGTATCTCACAGGCATTTTTATGCTGACGTACCTATTTTCACATGTGTTTCAGGATATGATGCTTAGGATCTATCAAGATACACTTAGGCGGACTTGGGCCTTAGCGACAATAAAAGATGCAAGACTAGTTATTTATGTTATGTTTCTTTGATTGTCAAGACATTGTAACTCTTTTAATCAATAAAACAATATTTAAATTTCCATGTGTTATGAAACAATGATTCTGTTACAACACTCCCCGATGTTTCCGCCACGTTTTGTTGTTTTTACGTGGTCGGGGTGTGACAGAAAAGTTGGTATCAGAGCCAATGGTTATAGAGAATTAGGTTATTAGTAATGCTTTGACCTAGACTATAACCTTTCTAGGACCCTGACACAAGTTATTTTGTGTTTAGATCTTAAAACATGCACTTCACCTATCCTTAGGTGATAACCACAACGGGAACATCAATTCCGAATCCGCTTTGAAAATTAATCATCTGTTCATGAATGATTGATTACTAGGTTTTGAACCCTCTATTGTAAGGTTTTGAACCCGCTGTTATAAGGTTTTGAACCCCTTTGAGTTTTCAAAATCTTGTCAAAGTTTTGGGTCCTAAATAGTGTGAACACGTGCAAACTGGAAGAGTGAATGCCTGTACCCTGAGTTTTCTGTCTAAGGCTAGAGTGTTCGTACAAATCCACATAATCGGACCAGTCACTCTTACCTGGGAACTCTTGGGGTGAGTGTCCACTTATAGGCGAGCATGTCTTCGCGATACATTATGAGGATCTAATTACTTTGATTCAGCCTTTGTGTGTCATTGTTTGCTTCGTGGTTCAAACAAATGACCATCACCCATGATTTTGGTCGGTAATTGTAACATCCTATTCTTACCCAATGCCATTTCATTTGTTTTATCTCTTATTTCCCCTTTTAGAATGCCTCCACGACGCGAAAATCAGGTATCTATTGAAGAGCTGGCAGCTGTCATTACACAGCAAATGACTGCTGCAATCCCGAACATCGTTGCTCAATGTAACCAAGCCCTCAACAACAATAATGCCCCCTGCAACTTCAAGACGTTCAACTCGGCTAAGCCATCAAAGTTTTCTGGGTCTCAAGGAGCGACTGCACTTCTGCAATGGGTCGAGAGTCTAGAGAGCACCTTCAGGCATGTTCAATGTCCAATCGAGCGAAAGGTAGAATTCGCATCTAGTGTCTTTGAGAAACGAGCTTTGACATGGTGGAATGGTGTGATGAGAGATAGGGGTGCCGATGTGGCACTGGCTCAAACGTGGCAAGAGCTTCGAGCTCTGATGATGAAGGAATTCTGTCCTCGTCACGAGATCAGGGCCTTGGAAAGGGAGTTCGACGATCTTAAGCAAGATAGCGGTGAGCATCGAGCCTACACGGATCGTTATGAGGAGTTAAGTTTGTTATGCCCGAATATGGTTACGCCTTTGGATAAGGCAATCGAAAAGTACATTGATAGCCTCCCTGACTCAATACAAGACATTGTGACTGGTAGCAACCCTACTACAGTTAGACAGGCCATTGAGCTAGCTGCAACCTTGACTGAATCTCAGATCAGGAAAGGTAAACTTTTTCGAAAGGGTGACAAGAAAGCAATCGAGGAATCAAAGACCATGGATGAACAGACTAGATCCCCTAAGAAGTCAAAGAAGTGAAAGGCTTCTCAGAACTTCGCCATGGTTACTCACAATGATCAAGCCGTCCCCAACCAACCAGCTCAACCCCCTGCTAGGAAGCCATACAATGGAACTGCACCCTTGTGCAACCAATGTAGCCTCCATCACCATGCCAATGTAAAGTGCCGCAAATGCCAAACTTGTGGACTTATAGGCCATACAGCAAGAGTCTGCCCAGCTGCAGCTGCACCAAGCCAAGCTGGCAACAATCCCGCTCAAGGTCGTTTTCTACCAGGTTCTTGTTTCAACTGTGGCGAGATGGGTCATTTCCGACGAAATTGCCCAAAGCTTGCTAATGCAAATCCAGCACAGGGATGAGCATCTGACCGACCAGAAGACAACATCGTTTAGAAATAATCACGTCTTATGTATTATTTTCTTTTGTTGTCAAGGTCCATGAAACAGTTGTTATCATTATTTATAAATAAACCTTTTATTTACATTGCAATGTATTTAGGTGGTTGTATGTATAAAGAACATATCCCCTACAATACCGACAAGCAAGGAATTGTATTCCTTGAAAAGCAAACTACCCCCAAAATTTTTCCATCTTATGATCTCTTGCGTTTTCCTCGAAATTCCTAAGTACCCGTTTCTTCTAAGGAAACGAAGTATAAGGCGCAAGTTACAACACTGGACGAATACCCAAAGTACCACTATAAATCCTTAATAAGGGTACCTAAGGATATTTCCGTAAATCCTAAAATTGTTGTGTTCCTTAATTCGAATATTACGTTTCTTTGAAAACAAAATCGAATTTTTGGGAGATCATCCTATCTTTTCAGATAGATCCCAGAGGACATTGAAGTCCAGCGACTGGTTTCCTGGTGTACCTTGAATATCCATATTCAATCACTAACAAGTTAATAACAAATTAATAACCGAGTTAAACAACTATGTGATTATGTGCTTATGTGTTCCCTTTTATGTTTTTGGTGTAATCCAAGTTTTTGTTATCCAAATCCTCGTAGAATCTTCCATATCATTCGTATAAGGGATTCATAGTAGGATACCCAAAGGTACTATCTAAAATCCTTAATGGACTTCTACGTTGTAGTTAAGTCCCTTGGATTATAAAGTACTACTCCATAATTAGACCCCTTGAGTGGTCTAGTTAAACAGATTGATCCAAAAATCTGGTTAGGAACATCATGTGATGATATAGCTGAAAGGACTCCTTGGTGGCCTAATTAAAAAGATCATCTGTCGATCTAATTAAAAAGGACCCTATGGTAGTCTAGTCACCCTCATCACAGGTTTGATTTTCTTCCCCTAAACATTACAAGACAAACTGTGCGGACTGTGCAAGGAATTACGTAATTATGGATGCTGATGCGCGTTTAAGTGTCGTATATATTAGGTGTATATTTTAAGCCCTTTTTTAACACTTATTTTAGCCAAGTTTTAAATTTATAAAACACGATATTTCACTAACACTAAACACACATATGGGCAAGTGCACCCATCGTTGAGTGTAGTATAGCGTTGGTAAGATACCGAGGTCGTCCAAGGACACAAGAGCTTTTAGTACCGGTTTATCCTCAACGTCTAATCAAAATAAAAGTTTAGAAAAAATGTTTTAAGCTAACAAAAATAAAAACTAACTAAAATGCTGAAAATAAAAATAAAATAAAAACAGATAGACAAGATGAATCACTTGGTTCCGACTCGTATCTAGTATAACCTTTGATTATTTCCGCACGTTTGCACATAATTAAGAGATTATCTTAGTTATTGTAGTAGGCCCCTCTTTTGAAGGTGACGTTACCCTCACCCCAGTAGTTTGAGTCAGCAAGGATACAATCCTAAAAGGGTGGATTATTGGAAGATAATGAATTAAGTTATTAATGCAGTATTGTGGTAGGCCCCGCTTTTGGCGGTGACGTTACCCTCGGCTAAGTAGTCTGAGTCAGCAGGGATACAGTCCTAAATAGCCGGGTTATAGTATTAATAGTAGTTAACTTATGAGGGGATCAAAGAGTTTGGACCCCCGCCATCCAATACCGTGAAGTATCGAAGGAGGTCCTACTAAATTTGACCCAGGTCCATTGCAGGACCTCTAAACGCTGAACAATGGCAAGACCTTTACCAAACCGTTCCCTTAACCCCCGACCAGGTAGCCAACATACCTCCATATAGACCGTGGAGATATGAATGGTGAAAATCCTTTATTTTATATAGACAGTAAAATAATGCCAAGACACCACGGACAAACGATAAGGAAAGATCACCTTCAACATAAGTAAGTAGTTATTAAAGTCATTAATACAAAACCAAATAAAAAGTGCAAAAGATTAGAAATAAAAAGTATTATACTAGACACTTTGTCTTCACCAAGTGATGTAAGAGACTTAGGCAAACATGGCCTTGATTGTCAAGAACTCTTACGATCAATCTTGGATCCCGAGACGACTCACACACTCTACGATGGACAATGGATGATGGTGGTGGATGATGGTGTTGTGATGGTGGTGGGTGGTGGATGAAGTGTGAGAGAGGTGGTGTGCCAAGGGATGAGATGAAATGAATCCAAGCACTCCTATTTATAGGCTGAACAGAGAGCTGGACACGGCCCCGTGTCCGCTGGGCACGGCCCCGTGTCTGTCTGACACTCTCTCTCCTCATTAATTGTAATTCGCAATTACAATAAATGCGCCTGCTGTACTTTCGACACGCCCCCGTGTCCGCTGGGCACGGCCCCGTGGTGGGCAATAGAAGCTTCTATGGATTTGTCTTTTCTGCTGCTTCTTGGGCACGCCCCCGTGCTGGCTGAGCACGGGGCGTGTTCAGACTTCTGCCTTCTCTATTTTGCTTTGGAAGGTGCCGTTGAGGGATCGGGCATTCCACTAATGTTCCTTTCCTTGTATTTATGTTGGATTTAGCTATCTTTTTGCTTCTTTTGCGTTTTTGAGCTCATTTAATCCTGAAAATACAAAAGGAAGACAAAAACACTCTTTTTCCAATATTAGTACTTAAAAAGGGTTAGTTTTATGCCTTATTTGATGTAATTTATATGTTGCATTTTGCACACATCAGATGCATACATAATTATGGAATTTAGTGCAGAGAAACCACAACAAGTTTTGTCTTGTGCCTAGAGTTAACTCTATTCATTTCCGTTTCTGAGGAAGCCCCCGTTGAAAATGACTCCGTTGGTTCATTTTCGTTTCTGAAGATTATCCGTTGAGGAAATGAATATCCGTTTGATTATCCTTTTTCATTTCCATTTCTGATGAAGCAACCGTTGAAAATGACTCCGTTTGTTCATTTTCTTTTCTGAAGATTTTCCGTTGAGGAAATGAATCCCCGTTTGTTTAAATCTATTCATTTCCGTTTCTGAGGAAGCACCCGTTGAAAATGACTCCGTTTGTTCATTTTCGTTTCTGAAGATTATCCGTTGAGGAAATGAATATCCGTTTGATTATCCTTTTTCATTTCCATTTCTGATGAAGCAACCGTTGAAAATGACTCCGTTTGTTCATTTTCTTTTCTGAAGATTTTCCGTTGAGGAAATGAATCCCCGTTTGTTTAAATCTATTCATTTCCGTTTCTGAGGAAGCACCCGTTGAAAATGACTCCGTTTGTTCATTTTCATTTCTGAAGATTGTCCGTTGAGGAAATGAATATCCGTTTGATTATCCTTTTTCATTTCCATTTCTGATGAAGCAACCGTTGAAAATGACTCCGTTTGTTCATTTTCTTTTTTGAAGATTGTCCATTGAGGAAATGAATACCCGTTTGTTTATTCCTTCATTTCCGCCTCTGAAGAATACTCGTTGAGGAAAATGACTCCGTCCGTTCATTTTCGTTTATGAAGAATGTCCGTTAAGGAAATGACAGGATTATGCCTTGCATATCTCTGGTGGTTATTTGACACAAAGTCACAGATAGACTCCTACGAATAAATTTCGGGACGAAATTTCCTAAAGTAGGGGAGACTGTGACACCTGGGTCACTACGACCGTCAAACAAATACCAAGCCAATGAAATATTGTATTTCATACTTGGGATCTGTATAAATATGTGTATCTTTTGCACATATCAATTTTTGTTTGATTTCAAGCTTTAAATCACTTTCTGGAAGGTTTTACGCGCACTGATGCGTAAATATAACCAGTTTAATGCAACGAACACTCCGAAATAGTGAGATAGGCTTAACATACCTTAAATAACCTTTACATAACTTAGAAATAAGTTTCGAAGGCTTTGGTATGGCAAAATCAAGTTAAATCGCTTACAGGGACTAAAGTTGACAAACTGCGAAAGTATGCCAATTTGAACTGTAACAGACATTCCGGAACATGGCCATAAGTTAAACATACCATAAATATCCTTTACATAGCTTAGAAATAGTCTTTGAGGGGTTCGGTGTGCTAAAATAAACTTTTGGGTCATTCAGGGACTAAAAGCGTCAAAAAGTGCACAAGTTTGCACTTTCGCGCATAACTTATGTTCTGAATACATCCGGACATCCAAAAATTTATGTAAGCACTCAAATATTTTATTTTAGTGTTTGGCATAAGAAGAATCCATTCGTCGCGCAATTTGGATCGATTTTCGCGCTTATGCGCATTCCGTCGTATTTATGCAAACATCGCGATCGTACGACCAAACGAACCGACACCCGGAATATTTTTGAGCATCTTTCATGCCCACAATGTTTAGGCATCATTTTATGGCCTTAAAGTTGGCTTGACGGGCCTTAGAAGTGTCGGAAATGAGCTTAAACACCAACAGGGACTGAAACTGTCAATATGCAAAACATGTTTCTGATCAGAGAAGCCCAGGCGGGCCGCGTAACCTCCTGGTGTTTCTTACGCGGGCCGCGAGGCCCCTTCAGACCAGATTAAATGAATTTAACAGCTGTTAACAACTGTTAAGCACTCCCACCTCAATTCCACTTGTCCCTTCCTTATCATGAGGGGCCAATTTTGGGTACCATAGTGTTCCAACAAGTGTAGGGATGTGATCAAAGCTCGGTATTCGAGGAACGATCCTAACGGTGGTCCAAACACTATAAATACCCATCCATCCCAACTCTAAAAACCCACAAATCTGATCTAAAAACTCTAAGTTGAAGCCATTGCTTCATACCTGAGCTATTTGATCAAGATTTACTAGCGGGGACCCTTTGTAAGTGTTCCTTCGTTCTTTTTATTCTTTTAATCGCTTTTCGAGTCCGAAAGTCAAACTATGTTTAACTTTCTGCTTTGACCAGTTTATGGTCAACACGAAGTTCGGTTGAACTTCATAACGTGAGCGTAATCACGATGGTTATAGTCTCTTGTGACTATACCTACTGATTACCACGTTATCTAGGCTCAGTGACGAGTCGTAGTTTCGGCCAAAATGCGCATTTACGCGTATTTTGTAACCAAACTACTCTTGGGTATCAAAACCGTTTGTTTTGATACCAAACATGTTTTCTAAACTTAGTTAAGCATGTTTTAACATGCTTAGCTCGTCACTTTTAGTTTAGTGCTTATATAGGGTCGTAAGGTAAGCGATCTAAACAATCGCTTATACTTTCGAACCCGACCCGTTTGGTCGATCATTAGGATCCGACCAAACACATTAGGTGACCATAGTATATAGGGAATAACCTTCCGAGGTTATACCTTATGGTCGCTTCGTTAAGTAGTTGTATGATAGGTAGTTTATATGCCTTAGGTAAATTACCAAAATACCCTTTTCATGTGTAATTGGTAATTAAGCATATGTAACCTAAACTTTCTTCACTTAACTGATTATGTAAAATAATTAAACATGTTAGGCATATAATACTTGTCATAGGACTAGTTAGGCGAACGCCTTTTACGCGAACGACGCGTTAAAGTAGCATAAGCTACCTAAACGGGTTGAAATGGGTCGTAAGCACTTAGTTTAGGTTTCATTTTAGTATGTGGGCTTTGTTAAACCATATTACATGAGTTCCCATACTCATTTGGTTTACGAGCCCTCATTCTATCCGATCATCCGATTTAGGTCCGGTTTATTAATGTAGTTACCTATATTAAGGTACCGTTTGATTCCGTGATCTTCTAGCATTGCTTGGTGGTTATCCTAGGACTATTGAGCAATCTCAAGTGAGTACATAGACCCCTCTTTTATTGTTTTCCAAACATTTTGGGGTGAAACACATGTGCCTACTTGTTACTTTCATGCTTTTCCATGTTTTCATATCATATACTTGTTATGTTCAATAGTACACTTATAGTACATGATTTCATTGTGTTTATGCTATGTATGCCCATTGTGTGCATATTTAGTACATCGTTTTACATTACATGTTATGCTATGTATGTCCATTGTGTGCATACTCAGTACATTGTTTTACATTACATTTTATGCCATGTATGCCCATTGTGTGCATACTTAGTACATCGTTTTACATTACATGTTATGCTATGTATGTCCATTGTGGGCATACTTAGTACATTGTTTTACATTACATTTTATGCTATGTATGCCCATTGTGTGCATACTTAGTACATTTGTTATTCATCACATGCTTACATTTTGGTATGACATTTGGTTTGTTCAAATGGGACAATATACATTCATTAACATTAGCTACGCCGCTCGTTAGTAGGTAATGGTACAATAGGACTTGACAACTCCCGTTCCTGAACCCTAGGTTTGTTTGGGTGGAAGGAATGACCGAATTCGATAAACATAACACAGATAGACCTTTAAATTCGTTTAGGGGTCTATCACCACAGTCACAAGGCTTGGATGTATGCATTTTCACAATACCGCATAGATGTTTGTATCAGCATAGCATGCATTTGTTCCACAAAACATAACTTTGATTTAAACCATGTTTTACTTCAAAACCTTGTTTTTGTGCATTTTACATATGGTTTAGTTGATATATTTAACTTACCATACATGATATTTTTGATACACATTACATGATTTGCATTAGACATAAACATTTTGACATTGATATACACAATTCATGATTTACATTAGACATAAACTGAAGGGGTAAGGTCCCAAAAACCTAATGATAAGTATTTAAGACCATACCACAGATTGGCCTTTTTGCCTTCTAAGCCTTGCGCGGCCGCGCACTGGTATTACAAAAGGAAGAAAACAGTCAGCAAATCTATAGTTGCGCGCCCAAAGGAAAACATAAATCCTTGCGCCTTCTTCCATTTACAAAGGATTAGAATCCTTTGTTCAATACCTCCGCCTAAATATCCAGACTTGGATATTATTTTACCCAGACTTGGGATTTACTCGTCCGTATCCACACAGCAAGGTGTCACACCAGATTACAGCAGTAATCTTCTAGAAAGAAATACAATCGTGCACCACCCAGACGGTTATAACCGTCTGGACACGTGTCATCACCACAAGCAACCCCGAAATCACAACAAAGGCATGCAATTGGAGAGTAATCTCAACTTAATCGCTTTCCACGTGGCAATCCCCCAGCCATAGATCAAACCACGATCCGTGTGCATTCACATCGGATCGAGACAACTTAATGAAGGATCAAAGAACTTAACGGAAGAAAAGATAACCGCTACGGCGTTAGCATCTTCCGTCATCTTTTCAATAACAGATTTTCCCTCCCAAACTCCCGGCTATAAATAAGAGAACTGTTCAGGTATAAACTCAGATCACACTCACTTCTCAAATACTTATCTTCTCCATTACCAATACTTATTCTCACGCCGGAGTCGGGTCAAGGAGAGAACCCTCTTCTCCCCTTGGCGAGGCTAACGGTGTTCTTTTTTGCAGAACCACCGGAGAAGAAATTCCATTGCAACTGAATCAAACGAGAGAGAGCTAACCTTTTATGCGGATTCAAACCCCCTAACTATCTCGGTTCCGACAATTTAGTTAGTGTTTCTTCATTGGCGCCCACCGTTTTCTCAGTTTTTTCTAGTTTCTACCTCGTTTCGATTCAGTTCATTCCGTTTTCTGTTTTTGCACATGGCAGAAAATTCGTCATCTCACCGGCAACCTGGTCCTTGACCAAACGTCGGAAGCAATTTACCAGTAGAAGGGATCGTAGAAGAGGCCTCAGACGATAATGAGGTTCAATCTAATCGAGCAAATGATCCTGTTACCCCAAGAATATTACCAGCAAATCCTGCACAGTCAATCTTACCACCAGGAGAAACTCCGATATCATGGTATGTCCGGTCCCAAGGGGCATTAAACGTCGTATACACACAATTATGTGCTCAAACTGCTCCTGTAACCCAATCACGGAGGCCGGGGTCTAGAGCTCATGCATCTCAGCGAGAAGAGTCAACTTATGACGATACAGGCAGTTACCAGAGACAACACCATGGCGAACCACACCCTCGTCGAAGACAATCGGTTCATGATAGGTTGGGTTCCCAACGGGACGCTCACACTGATGAATCCGATCAAACGTATCGTCTGAGTGCAAACACCAGCGTATTCAACAGACTGCAACCAAACTATAACAAATGCAGGCCTCAGGTGATCTATAATCCTGAAGCAGAGCATAACTATGACTTAGTTTATCGCCCTGATGAAGCGGCAGAAAACTCGAAGTTCATACTGGAGATAGCTTTAGCTCCATTGGAAAGGGCTAAATTACCATCTAACGTTGGGAAATTCAATGGGTTAACTGACCCCGATGATCATCTAAGAGTATTCACCAGCGCAGGGTTGGTTGGCGGTTGGACTCTTCCGCTGTGGTGTCATTTGTTTGTACAAACACTAACCGGCCCAGCGCGAATTTGGTTTGATAACCTACCAACAGGACAGATCGAGTCGTGGAAGGATCTGCGAAGAAAGTTTTTAACACACTTCAGCCAACAAAGGCGGTCAAAACGTGATACATCCGACGTCATGAACATCTGGCGCCGCGATGATGAGAATCTGGAAGATTTTATTACCAGATACAATAAAGAAGTGTTAGAAATTGGAGGTGTTAGCGAACAACTAATCCGTGCTCAGTTTAAGTACGCGGTTAGGTGTGATGACATGGTCAAAGTGTTATCAGGAACAGAGGGCCTCCCCACGAGTTGGGAAAAGATAATGGCGGCGGCCAAGGTTTATGCGCAGACCGAGAAAAACCTTACTACAAACAGGCCACCACCACCACACAACAGGCCGGCAGACTTAAGCGCAAATGGCAAGTACAAAAAGTCATGGCGCGAAGCATCAGGAAGTCGATCTTCGGAAGACGCCCGCACAACAACTAACAATTTCTCTGCACAAAGAGAAAACAAACACGAAAATAGGGAGAGACAGTGGACTCCCCTAACGAAAACCCTAACGGAGGTGCTAAGTACTGAGGATCACCAATTCAAACCTCCGATTCCGATGAAGAGTAAACGTGGTCAAGACCCGACGCAGTACTGCGAATATCATAAGGATAATGGGCACACCACGAACAACTGCATATCCCTGCGCACGGAAATAGAGAAGGCTCTCAAAAATGGAGAACTTACGCATTTGCTCCAGAACATGCGCAAGGAGATTAAGCAGATTACCCGGGGAGAAGAAAGCTCAAGCAAACGGGCTAAAACTTGAAGAACTCTGTACATTTTCCGCGGAAAAGACATGACTTATCAAAAGCGGCGGAACTATCAGGGAGTAAGTTAAGTTCCATTTAATTATCCGAAAAACTTTGTAACGCCTCTGAGCATTATCCATGAATAAAATTACAAAGTTTCTATTATTTTTGTGTTTACAAAATGCATGCAATTCCTTTTTAGTAAGTGCAAAAACATTATGGTAGTATAACACAAAGCTCCATGCGCGGTCAGTGATCACGTCACAAACGACCATAAACTCACACATGAGCTTCACACCAACTTTATTCGCCTTACTCAAAGAAAAAGTAATTGTACTCATGCAAGATATTGTAAAGTCATTCAACAAAACAAATAGAAACCTGCTATTTTTAAGCGTACAAATACGCCCTAAAGAGTTTAGGCACAGCAGTGTTTAAATTCCTTGCGCAGCAGCGCACCAACAAAACAAGGATCTACATCCTACATAAAAAAAAGAAAGAGAGAAAATTGTTCAATACAATTTCATCCTAATCTAAATCTTCTCCCTCATCCGGAAAGATTTCTTTAAGTTGCGCAACGTAATCGTCCGATTGCAACGCCACATTTATCAACTCCATCACTGGAAGTTGTAAGTTATTAAACTCTGTCTTCACAGCAGTCAGTACGCTGGCAGTATTAACGCCAAAGGTAGCAGACTTGCTATCATCCCAGTTAACTTTCAAAGCGCTATTCACATGATGGGAACATTCCGCATAACCTTGCGCGTAACCATCTCGTCGCGCAGCGACCATCAAATTTGCAACAGTTTTATCCAGTTCTTCAGAATTTAATACAGATTCAGCAACCTACGAAATCAAGATAAGCATCAAAACAAGAAAAGCGCATACATGAACGAAAAAGAAGAAAGGAACTTACACAAGCAATCCCGCGATCTTTCAACCAGGCCATATCATTCTTCAAAGGATCAAGCTCGCTTTCCGCTGAAACCCGCGCCATTTCTGAATTCTCCAGTTTCTCTTCAACTTCAGTCAAGCGGCGGGAGGTTTCAGTATTCTCAGAACGCGCTAACTCCAGATCCTTCTTCAATTGTTCCTGGTCAGAAACCAAAGCGGTAAGTTCCTCTAATTCTTTATCTCTAACGGCAAGAGTGGCTAAAGCTTGTACCTCCCGTTGCTCACTTCGTTCCCTATGAGAGCGCGCTTCCTCCAACATAGCTTCCATATCAGCTTTTTCTTTCTTCAATCTTTCTACCTCCGTATCTTGATTCTTCAGATTTTCAACCTCAGCCTTGAGGTTATTTATGATATTACGAAGGTTTGCCTTCTCGGCATTATCTTTCTCACAAATCCTCCTCCAATTTTTGCGCTCCTCAGATAAAAGCGCAGCTTCAGCTTCAGCTTTTCTTTTCCAACCAGACGCTGACCATTCCTCAGTCTTGCGCTCAGCTTCAAACTTAGCTTGTTCAGCTTCTAATTTAGCCTTCAGCTGAGCCACATGTTTTTCATCTTTAGCAAACTTCCTTTGTGATGCTACAAAAGATGTTCGCTCTTTATGCATGCTATACCACTCACGCACTATACGGTGAGTAGTAGAAACATGAGAAGCAGTTTCTGCAAAATAAGACTGATAGGTCTGTTCATAAGGCTGATTTTCCTGAAATTTAATCTCGCCAGGCGGAAGTATCCCCTGCAACCAATCTTGGCATACACGCCAATCCGAGAAGGTATCTCCTTTCTTTACATTCCAAACAGGAACATGAGGATCAGCAGCATCTTTCTCCGCATACATCCGGTAATAATATTCTCCCAAGGTTTCTTCGGGACGAATCGGAGATTGCTTCCCAACGCCAGCAGATGAACCTGCCTCCTCAGTGGCGGCCTTCTCAGTATGCTCAGGTACAGTTTCAGAAGATCTGGGGGGAGAAGATTGAATTTTCTCAGTAGTTTCCTTTTCCGGTGTCGGTTGATTATCATCATTTACCACACTCGGCTCAACAATCTGTTCAGTCTCTATATTAGCACCAACAGGCTCCTCAGCCTCAACAGTTTTCTCAACACCTTCCCCAGCTATCTCTGAAGACTCTAGCGGGTTTGTAACGGTAGCGCGCGGCGGGGAAGGGGGAAGTTCTTTATCAACCACAGTTGGTACGACTACAGGAACAGGAGAAACGGGAATTTCTGGACAAACAAAAGTCTATAAAAATCCTATCCATTCAAAGAAAACAAAGAAAAGCAATACGTACCAGGAATAGATTCTGAAACAAAAGCATCCAGGTTTCCTTTTCTGGTAATTTTCTTCCTCTGCACTTTCTTGGGAGGTTGACCCTCCGCATCAGCATCAGCTTGCTTTCTCTTACCAGCCTTCCTATGAACCAAACGTTCGGGACTGGAATCCAGGTCAATAGGCTCATTCGGGTTAGAAGGAGGGATATCAGCAGAGTCCTTTGGTTCGGGCTTCGGTTCCCGCATAATCACTACAGGAATAAGACCCTCCAAAGAGTCAGAAACCACCACATAATCACACCTGGAGTCAGAAGTACGGCGCGTACCTTTCTTCTCTCCAACATTTTTCGCCTTCAAAGGATGAGTTTTAACAGTTTCACTTCTCTTCGGCGCGGAAGTGGACATAGTTGCGCGTTTCTTCTTCTCAGGGCCCACGCCCAAATTTAACAATTCACCTACAAAAGCGCAAGACAAAAGATTACTCAAAGCAACAAAGAAAGGAAAAACGGATAAACTCACCAGCACCAGCTGCCGGTTGAACAGATAGGTCCGCATCCCGAGGAAGCACAAAATTCTTCACAATACGATGATACCAGAGCTCCTCTTCAGGTTTCTTCTTGATAGTTCCCATTCTTCCGCCTTCCCTCTTAAAGGCAACAACATATAGAGAAACAACTACATTGAAGAGAAAGCAGGTCAAAAAAAAAAAAAGAGAAGAAGAACAGTGACAAAGCCCCAACACTTACTATGACCATCCTCAGTGTACACGGGTTTATCATCACGTTCCATCTTCCAGTTCAAACTCATGACGGCTCCGACTAGGGCTTTCTCCGGCAAAGCAATATTGGGAACATCCTTCAGATCTTGGTACCAGTTCTCATCAACAGGAGTCTGAAGCGATTCAATCGGAATATCGTCCTTCCCTCTTAGAGTCATCTTCATCGGAATCACTCCAGCCTTGATGAAGAAAAATTTCTGTTTCCAATCATGAAATGATTTTGGGGGCTGATGAAGAATCTTCTTTGCAGAAGCCCTCTGAACGAATGAGTAAAACCCTTGGGTACAGTGCATCTGATAAAAAACCCTAAATCGGGGAACGGTTGGCTCCACATGCATCGTCCGACATACAAATTCGAAATGTCGAACCCTAACCATACCAATAGGGTGAAGTTGGGAGATGTGCAGATTATAGAATCCAAGAATGTCAAGAAAAAATTTGGTAACAGGCAAGCAAAAGTTACCGTCACAGAAAAAATCCCAAAAGAGGGTAATATACCCGGCCGGAGCATTTGCTGCTGTTTGCCCATCTTCGGGATACAAGGCACCCCAGTTCTCTGGAAATTTAAGATTCTGAATCAAACCCTCAAACGATGCCCTAGGCCACTTCAATGGTGGAAGATCAGTCGACATATCTTCAACAAGATCCTCTTGACGTTCTCCGGTTGACATAAGCAAAAGGATGATGGAAAATTGGGAGAAATTTTCAAACAAAACAATGATTACACAAAGAGGGTTACCCAAACGATTATATACCCATCGCAATAAATAGCATCGGTAACCGTCACAGCACTATTCCGGGTATCACAGTTCCCCAAGCGACAGAAAATGAAGATGTCAGAACATACACGCGCTTACACGCACGCGTGTACAACACGAATGACAAAAAGCAACTGACAATGACAGGTTGTCAAAATCAATCTACTGCAATAACGTCAAGTCAAAGATTTTTTACAAAAAATCTTTACAAGCTCAGCAAATTCAAATCTTCTCATAGAAGCTTTCTTATCTTTTCGCGCCCAAAAACATTTCTCTCTCATAAGTCCAGTGCTCCACTTATTTGCATAAATACAACACTAGACTGGGGGGACTTGAAGGGGTAAGGTCCCAAAAACCTAATGATAAGTATTTAAGACCATACCACAGATTGGCCTTTTTGCCTTCTAAGCCTTGCGCGGCCGCGCACTGGTATTACAAAAGGAAGAAAACAGTCAGCAAATCTATAGTTGCGCGCCCAAAGGAAAACATAAATCCTTGCGCCTTCTTCCATTTACAAAGGATTAGAATCCTTTGTTCAATACCTCCGCCTAAATATCCAGACTTGGATATTATTTTACCCAGACTTGGGATTTACTCGTCCGTATCCACACAGCAAGGTGTCACACCAGATTACAGCAGTAATCTTCTAGAAAGAAATACAATCGTGCACCACCCAGACGGTTATAACCGTCTGGACACATGTCATCACCACAAGCAACCCCGAAATCACAACAAAGGCATGCAATTGGAGAGTAATCTCAACTTAATCGCTTTCCACGTGGCAATCCCCCAGCCATAGATCAAACCACGATCCGTGTGCATTCACATCGGATCGAGACAACTTAATGAAGGATCAAAGAACTTAACGGAAGAAAAGATAACCGCTACGGCGTTAGCATCTTCCGTCATCTTTTCAATAACAGATTTTCCCTCCCAAACTCCCGGCTATAAATAAGAGAACTGTTCAGGTATAAACTCAGATCACACTCACTTCTCAAATACTTATCTTCTCCATTACCAATACTTATTCTCACGCCGGAGTCGGGTCAAGGAGAGAACCCTCTTCTCCCCTTGGCGAGGCTAACGGTGTTCTTTTTTGCAGAACCACCGGAGAAGAAATTCCATTGCAACTGAATCAACCGAGAGAGAGCTAACCTTTTATGCGGATTCAAACCCCCTAACTATCTCGGTTCTGACAATTTAGTTAGTGTTTCTTCATAAACATTTTGACATTGATATCCAAAATCCATGATTTACATTAGACATAAACATTTTGACATTGATATACACAATTCATGATTTACATTAGACATAGACATTAGACATGGTTTTCACACAAACATTTTGACGTTTGATTATACATAAACATTTTACTTTGGTGGTTTGGTTTGAGTAAGTGATTTAAGTAACGAGGCGTGTGTAATATGATACAAACATGGTGGATACGCCGCTGGTACTTCCTATATATAAGTGCTTGTATGGTATTACATATCGTAGCGTTATTTGAATTATTTCAATTTAGACATATAACATTTTATACAAATAACATACTTTTCACAATGCATTGTTTTACAAACAACTTATCTGATATAAACTCATTTTACTTGGTTATTTACTTAACCATGTATTATTCTTTTATACATATATATCATTTGGTTTATTTATCACTTTTCAAATGATTTACAAGACAAAGCAAATTACAAGGTTCATGACTAAACATTTTCTTAAACATAAGTCATGAATTCTATTTTCACAAAACCTATGTATCTCACACGCATTTTTATGCTGACGTACCTATTTTCACATGTGTTTCAGGATATGATGCTTAGGATCTATCAAGATACACTTAGGCGGACTTGGGCCTTAGCGACAATAAAAGATGCAAGACTAGTTATTTATGTTATGTTTCTTTGATTGTCAAGACATTGTAACTCTTTTAATCAATAAAACAATATTTAAATTTCCATGTGTTATGAAACAATGATTCTGTTACAACACTCCCCGACGTTTCCGCCACGTTTTGTTGTTTTTACGTGGTCGGGGTGTGACAAAAAGCCCATTTGATGTCCATCATATCCATCTCTTCTTTATCGATCTGTTGATAATCTTCTTGAGTTAGATTGATGTTTCCAATCTGCCCTGCAATCAACCCACAATACGAGCTCACCAATGTGTTTAGTATCTCCATATGATCTTTAGCTACTTCAACGCTAACTTTGGAGAAGTTTGACGTGTCAAGCCGTACTGTATTTGACTTTGATTGCTGACCAGCAGATGATGTGCTTCCATAACAAGCTTGTTGTTGAGGAGGAAGTGGATTCCCATGCAAATCAGTTGCTACGGTAGATGGCCGATAGCTTTGCTGTCACGGAGCTGGTTGTAGTGGATTTCCATACAAGTCTGTGGTTGGAGCTGGCGTTACAGGAACTTGTATCGTATTGCCATATAGATATGTGCTTGTGACAAACGCCGTCTGAAGTGGAGCATGTGAAACAGGTCTTGCAGAAGTGCTAGAAGTTCCATAATACATATCAGGATTTTGTCGCACTGGAACCCTTTTCGCCTTTAGGGTTTCTTCCTGATCTTTGTTCTCCAAGAGCTGAACGAAGTCATTGATGTTTGTTGTAGTCAATGCGCCATTGTATTTCAAGATTTCCAAGAAACTATTCTATTGAGGTGGCAATGCATCGGCAAACTTTGTGACTACCTCTGCTGGAGTTGTTACTACCCCATAATTACCCAATTCAGTCAGCAGATGATAGAATCGACTTGTCATATCTCCCAAAGATTCACTTTCCATACATGTGAACCCATCAAACTCCTTTTTGAGTAAGTCATGTCGCAATTGGCGTGACTTTTCATTTCCTAAACCCCTTGTCTTTAATACATCCCACAATCGCTTTAACGTCTTGAAACTGACGAACTGATGATATATTTCCTTGCTCATCGCCTGAGTCAGAATAGCATATGTTTTCTTTTCTAGATCATATGCCTTTTTCTCGTCTTCATTAAGATCTGTAAATGTAGCGGCAGTTGAAGCGGCAACCTCAAGAGCTTGATTGAAATCTGTAGTAAAACATAACCACAATTCCGTGTTTTGCCCATTGACATACGTATGGAATCTATCTACCCATCCAGGATATTCATTTATGTGCATCAATTTCGGTGGACGATTTAGACTTCAGGTCTCGCTTTCACTTAGGAGTATACTTTGAATACTTGGAGTTTGATTTGAAACAAACGCCCATTGACCGGTCGACATTTGATTCGCTTTCGAAGATGCAAGTGCGGGAGATTCAGCCCATGATGGTGACAAACCGGTGCTACGATACTTGCTTTCTGTATTAGATGTGGGTACAGGAGTTTCAGCCCATGAGGGAGATAAACGTGTGTTTGTATACCTGCTCTCTGCAGTTGACGGATTACCCCACCAGTTCGGATTCGTTTTTGATGTTTAATGACTAATACCTGAACAAATCACCCAAATCAAACAGTTAACAATGAAATAAAAGTCTACTGTTAGAAATATCACAAGTATGAATGACGAAAATAAGGTGTTTTCGTCTGAAGAATGATCACGAAATCAAGAGTGATTTCGTCTGAAGAATGATCACGAAATCAATAAGGGTTTTCGTCCAAACAAGACAAGCACAAGTGATTTCGTTGGTTCAACACAAGTGATTTCGTAATCAGGTGATTTCGTTGAATGATGTTTGACGAAATCAGACTTGGATTTCGTCCAGCATAAGTGTTTTCGTTGAGAAGGGATTTCGGCCAAGACAATATGTGTTTTCGCAGATAAGGGATTTCGGCAACAAGTTAACAGGGTGTTTTCGTCCAGCAACACAAGTTGACAGGGTGTTTTCGTTGAAGCTTGATTTCGTTGATAAGGTGGTGATTTCGTGGGGTGGTGTTTGACTAAAGAGATTTCGTCCAGCTTGATATTCTTGACTAATGGGATTTCGTCCTATACACAAGATATTGGTGATTTCGTTGAGTTGTATGGCAAGTGATTTCGTTCAGCTTGTGTTTTCATCCAGCAAGAAGTGATTTAGTCCAGCATGATATTGTTGACCAGGTGATTTCGTTGACTGAATGTAGGTGGTTGGTGATTTCGTAGACAATAGGTGAAGACAAATTAGATATTTATCAAACCTTATCACCTTATCTTCTGATAACAAAAACTTCTTTTTCAAACAACCATCCTTTTCAGACTTTTCTAACCAACTATCAATCATTCTTGTGTACACAATTGTCAAACTTCAATATTATAATCACTAACACTTTAAGAACATATCAATTCAAGATCAAACAAAGATATTGTGTAAAGAAGAGTTTGAATAACACCAAGAACACTATGAATATCAAATGAACTAGATGAGTTTTCTTGGTGACCAATAAATTTCCGAACAACAATTTTGCAATAAAGTTCAATAAAAACCCAATCCCAACATGTATACAAGAGTTTTAACAAGGTTTTATATGAACTAGAAGCAAAACAATCAAGATTTTCAAGGTTTTAACAACGTTTTTCCAGAAAATGTATGAACTTTAAAGATCAAAACTCAAGAAAAACACATTAAAAACTAAGAAAAATCAAGAACACAAACTTGGTTTTAACAAGGAATCGAGCCAATGCTCTGATACCAATTGTAGGTCCACCCGGAGGACCGAGCAACCTCTATTCCCTGTTATCCGACAAACCCGAAAGTGCGGAATCCAAACGGGTAAGTTAAACCAAGTGACGAACACGTAAAACACAAGATTCACCGATTAACACTCCATTGTATTAATCTAGAAAACGTTTACAATACAATGTTTACAAGATGCTCTTATAAACTCTCAGTGTGTGTTTACAGTGTTCGCTCTCAAATCTATTCAGACTTGTCTAGTTGTTTCTGTTCTGTGTCTGTGTATTTATACCAACATGACTGACGAAATCAAGTTCTGGACGAAAACCCATTTACGAAATCCAAGACCTGGACGAAATCACAGTGATTTCGTCACATGTGGATTTCGTCCTAAGTGTTTTCGTCACATGTGGATTTCGCCACCTCAGTCTTCATCACAAGTTAGTTTTCGTCATGTGTGATTGGGCTTGGGTCTTCATGTTGGGCCTTGTCTCATGTTGGACTTCAAACAAGCAGACAACAAACATAATAAACACATAAGCAATACTAAATGCATACTGCACACACGCAGTAGCAATTTCATACGTTACGAAGTCAATCGCATACCGAGTCAAGACAGGAGGTTGTCTTGACCACGGCCTTCACTTCGTAGCCGAGTCGAACCGAGCCAAGCCGTATCCACATAATATGTATCAACAAATGGTTTCTTCCTACGCATACGCCTCCAGCCTACTAGTCTTCTTCTCTTTTTCGGTTTTGGTTTCTCTTGAGGTTGGGCTTGGAATACCATTGGCTCTTCCGTATCAGCCTGGTAGCCAGTGAAGGTACCGGTGGTATCCATTTCTGTGGTATGGATAGTAAAGTTTTGAAGGGCTTCTGATAGTTCATTCATGCTGTTAGCATACATGAAGAAACACACAAAATTCTAAGTTAAAATTTTGTAAATAAATTTTTTATAGAATCACAGAATGGCAATCAGAAAGAATTAAGTATTTCTAAATACTTAATTGGCTTAAATCAGTGGCTCTGATACCACATTTTTCTGTCACGGCCCCCGTCCCGGTTTTACCCGGTTCAGGAGCCGCGGGACAGAAACCCGTGGTATTTATTCTTTGAGTTGACAGCGAAAGTTTAACAGGATCTTTTAAAACTTGAAAATGCCCAATTATTTTATCTCATAAATTGGGATAAACCCCGTAATTTACAATGGAGGAATTTCACGAGGAAATTCCCTGTTTTACAAAACATGTTTATTTATTTAACTGAGCCACCACTTCAAGCTTTATCAGTGCTCCGTAGCACTTTTCCTTGATTCACAGTAGGTCACCTAAAACATGTTTTAAAAATATTTTATCAGTGGGGAAATACTGGCGAGTCACTCAAATTTGATAAAACGACACATAGCTATGAATTACAGCATAAGAGCGATTACAATGGCTACTATCTTATTTTTATCTGGCGCCGTGTCACACCCTGGTGACGATGGTCATACCACTATTGGGTCCTTTCACCCAAGTAGTGATGATGATCACTGTTAGGTTAATGAACCTAACCGTGAGAGATTAGTAATGTGCACAATACCCCACTAGCCAGTGATTTAAGATAACCACGACTTAATCCCTATAATTATAACTTTTGAAAACACTTTGAGATTTATAAAACAGTTGATAAAAAGAGAATGACTCACATTGCAAGTTTAGACGGGCAGAGTTTAGCCTACTGATTTAGCCGTGTAACCTAGTTAAAATAACAATGCATACGAAACTAGGTCAGTAACTTAATACAACATTTACGATAAGCTCACGAAATCAAAACCCTCACGACGAATGACAAAGTATAGCCCGGATTCGGGTAGCACTTAAACAACCATCGGATCGGTTTCAATCAATCGGACATTGTATCGTAGCAGTGATCGAGTTATTACCCTGTTGTCGCAGCAGAGCTTCGTGCTTGTGTGTTTTTGAACTAAACAGAGGATATCTTAGCGTATGAATTGAATTTTAACGTCGAAACAACTGTGCCATTCAAGTGCCAAACCCCTGATACTTATACTGAAAAATGGGTTCTGTCGCGTGGCGCGCCAGACCCACCTGGTCCTGGCGCGTGGCGCGACGGGTCTACTTTTAGGGTAGGGTAGCCTCGTGTCTAACATAGCCCTGGTGAGTCAAGGTTCGACGAATTTCGCATTGTACAGCAAACTGTGATGATAATGATGCATTAGGGTTACCCCCTTGAGTTTTAGGGGCCCTGATCCTAGCTTCAACTGTTTTGAAAAATTTAGGGGTCATGCAGTATTACTTGGGGGTCTCAATTAGGGTTTCCTATTGGACATAATAAAATAAGAAATAATAATTTTGATGAGAGTTGTTACAGTTCATGCCGAGATCGACACCACCGCCACCGGTTTGACCTGCTCATCTATTGGCTTCTCAAGATTTCCCCTCTCGTTCCATGGATTTTATATGTTTGGTTTTAAAATCCAGTATGGTGTGTTGGGGAATTTTCAAAAAACTGGATGATTAGAGAGGTGTGTAATCACCCTCAGATCAAATTATTTCGGTGGTTCACCCGAAAAATTTAATCGGATACAACTCTGATTTTTCGAGAAATTGAACCAGGATATGTGTGTGTAGAATTCGTCTGAACCAGAAGAAATGTGATCAAACTGTCTACGAATTTTTGTTCCAGGTGATTAACTGCCTAATGGTAGTTATCTCATTTTTTAGGACATAACCGCCACGAAAACTGCCTCTAACTGCCATTATTTTGAAGTTTCGAAATTATGACATTTTCCAGAAAAGAAAATTTTCTGATGCAGTTTTATTAAAATAATTTGTTCAAAATTTCCTTACGTCCTTGAACTGATAACCATCTTTCGGCTAACCTAGCCTTCTTCGTCCCTCGGGACCAACAAGGGGTAGTACAGGAATATTCACCTGTTGTCCATCGCTACGCCTTTTAGCCTGATCTTAGGCCCCGACTCACCCTCCGTGGACGAACCTTGAGGAGGAACCCTTAGGTTTTCGGGGCATTGGATTCTCACCGATGTTTGCGTTACTCAATCCGACATTCTCGCTTCTGCTTCGTCCACTACCACTCGCGCGAGTGTTTCACTCTAAGGCGGAACGCTCCCCTAAAAATTTGTCTCTCTTCCACTGATTTTCCCCTGAAATTTCAAATACTTGAACGATCGATTCTTTTTTTTTTTAGAATATTATGAGCAAGGGGCTCTGCCCCTTGGACCCTGCTCCCAGGGGCGCTGCCCCCGGACCCCCGCCAAGGGAGCGTTGCCCCCTTGGAACCCCCGTAGAGTACGGGCTCCGCCCGTACACTTCGAATTATAATAACTCAAACAAGCGTGTACTCCCGCACCTCCTAACTTTCTTGACGTGTATTATTATTCGCTTTGATCACCAATTCAATCTCGATTACACTAAAATATCTAACATGGTGGTGGTGGTGGTGGTGGTGGTTGTCTGTAAAGAAAGAAAGGGAGAGAGAAGGGGGGTGGTTGTTTTATGTAGAGCGAGAAAGATAGAGAGAGGGGGAGAGTGTGTGTGTGTGTGTTTGAGTATAGAGAGAGAGTGTGTGAGATTAGGTTCATACATGGGCGGACCTACTTTATGGGGTGGGTGGGCGGCCGCACCCCTTGAAAAAAAAAATTTATTGGTATTTTTTGTGAAAAATTCCGACCGCACCCCTTGGAAATTTTCGTCCGCACCCCTTAGAAAAAATGTTAGGAATTTGTATAAAAAATTGTGAACACAGATTGAAATCCGATCAAATTATGTAAACAAGTTAGCCCACTAACCCCTTTAATAAAACTTAAATTCAATCCATCAAGCCCCATAACTTAATACCCATTCAAGCCCATTCAAGCCCTATTCCAACTACTAGTTTTGTTAAACAAAATCAGTGCACGTAATTAAAAAAACCCAAATTGTTGGTGGTTTTGTTGATTATATGATTGTTGGTTGGTAAATAACAATACTAGGGCTTGAAATTCAAAATTTTAAATTGAAAATTAAGGAACATGTTCTATGGTTGAACACTTGAAGATCCTTGTTTATTTTGTATGTGATAGGATTATGAAAGATCAATGAGTAGGGAAGTTATGTCGCGATTTCTCAAGAGGAAAGGGGTTGAGCCACTTTTTTTCGTCGGATTCTTCTAATTAAAGACCAATGTATGTTTTAGATAGGTTTTTTTGTTCTTTTATTTAATGATTAAGAGAAAGAGAAGTAGGGATGATTTGAATGTTGATGCTTTTTTGTTTGTTAATGTGATCGGAAGTTAGGAACTAGGGTTTGATTGTTTGAAAATTGAAATGGACCCGACCCGATTTGATTTGACCCGTTATGAAACTTTGTTTGTTTGTGTTTACTTGTTTTACATGACCCGACCTGATCCGACCCGCTATGAACCGATTTTTTATATAGCTAGGGGTCTAAAATCTTTAAAAAAATTCCGCACCCCCAGGAAAAAAATCCTGGGTCCGCCACTGGGTTCATATATTATTTATTCTTTTTTTATTTTGTTTAAGTGATAGGGGCGTTTTAGTATTTGCATGAGAAGTTTAAAATACTTGGTTGATGGTGTTAAAAATTTGGTTTTAAATAGTCATGGATTGAAAAAGTTGGTGTTCAAAATTAAAAATTTTGATTTTGAACTAAGGTAGTTAAAACTATCAGTGTGGTTTGTTAAGACCGAATTTTTTATGTTTATGTGAACTTTATTTTATGGTCGTATATTACTTTTTCCTTAAACTATTTAACAGAACTATAGTGTATATTACATGTTTAAGCAATGAATTTTTTCTTTATTGTTTATATAACCCGATTACGGTTGGTATTGATTTTTATGTTGGTATAGTGGTTTATCTACGGTATTCACTACATAATCATTTTAATCGATATACTATATAATAAAAGAAACAACTTTTGAGACACTTGTCATCATATTAGATAATCTCTTATAGATAATTATAATTTTAGTTTAATCTTTTTCTAATTAATTATAGATAACCCTCCTACTAAATATTATTTAGTTTAATAATCCTCCTACTAATATTATTAGTTTAATATCTTATGGATAATTATTAGAGTTAATTACCAAAATCGTCCCTGAGGTTTGGGCATTTTTGTCATTTTCGTCCAAAATGACTTTTTGTACCAAATAGCCCCCACGTTTGTAACTTTTTGTCATTTTCATCCAAATGCCTAACT
This sequence comes from Helianthus tuberosus, assembly GCA_030545235.1. Taxonomy (NCBI): domain Eukaryota; kingdom Viridiplantae; phylum Streptophyta; class Magnoliopsida; order Asterales; family Asteraceae; genus Helianthus; species Helianthus tuberosus. The sequence goes on from JARYGA010060438.1 coordinate 6,709,318, forward strand.
GGGTTAGAAACAATCGTTTGATGATTGTTTTTTTTTTTTGAAATTTCACAAGTAAAGGGCCTGAAATGTAATTTCTTTTTAAACCTAAAACCATCACCCTCTGCTTCTCTGTCTACAACCTTCAAAACAAACCATCAACTACCACTCATACCGTTACTCACCTCCACCGTGTAATGCTCATAAATAGATATAAAACTAAGATGTATTGACCAGTACCCATCACTATATGCCCTTCAACGAAACCTTTTATGTATCGACCTGTACGTAATGAAATAAATTAAACTGAACATATTAGTTGAACTCATATTACAGTTGGGTAGATCATAAAAAAAAAAAAAAAAAAACTAAATGGGTTTAAACTGTCATCACACTGCAGCTAAATGAAGTGGTTACCGGTTTCAGCCTTTCACGTTTTTGGGATACACGCATACCTCAGACAGAAAATAAACAAGGAAATCCGAAGTAACTAATAGAAACCATGAATCAAATGGAAATTCCAATAATACTAAGACAACCTAGGACATGATTATATTCGGTTTCATAAATTTGTAAAATTAGCACATGATGATATTCTGTTTACAAAATATAATGGAGAGGGATAAGAGGAAACAGAGGAAGTAAACATAAAACTAAGAACACTTGGAAGGTGATGTTCACATGTTTCTTATCAATAAGCAAAAAGGATAAATATGTTAAAAATAGGCATATGACTGTAATACTCCAAAGCATATAAGTATAATTCGTCAAAATAGAAGTTAAAGATACCATAATAGGCCTATATATAATTCTACAATTTTTTATTATTATTTGGTATATAAAATTACATTTATTCAACTCGTGTTATAAATGAGGTTTTTTAAAGATGTATTATTTTATTATTTGGTAAACAATTGTACATTTATTCAACCCATGTAATATACGTAATTTTAAAGATATTACTTTTTATTATTTAATATATAAAATTATATTTATTCAACCCGTATAATAAATGAGGTTTTTAAAGATATATTGTTTTATTACTTAGTATATAAAATTTATTTATTCAACCCCGTGTAATACACAGGGTTATAACCTAGTTTTGAATATAAAAAAAAAAACTGTAACAACTGTATTAAATATTATAATTATTGCTTCAAGCATGATATTTAAAACACTTATGTGACCGTTTCTCTTTTACATATTTTTCTTTAGTGACATGGTCGTATTCAAATAATAAAGAACGTATTCGTGTGGTCAACAATTTAATTTAGTAATTAGGTTATCTAAAAATATAATTAAGTTACTGTCTCGATGGTTATTGGAAGACTAATAAACAGCAGCACTGATGCTTAATATTTTGGTTTATTCATAATGTGATGTTGATTACTACCTAAAGTTTCACATGGTATAAAACCAGTGAAACAATAGCATTAAATCAATTTATAGTTTCAAATAATTTCAAAGGTAAGTTTAAAGAGTATGATACATAAAAAGTAGACTACATTCAACTAAATAACATATCTTGTAAACAACATAATGATTTTAATTATGGTACAAGTTGAGCGGCTCGCGAGCTACTCAAGAAAAAGCTTAAAAGAGCCGAGCTTCATCGAGTCTGAACCGAGCTTGAGCTTAAAATAAAGCTCGTTTATTTGATCCCAAACTCAAGCCTGACATGCGAAGCTCGTAAGGCTCGTTGAACCTTATCGAGTCTAAGTGTAAACGAGCTGAGCCGAGCTTATTTAAACTTGTTTACGAACCAAGCCCGAACATAAAAATAAGCTTGCTTGGTAAACGAGCTCGAGCTTCACTTATCGAGCTCGCAAACCTAAAGGAGTTTATTATTTGTATCATTTTTATTTAGCGTATTAACTAACAGATATTAAACGAGTCAAGCTCGAACTTGAGCTCCCATAAGTTAATTAAACTCAAGCCTGTTTTAGCTTGAACTCAGCTTGACTTGTTTGCACCTCTAACGTTCCGATGGTTTTTACTGGGTTATGTGGTTGCTGGTTTTGTTTGTTTGTACAATTATTCAGATTCAAAATCTCATAAATTCCCTTTTATTGAATATTCATCCACAGACAAAAAAATTACTTTAAAAAGAAAAAGAAAAAAAACATCTTTTTACAATTCTTTAATCTCATCATCATTATTCCATCATCAACATCATCATCATTATTAATATTAAAATTAATATTATTATCCACCGTTGACCAATCTCCACCCTACATCAAACCCACCCGTTGACTTAATCCAAATCCAACGGTTCCCAAGCAGAAGCAGTAACCAAACTCAAATCCTTCCAACCCAATTTCAACCGACCCGATTCCTCCACCAACGTATACCCTTTCCACGGAGGAAACATCCCCAACAACAAACTCGCTTGAGCCGCCGGGTTACCCGCCAACGAAACCGCCCTAAACCCGACCCGACCCAACTCCATCCCCCATTTCTCCACCTTCACTTCACCAGTCCGTTTCGGTCCACCAACCGCCACAATATTCTTAATCTCCGCCCCAAACAACTGCCGCTCCACCGTGAACCGCTCCACATTCTCCGGTTCAACACCGTCACCTACCGCATCGAACAAAGCGGAATAGTAATGCAAAGCCTCCACAAACCGGTTCAAAAAGCTTCCTCCGTGGCTTAGATCTTGTTCGATTACCGTTATCAGTTTAGGTTTTAACAGACGTAACAACCGTACGGTATTGTAATCGCTTCCGGTGACGTCATATAGGCAGTGATGCAGCCAGTGAACAACGACGGTTTCGTCAGATCTGACACCGAGTTGAGTCAAAAACTCGGTGAAATCGGTGGAATCAGAACTGATGTTACCGATTTTGCATTCGAGAGGAATGAATTCGAACGGAAGGTTTAACGAGTTAGCGAATTCGTGTAGCCGGACGCCGGTGGCTTCTAGAAGCGAGTGAGAGGATCCGATTCCGGTGATTCGGAGTGATTTGAGCTTGCGTGGGCGAGAAGCTAAGATGTGGAACAGTCCTGGCCATTGGAGGCCTTGCATGATGTCCAGATCTATAATATGTACGGTTTCTTCGTGTTCTAACGCTTGGAATATCGCTTGATTCGATGTGAAATGTGAGAATTTGATGAACGGAGTGATTGAATTGTACGATTGAAGTGCGTTGTGAATCCTCTGGTTTTGAGCTAGGGTTAGGGTTTTGATACTGAGTGGTGAGTACGTTCCGAGATATGAGCTGATGATTCTGGCTTGTAATGCTTCAGCGAAGTATGCCGCTACTCGCTCCAGCGAAGATCCAAACGGAGAAGATAGTTCTGAGATTTCCGGTAACAATGAGTTAGCGCGGTTTAGGTTCTCAACGGCTACGCACTCAGCGCATTGTAGCAGTAAACCTAACAGTCGTAAACCAGAAGATTCCGCTACAACTGTTAATGAATTATGAATATGATTATCCTCTTGCTCGTTGATGTTTCGTCGTTTGAGTTCGCCGGAGAATTCGGTTATCTCGTCGGTGGAGTCGTGGATTGGGCGTTTTGAGGTGTTGGTGTTCATGCTCATGGCGGAATCTTTGACTGATGAGGAAGTTGTGGTGGAAATTGGAGGGTGTTGAAGGTGAAGAGACTGTAGCATGATTGGTGTGATGGTGATGGTGGTGGTGGTGGGGAATGATGGAGAATGATAAGAAAGTGACGTGGAAAAGGACAAGAAAATTGGTCCAGAAGAAAGGGATGAGGATGAAGGAGTTGTCTGTGTCAGTTCAGAGGATGAAGATGAAGAAGAAGAAGAAGAGAAATGAGCATGAGCTTCTTCAAGAAGAGCTTTCATCAATAATGGAAGTCCTTTTGAGTTTGACCCTGTGTTGTTCACTTGCACCCTTTCATCTTTTAGTGGATGTCAAGTAAGTCCTTGTACTTTTCTACTTTACTTTCCGTTATATTTGTTGGACGTGTTTTTTCTTTCTTTTAGTCGGGTTGGACTACGCCAGTACGCCCAACTACACATTGCGTGATCCCATTGGTTGTTGCATGGGGTCCACATACATATCCACACAGTCCATAGTTCCATACTCATACACGTAAACATGCTCGCCACCGAGCCCTTGACGCTTCTATGGCGCCCCTTGGACCCATGCAACAACCAATGGAATCACACAATTTTTTGAGTGAGGATACCTAATACAATTTCAATTTAAGCTTAATATTACCTTAGAATTAGTTTAGTGTAAGCGAAACCACATATGATGTCTTACGTGTTGAATTCATATTACGGTAAAGTCTAGTTCAAGGCGAGCGTATTTATGAATTATGATTCCAAAACATGCTCAAGTACATTCTTGTAATTGTATCTTTGTGAACAATATAAAAAATAAGTGAAACAATGCGTAATTAGGTATATTAAACGCTCAATATCTTTTATTAAATTGACTCAGCATGTTTCAACTAAAAACGTGACATTTATCTAAATGTGTATATATATGTCCTCAATGAGATATTCTTGTAGTTGAGTAGTACGCTTTGCAACAAAAAGGTTGAGAGTTTAAATCATACAAATAAAAAAAATCTAAGAATTGCACTTCAAAAAATCTAAACATATATATAGCGCTTTGTATATGTTAAAATGTTACCAATTGTACAAGAAATGGATTAATGTAGAGTTATGGTAAAATTGAAGGGTTGCAAATGAAAAATCTTTACGTAATTTGGTGTTAACGACTAACGACGTTAAGGTGGGATGTTATTGTGTCTCATGTTGCTGGTTTGTTTGTAGCGTTGGGAACACCGAAACTGAAAGGGAGTTGTTTAGACTGGTCACGCCGTTTAATTCACTAAACACAACCGATAAACCTATAATATATTAATTAACTAATCTACTAATGAGCTTTTATTCTTAAATTAGTAATGCCTTTTTGTCATTGCGTCATCTTTGGATTCCTTTCCTCTGTTATACACATAATCCATTAAATTCGAATTTTGTCTTATCCACCGGCTTTTAGTTTTAATTCTTCTAAACAATCATTAGTTATTAATATTATGTTTACTTTTATAGCTCTTTAAAGTAATTGAAATAAAGTTAATTTTGAAAAGATGTATAGCACATATTTGATCAACTAGCATAACCGTGACAACTTGTTGTGTTTTTTTTCTTCCCCCACATACCCTCTCGACCTCTCTAACTTCCGTTCGCCGGAGGCTCGACGAAGAGGAGAAACTAGGGTTAGTGTGCGAGGACGCCTTTCTCCGGCTCGACCTTTCACCCTAACTCAAATTTCGATCCTTCCATTCGCCGCCTGGGTTCGGTTCTTTTCTGTGTTTTTCTGGTTTTCTTTCCTCCGGTGGCTCGACGAAGTCGAGGGATTTGAGATAGCATCGGAGGTTTGACTAGGTTCTCATATTGGTTGTGAATCTGACGTGACCTCCCTTCCTATCTTGACATTCTGTCGCTCCCATTCGCTCCCGGGGTTGGCTTCCCTATCGGTGTTCTATGACGAGAAATCACAGCCGCCCGATGCGGCAGGATCAACCTTCTCTTCAGGAACTAAGGAGAAGGAAACATGAGGTGCAAGAAAGACTTCAACATGGGGGTTACTTTCAAGATAACCGCTGGAATACTGTCATTAGTAAGAAGGCGGCGTTACTGGAGAAACGCTTTCAAAATAGGCTGGAGATGCTCAGGAACACGACTTCCTTCTACGTGTCAAACCTTCCTGTTGGTTGCACTAGGGGAAAGTTGTGGGACGTGTTCCAAGATTTTGACAACCTTGAAGACGCTTTTGTGCCAAAGAAGAAGGATGGGGCCGGAAACCCTTTTGGTTTTATTCGGTTTTCAGGGGTGCAAGAGGCCGGAGAATGGGTCAAGGTGCTTCAAGGGAGGAAGTTGAACGGTGCCGTGTTGGATGTCAGTGCAGCTAGATTCGATCGGGATGGCAGTAAGTTCCTAAACATACCCAAAGGAAATAGTAAGTCGGTCTTTTCTCGGTTGGGTAATGTTTCTCAGAGCATTCATAGGGAGGATGTGTCTAACCTCCCACGGGGGCCTACGGGGACGGGCACGAGTTATAGAGACTCCCTCTTGGGGGTTAAAGGAAATTCTTCAGGACCAACCAAGATTGAGCTTCCCCCTTTGGTTACGGAAGCTTGAAAAAAATGGGCTTTTCGGTCTCTAATAGGAGAAGTTAAAGAACTGGCCATGTTAGACGATTTATCTCCGGTGGTTCTTGAGGCAGGGATTGAGTTCGGCATGGTGAAATATATGGGCGGTCTCAAAGTGTTGTTCATTTTTGAGTCTAGTGATGGAGCTGAGAATTTTCTTAGGAGTAAATCGGAGTTCTGGTCTCATTGGTTTTCCCGGCTTTATGTTTGGGACGGATTACCACCGGTTTATGATCGTGTGGCCTGGATTTCAATCTCGGGGGTTCCCTTGGCCCTATGGGATAGACACGTTTTTTACAGAATTGGCGAACGGTGCGGACGAGTTCTGCAAAAGTCCGATGCAGACTGTGATTCCTTTAATTTGTCCCAAAGCTCCATGGCCGTTTTAGTCCCTTCAGGGAAGAAAGTTTCTCTCGAGTTTCATTTGAAATGGCTTGACCATGAGTTTCCGATTTGGGTCAAGGAATCGGACTTTGATTGGGAACCTGTTTTGGTGCCGGATTTTGATTGTTCATCGGAGACCCCATTTTCGCCGGCGATTAAATCCAAAGTGGTGTTTGCAGAAGAGCAAGAGGCGGGGGAGGAAGTGGAAAGATCGGAGTCGGTTGGGAGGGTAGTGGAAGGGACGTGCATGGGAAATTTGCATGCTGTTTTCTCGCCTCCAGAGGAGGTTGTGGCTCGTACCCCAACATTGATTGACGGCTTGGGTGGGGCCCAAAATAATGATGTCCCTTTGTCTCAGGGGGTAGAGAACGTGTCTAGTAATCAGGGACCCACTTCTGATTTTAGAGGTAACTGGACTGGGCTTGATTGTGAAACCACGAGGCCCAATTTTAAAAACAGAGATAATAAGAATAAGAAAGATTTCTCTACAAGCCCAGTGTTTAGAACACCGGATCTAAATGTGGTGGAGGACTCGGACCCTTTTAGCCTGGATGAGATCATTAATCAGCAAACTGATGTTCGCATTCCTAGGGCTCCGGCTCAAGCTGAAGGTGAGACCTCTACCGTGTCAGGTGGCGAGGATAGGAGAAGAGTTGGCTCAGTTGCTTCTCCGGCGATTGAGATTTTTGAGAAGGAAGTGGAGGAGACGATGCGTTATGGTGAAGCCCTAGGTATCAATATGGATAACTTCGGTAACCAGGTGAGAAAGCTGGTAAAAGGGGATTTGGAGCACAACCGGTCGGTATGAATTTTCTGACTTTGAATATTAGGGGGGTCAACGGCTTGGAGAAGCCTAGTTGGATTCGTGCTCTCAAAAAAGAATCGAAGTTTTCTTTCCTTACTATTCAAGAAACTCACAGATCCGGGTTAGATTTGGATTTCTGCCGTAGGTTTTGGGGCCGTAACCAGCTGGAGCTGGCCTCGGCTGATGCTGTTGGTAGGTCGGGAGGGGTGGTTTCCATGTGGGATCCAGGGGTCTTCTCGGCTGACGAAGTTCTGGTGGGATCTTCTTTTGTTTTAACCTCGGGGGTTATTCTAGGTATTCAAGAGACTGTGAATATCCTCAACGTTTATGCGCCCAACGATCAGGCTATGAGGAGGAATTTTTGGGATGAGATTTTTTTGCTTAAATGCCAGCGTCCTGGGCTTTGGATTGCTTTGGGGGACTTTAACGACGTCAGATGGCCGGAAGAGAGGGTTAACTCGCGGTTTGACCAGGCTAGTGCTTCTTGTTTTAATGAGTTTATTGATCGCTGCGGTTTTCTAGAGTATCGGATGACTGGGGGTAACTTTACTTACATCTCTGATAATGAGGAAATCAAACTTAGCAAGCTGGATCGTATCTTGGTTTGTGACGGGTTTATGTCGCGTTGGCCGTTTGCGTCTCTTGCAGTCCTCAAGAAAGGGCCTTCAGATCATTGTCCTGTCACCCTTTCTTGTATTGATTTTGACTTCGGGCCTTGCCCTTTCAAGTTTTTTAACAGTTGGATCGGTCAGGAGAAACTTGATAGGATTGTTGCTGAAAATGTGGGGAAGATGGCTATTTGGGGGAGGAGGGATATCGCTTTTGCTAATGTACTGAGATTGGTTAAAACGGATATAAAAGCTTGGCGTCGGGATATTCGTGTTTTCGAAGCCAAACATTTAGAAGATCTCAACATGGCCGCTGAAGCTTTAGAAAGGAAGGCTGCCGTGTACAATCTCTCTTCCGAAGAGAAGCAACTTCGTGTCAACATCAGGCTGAGCATTAGGAAAATCGAGATTGCTAAGGCTAAAGACTTACAGCAGAAGGCCCGTCTTAATTGGATAAAGTTGGGGGATGAAAATTCTTCCTTTTTTCATGGGATCGTTAACATTAATAAAGCCCGGAGTCGGATTAACGGGCTGAAAATCGGGGATGTTTGGATCACTGAGCCCAAAGCAATTAAAGACCACGTCAGGAGGGCTTTCCGTAAGCATTTTGCTGAGCCAATGCGGCGTCGTCCTGCTTTTGCCAATCTCGGGCTCCCTTCGTTTTCTCCTGATCAAGCGTCTTCCATTATTGCTCCTTTCTCACTGGAGGAGATCAAGGCTGCCCTTAAGAGTTGCGACGGTGGGAAAGCCCCGGGCCCGGATGGGTTTTCGATTAGGTTTTTTAAGCATTATTGGGAGGAGTTTAAGTTTCTGGCCCGTGACGTCTTTGAGGAGTTCCATAGGACTGGTACTATCAGCATTGGGTGTAACGCCACTTTTGTGGCCTTGATCCCGAAAATTGAAGACCCACAGGAGCTCGGGGATTACCGACCTATCTCCCTAGTCAGTTCCACTTATAAAATCATTGCCAAGGTCCTTTCCATTAGACTGAAGCAGGTGATGGATGGGCTTATTTCCCAGACTCAATCTGCTTTTTCTGGAGGCAGATGTATCATTGACGGCCCCCTTATAGTGAGTGAAATGGTCAGCTGGGCTAAAAAGTGTAAAAAAAGATTGTTGATTTTTAAGGTGGATTTCGCTAAAGCGTACGATTCGCTTAACTGGAAGTTTCTCCTTAAAACTTTGGAATATTTGGGCTTCCCCGCAAAATGGATCAGTTGGGTCAATGGGTGTCTTTCTTCTAGCAAAGGCTCTGTTCTCGTTAACGGGTCTCCTACCGCGGAATTCTGTTTCAAACGCGGGTTGAGACAAGGAGACCCTTTATCTCCTTTTCTTTTCATTCTTGCTATGGAAGTGCTCAACATGTTTATGCAACAGGCTGTGGCGGTGGGTTTGTTTCACGGGATCAAACTTCCTAATGATGGGCCCCTCATTTCTCACCTTTGCTATGCCGATGATGTGCTTTTTATCGGGGAATGGTCGGAACATAACGTAGTTAGCTTAGCCCGGTTCCTTAGATGCTTGTATCTTGTGACCGGGTTAAAAGTTAATTACAATAAATGTCATCTCTATGGGGTCGGGGTGGATGACACGGAGGTTGCTTTGATGGCCGATACTTTGAAGTGTAGGGTGGGTAAATGGCCTTTCTCTTATCTCGGTTTACCGATTGGAGCTAACATGAAACATGCCCGCTTTTGGCAACCGGTGGTCGATAAGTTTCACAAAAAGCTCTCTTCTTGGAAGGCGAAACACCTTTCTTTCGCTGGGAGAATTACCCTTGCTAAGTCCGTGCTTGGCAGCCTGCCTTCTTATTTCCTCTCTATGTTTTTGGCTCCTAAATGTGTGATTAAGAAATTGGAAAGTCTGAGGAGAGACTTCGTTTGGGGTAGAACCGGGCTGAGACAGAAAATTCGGTGGATCCGATGGGACAACATGGTCAAACCAAAGGAGTCGGGCGGTATTGGCATTGGCAGCATCTCGAGCTTCAATTTGGCGATGTTATCTAAATGGTGGTGGAGGTTTCGGGTCAATCCTAGCCAACTGTGGGCTTCGGTCGTCCAATCCATCCATGCGTCCAAAGGTAACAAAAGGCTGATCCCGGTTAAACAAACCGTTCCGGGAGTTTGGAAAGATATTGGGTCTTTGGATAAAATTTTGCTGAAGTTTGGGATGTCTATCTCCGAAAAATTAAAAGTCTCGGTTGGTAACGGAGCATCTACCAGATTTTGGAAAGATGCATGGATTGCGTCCATTCCTCTTATGGATCTGTTTCCTGATCTCTACCGGTTGGCGGCGATTAAAGACGGGTCGGTGCAGTCCTATTCGTTCATGAGTAGCGGCACTGGGAGATGGGGCTGGCAGTGGGTTAGAAATCCTTCGTCACAAGTGGAATGGGAACAGGTTGGTGCAATTATGGGATTGCTGAACGGGGTCAGTCTAAAGGACTCGGATGATCAGTGGGTTTGGGAGAATGATACGGGGGAAAATTTTTCGGTAAAAAGCATTAGAAAGGATATTGATTTCGCTTCCAGCCAACACACGTTACAACCAGGTTTCAAGTGGATTTCGTGGGCGACGCCGAAGTGTAACCTCCTCTTTTGGCGTGTCTTGGGTGGGAGAGTTGCTTCAAAGATCGAGTTGAGTAAGAGAGGGTTGCCAATGCAGAATGTTTTCTGTTCTCGATGTGGTTTAAAACCGGAGACGACTGACCATGTTTTCGCCGATTGTTTGTTTGCTAAGAGCATTTGGTGGAACATTTTTGTTTGGCTCAAAATCCCTTTCCCTCAAGACTGCTCCACCTTTCGGGTATTGGTCAACGCCTTACAGGACAGCCCGGGCGATAAGACATGGAAGAAGTTGGTTATGATGGTGGCTATAGCGACAACCTGGAGAGTGTGGCAGGCCAGGAACTCGAAGACCTTTGAAGATATTTTTCTGCCTGTTGTGAAGTCGGTCGATTTGGTTAAAGAAGACACCTTTATCTGGCTCAAACAACGGTCCAAGCTCACCCCGCTGATTTGGGATAGTTGGTTATTGTTTGATGTTGTTGACCTGCTGTAATGTTTCTGTTTCCTTTCTGTTGTTTTTTTGGGGTGTAATTTGAGTTTCCAGCCTCTTGCTGGGTCTATATATACACATATATAGAGTTTTGGCCGTTAAAAAAAAAAAGCATAACCGTGACATAATCTTTGGTCCTGAGATATCCGAGTACGGTAGGGTGTTCATTATTTCAAATCAAACTCGAAAAACTGGAAATTCAAATAATTAACTCGAAGTCAGGTTCTTATCCAGACCAATTTTCGAACCGAACCGGCTAGAATAACCCGAGTTTTAATATTTTTTTTACGTACTACACGTTATTCGTTCCTAAGCTACAACTTAATGTTTTGCATATTAGGAGTTGGGAATTGGGATTGTTGCAATAATCTCATTGGGTTTAAATAACCTGGGTAGAGGTGAAAAAAAAACCGGTTCTATACCCGATATGGTGGCATCAATTCAGAACCGGTTATGGTTCCTACACGGTAGTAGGAGGAACCGGTTCATACTCGTTTATACCCTATAGGCCGGACCCCGTTGTAACATTTTTAAGTAAGATTGGTTCCAACCCGGTTCCTACTAGAACCAATTCTGACCCGACCTGATTTTATCCCGGTAGGAACCGGTTTCAACGGTAAAAAACCTCAAAATCGGTTCCTAATGTTAAAAAGTGTACAATAACCGGGTATTTACTTTTTTGACCATTGGAACTAGTTTTTGTACATCCAAAATTGCTATAAGTAGCTTTGAGTGTATTGGTTAATTACTCAACTCAAAAACACTTAAACGAACCTAAATAACCGCAAATCAAACATTTTACAATAATGTCTCAATATTGGAGCGACAATGAGAAGTACGCGTAGGGTCTAGCTTTTGTACACGTTAGGACCGAAGACTTACGTGAGGAGGGTCCAAGAAATAACTTTGGAAGGGGTTTTTGGCTTCAAGTAAGTAGAGGTTTGAAGAGGAAATGGGTGATCAACCGAACACAAAAGTAAATATCTTAAAGCAAAGATCATTGGCATGGCCCAACCAATAGGAAGATCTCACGAAATTTACCGCTGATGAACGGACGAGTTGGATCTTGGATGAACCAAAGGACGAGCAAGTTATTGAAGAATCAATGGCCGAGTATGAACGAGTTAATAGAAGACTGTTTACCAAGATAGAAATTTGGAAACTCGTAATGGAAGTTCAATTGTAATTATTAGTTTTAGTATTTTAGTTGTAGTTTTTGTATTTTATGTGTAAAATATTAACTATTAAGTATGTTTAATATTATTGTTATTTTATACAAGTTGCACATTAAAACATGAAACATTAAAATAACAAGCATTAAAACATTATATTATATTATACATTTACTATACATACATTTACCAAATGGGGGAATAGTGCCAGACAGCTGCCTGGCACCCCCTTATTGGACCAACCAGTTTATTATTATTTTATATCCATTTTAAAATTACGTTTTTGCTCCTGTTTAACATTACCGTTTTGCCCCCCAGCTCAAAATAAAATTACGCTTTTGTCCCTATCTCAAAATTATGATTTTGCCTGGCACTCTCCCATTGGACCAACCAGTTTATTATTTTATATCCATTTTAAAATTACGTTTTTGCCCCTCTTTAAAATTACGGTTTTGCCCCAGCTCAAAATAAAATTACGTTTTTTCCCCAGTTCAAAATTATGATTTTTCTCTCGATTCAAAATAAAATTGTGGTTTTGCCCTTAGCTCAGAATTACATTTTTGCCCCCAATTCAAAATAAAATTCTGAATTTGCCCCCAACTAAAAATTATGATTTTGCCCTCTGTTCAAAAATGTGATTTTTCCTTGTTTAAAAAATTATGATTTCGCCCTCGGTTCAAAATTACGTTTTTTTCCCCAGTTCAAAATAAAATTGTGCTTTTGCCCCAACTCAAAATTACGATTTTCCCCTCGGTTCAAAATAAAATTATGGTTTTGCCTCCAGCTTAAAGTTACGATTGTGCCCTTAGTTCAAATTTATATTACGATGTTACCCCAAGTTTAAAATTATGAATTTGCCCCTGTGAAAATTTACAATTTTGCCCATGGTTCAAATTTGCAGTACTGCCATCACTTTAGCTTTTGGCAAATTACGATTTTACCACAGTCAAAATATACAACTTTCCCTCAGTTAAAAGTTAAAAGTTACAATATTGCCATTGTTTTAGTTTTTTTTTATCAAAACTATAAAAGTGTTTTGTTTTAATTGGTTGACTCGATTTAATTGTTTTACGTGTCAATGAGCTGCCTAACACTCGCTCATTATTCGGCCATCGCCCTGCAACGCGGGCGGGGGCATCAACTATATATTAAAAACACAACATAATGAATAGTGTTTTATTATTATAATAATAGTAATATATATTTTTTTAAATACTTTTATTATTTTACTATTAATGAATAGTGTTTTATTATTATATTATATTATATTATATTATATTATATTATATTTTATATTATTATTATTTTATTTTATTATATTATTATATTATATATATATATATTTCCTCTATATTAATTTGCAAAATACTTATGTGAGTTACTTTCACTATTCAATTTTGTATAAATTTGTATGCTTATAGTACTTTCACTCATTGCATAACCTACACTTATTTATCTAATATTATACATTCATTGCACAACCTCCTTTTAGGTGAGTTTTGTTAACGCTTTGAGATAGATTTCTTTACTATGATAATGTTTTACATTTTGGTCTAAATTTGACAAGTTAATATTTTGCAACGCACGTGTCTGATTCAACGTTTTTACGTCTGTTTTTTGTTTGGTTTCACAGTCCCGCGCAACGCGCGGGTACTCAAAACTAGTATATATTAAAAACACAACATAATGAATAGTGTTTTATTATAATAATAATAATATATAGTTTTTTAAATACTTTTATTATTTTACTATTAATGAATAGTGCTTTATTATTATATTATACATTATATTATATTATATTATATTATACATGTATTAAAAACACAACGTAATGAATAGTGTTTTATTATTATAATAATAGTAATATATAGTTTTTTAAATACTTTTATTATTTTACTATTATAACAATAGTAATATATGTATAATTTTCATATTTTTTTTAAACTTTATTACACATTAAAACATGAAACACAAAAATTAGATATTAAATAGAGTAAACTGCCAAAATGGTCCCTGAGGTTTAGTCACTTTTGCCACATTAGTCCAAAACTCAAACCTTTTGAATCTGGATCCCTGTAGTTTCAATTTTGTTGTCATTTTCATCCAAAATTAAAATCTGGTCAGATCTTTCAGTTAACATCCAACTTTTATGTCTTTTTTACTCCCTTTTAATAAAGGGCAAAATGGTCATTTAACGTTCTATTATAACAAATTAAAAAAACATGACCATTTTGCCCTTCTTTAAAAGGGAGGAGAAAGACAAAAAAAACTGGATGTTAACTAAAAAAATTGACCAGATTTTGTTTTTGGATGAAAATTGCAACAAAATTGAAACCACAGGGACCCAGATTAAAAGGTTCGAGTTTTAGACTAAAATGGAAAAAGTGACCAAACCTCAGGTACCATTTTGGCAGTTTACTCTATTTAATATTACAACCTAATCAAACAAATAAAACATTAAAATTAACAATAATATCCTAAGCTTAAAATTAACAAAATAAAACACAAAACATTAGATATTCCTAATCAAAGAATAATATCCTAAGCTTAAACATTAAAATTAACCATAAACTTAAACAAATAAACATAAAGTGGAAGCTAAACACTACCACTATTTTCGGTTGACGGTTCCGGAAAACTCCCCATCCTTCTACGCTTTTTTAACCGGACAATGTTTGTCCATTTGTTTTTTGAGAGTCGAGTTTGCCATAGTTTTCATAAACTCTCTGTATTTGCACCAAGCCATCTCGGTGTTGTCGGACATGAAGCAGAGGTTGAAGTGTTTCCAAACCTCCGGGTTTCCCTTTGTTTCAAGAACCAAAACAACATTTTCATTGCTTGCTATAACAACCCTCCCGAATATTTTTCTGACATCCTAATATATTTTAAAATACCCCAATATGTCTTTAAATACACCCCGTACGTGAAAACCGAGCCCAAAATACTTTATGCCATTAAAAATAAATAAAAAACAAGAAAAAATAAGTTTAGGCGGGCCGCGTAAACCATCACGTATCCCTTACACTGGCCGCGACAAGGTTGGCCACCCGCCCTCCTCCGGAAGCCGCCACGTGGCGAAGCTAGGGTGGTGACAACTCAAAGCTACGCCGTTGACTCCCTTTGACGCGGGCCGCGAAGACCCTAGCTGTATATTACGCGGGCCGCGAGAAAACCAAAGTGAAGCCCTATAAGTAGAGGGCATCGGATCTTCAGTCTGCTCATTCATTTCCTTTCTAAATCTCGAATTTTCTGATAGTATAAGCTATACTAGGGTATTATATCCCCTTAAATAACGAAGTTCTGCTCCGTTGTAAGTATTATAACCCATGCATACGTATTAGATACGCTGCCCGATTGATCTAGGATTCCGTAACGGCTGTCGTGGTTCTGCCCGACGTAGTCGTTGGAATGCCGTCTCGGGGAGGGTATTACTAATGTTAAAATGAGTTATTATACTAATACTTGTGCATTTGTGTAAATTATAGATTATCACCAGGAAACCCTAAAGGATAATCTAAGACAGCAATGTGAGTTTATCCTCTTTTTGTAAACCTATTTTGTGAACTGTTTTTACAAAACCTTAAATATTTTTCCATGCGAATAGCAGTTATTGAGTATTTGTAAGAATACAATTATCATGAGTATGTTGGGGTTTTGTATACAAAATTTGTTACCACCTGGTCAAGGAGTAACATTTCCACAAGTCGGGTCTGACAATACCATGGATGTTAATTGATATAACTTGGAAACAAATATAATTGCGAGATCGCCCTCAATACTGTACAATGGTTTTTATTTAAACTTGATTAAACTGGGATTCACTCACCAGTATTTCCCACTGACAAATGTTTTTAAAACGCGTTTCAGGTAACAAATTGTGAAAGCCAAATAGAAGTCAGCTGGACAGCACTGAAGGCTTGAAAAAGTGGCAATAAAGTTACCTAAAAAAATAGATGTTTTTATTAAATAAAATATGATTTATTCATATGAAAATGTGTGTACTGCAAACTTGGGTTTATCCCATGTGTTTAATATTATGAAAATGTGGTATTTCACTCTGATCAAATATTTCCTAACTACGATCCTGATGAAAATTCCGCTGCCAAATTAGACAATACGCGATAGCACCGAAACCGTCTCACGGCCGCCCGTTCCCGGGGATCTGGGATCGGGGGTTGCGACAGAAGGTTGTATCAGAGCCTTGCCACTGGTTTAAGCCAAAGAAGTGTCCTGCTGACACTTAAATTTTAAAATTCCGTGTTAGGAAATAACTTATGTGATTATGTGTTTTTGTGTTATTTGACTATTTGTTAGTCTACAGTATGGGTAAGCAAAGAATTTCGGACATCTATCGTCAATTAGATAGCTCACCAAAAGATAAGGGAACCTCATTTCAACCAAATTCCTCAGGATACTCAGCAAATAATGAGGAAGGAATATTTATTCGTAAGGCACAGTCTAAGAAACCATTTATCACTAAGAAGAGAAGTTGGATTATTAGAAAAAGTCAAGAGAAAATAAAGAAGTCACAACAAAAATGAGTGATAATTAATAAGGAAACTCAGGAAATAGGTAATAACCCATCATGGGAAGATGAATTAGATGAACAATGGGTAAATCTCCACATGTTAGCCACTACAGCAGTAAATGCTAACTTATATTAAATAGTTGAACCACCAAACCAGCACCAGCACCCATGCCACCTATGAGCCAGAAACTTTAAAGGAACTTTGCCCATTAGATAAACAACCTAGTAGAGGAAGGAGATAGAATAAAACCTTACATAAAAGCATGTTGAGCATAATATTCCTAGATAGACTAAAATAAGTTACGGATGCATAACTACTAGTATATTTTGAATTCCAGTTGTAGTTTGTAATAGATATATATATATAAGTCGCAATGTTCGTCGTTTTTAACCTGTCTGTACGGTTGTACCTAAATGTCTGTACTAGATATTTATCTGAAATATCCGATAAATGTTCAAATGAACAACGAAGTGAATCAGGAAAACCAAAATAATGAGAATAATGGAAACCTAAACACCAATACCTAGTAGCACAAAGAAATCTAAATGCCTTAGTATAAGCTTTAAAATAAGCTAATTAATTGTATAGATAAATTGTGATGGATATTGGTATGCCATGAGGATGATAACTAGAAAAGTGCAAATATGATAAATAAGCAATAACAACTGGCCACTGTTATATCTTATTTATTTGTATTACTCGATTCTAGAATATGATCTATCATGAGAATACTAATTTCCATGTTTCTTGATACAAGCTATAATGAATGATGAAAATTTGTGATTTTAAGTAAGGAAAATACAATGATAATTACCTTTCCGGCAAGGCTAGGTATGATGTGGTAACACTCCAGCTTGTCCGGGTAAGATGAGGATACCTCTCCGGTGAAACCGGGTGAGATGGGGTATATAAAATCACTCCAGCGATGTCTGCCCTATTTTTGGGAACGTAAACCTATTATACATATTGACCTTATGAATAAGGTGTACATGAAATAAATGATTATATAGATATGTATATCTATAAGAAAATTCGAAAGCCTTAAATAACTGACCCTTAAGGATAAATCAAGAACAGGTATGTCAAATGATAAATTTAGATTTATCAGCATGTGTGTATCTATAAATTTTGATGATAAACATTATTTCATTTAATCATCACTCTCGTAATTCATACGACAAAATGAACGGCAGTAACTCTTTAAAGTTGGGATTTCATTAAAAGTATAAGAATTTCCTTTGTGAAACCTGTAAATTAAAGTTAGCTAAGATGACTAAAGTACCTAAGAAAATGCTAGAGCATTTGTTCTAACTACAGAAGAAGCAAAGATGATCCCGGATGTGATCACTGGTACGTTTTTAGTTAATAAAGTTTTTGCTAAAGTATTATTTGACTCTGGTGCGAACCAAAGTTTTATTAATACTTCATTTTGCAAATTACTCAATCAACCATTAACTAAACTCCCACAAGCATGTCTAGTAGAGACAGCCAATGGGGAAACCATTAAGATTTCTGAAATCTTGCAGGGAGCAAGAATAGAAATTCTAAATCAACAATTTATTGCAAACCTTTACCCCATGAATCTGGTAGGATTTGATATAGTATTAGGAATAGATTGGTTAATAGCCAATAAAACCAGTAATTTGTGTGATCAAAAGTCAATTCGAGTAAAATCACCAAGGGGTGAAAAGATCACAATTAAAGGAAATAAAACCTCTAGATCCACAAAATTCATCTCTATGATGAAAACATCAAGTTACATAAGAAAAGGATCATTAGTGTATTTGATTTCTATAATCACTAACACTAAAAGTAAGGATTTAAAAGATATCCCTGTAGTATCTCAGTTTTCAGCTGTATTCCCTGAAGAATTTCCAGGACTACCACCGGACAGGGAAGTTTAATTCAGAATCCATTTAATACCAGGAACAGCACCCATTGCCAAAGCACCCTATCGGTTAGCACCTGCAGAAATGCAGGAACTAAAGAAACAATTAGACGAATTGCTAGAAAAAGGATTCATACAGCCAAGCTCGTCGCCATGGGGAGCGCCGATTTTATTCATTAAAAAGAAAGACGGATCCATGCGGATGTGCATTGATTACCGTGAACTGAACAAGGTCACAATTAAGAATCGGTATCCATTACCAAGAATCGATGATCTATTCGATCAACTGCAAGGAGCTCGATTTTTCTCCAAAATCGATTTAAGATCAGGATATCATCAATTAAAAGTACAGGAAGATGACATTGCTAAAACTGCCTTTCGAACAAGGTATGGCCATTATGAATTTCCTGTCATGCCATTTGGTTTAACCAATGCCTCAGCTGCATTTATGGACATGATGAACTGAATATGTAAGCCATATTTGGATAAATTCATAATTGTTTTTATAGATGATATTCTCAATTACTCTTAGAGTAAAGAGGAACATGCAAAACATTTGCACGCACTTCTAAGTTTATTCAGAAAAGAAAAGATATATGCTAAGTTTTCGAAGTGTGAGTTTTGGTTAGAACAGGTACAGTTTCTTGGACACCTAGTCAATCATAAAGGAATCCATGTGGATCCCACAAAGATCGAAGCAATCACGAAATGGAAAAACCCTGAAGTCACCAACCAAGGTTAGAAGTTTCTTGGACACCTAGTCAATCATAAAGGAATTCAAGATTTTTCTAGAATAGCCATTTCCTTAACTAAGCTAACCTATAAATTTGTTAAGTTTGAATGGGGACCAAAACACGAAGAAGCCTTTAAAACCCTTAAGCAAAGATTAACCCATGCACCCATACTAGCGTTACCAGAAGGAACTGAAGATCTTGTAATCTATTGTGACGCTTCTAAATTAAGTTATGGATGTGTGTTGATGCAACACCAAAAGGTTATAGCTTACGCCTTTAAGACAACTTAAGAATCATGAAGAGAACTATTCAACTCATGATTTCGAATTTGGAGCTATAATTTTTGCTCTTAAGATTTGGAGACATTACCTATACGGTAGTAAGTTTACTATTTTTACCGATCATAAGAATTTAAGATACATCTTTAGGTAAAAGGAATTGAATATGAGACAAAGACGCTGGATGGAATTACTTAGTGATTATGATTGTGATATCCAATATCATGCGGGAAAAACAAATGTAGTGGCTGATGCTTTAAGCCGAAAGTATCATGAAAAGCCAAAAAGGATACGTTCTCTTAACTTAAATCTACAAGTAGATTTAAATGAGCAAATTAGAACGGCACAAGAATCAGTAATCAAGGGTGATACTGAAAAATTAAAAGGTATGATTAAGGAACTAGAACAAGGAACAGATGGAATTTGGAAATTCCATAAGAAAAGAATGTGGATACCTAAACTAGGAAATCTACGTCATCATATATTAGAAGAAGCTCAAAAGTCTAAGTATACGATGCATCCAGGAAGTGATAAGATGTACCAGGATTTAAGGAAAAATTTCTGGTGGATAGGAATGAAAAAGGACATAGCAACCTATGTTTCTAAATGTTTAACTTGTTCACAAGTTAAAGCTGAACATCAGAAACCCTCAGGTTTGTTACAACAGTTAGAAATGCCAGTCTGGAAATGGGAATTGATAACAATGGATTTTGTTACTAAATTACCCAAAACAAGGAAAGGTAATGATACAATCTGGGTGATTGTAGATAGACTGACTAAGTCAGCTCACTTCCTACCAATGAAGGAAACTTTCAGTATGGAACAGCTAGCTAAACTATATGTAAATTAAATTGTTTCTTTACATGGAATACCTTTATTAATTGTTTCTGACAGAGATAGCAGTTTTACCTCTCATTTTTGGACAAGTTTCCAAAAGGCCATGGGAACCAGGTTGAATCTAAGCACAACTTATCATCCTCAAACGGACGGACAAGCGAAAGGACAATTCAGACAATGGAAGATATGCTTAGAGCTTGTGTAATGGATTTCGGAGGTGATTGGGATGACCACTTACCCTTAATAGAATTTTCTTACAATAACAGTTATCACACAAGTATCAATGCTGCACCATTCGAAGCACTTTATGGACGAAAGTGCAGAACTCCATTCTGTTGGGCAGAAATTGGGGAAAAGCAACTATCTGGACATGAGATAGTGCAGGAAACAACTAACAAGATCATTCAAGTCAAGGAACGACTGAAAGTAGCACGTGATCGACAGAAAAGCTATGCGGACAACAGGCGGAAACCATTGGAATTTCAAGTAGGGGACCAAGTATTGTTAAAAGTCTCTCCTTGGAAATGAGTGGTAAGATTCATAAAAAGGGGAAAGCTAAGTCCCAGTTATGTTGGACCTTTCAAGATTATTAGAAGAATAGGACCTGTAGCCTATCAGCTACAACTGCCAGAGGAAATGGCAGGGATACATGATGTATTTCATGTATCTAATCTCAAGAAATGCTTAGCCGATGAATCACTTGTAGTACCTCTTAAGGGTATAGAGGTAAATGAACAACTTAAGTTTATAGAAAGGCCTCTACAGATTGAAAACATAAAAGTTAAGAACCTCAAGCATAAGAGATTAGTTCTGGTCAAAGTGAAATGGGATTCCAAAAGAGAACCAGAGTATACATGGGAACTTGAATCATAAATGCAAAGAAAATATCCACACTTGTGCCAGTAGATCTCGAGGACGAGCTCTAAAACAAGGTGGGGAGGATATAACAACCCTCCCGAATATTTTTCTGACATCCTAATATATTTTAAAATACCCCAATATGTCTTTAAATACACCCCGTACGTGAAAACCGAGCCCAAAATACTTTATGCCATTAAAAATAAATAAAAAACAAGAAAATTTAAGTTTAGGCGGGCCGCGTAAACCATCCCGTAACCCTTACGCGGGCCGCGACAAGGTTGGCCACCCGCCCTCCTCCGGAAGCCGCCACGTGGTGAAGCTAGGGTGGTGACACCTCAAAGCTACGCCGTTGACTCCCTTTGACGCGGGCCACAAAGACCCTAGCTGTATATTACGCGGGCCGCGAGAAAACCAAAGTGAAGCCCTATAAGTAGAGGGCATCAGATCTTCAGTCTGCTCATTCATTTCCTTTCTAAATCTCGAATTTTCTGATAGTATAAGCTATACTAGGGTATTATATCCCCTTAAATAACGAAGTTCTGCTCCGTTGTAAGTATTATAACCCCTGGATACGTATTAGATACGCTGGCCGATTGATCTAGGATTCCGTAATGGCTGTCGTGGTTCTACCCGACGTAGTCGTTGGAATGCCGTCTCGGGTAGGGTATTACTAATGTTAAAATGGGTTATTATACTAACACGTGTGCATTTGTGTAAATTATAGATTATCACCAGGAAACCCTAAAGGATAATCTAAGACAGCAATGTGAGTTTATCCTCTTTTTGTAAACCTATTTTGTGAACTATTTTTACAAAACCTTAAATATTTTTCCATGCGAATAGCAGTTATTGAGTATTTGTAAGAATACAATTATCATGAGTATGTTGGGGTTTTGTATACAAAATTTGTTACCACCTGGTCAAGGAGTAACATTTCCACAAGTCGGGTCTTACAGTACCATGGATGTTAATTGATATAACTTGGAAACAAATATAATTGCGAGATCGCCCTCAATACTGTACAATGGTTTTTATTTAAACTTGATTAAACTGGGATTCACTCACCAGTATTTCCCACTGACAAATGTTTTTAAAACGCGTTTCAGGTAACAAATTGTGAAAGCCAAATAGAAGCCAGCTGGACAGCACTGAAGGCTTGGAAAAGTGGCAATAAAGTTACCTAAAAAAAGTAGATGTTTTTATTAAATAAAATAGGATTTATTCCTATGAAAATGTGTGTACTGCAAACTTGGGTTTATCCCATGTGTTTAATATTATGAAAATGTGTATTTCACTCTGATCAAATATTTCCTAACTACGATCCTGATGAAAATTCCGCTGCCAAATTAGACAATACGCGATACCACCGAAAATGGCTCGCGGCCGCCCGTTCCCGGGGATCTGGGTTGGGGGGTTGCGACACTTGCCATCGTTGGAGTCTTGGAGATATAAAAAACTTGAGCGGTTTTGTTTTTTGGAGAGTTAGAGAAGTGGTGTGGTTAAAACTAAACATTCTAGACATATTTATACTAAGTTAGAGGGTTAAAATGATCAAAAATCTATTCAAAATGGCTATATTACCGTTAGGAATAGATTCCCCAATGGCTATATTACTTTTGGGAATCGATTCCCAATGGTAAAAATTCAAAAAAAATGATGGAACTGATTTGTACCCGGTTTCGTGTTACCCATACCTGATCATACTCGATTCGTCTCCACTGGGTTCTCATACGCATACCTTGTTACCTATAAACCGACCCGGTTCTTCCTTAAACCCGATCCCAAAAATACATGATTACAAGATAACTTGTTTCTACCCGATTCTGATTCCAGCCCAGAACCCATTTTGTGCACAACTAGTCAAAGGTGTATTCTCAGTAACTCAATCCCTACATGTGAAGTGTAATTTACAAATTAGTATGGTGACCAATTTACCACTTGATTATCATCTATAAAAAATTCATTGCTAATTATAGACATTTGAAAAGAAAAGTCAGGGTTTGAAACAATGTAATTTACCAAAATCCATTATAGCTTAAATATGATAAATTTCATGAAAATTTCTTGTTATTCTTTTTTTTAATATAAGTTTGTCCACATCTGACAAACCATCTGTGCTCATCTCAAGAACCATGAGATCGTAGGCGTCGATTTTTCGTTCTTTGATGGCTAACTGTTTTTTGATGTTCGCACCAAGACTCTCGGCTTGCCCTTCGATGTCCAAATTGGATGAAGATGTAACACCTCGCAAATTCATGTCCAATATACTAACGACACGTTTCATGGGCTTTGAACATGTAACGAAGTGAATTCAAAGGACTAAAGTTGATAAACGAAGAAAGTATGTGTGTAGAAGGATCCAAAATGTCAACATTTGAAAATTTTTCCTTTCAACGACCCTACATGATGTTTATACCCTTGAACGAATAAATTGTGAGACGTATGAAGCCGTTTGTGGAAGAAAGTGAAAGTTTATAAGGCGCGAGGGTTAAATGTGTCAACATGTTTAATTAATACCTCTGAGTGACCTTTTAACGAACTCGGAGCTTTGTAACAATTAATTATACTCCCAAGAACAAGTGACGAAAATTTCACAAGGTTCCGATGTCGTTTGAGATAAATACGTTAACTTTCGTGATTTAAGGTTAAAAGCGTCAACGAGGCAAAACTTGTGTTTTCGGTTATCGTTTAACAAAACCGGACCTAACGATGTTTGGTTATTCTCTAAGGATCACAAGAATATAAATTATTTGGGTTAAATATGCTTGAAATGGAAAATATTACGTTTTAAAAGGTTCAGGTGGTGAAAGTGTCAAGTTTGAAACTGGTTGAGCTGGTTACCACCATGGTGGCGTCGCGCCACAGCTAATTCTGAGTTTAGGCATGTTCAACCCGACAATTCTGAGTTTAGGCTCGGTTCGCAACCGAAAGTCGCAAAAGTAGACTTTTGCATTGACTTTCAGTTCTGACCCGATTTAGCTTAGCTTATATATGCCTTAGGGTTCCTTTAGGACCATATTACATGTTAGTATAACGAGATTATTCTATATGGTTCCTTTGAAATCTGAATCATTTGCATGTTTCGTTAAATTCTTAAAAGTTGACAATTATGCCCTTATGATATAAAAACGATATTTTTTGAAAATGTGAGAGGACAAAAACCTTTATTACTGATTTATAAGCATGTCCTAAAAATTTGACATCAGTTCATGGTCTAAAATAGAAGTTATACGAGATATCGTAAATTGAAAGTTTTTTATTAATTAAATGGCATTTTCAGTATAAATCATATCTAAACCCAATTTTTGGCACCAAACTTTCTACCCACTATTATAATATAATATTTAGGGATTTTTGGAAAATTTTGTTAAATTTTAAACTGATCATAACATAGAGTTCTTGCATGGACTCGGTAATTGACGATAATGCCCTTTTCACTAATAAAATGAGTTTTACACATCATTTACATGTCAAACCTTTTTCCACAAATTTTATAGAGTTAATTGCCATTTTCGCCCCTGAGGTTTGGGCACACTTGCCATTTTCATCCAAAATGAAGGTTTTGTACCATTTTGCCCCCAACGTTTGTAACTTTTTGCCATTTTCATCCAAATACCTAACCAAGTTACTTTATATCTTATTATGGGTTATTTTTAACCTAACCAAGTTAGTTTATACCTTATTATTGGGTATTTTTGAAATTTATCAATTATAAGGGGGTAATTTATAAATTATCTTCTAGTTATTATTTATCAGCCTTTATAAATTATTTTATAGTAGTAATAAATTAAATTTTGACTACTTTTGTGTCATAATAAATAAGTTTAAAAATAAGAATACACAATTTAAGAATGATTGCTTAAAAACTAAAATGATATGTACATTTATGATTAAAGCATTAACATGCAAACAATATTAAAATAAAAATTTTCGGGTTAAAATGGTTGTTTTTGCATTAATTCTGGAATATACGTGTCGTGTTTGGGTTTATGTACGTGACACCACGACCCGTTTAGTAACCCTAATAAAATCAATAGGTGATTTTGGTTCAATAATTTTAGTGAAAGTTCTAGGTTGAATTGTTAATTGTGATCTGTAAAATTACATTTTAATTACAAGACTTTTAACGTTTAATTTTTTTTTGTAAAACTGTAAATGCAAACATATTAAAGTATAAATGCTTATATTATTAATGTAAAAATATATATACACAGCTAAAAATCATGTTATATTATAAAAATGTTAACACCAATGTGATCTTATTTAGGTATACAAACATAGAAATAGATAAAAGCGTAACAATGAACAAAGCATATGTTATCATATGAATTGTATTTTTATAATTCGAATCTTTAATAATAAACCATCTCCAATATATATGCATTAATTAAAGTAAAATTTAAAATTTAATGCTGGATCATCTTTTTCAAAAATAATAACTAGAAGATAATTTATAAAGGCTGATAAATAATAACTAGAAGATAATTTATAAATTACCCCCTTATAATTGATAAATTTCAAAAATACCCATAATAAGGTATAAACTAACTTGGTTAGGTTAAAAATAACCCATAATAAGATATAAAGTAACTTAGTTAGGTATTTGGATGAAAATGGCAAAAAGTTACAAACGTTGGGGGCAAAATGGTACAAAACCTTCATTTTGGACGAAAATGGCAAGTGTGCCCAAACCTCAGGGGTGAAAATGGCAATTAACTCAATTTTATATATTAAATAAAATATTTTGAGCAGTTAAGACTGATAAAAATCTCAGGTTTCCTTAAACAACCCGAATATTGTCAAATACCGACTTATATGCGAAATAGGCGCATAGTATGGTTTAAAACCATATTTAGCACCTAAGACTTGTTACCTACTGATTTTAAAAATAAATTTTTATACTTTAACAGTAAGTAAAAGTACTGAACTCATATTTTCAAATTTGACCCTTATAGCATATGTGAAATGACCAAAATGCCCCTACGGTGCATAGTTTGGCCATAAATGATAAATTTCACATATGTATGATATCTTACTGATGTAACTTGTTAAAATAAATATTTTTACTGATTGTTTTTTACCAGAACCTCATATTTCTATTTAACCTCTTTTATAAACTTTAAAATGACCATAATACCCTTACGAGGCTTAAATTGTTTTAAATTCGTTTTGGGCAATGTTTTAAAAACCGGTTTTTAAATCAAACCGGATTAGGCTAAAAAATGGTTCAACCGGTTGAACCAGGTTGTACCGAGCGGTTCAACCGGGTTGACCAGCTAACTCTATAATTTCATAAATTACAACATCAATTCAAAAGTAAATCAAAAAAATGCATGATTACATATTAAAAAATAATCCAAAAGTAAATCCATAATAAAAAATAATTAAAAAGATAATCGAAAATTATTCATTTTTCCAACAAGCTCTTTTAAATGAAAGTGTACGATATGTTTAAGCCATTTGAATGTTGAATGCATCAACTATTTTCGTTTCATACAATATTAAATAAGAACTTTTAGTTACGAATAATCATAATATATAAAAATTACGTAAGATACGTAACATATATAATAAAAATAAGTAACAACTCAAACTAAAATAACTCTGGGCCGGTACCGGTATTACGTTTCAAACCGGTATACCGGATTTTACCGCCGGTACAAACCTTATGCCGTTTCACTTATTTACCGGGGTGTTTCGTACCGGATTTACATCTGAAAACGGTAATACCGGTATAACCGGCCGGTATTTACCGGTTTTTAAAACATTGGTTTTGGGCATAATGGAAGGTATCCTACTGATATCATAACATATTTAAAGTATATTAACTTGTGGAACCTGTACATGACTCATTTGGTTACCCGTTATGCATATTCACGTTCGGTACGGTTTATGTAACTAGTTCGCATAAATTAACCGAAACGGGTCAAACCTTATCATTTTTACTTCAAAATCCAGAATGTGTGTAGTTTACCCATTTTATACAAGTCTTCAAACTTGTCGGGTCTAAATCACATTCTAATCCGGTCTTCGCTTAATCTTGGGTTTTGAACCGTAAACCTTTCATTAAAACTAACCGGTCTAAGTTAAGACTTAAATAAGACCCGTTAGGAAACTAATAGGTTATTAAAAACCTTTGTTCCAGATTAGGATCCCAGTAAAAGCTACTTATGCTTGCTGATTGATATACAGCTGAGAATAAAATTATATTTTTGCTCAGGTAAATACTTTTAACTTATTTTCCCTTATACGGGCATGGGATACGGTAAATTATTACCGCTTGGTTGGGTATTGAATCTTTAATCGATTAGTGGTTAAATCATTGAGATAACCTGTTTTAATCTGTTTTGTTTGATGCAATGCCTTTGGGGGGCTAATGGCCATATCCTGGATATCCTTGGCTCATTCATTGAAATGGCCATGACTTAAGCACGGGGTGTAGGCATACACCTGACAGTTGCGTATGTAAAAGATATAACCACTCGTTGAGGATAACTCGCCGTGGGATTATATTAGTGGTGTGTCTATTAATTCTTAAACCCGATACTTCTAACCCGGGCTACTGAATGGACGACAAACATATAAATCTGTATACAAGAATATTTTTAAATAATTATCCCAAGTTAAAAAGGATTTTATGCTGTCACACCCCGAATTTCCACGTGTCACCGGTGGGCCCGGTAGGGGAGTATCGTGACGTGGTTGGCAACATAATAGTCAAACAACACAATATTTAAATGCACAGCGGAAGCAAAGTATAGATTTAATTCAACCAAACGATATTGTAATATTAAGTATCACAAACAGTCGAATATAAATCCACAGGTAGATCAGATTTAAAAAGGAAACAATTGTTCAACAGTTTATGACATCCAAGCTGGCGAGACTTAATGTGGGTGCTAGGAGACAAGCCAGCCTATTTCGCGTAGTACCTGCACTTAACCTTTTTAAGAAAATACGTCAGTTTACACTGGTAAATACAATCAACCGACTCATTTTGAAAAGAGTTTAAGAAAATGCATTTAAGGCACAAGGCACAAATAATATTTTATAACTTGGGATAATTATTTAAATATATAATACTTGTAAACGAATTACATGTTTCTTATGCGTTCAGTAGCCCGATCCGTAGACCGGGTTAAAGATCAATGGACACACCACTTTATATAATGAGACACTGACAGGTGTACGCCTACACCTGAGTGCTGAGGTCGTGGCCATTTCGTAAAATGATGCCAGGGATATCCGGGACATGGTCATTAACCCCCCAAAGGCTTTAAGCAAACAAAACATTTCAAAACAGAGCATATCAATGATTTAACCTCTATTCGATTAAAGATTCAATGCTGGACCAAGCGGTATTCTATATACCGTACCCCAAGCCCGTATAGGGAAAATAAGTTAAAAGTATTTACCTGAGTAAGTATAGTTCAAAATCAGCGAGTGCAAGTATCTTTTACTGGTTCTCCTAATCTGGAACGAAGGTTTATAATAACCTATTAGAATCCTAACGGGTCTTTAGTTAAGCTTACGCTTAGACCGGTTAGTTTTAAAGATACGGTTCGTACGCACGATTAAGCGAAGACCGGATAGAATGTGATTTAGACCCGACAAGTTTGAAGACTTTCTTAATATGGGTATATGATACACGTTCTGGATTTTGAGATAAAACCGATAAGGTTTGACCCGTTTCGGCTAATTTATGTAAACTAGTTACATAAACCGAACCGAACGCGCATGAAGCGTAACGGGTATCCGTGAGAGTCCTAAACAGGTTTCCTAAGTTAACATGCCTTAAATAAGTTGTGACATCAGTAGGATATCACCCGTGACGCCCCAAACGAGTTTAATCTCTTAATAAGCCCCGTAGGGGTATTTTGGTCATTTTAAAGATTATAAAAGGATTTAATTAGGTTTCTGTGAACCGGGTCTGGTTACATCAATAAAATGGCTTATTTAAACAGGTTATAACATTTGGTTATAAGTCTTATATGTCAAAATAGTTTTAAACCCAAACTATGCGTATAATACGCGTATAAAGCCGTTTTAAGCGACGTACGGTTTAAAATATGATTCTGAGTTTCCTGATCAATTAAACAGGTTCAAAACACTCTATTTAATATTTAAAATCAGTAGCAATTGGATTGGCGTCAAAAGGATTTGTAAAACTCATTTTATGGCCGAAAAGGGTATATTCGGTATTAACCGAATTAAGGCGCTAATCCAAGCTTATGATCAGTTTAAAAATAATTAAAAATCTTCAAAAATCCCAAAATATTATATTACATCAGTGGGTAAAAGGTTTGGTGTCAAAAATTGGGTTTAGATAGGTTTTATGCTAATGACGCCGTTTAATTAATAAAAGCGTTCTTAATTACGTCATTAAGCACAACTCCTAATCTAGACCTCCGATTAACGTGAAATTTTCGGGACATGCATAATAATCAGTAACTAAGATTATGGCACTTTCATATTTCCAAAAATCTCGTTTTATGGCCATAAGGGCATTACGGTCAAAATTTAGGCGATTAACGGAAACATCGGACGATTAGGGACTCGAGTGGTATAAACGCAGAGGCTTATACACACATGTAACTAGGTCCTAATGGAACCCTAAGGCATGTCTAAATCTAGTTAAACCGGGTCAGAACTGAGGTCAAAGCAAAAGTCAAACTTTTGCGTCTCTCGGTTCCGAATCGGTTCAAAACATAAAGTTGTCGAATCAAGCAAGCGTATACAAGTTTTTATACTTATTTTCAGTTGGTAAGAATGACAAAATAGGCTATACGCCATTTACATCGCTAATCATGCATTAAACCAAACATAACAATTCTGTTGACTTTTTCGGAAGAAGTTTGACTCGATAAACGACCTAGTTAGGATTCGAATTAGTGAGTGCCCTTTTAGGGGTTTATTAACCATATAAATACCAACTTATAACAACCTTTGATTCGACTAAACTCTGGACCGATTATTTATTATCGAAAATTCAAACCGTAGTTACGACGGTTTGATTTCTAGGCCATAAACTAAGTATGAATGAACTAGAGAAGATCAAGGGTACTTACACTTGTCTAATGGATGATGTGGAATGCTTGTGGCCTGCTTGAATGCCTTGGAAATGCTCAGAAGTGAAGAATGATCAATGTAGTAACATGTGGGTCTTTATATATAACTTCTAACATGCATGGATGATCAACAACTAAGCCTAGGAGGAAACAATAACATCCACAAGTCCCCTACTAGCTAAAAACCACTTTAGGGCAGCCCAAGGTATGCCAAAAATCGATCAAGGTTGGTTAACGAACATGCAGGACACCTGCACATACATTCTGTCCAGATAAGGCAGTCGCGTAGCGCGACTGCCAAGGCTTTTAAGCCTCGCGCTACGCGAGGGTGTGGGTGACCTTTTCAACAAGTTTCATTTATTGCAATTTCAGTCCCTGGTCCCCCGAAAGGTCGTTTTCACTTGGTTTTCTTGCATTTTGAGACTTTATATTTGACATGTGGGGCTTTAAGGCTTATACCCTCTTTGTTAAGTCCTCGGGTAACTTTGTGATCACCCGAAAAGCCCTAAATTTCAATGTTGACGTTTCTAACCCTTACACACGGATTCTATCATAACTTTCTCATACGGTAACGAATCTTGGTGAAATTTTTATGGTGCATTCTTGTGAGCATAATTAATCGTTACAAAGCTTCGGGTTTGTCAAAAGGTCACTCAGAGGTATAATTTAAACATGTTGGCACATTTAACCCCTGTAGTTTGTAATCTCTCACTTTCTTTCACAATTCGCTTCGTATGATCCATGATCTATTCGTTTAAGGTTATAAACATCATGTAGGGTTATTGCAAAGTATATTTATTCATTGTTGACACTTTGAACCCTTCTATTTACACAGTTTCACTGTTTGTCAACTTTAGTCCTTCAAGAACATTATTTTACACGTTCAAACTTATGACACGTGTCAACACATTATAGGACGTAAATTTTCGAGGTGTTACATCCTCACCCCCTTAAAATAAATCTCGACCCGAGATTTACTGAAATAAGTAAGGGTACTTTTCTTTCATCGTGGATTCAACCTCCCACGTGAATTCGGGACCTCTTCGAGCATCCCATTTGACCTTTACAAAAGGTATATGCTTCCTTCGAAGCTTCCTCACCTGTCGATCTTCGATCGACAAAGGTTTTTCCACAAATTTCAAGCTTTCATCGATGTGCACATCTGTATAGGGTATAACCACTGATTCGCTAGCGAAACACTTCTTCAGATTGCAGATGTGGAACACATTGTGTATACTACTAAGCTCTTCAGGTAAGTTTAACTTGTAGGCAACTGACCCGACACGTTCGATAACCTCGAAAGGTCCTATGTATCTCGGGCTTAGCTTACCTTTCTTACCAAATCGCATCACTCCCTTCCAGGGTGACACTTTAAGTAGGACTTTTTCACCTACTTCGAAGTGAAAATCCTTACGACTTGGATCAGCGTAAATCTTCTGCCTATTCCGGGCAGCTTGGAGATTGTTTCGAATCTGGACAATCTTGTCCGTCGTTTCGAACACGATCTCTGGTCCTGATAACTGGACTTCTCCAACTTCCGCCCAACAAACTGGTGATCTACACTTTCTACCATATAATGCCTCAAAAGGCGCAGCCTTGATGCTGGTATGGTAGCTATTGTTGTAGGAGAATTCGATTAATGGCAGGTTCTTATCCCAGCTACCTCCCAAATCGATCGCACATGCACGTAGCATGTCTTCTAACGTTTGAATAGTACGCTCACTCTGACCGTCAGTCTGTGGATGGTAAGCCGTACTAAAGTTCAAACGTGTGCCCAAAGATTGTTGGAAACTTTTCCAAAAATGAGACGTGTACCTAGTATCCCGGTCAGAGATAATAGCTACAGGTATGCCATGTAGAGCTACAATCTTATCAACGTACAGTTGGGCTAACATATCGGAGCTGTAGGTCTCCTTAATAGGTAGGAAATGTGCTGACTTAGTCAGTCGGTCAACTATCACCCAGATGGTGTCATTTCCTTTCCTTGTCTTGGGTAACTTGGTGATAAAATCCATAGTTACCATTTCCCATTTCCAAGTAGGAAGTTCAGGCTGTTGTAGCAAACCTGACGGTTTTTGATGTTCTGCCTTGACTTGCGCACACGTCAAGCATTTAGCTACATAGGTAGCTACAGACTTCTTCAAGCCTATCCACCAATAATTTGCTCTAAGATCCTGGTACATTTTATCAGCTCCAGGATGAACAGAATATTTAGAGCTGTGGGCTTCCTGGAGGATAACATCTCGGAGCCCTCCATAAATTGGAACCCATACCCGTCCATTCAATCTAAGAATTCCATCCTTGCTAAGAGATAGCTGCTCCTCAGTTATTCCCAGCTTTTCGTTAGGATAGTTAGCTTCCAACACAGCTTCCTTCTGTGCAGCTAACAACCTTTCCATCAAACTGTTCTTTATTTCCATGCTCTTGGCATTGATTCGGATGGGTTTCACCCTCTCCTTCCGACTCAAGGCATCGGCGACTACATTCGCCTTGCCGGGATGGTATCTTATTTCACAATCGTAGTCATTAAGAGTTTCCATCCAACGGTGTTGCCTCATGTTCAAGTCCTTCTGGTTGAACAGATGTTGAAGGCTCTTGTGATCAGAATAGATCACACATTTGATTCCATATAAGTAGTGCCTCCACAGTTTTAGTGCGAATACAACGGCACCCAACTCCAAGTCGTGGGTGGTGTAATTCTTTTCGTGCACCTTTAACTGACGTGAAGCATAGGCAATGACTTTGCCTTTCTGCATAAGCACACATCCCATCCCGGTGTGTGATGCATCACAATAAACTACGAACTCCTCTATTTCATCAGGCAATGTCAGTACTGGAGCATTGCTCAACTTTTGTTTCAGAATATCAAAGGATTCCTGCTGCCTAGGACCCCAGTCAAACTTAATCTTCTTACGTGTCAGCGAAGTCAGGGGTGCAGCAATCCTTGAAAAGTTTTCTATGAATCGTCTATAGTATCCTGCCAAACCTAGGAAGCTACGAATTTCTGTAGGCGTCTTTGGCTCATGCCAATTCATGACAGATTCAACTTTAGCGGGATCTACTTGGATACCACGCTCACTAACAACATGTCCAAGAAATTGGACTGCTCGAAGCCAGAATTCACACTTTGAGAACTTGGCATAGAGCTTCTCTTTATGAAGTAGTTCCAGTATGCAGTGAAGATGCTTCTCATGGTCAGCTTGGTTCTTTGAGTAGATGAGAATGTCGTCGATGAAGACGATGACGAATTTGTCTAAGTGCGGCTTGCAAACGCGATTCATGAGATCCATGAATGCGGCCGGTGCATTAGTGAGCCCAAAAGGCATCACTAGGAACTCGTAATGACCATAACGAGTCCTAAATGCTGTTTTGTGCACATCTTCATCTCTAACCTTCAATTGATGGTAGCCTGACCTCAAGTCAATCTTCGAGAAGAAACTTGCCCCTTGAAGTTGATCGAACAGATCGTCGATTCTGGGCAAAGGATACTTATTCTTGATAGTAACCTTATTAAGCTCACGGTAGTCGATGCACAGTCGCATCGATCCATCCTTCTTCTTAACAAATAACACTGGTGCTCCCCAAGGAGACGAACTAGGTTTGATGAAACCTTTGGCTAGCAAATCATCTAGCTGCGTCCTCAATTCCTTCATCTCCGTTGGTGCCAACCTATAAGGCGCCCTTGCAACTGGTGCTGATCCAGGAATAATGTCGATTCTGAATTCCACTTGTCTATCTGGTGGCAAACCAGGTAGTTCTTCAGGAAATACCTCGGGGTATTCAGAAATGACTGGGATCTCTCCAATCTTGGGTTTCGGTTCATCAATAATCACTTGTGCCATGTAGATGACACAGCCCTTCTTCAAACACTTAGAGTCTTTGAGTATAGACATTTTCTCGGGCAGCCCATACTGGGTATCTCCCTGGATAGTAAGTGATTCACCAGACGAAGTCTTGATCATCACTTGCTTCTTATTGCAAATAATCTGGGCCTGGTTATGAGATAACCAATCCATACCCAAAACTATGTCGAAACCGGCTAGTTTTAAAGGAAGCAGGGACAAAGGAAAAGAGTGATTCTTAACGGATATGAAACATCCATCTAATAAGGTTGAAGCGGTTTCTAAAGTGCCATCTGCTAGTTCCACCTCATACTTCACACTTAAAGTTCTAACAGGTAGTTTTAACAATTCACAAAACTTATTATCTACAAACGACTTATCAGCGCCCGAATCAAATAACACTCTCGCATAAACATCATTTACGATAAAGGTACCTGTTATCACGTTGTCGTCCTTGACGGCTTCCTTAGCATCCATTCTGAAGACCCTCGCATTGGTCTTCTTCCCCTCTTCATTCTTCCTTGTAAATTTTGGGCAGTTGGATTTGATATGCCCCTTTTCATTGCAACTATAACACGTTGCATCCTTTATCTTCTTGCACTCCAGGGTCTTATGTTCCGTAGACTTGCAAATCCCACAAGGCCTTTGCTGGTATTCGGATTTTGAGTCAAGTCTGCACTTTCCAAAATGGTGCTTCCTGCAAATTTTACATCTGGGTTTTTCACCCGACTGCTGACCATCTTTCTTGAATCCTGACCCCTTCTTTTGGTCATTGTTACCCCTCTGTTTCTTGTCTGAACGCCGTGAGTTGTCATCCTCACGCTTTCTTTTCTCGGTATCAGTTTTCCTCAGTGACCTCAGCCTGACAGCATCTGAGGTCAGAGACAACGATATGTCCGTTACTGACCGAAAAGTGGTTGGTCTGGAGGCTTTTACACTTGCTTTGATCTCCGGTTCCAAACCCCCGATAAAACGAGCTATACGTTTCGGCTCCGGAGTTACCAAGTAAGGGACCAACCTTGACAAAGTATTGAAAGTAGTAAGGTAGGCCTGACAGTCCAGGTTTTTCATGACCAGCGCCAGGAAATCAGATTCAATTCTCTCAACCTCGTGTTGAGGGCAGAAATTCTCCTTGATTAGTGCCATGAACTGTTCCCAGGTCATGTTGTATAACGGGACTTTCCCTGTGGCTTGGATCAAAGATCTCCACCAGGCTAAGGCTTCTCCTTTGAAAGACTGTGAGACAAACTTCACAATATCCCTATTATGACAACCACTAATATCCACCACAGTATCCATTTCATCCATCCACGTCATGCAATCAACAGCTCCTTTTTCCCCATTGAAGTCTCTGGGTTTGCACGACACGAAGTATTTATAGGTGCAACCCCTATTACGAGGTTCTTGGTTCTGTAGGACCCTTTGGGATGGATTACTCCTTTGATTCGAGGAGTGGTGAGAATTACTGTTGTGGGCAGTGTGGGTCCTGGAGGGTGTTCTAGTGTGTGATGCAGAATGGGTCCTCGTATGGGTACCACTTGATCCATGGTGCTGTCTATCCATAGCTCTATTAACCGCATTATCTATCATAGCTTGTAGCTCTGCACCTGCTACGTTTACATGGGCATTATCATTCCCTATCCCTTGGTGACTGTTGACCTCGTTTGAGTCTGCCATGTTTCTTGAACTGTAACACATTGGCAATAATTTATTGGTGAGCTTATTATAGAATTGTCCTTTATGGAAATTTTATTAACCGTGGTAAACATAGACCATATCTGGTTAATTTATTACTCACATAAATTTATGATTTTTACTATAATTTATCCTATTTATAAAACAATAACAGTATTTATTAGCACATAAGGCCTAGTCACTGGGACAATATAGATTATAAGCTAGGA
Organism: Helianthus tuberosus; assembly: GCA_030545235.1. Classification (NCBI taxonomy): domain Eukaryota; kingdom Viridiplantae; phylum Streptophyta; class Magnoliopsida; order Asterales; family Asteraceae; genus Helianthus; species Helianthus tuberosus. The sequence goes on from JARYGA010060438.1 coordinate 6,745,396, forward strand.
TTTCAGAGAATCAAAGCATGAAGGTTTGAACAAAGTTCATTACCTTTATCAGACAGGGTCATAGACTAGTTCTGTCTTTTGTCTCATATGAAAATGAGAAGGGCCCGTAGGCATTCCATTACCAATGGATGGTAAAAAGAACTTATCATATTTATTAATGATTTAACCCATGATTCAGAGATCATTTATTTGGGTTTAGAATCTTTGAAAAGATCCATATATAATAATAACACGTGTGTTTTTAGCTAATCATGTCTGCCAGGAGTGTTAACATGTTTTCAGATGTTAACAGAGATTTGAATCTTTTTAACTAGTTTTACCATCTGGGCCAGGTCTTAAAATGACATGCAGGCTAGGTTATACTTTTAAGATCCTTGATTAAAATAGCTTAGGCAGATAGATTTTTTTATTTTTTTTTTCAAAGGAATGATTCTGATTTATTTATTTCATATATAAATTAATTATGCATAACTAGCAAAGATGAAATTTATAAACTTACATTCCATTAATACTAAAAGTAGTACATTTTGCCCTAAACGGGACTTTTCACAGAGACAGATGCCCACGCAGGAGCAATACAGATAATACATGTCCTCACAGGGACGGTCTACAAAAGTAAATGTCCTTGCAGGGACTACTGGAGACAAGTCCACGTAGGGACTAAGTACAAAGATAGATGTCCACGCAGGGACTACATACACACATAAATAAATGTCCACGTAGGGACTTGATTTAAACAAGGAAATACAACAATATATATATGGGGATTTAACGATCCCGTTTCTTCTTCCCCTTAAGCAAGTTTGCCAACCCACTCATAAATCCTTCATTCTTCCTACGTTCCTTCTGGAAGTCTCGCTCCACTTTGGCCAGTCTTCGGCGGAGTTCCTCCTGCTCAGGTGGAGGAGCCCGTGGTGGCTGGTACTGTGGTGGCGGCTGAACAGGTGCTTGATACCCCCGAGCTGGGTATCCCATTCCCCAAGGGGGTCCGTATGGTCCTTCAGGATTATTATGGGCTTGGTAGCTTGATGCTACATTGTAAGGGTCATCAGCATAGTTATAGCCATGGTATGCTGGTGGTCCATATGGGTTGTAAGCTGCCGGAGCAGTATAAGCAGGTATTGGGTGGCCAAAACCCGGTGATGGCGGTACAATAGGTGCTGAATTCACCTCCGAAACTGGGACAGAAGGTCCTTCCATCTGTGGGACTTCATGAGTAGGCGGGTAATGGCTACCGCTAGAGTGTTGAGGGGTGTTGAGACGAAAATCAACTTCTCGTGCTGAGATCCGTGCACCAGTCCTCCTACGTCTTGGTGGCTCTGGAGGCTCTAGATGCACTGGTGGCGGTGGAGGCGGTGGCGTGACTGCCTCATAACGTGGATCCACAGAGGGATCTTGCTGCTGCAGTGGCGGCTGCTGGTGAGGTGATGAGTCTTCAGATGGTGTATAGTACCACTCACACCGTTCGAACCGTGCCATGTGACTATCCGGACCCTGGTATGGTGTTCCGTGAAAAGACGAACCGTCTGAGATCACGAAAGGATGGTTAAAGGATCCGGTTGAAGCCTCGACGGGATCTGTGTCCTCGTCCATATCTTGATCACCCGAAAAGTGATCCTCTGGTCCTAGTGGGTTAAAGCCCACTTGCTCTGGCAGGTACTCCGCTGGGTTAAACTGACCCTGAAAGACCGGAGTAGGGTCGCCAAAGAAACGTTGTGGGTTGTGGGGTTCGTTCTCTGACTGAGGCCCATAAGAGTCATGATATGGAGGTGTTGAGGTGTGCGAAAAAGATCGTCTGGCATCGTCTTCATAGGTCCTCCATAGCTCCCTCGTTTCGTCATTCCTTGTAGAAGAAGTTCGTCGATATGAAGGCCCTGCCTCATGGTCGTTAGGGGCGCTAGCTGGCTCCTTTCCTCGACCACCTCGTCTAAATCTTGGCGGCATTATTGTACCTGTTAAAATACACAAGGTAATAACAAGGAAAAATAAAGGACAAAAATTTAATTAAATAAAAATTTGAACAATTTGGATTATTCCTAAGTTCTTTGTCTAGACTCGAAGATTTAGGAATGTGCAATTGTGTAACTGAGATTAAACACAAAAGGTTAGTGTTTAATTCACTCAGTGTTGGCTCTGATACCAACCTGTCACACCCCGAATTTCCACGTGTCACCGGTGGGCCCGGTAGGGGAGTATCGTGACGTGGTTGGCAACATAATAGTCAAACAACACAATATTTAAATGCACAGCGGAAGCAAAGTATAGATTTAATTCAACCAAACGATATTGTAATATTAAGTATCACAAACAGTCGAATATAAATCCACAGGTAGATCAGATTTAAAAAGGAAACAATTGTTCAACAGTTTATGACATCCAAGCTGGCGAGACTTAATGTGGATGCTAGGAGACAAGCCAGCCTATTTCGCGTAGTACCTGCACTTAACCTTTTTAAGAAAATACATCAGTTTACACTGGTAAATACAATCAACCGACTCATTTTGAAAAGAGTTTAAGAAAATGCATTTAAGGCACAAGGCACAAATAATATTTTATAACTTGGGATAATTATTTAAATATATAATACTTGTAAACGAATTACATGTTTCTTATGCGTTCAGTAGCCCGATCCGTAGACCGGGTTAAAGATCAATGGACACACCACTTTATATAATGAGACACTGACAGGTGTACGCCTACACCTGAGTGCTGAGGTCGTGGCCATTTCGTAAAATGATGCCAGGGATATCCGGGACATGGTCATTAACCCCCCAAAGGCTTTAAGCAAACAAAACATTTCAAAACAGAGCATATCAATGATTTAACCTCTATTCGATTAAAGATTCAATGCTGGACCAAGCGGTATTCTATATACCGTACCCCAAGCCCGTATAGGGAAAATAAGTTAAAAGTATTTACCTGAGTAAGTATAGTTCAAAATCAGCGAGTGCAAGTATCTTTTACTGGTTCTCCTAATCTGGAACGAAGGTTTATAATAACCTATTAGAATCCTAACGGGTCTTTAGTTAAGCTTACGCTTAGACCGGTTAGTTTTAAAGATACGGTTCGTACGCACGATTAAGCGAAGACCGGATAGAATGTGATTTAGACCCGACAAGTTTGAAGACTTGCTTAATATGGGTATATGATACACGTTCTGGATTTTGAGATAAAACCGATAAGGTTTGACCCGTTTCGGCTAATTTATGTAAACTAGTTACATAAACCGAACCGAACGCGCATGAAGCGTAACGGGTATCCATGAGAGTCCTAAACAGGTTTCCTAAGTTAACATGCCTTAAATAAGTTGTGACATCAGTAGGATATCACCCGTGACGCCCCAAACGAGTTTAATCTCTTAATAGGCCCCGTAGAGGTATTTTGGTCATTTTAAAGATTATAAAAGGATTTAATTAGGTTTCTGTGAACCGGGTCTGGTTACATCAATAAAATGGCTTATTTAAACAGGTTATAACATTTGGTTATAAGTCTTATATGTCAAAATAGTTTTAAACCCAAACTATGCGTATAATACGCGTATAAAGCCGTTTTAAGCGACGTACGGTTTAAAATACGATTTTGAGTTTCCTGATCAATTAAACATGTTCAAAACACTCTATTTAATATTTAAAATCAGTAGCAATTGGATTGGCGTCAAAAGGATTTGTAAAACTCATTTTATGGCCGAAAGGGTATATTCGGTATTAACCGAATTAAGGCGCTAATCCAAGCTTATGATCAGTTTAAAAATAATTAAAAATCTTCAAAAATCCCAAAATATTATATTACATCAGTGGGTAAAAGGTTTGGTGTCAAAAATTGGGTTTAGATAGGTTTTATGCTAATGACGCCGTTTAATTAATAAAAGCGTTCTTAATTACGTCATTAAGCATAACTCCTAATCTAGACCTCCGATTAACGTGAAATTTTAGGGACATGCATAATAATCAGTAACTAAGATTATGGCACTTTCATATTTCCAAAAATCTCGTTTTATGGCCATAAGGGCATTACGGTCAAAATTTAGGCGATTAACGGAAACATCGGACGATTAGGGACTCGAGTGGTATAAACGCAGAGGCTTATACACACATGTAACTAGGTCCTAATGGAACCCTAAGGCATGTCTAAATCTAGTTAAACCGGGTCAGAACTGAGGTCAAAGCAAAAGTCAAACTTTTGCGTCTCTCGGTTCCGAATCGGTTCAAAACATAAAGTTGTCGAATCAAGCAAGCGTATACAAGTTTTTATACTTATTTTCAGTTGGTAAGAATGACAAAATAGGCTATACGCCATTTACATCGCTAATCATGCATTAAACCAAACATAACAATTCTGTTGACTTTTTCGGAAGAAGTTTGACTCTATAAACGACCTAGTTAGGATTCGAATTAGTGAGTGCCCTTTTAGGGGTTTATTAACCATATAAATACCAACTTATAACAACCTTTGATTCGACTAAACTCTGGACCGATTATTTATTATCGAAAAGTCAAACCGTAGTTACGACGGTTTGATTTCTAGGCCATAAACTAAGTATGAATGAACTAGAGAAGATCAAGGGTACTTACACTTGTCTAATGGATGATGTGGAATGCTTGTGGCCTGCTTGAATGCCTTGGAAATGCTCAGAAGTGAAGAATGATCAATGTAGTAACATGTGGGTCTTTATATATAACTTCTAACATGCATGGATGATCAACAACTAAGCCTAGGAGGAAACAATAACATCCACAAGTCCCCTACTAGCTAAAAACCACTTTAGGGCAGCCCAAGGTATGCCAAAAATCGATCAAGGTCGGTTAACGAACATGCAGGAAACCTGCACATACATTCTGTCCAGATAAGGCAGTCGCGTAGCGCGACTGCCAAGGCTTTTAAGCCTCGCGCTACGCGAGGGTGTGGGTGACCTTTTCAACAAGTTTCATTTATTGCAATTTCAGTCCCTGGTCCCCCGAAAGGTCGTTTTCACTTGGTTTTCTTGCATTTTGAGACTTTATATTTGACATGTGGGGCTTTAAGGCTTATACCCTCTTTGTTAAGTCCTCGGGTAACTTTGTGATCACCCGAAAAGCCCTAAATTTCAATGTTGACGTTTCTAACCCTTACACACGGATTCTATCATAACTTTCTCATACGGTAACGAATCTTGGTGAAATTTTTATGGTGCATTCTTGTGAGCATAATTAATCGTTACAAAGCTTCGGGTTTGTCAAAAGGTCACTCAGAGGTATAATTTAAACATGTTGGCACATTTAACCCCTGTAGTTTGTAATCTCTCACTTTCTTTCACAATTCGCTTCGTATGATCCATGATCTATTCGTTTAAGGTTATAAACATCATGTAGGGTTATTGCAAAGTATATTTATTCATTGTTGACACTTTGAACCCTTCTATTTACACAGTTTCACTGTTTGTCAACTTTAGTCCTTCAAGAACATTATTTTACACGTTCAAACTTATGACACGTGTCAACACATTATAGGACGTAAATTTTCGAGGTGTTACATATGCCTTGTGCATCCAAACTAATTTTATAAATGTTTTCAAAAGAGTCAGTTAATTGTATTTACCAGTGTAAACTGACGTATTTTTCAAAAAGATTAAGTGCAGGTACTACGCGAAACGGGCTGGCTACTCCTAGTATCAAATAAAGAGTCTTGCAAGCTTTTGATAGTTAAAATCTGTTGAGCAATATTTCTTTCTGTTTTAAGATCCGCCTGTGGATCCACTTACAACCCGTTGTGTAATATTTTATTTTACTTTCGAATCGGTTTGTATAATTACTTTTAGACTTCCGCTGTGCATTAAACTGTTATTAATTGACTATGATGATATCAACTACGTCACGATACTCCCCACCGGGCCCACCGGTAATACGTGGAAATATCAGGGTGTGACAGGTTGGTATCAGAGCCAACATTGAGTGAATTAAACACTAGCCTTTTTGTGTTTAATCTCAATGACACAGTTTGCACATTCCTTGACTTCCGAGTCTAGTCAATTGACTTAGGACTAATCCTAATCTTATTGTTTTCTTTTTGTTGGTTTCTTTTGTTTGTTTTGACAGGAACAAAGACAATGCCGCCACGTTTTAGAGGTAGAGGTGGAAGAGGCAAGGCACCAATAACTGCTAGAAATGACCACGAGGCCGGGCCATCTCACCGGCGAACACCTTCAGCAACCTTTAGCTCTAGTCCCAAGGAGGATAGGAGAACTTATCTGGAGCCAGCGAGACGCTCAGTCTCCCTTAGTTCCTCCCCGTCTTATCATCACTCTTTTGGACCCCATCAAGACGAGGAGCACAGCGATTCGCACCATTCCTTCATACCACTACAGCGGTCGAGTTCACACCGGGCCTTCCAGGACCCGACCCCATACTTCCAGAGCCAGTTCAATCCAATGAACCAGATTCAAGAACCAGAGGGACCAAACCCTTTGGGGCCAGCTGACCACTATCCTGAAATGCAGGACATGGAGATGGATGAAGATCCAGATCCTGAGATGCCACCAACTGGGACGCCAACGCATCCCATAGAGATATCCAGCGGATCATCATTTCATGGTTCACCTTACAGGAGCCCAGACAGTTTTGCTGAAAGATGGGCCACATACCAGTGGGAGTTCACTCCCCCTTTCAACCCACCTCCACAACAGCAGCAGGATCCCTCAGAGGATTCGCGTTTCCAGGCGGTCACGCCACCGCCGCCGCCAGAGCAACAACTGCATCCAGAACCACCGAGGCGAAGAAGAACAGGTGCACGGATGTCCGTGCGTGGGGGATTTCATTTCAGCACCCCCCAACACTCCAGTGGCAGCCACTACCCGCCACTGTATGAAGACCCGCAAATGGGTGGGCTTTCAAACCCAGCTTCAGAAGTCGACTCTGCTCCAGTCCCACCACCACCGGCCATGGGTTATAATAACCCAATCCCTTCCTACGCCGGTGCAGCGGCGTATAACCCGTTTAAGCATCAGGCATATTCGGGTTACAATAACTACAATGCCCCTGCTGTCGACCCATAACTTGAAGCGACAAACTACAATGCTCTCCACCCTGAAGGACCTTACGCAGCTTCATACCAAACTGGGTACCCAGCATATGGGTATCAATACCCACCACCTCCTCAACCGCAGCAGCAGCAGCAGCCGCCGCAGCCGCCACAGATCCAACCACCGTAGCAGCAGGAGATCCTTCAATGGTTGCACGAGGTGGAGCAACAGGTACAAGAGGAGCGTAGGAGCCGTCGGGGTCTACTTAGGGGTTTGGCAAACCTGATAAAGGGGAAGAAGAAGAAGAGGGATTATTGAAAATTCCTTATTTATTTGATTTGTAATTTTTATTTTCAATTAAGTCCCTGTGTGGACATTTTATTTATGTACTTGGTCCCTGCGTGGACTTATCTTTCTATTTCTGTCCCTGCGAGGACAATGTTACTTGTTTAAAAAGTCTCGTTTAGGGCAATTATGTACTTCTTTAAATTATTGGGATATTTTAATTTAAATTTCATTTGTCATTATGTGTATGAATATATTATGAATCAAAATATCATTCCATTTTAAAATTTGATCTGCCAATAAGATATTAAAGAAATTCTTGAAGGTATAACCTAGCCCATATGTCATTTTTAGACATGGCCCTGATGGTAAAACCTTTTTAAGATTCAAATCCTTGTTAACATCTGAAAACATGTTAGCACTCCTGGCAAATGTGATTCGATAAAATGACACTAGTCATCCTTGTATTGGACTTTTCCAATTCCTTATTCTTACCTAATTTAAATATCCACTAGTGATAAAAGTGCCTGCGGGCCATATTCATTATCCAATAAGACAAAAGACAGTTGTAGTCTATGACTCCCTGTCAAGAAAAGGTGAAGAACTATGTTCAAACCTTAATGCCTCGATCTTATAAGATCATGGCTTATAATTTTAAAACTGTCCTAGTGACTAGGCCTTTTGTGCCACTCTAATATCTTAATGATTTATAACTGGGGATAAATTATAATAAAAATCCTAAATAAATATGACTAACAAATTAGCCAATATGGTTTATATTCACCATGGTTAATGAATCATCAAATGATGATTCCAAGATAAACCTCTGAATAAATTTATGTCAATTGTTTTATAGCAATCAAGCCTCAGCATGTCTGAATCTGAAGAGATTAACACTCATCCCAGAGAGAGGAATGATAACACCCGAATGAATGTAACAGGTGTAGATTTACAAGCAATGATAGATAATGTGGTCACTCGAGCCATTGATCGACAATTTAAAGAACCAAGTAATACACGCTCGAAGACTCTATCTGTGGCTCATAGTAAGCCCCCTTCTAAAACACACGAGTCAAAGAAGGACGATTCTCATCATTCATCGAATCAGAAAAGTGTTCCATCCAAGCGAATTGTGCTCAATCAAGAGCCACGTGTTAAGACCTGCTCTTATAAATACTTCGTCTCTTGTAAGCCAAGGGACTTCACATGAGAGAAAGGAGCCATTGATTGCATGACATGGCTAGATGAGATGGATACTGTGGTTGACATCAGTGGTTGTGTAGAACAAGATATTGTGAAGTTTGTTTCACAATCATTCAAGGGTGAAGCTTTAGCTTGGTGGAGGTCATTAATCCAAGCTACAGGAAAGATTCTGTTATATAACTTATCTTGGGATCAGTTTGTTGCGTTGATCAGGGAAAATTTCTGTCCTCAGCATGAGGTGGAAAGTATTGAAACCGACTTCTTGACCTTGGTCATGAAGAACTTGGACTGTCAGGCATACCTTACAAGTTTCAACACCATGTCCTGATTGGTTCCTTATTTGGTCACACCGGAACCGAAGCGCATAGCTTGTTTTATTGGAGGTCTAGCTCCAGAAATCAAGTCAAATGTGAAAGCATCCAGACCGACCACCTTTAGGTCAGTGGTTGATCTGTCTTTATCTCTTACTCTCGATGCGGTTAGGCAGAGGTCGCTTAAGAATTCCGATGAAGGAAAAAGGAAACGTGAGGGTGAGAACTCATGTCGTTCTGATAAGAAACATAAAGGGAACTCAGAGCATAAGAAGGGTTCTGGATTCAAAAAGGATAACCAACAGTCAGGTGAGAAGCCCAAGTGCAAGGTCTGTAAGAAAAACCATTTTGGAAAATGCATATTTGAAACACAGTCACAATCGCAGCCTAGAGTTTGTGGAATTTGCAAGTCTAAGGAACATAAGACTCTAGATTACAGGAAAATGAAGGACGCAACTTGCTACAATTGTAATGAGAAGGGGCATATCAAGACCAATTGCCCCAAATTTGCAAAGAAGCCGGAAGAAGTTAAGAAGACCAATGCTCGGGTCTTTCAAATGAATGCTCAGGAGGCCATTCAGAACGACAATGTGATAACAGGTACCTTTCTTATCAATGATGTTTATGCTAGAGTATTGTTTGATTCTGGTGCAGACAAGTCTTTTGTAGACAATAAATTTTGTAAATTGTTAAATCTGCCGGTTAAAACTCTAAGCAAAAAATATGAAGTAGAATTGGCCGATGGTACTATAGAGACTGCCTCAACAGTTCTAGATGGATGTTTTATATCCATTAGGAATCACTCTTTTCCGCTATCCTTGCTTCCGTTGAAACTGGTAGGATTCGACATTGTGATAGGCATGGATTGGTTATCTCATAACCAAGCACAAATTGTATGTGATAAGAAGCAAGTGGTTATCAAGACTCCTTATGGTGAGCTATTAACAATTCAAGGGGATACGCAGTACGGGTTACCCAAGTAAGTGTCTATGCTTAAGGCATCAAGGTGTTTGAAGAAAAGTTGTATCATTTACATGGCACAGGTAACCATTGACGAACCAAAGCCCAAGATCGAAGACATCCCCGTCATTTCTGATTATCCAGAAGTTTTTCCCGAAGAACTACCTGGATTACCTCCAGACAGGCAAGTGGAATTCAGAATCGATATCATTCCTGGAGCAGCACCAATTGCAAGAGCACCTTATCGATTGGCACCAATTGAGATGAAAGAGTTAAGGACTCAGTTGGATGAATTGTTGGCAAAGGGATTTATTCGACCTAGCTCGTCCCCTTGGGGGGCACCGATCCTGTTTGTGAAGAAAAAGGATGGATCGATGCGATTATTGTCACACCCCAACCGATGGCGGAAACATCGGGGTGTGGCACTGAGCGAAACAGATTGTCCAGAAGTTTCCATAACAACTATTTTTACCAAATATTTAAGCAACACGTCCCATACCATGTCATAAGTGATAATATAATTATTACAGACAAAATCTAGTCAAGTAGTTATGTTCAGACAACTCAGATTTATACATAGTTTATTTATTGGTTTCTAGGACTCCGTCCCTAGCCTCGATTTCATCACCAGCACACAAAGCATGTAAACACCCTAAGCGCCTGTCACATACGTTAAAATAAAAGTCAATACACAATGTGTAAAGGTGAGCATACAAGTTTGTTAGATATAGTAAAGTTCGAAATTCGTTTACGCATAACCAGCACGTACACATAGTGAAATGAAGCACGTTAGTTATCGACATAGATCTATCGATACCAATGACTGCGGGTTGACTGCCCGAGGTAGTTCGCAATACATGATTACCACCGTAATCCATGCAAGTAATTGTCCTTAACAACCCCTGCGAACAGCTGCTGAGTCCAAACTATAGTATTATCATTGCTAAGGCAGGTAGACAGCCTTCTGTCGCCACCCCCGATCCCTCATCCCGGGGAACGGGCGGTCGCGAGCCAGTTTCGGTGGTATCGCATGATTGTCTAATTTGGCAGCGTAATTTTTCATCAGGACCGTAGTTAGGAAATATTTTATCAGAGTAAGATACCACATTTTCATAATATTAAACACATGGGATAAACCCAAGTTCATAGTACACACGTTTCATAGGAATAAATCCTATTTTATTTAAGAAAACATCTATTTCTTTTTAGGTAACTTTATTGCCACTTTTCCAAGCCTTCAGTGCTGTCCAGCTGGCTTCTATTTGGCTTTCACAGTTTGTTACCTGAAACGCGTTTTAAAAACATTTGTCAGTGGGAAATACAGGTGAGTGAATCCCAGTTTAATCAAGTTTAAACAAAAACCAATTCACAGTATTGAGGGCGATCCCGCAATTATATTTGTTTCCAAGACATCACAATTAACATCCATGGTACTGTCGAACCCGACTTGTGGACATGTTACTCCTTGACCAGGTGGTAACAAATTTTGTATACAAAACCCCAACATACTCATGATAATTGTATTCTTACAAATACTCAATAACTGCTATTCGCATGGAAAAATATTTATGGTTTTGTATAAACAGTTCATAAAATAGGTTTACAAAAAGTGGATCAACTCACATTGCTGTTTCAGATTTTCCGTAAGGGTTTCCGGGTGATAATCTAAAATTTACACAAATGCACACTTGTTAGTATAATAACCCATTTTAACATTAGCAATACCCTCCCCGAGACGGCATTCGAATGACTACGTCGGGCAGAACCACGACAGCCATTACGGAACCCTAGATTAATCGGGGCAGCGTACCTAATACGTATCCAGGGGTTATAATACTTACAACGGAGCAGAACTTCGCTATTTAGGGGGTATAATACCCGTGTATTATGCCTTCTATTCAGAATTTAGAGAAAGAAATTGAATTTGAACGGTTTCGACTGAGATCCGATGGCCCCTTTATATAGTTGCTGAATCTGGGTCTCACGCGGCCCGCGTAAGGGTAGACTAAGGTCTACGCGGCCCGCGTTGACCTCTGGTCAATGCGTAGCTCGTCCGCATCAGCGACTAGGTGTGACACGATGATGACACGTGTCATCACCGGGCTGCGCCACATTTTGGGACTCTCGCGGCCCGCGTTAGTGTTGAGGTTAGCTTACGCGGCCCGCGTTAGTGTTGAGGTTAGCTTACGCGGCCCGCCTTAACTTATAATTCAACGAAATCAGCTTTCAACCTTCATACCGCCCGCGTAAGGTTGGGGTGGGTCCTACGCGGCTCGCCTCAACTTAATAATCAAATTTTAAATTTTATTTTTATTGCTATACTGTATTTCGGGCTCGGTTTTCACATACGGATTGTATTTAAAGACATATAGAGTTAATTTAAAATATACTAGGGTGTCGGAAAAATAATTCGAGGTGTCGGTTTATTGAGGATTGTTACATCCTCCCCACCTTATTTTAGAGCTCGTCCTCGAGATCTACTGGAATAAGTGTGGATATTTCCTTTGCATTTCAGATTCAAGCTCCCATGTATACTCAGGTCCTCTTTTGGAGTCCCATTTCACTTTGACCAGAACTAATCTCTTATGCTTGAGATTTTTGACTTTCCTGTCTTCAATTTGTAGAGGCCTTTCTACAAACTTGAGTTGTTCATTTACCTCTATATCCTTAAGAGGTACTACCAGTGATTCATCGGCTAAGCATTTATTGAGATTAGATACATGAAACACATCATGTATTCCTGCCATTTCCTCTGGCAGTTGTAGCTGATAGGCTACGGTTGTCACACCCCGAAATTTTCAGAGCTGGTGTGACTGGACTGGTATCTTCATTGCACAGCGGAAGCAAAATAAGCTAAGTCTTTTAGAAAAAATTGAATGCCACTAAGTACTCGAATTTCCAATGGTTCTCCTATTCCAACCGTGCCTTGTCTTAGAACTGTAACCTGAGAAAGAAACATGCGAAAAATCAACATAAAGTTGAGCGAGTTCATAGTTTGATTGTAAAAGATTTGAAATAAATCTTTTGAATAACCGGTTTGTGAAATAATATTGAGAAAACGAATTTAGAAATCATTTTCTTGCCAAGTTATATGGAAACGTTGTATTTGTAACCATGTATTTGTAAAGCCTCGTATTTGTAATGTTCGTATACCCGTCAATGCCCACCCTGGCTTTGACTTCCTGCTCGCATATTTCTATGCTTTTTGAATTTGTATAAAAAAAACATGACATTTAATTTGTATAAATCAAGTATTTCTGTAAGTATGCATAAACCTTTCATGTATGAATAAAAGTCCCTGGTATGTAGCATTAAGGAAAAAGAGATCACCAATGGGTTGCAAAGCCACTGGTATGTGTGAAAAAGTGCAGGGAGACTCAAACCTAGCAAATTTGTTACCGGGCTTCCGGCTGGAAGACACAGTCACCTCTATGGGCCGCCCCGGCCTCACGGGTGTGGGCTCGCTACACCCAAATAGATCTATCACTCTTGTGTCCCTCGGTCCTATAATGAGGATTAATGGCCTCAAGTGTTGTGCCCACCCTTCACATGATCTAGTCTAGTAGTAAACCCTCCTTAGGCTAACCATACCAAAAAAAAAGTCTGTAAATGTCTGTAAATGTCTGTAAATGTCTTTAAATGTCTGTAAATGTCTGTAATAATTGTAACATGTATTTTACCCCAGCCTCTAAGGCTGAACCTCCCCAGCCTCTAAGGCTAACTTCCCCTAGTCATAAAAATCAATCACCTTTCGATAATACGCATTTGTTTTGTAAAAACCGGTATATTTAGTATAAAGTTCATTCGTAAACCGTTTGAGTTCCTTGAAATCCGTTCGTAACATGATTTAGAAATGTGAGTTTTCATTCATTCGAAAACTTTGTATGTTCTTGCAAAACGTGTTTTGTCTAAAATATGCAATCTTTGTTTATTGATAACCTTGTATGTTCCTGAAAAATGTGCATGTCTTTCCACCCCGAAAACATTTACAACAATGTAAAACTGTAAAAGTGGGGTTATGAACTCACCTGGATATTCCTGTGCAAAGCTAGCTAAATACGACTTCGTGATGTCGTTTCCAAGACGAGACTCGCTAGCGTGCATTCTACAATATTCCTAACACGGAATATCTTATAAGTTTCTAAGTAAAAGAGGTAACTAGTCTACGTGTCACCGAGCTCTACCGAATCGTTAGTCGAATGATTTAACGGTAAGTAGTTAACTTATCGGAAATGATTAGGTCATATTTGATAAGTATCATTTATTGTCGATATTAACCAATAAGCCTTGAAAAGACTTGATTCTCGAGATATTAGAAATAAATATATATTTATATCAAAGTATATAAATATATTGTTAAGGCCGCTTGTCGTCTCGAGAAATCGTTTGTGTATATAGGAATATTCGTTATGAAAGTAATATATAATAAACTTGTATTATATATTGCGTCTTGTATATATTTGCCAAAATATACGTATATGCCGTTTAGGCGTATAAAATAAATATGAAAAATTATATTTATTCTATAAAAATTTCATCGAGTCGTTGGATATAAAGAGATTTGCTATATCTATTTTTATAAAAGGAATACGAGTCGTTTGATATCTAAAATAAATATATAACTATATTTATTTTAATGAAAGAATCGTCGTGTTGTTTGATTGTTTGAAGGAAGTATAGAAACTATATTTGTTTGTAATAATGAAATCGGATTGTCGGCGTTTGAAACCATAAGTATATTGTTTTTGTAAAGGATTTGTCGAATTTCGAACTTTAAAGTAATATAAAAGCTATATTGATTTCTATAAATGAACCCGAATCGTTTGATGTTCGAAATAGACTACACTCACTTTTATAAAAGAGTTGTCGCGCCTTAAGAGTTTGAAAATAAATATAAAAATCCTTATATTTATTTTATGAAATAGTTTATGTAAATGACGTTTTTGTGCGATTTAAAATGTCGTTGTAAAATGTCGTCGAACAACATGCCCTTGCGTATTGTCTTATGAAAGTCGTTTGAATATAGTATGTTTTTCGTTTTATAAATAAACGCCCTTTATTTTACGGATTTTCTCGAAAAACGGGCAGAATTTCCTCTGTTTTTGGACGGCCCGGACAACCAAGTTGTCGTTATTTTAACAAAATTCAATCCAAGATTCAATTTCCAATATATCATCTTGCCAAATATTTCATAAAATGTAAGATATAATCATGTCGGTTCGAGCTCGTTATCACATATAATTAAAATAAGGAATAGCTAATGAAAATAATCGCGACTTAAACTATTACCAAAAACTCTAGTCGAGTCGTCTAAACGTGGACTGAGTTGACCGAGTCAACCGGGTTGACCGAGTTGACTCGCTGAGTTGACCGAGTCAACAAGTTAACCGAGTTAACCGGGCTTGACCGAGTTGACCGAGTCGAGCCTGAACCTGTTGGATTTGACCGTTGAAACCCGTGAACCCACACCAAAACATCATCATCATCATAAGACTTGTTATATAAAAAAAAATAGAAGTGACAGAGGAGAGGGGTTTACCGATGAACCCGTCAGACCGAACCCGGAACCCGAAATCAGAAAATGTAACCCGAACCCAAGCTGAACCATCCTGAATCGAGCCTGAACCATGAGTGAACCGAACCAGCTGAACACATCGGAGAAGAATCAAGGACCGCCGATGCCGCCGCCGCCTGCGGTGCCGCCGCCGCCTGCGGTGGCGCCGCTGACGTGAGCCTCCACTGTCGATCTTTCTCTTTCTCCGTATGATCTCTCTCACTCCGTCTGATCTCTCTCTCTCCGTCTGATCTCTCTCTCTCTCTCCGCCTCTCTGTACAGTCGTCGCTGGAGAACAAGGCCACCACGGTGGCCGATATACGACCGGCACCGGTGACCGGGTTTCGTGTAGATCGGAGAGGAAGGAGGAGGTTTGTGGCTGTGGTTGGGGTTTCTCCAAAGAAAACGCAGAGATGGAGTGACGAGGGGAGGAGATGGTTGTGCGGGGTGGTGTGTCGGAGAACCAGAAGGCCGGTGGTCGTCGTCGGAGTGAAGATCTCCGGTGACCGGCGATCTGAGATAGAGGAGAGATGGATGGGGTGTCGGCTGTGAACAAATGTGGGAATAGGGTTTTGTTTGTGAGATAAAGAAGATAAAGTCTTTTGTGTGTATGAATGGTCTGCACAATTGAGGGGTATGGGTCTCTTTATAGAGATATGGAGATCTAGAGTATCTAATAAAGATTTTGGGTAGATTTGCTAAGATTTAGTAAAATCTTATAGCTTTTGATAGGATTCAGTAGGATCTTGTAGGATTTGTAGAGATCTTGAGAGATCTAATACATTATGTGCGGGTTTAGGCTTGTGGGTTTTGGGCTTGGGCCCAGGGCCCACAAGCCCATCGCATGTGTAAGTGGCCCGTAATTCCTACGAGACCCGTTATCAAAACCCGAAATCACCGTAGCCTAGTAAAATAATATTTCAGAGTTAAAAACGTATAAAAATAATGTCGGTATCTGTCGTAGTCGCGTTCGCGCGTTGATTACGGTAATAATCGCGAAAAATTACATCGTTGCCGCCAGTAATCCGTTTTTCGATCCGGTTTCGACCGTAATTACTAAAATTTTATTACGGAGCTAAATATAGCGTCAAATGTAGGTTCTGAAGATGACAGGCATCTCTGTCGCTTCCGTTTCGTTGCCGATGCGTTCCCACCATCGCGTTTTTAGTTTACGTTGCATTTGTGTCGCACGGAAGCCCAATAAATTCAAAAAAAAATTAATTTCATAGACATAAAATATTCATAGAGAATCTGTATCTGTCGGCGTTGTCCGTATTCTGTTCGGTTTCAATTCGTTGTCGCTTATTATTCAGCAGATTCTTCCGTAAACCACCGTTCTCGCCCTGTAAAGTTGGTTAGCCGTTCCTAGGCACTCCAAAGGCCTAATTAAGTTGATTTGCGTCTCAAACACTATTCATTATCGCGTTAATCGCCTGTTAATTACGTAATTAGGAGCCGTAAATCACCGGTTGTCACAACGGTTCCTATTCTTCTAATGATTTCAAAAGGTCCAACATACCTGGGACTTAGCTTTCCCCGTTTGATGAATCTTACTACTCCTTTCCAAGGAGAGACCTTTAACAATACCTTATCTCCTACTTGAAATTCCAATGGCTTGCGTCTGTGATCAGCGTAGCTCTTCTGTCGATCTCGTGCTGCTTTCAGTCGTTCCTTGACTTGAATAATCTTGTCAATTGTTTCTTGTACTATCTCAGGTCCAGATAGCTGTTTTTCCCCAATTTCTGCCCAACAGACTAGGGTTCGGCACTTTCGTCCATAAAGTGCTTCGAATGGTGCAGCATTGATACTTGTGTGATAACTATTATTATAAGAAAATTCTATTAAAGGTACGTGATCATCCCAATTACCTCCAAAATCAATTACACAAGCTCTAAGCATGTCTTCCATCGTCTGAATTGTTCTTTCGCTTTGTCCGTCCGTTTGAGGATGATAAGCTGTGCTTAGCTTTATCTTGGTTCCCATTGCCTTTTGGAAACTTGACCAAAAATGAGAAGTAAAACGACTAACTCTATCAGACACAATTGATACAGGTATTCCATGTAAAGAAACTATTTCATTTACATATAACTTAGCTAACTGTTCCATACTGAAAGTTTCCTTCATTGGTAGGAAATGAGCTGACTTGGTTAGCCTATCTACAATCACCCAGATTGTATCATTTCCTTTCCTTGTTTTGGGTAATTTAGTAACAAAATCCATTGTTATTAATTCTCATTTCCATATTGGCATTTCTAACTGTTGCAGTAATCCTGAGGGTTTCTGGTGTTCAGCTTTTACTTGCGAACAAGTTAAACATTTAGAAACATAGGCTGCTATGTTCTTTTTCATTCCTATCCACCAGAAAGTTTTCCTTAAATCTTGGTACATTTTATCACTTCCTGGGTGCATTGTATATTTAGACTTATGGGCTTCTTCTAATATACGATGACGTAGGTTTCCTAATTTAGGTATCCACATTCTCTTTTCATGGAATCTCCAAATTCCATCTGTTCCTTGTTCTAATTCCTTAATCATACCTTTTAGTTTTTCAGTATCGTCTTTGATTACTGATTCTTGTGCTTTTTTAATTTGATCATTTAAATCTACTTGTAGATTTAATTTAAGAGAACGTATCCTTTTTGGCTTTTCATGATACTTTCGGCTTAAAACATCGGCCACTACATTTGCTTTTCCTTCATGATACTGGATATCGCAATCATAATCACTAAGCATCTCCATCCAACATCTTTGCCTCATATTCAACTCCTTTTGCCCAAAAACATACTTTAAACTCTTATGATCTGTGAATATGGTAAATTTACTACCATAAAGGTAATGTCTCCAAATTTTAAGGGCAAAAATTATAGCTCCTAGTTCTAGATCATGGGTTGAATAATTCTCTTCATGATTCTTAAGTTGTCTAGAGGCGTAAGCTATAACCTTTTGGCGTTGCATTAATACACATCCGTAACCTATCTTAGAAGCGTCGCAGTAGATTACAAAGTCTTCAGTTCCTTCTGGTAATGCTAATATGGGTGTATGGGTTAATCTATGCTTAAGAATTCTGAATGCTTCTTCTTGTTTTGGTCCCCATTCAAACTTAATGGATTTACAGGTTAACTTAGTTAAAGGAATGACTATTCTAGAAAAATCTCGAATAAACCTTCTATAATAACCGGCCAATCCTAAGAAACTTTTAATCTCAGTTGGTGACTCAGGGGGTTTCCATTTAGTAATCGCCTCGATCTTTGTGGGGTCCACATGAATTCCTTCATGGTTCACTAAATGTCCAAGAAATTGTACCTGTTCTAACCAAAACTCGCACTTTGAAAATTTAGCATAAAGCTTTTCCTTTCTTAATAGACTTAAAAGTGCGTGCAAATGCTTTGCATGATCTTCTTTATTTTTAGAATAAATGAGAATATCATCTATGAAGACTATTATGAATTTATCCAAAAATGGCTTACATATTCGGTTCATCATATCCATAAATGCGGCTGGGGCATTGGTTAAACCAAATGGCATGACAGTAAATTCATAATGCCCATACCTTGTTCTGAATGCGGTCTTAGGAATGTCCTCTTCCTGTACCTTTAATTGATGATATCCTGACCTTAAATCGATTTTAGAGAAAAATCGAGCTCCTTGCAGTTGATCGAACAGATCATCGATTCTTGGTAATGGGTATCGATTCTTAATCGTGACCTTGTTCAATTCACGGTAGTCAATGCACATACGCATTGATCCGTCCTTCTTTTTAACAAATAGTATCGGCGCTCCCCATGGCGACGAACTTGGCTGTATGAATCCTTTTTCCAGCAATTCATCTAATTGTTTCTTCAATTCCTGCATTTCGGCTGGTGCCAATCGGTAAGGTGCTTTGGCAATTGGTGCTGTTCCTGGTAGCAGGTGAATTCTGAATTCAACTTCTCTATCCGGCGGTAGCCCTGGAAATTCTTCTGGGAATATATCTGAAAACTGAGATACTACTGGAATGTCTTTTAGTTCTTTTCCTTTAGTGTTAGTGATTATAGAAATCAAATACACTATAGATCCCTTTCTTATATAACTTGCAGTTTTCATCACAGAGATGAATTTTGTGGATCTAGATGGTTTATCTCCTTTAATTGTGATCGTTTTACCTTTTGGTGAATTTATTTGAATCGACTTTTGATCACATAAAATACTGGCTTTGTTAGCTATTAACCAATCCATTCCTAAAACGACATCAAATTCTGCTAGATTCATTGGATAAAGATTTTCCATAAACTTTTGGTTTGAAATTTCTATTCTTGCTCCCTGCAAGATTTCAGAAATCCTAATAGTTTCTCCATTAGCTATCTCTACTAGACATTCTTGTGGTAGTTTAGTTAATAACTGATTTAGAAGTTTGCAAAACGAAGTATTAATAAAACTTTGGTTCGCACCAGAGTCAAATAATACTTTAGCAAAGACATCATTAACTAAAACCGTACCAGCTATGACGTCTGGAATCATCTTGGCTTCATCTGCAGTTAGAACAAATGCTCTAGCATTTTTAGTGTTCTTATTGTTTGCAGCTGGGGCTAGTTTTGGGCAGTTTGGCCTGATATGACCTTTTTCTCCACAGTTGAATCACATTCCATTACTGGATTTCCTTTTGCAATCTTCTTCCTTGTGTCCTGGCATCTTGCAAAATTGCAGAGAGTGGAGCATTTTCCCGAATGCTTTTTCTTGCAGACCTTGCAGAATGGTGCAAAGGTAGAACCTATATTCCTACGGTTATAATTCCCAGAAGGAAATTCTTGAGTAAGCCTCTGTGCTAGGTTTCTCTTCTCGTCTTCTTCTCGGGTACGTACCAATTCATCAGTCAAGGTGTTGGTTAGTTCTACAGCTTCTACTATAGTTTGAGGTTTAGTTGCCTTGACTACATGTCTAATCTCTCCGATTAATCCCCAGATGTAACAGGAGATTAATACCGGTTCTGGTGATGCAAGGGTTGGTACAATTCTAGCATATTTAAAGAATAACTTTGTGTACCCCTTACTATCCACTCCATTCATCCTAAGATTTAGGAATTTGTTTGCTATTTGCTGTTTTTCATTAGGAGGGCAAAATTTCCTTTCTACCATGTTCCTAAATTCTTCCCATTCTATGTTGTAAACCCTATCACTTCCTCTTGATTGGAGGATAGTGTTCCACCATTCTAAGGCTGAATTCTTAAATAAATTGGAAGCAAACATTATCTTGTCCTCTTCCGCACATTTACTTATTTTTAGAACAGCCTCAGTCTTTTCTATCCAGCGCAAAGCTGCAATAGGTTCTTCATTTCCCGAGAATTCAATCGGTTTACAGGACCAGAATTCTTTATAAGAACAACCATAAGGCATGGTTCTTCTTCTTTTGGGAATGGGCGCTTGAAGTACCGGTCCATTGTTCACGCTGTTTTCTGGTTCAGTTGGTCGCTTACTGCTATGCTTACTTTTATTATTTGCTTCTTGAACCGTTTGAATAATAAATGGCATTGCATCTATGATTCCTTGTGCCACTATGTGTTGAACGGCACTATTATCCATTGGGTTTCCATTGTTATTAATACTCGGATTCTCATTAACCACGTTAATGTTACTCTGGTTATCGTTATTCAGATTCCCTTGATTTCCTTCGTCGGCCATCTGAATTTTAAACATTTACCCCATATTAATATCACAAAATAATATTTAATATAGTCAATCACATGACACGCATTTTTGCCAAAAGCGTCGATCATTGCGACTTTACTCTATTCATCTACTATCTATTACACACCAGTACTGAAATAAAAATTACAATACCAACTGAAATAGAATTATACTAATAGTAGTAGGCATCCATACACACATATTTTATTTTATTATTTTTTTTTATTATTACCGTCTCACCAACACATTCACGGATATGGATTCATCCAAAAATCCATATTGCGCTCATCGTATTTCCATACGAGACGCTCTCCCACCTGTCGCATTCTTTCACTGCTTTCTAAAATTTCCTCACCAAAAGTCCTAAGTTCTTGTACGTTTTCTGCACTCATTGGGGGTGCAGGTTCTAGGACTGGGTTTGGAATCTGGGGTGCGGGTTCCTGGTATGGGGGTGTAGGTGCCTGAAATCGGTAAGGATCTTCTAAGATCTCCCTAATGTATTCATCATGGTAATAGGGATCTAAAGGGTCCATACCTGGGTAGACTCCTATATTCTGCATGGGTTTGTCTTCATGTATCGGGTAACGTTGCACATAGTCCCTAACTTCATCCCACCAGGGGTCATAATTTGGGTCTAGGGGGTTTGGTGCAGGTACCCTAGGGATTTCTTCTGGATTGAAGTCATGCATTTCTACTTGGTTTTCAGGGTTTTCTATTTCCATGGGTTGGTCATGGATTGGTGGATGTGGTTGGGGTGCTATTATTTGCTCCAGATTAGGGTCAGCTGCAGTGGTTGCTAAGATGTGGATATTGGCTATACCCCTATTGATCATATCCTGGGCTATGCATCTGTCTCTCTCTTGGCTGCTGCTAGTGCCCTCTGGTCTTGTAACTTTTTCATACGTTTTCTACGCTTGTGTGCCCCTCGACTGAACCATCCCCTCTTTTTCTGAGGAAATGGCTCCTCGGACTGAGCCTTAAACACAAAGATTCCGTCTTCCGTATCAGCAGAGTACCCTAAGAGGGGTAGGCTGAGAAGAGGAGGTGCTTTCGCTTCTAGGCGAACCAGACAATTGACGGTACGCGTCAGATGGTCCTTGGTCGCTCATACTGTAAACTAACAGATAGTCAAATAACACATAATAATAAATACAGTTATGCACGTATTTCCGTAATTTATTTCCTAACACTTTGACTTTTGATGTCAGCAGAACACTTCTGTGGCTGAATCAGTGGCATAGCTCTGATACCACCTTCTGTCGCCACCCCCGATCCCTCATCCCGGGGAACGGGCGGTCGCGAGCCAGTTTCGGTGGTATCGCATGATTGTCTAATTTGGCAGCGTAATTTTTCATCAGGACCGTAGTTAGGAAATATTTTATCAGAGTAAGATACCACATTTTCATAATATTAAACACATGGGATAAACCCAAGTTCATAGTACACACGTTTCATAGGAATAAATCCTATTTTATTTAAGAAAAACATCTATTTCTTTTTAGGTAACTTTATTGCCACTTTTCCAAGCCTTCAGTGCTGTCCAGCTGGCTTCTATTTGGCTTTCACAGTTTGTTACCTGAAACGCGTTTTAAAAACATTTGTCAATGGGAAATACTGGTGAGTGAATCCCAGTTTAATCAAGTTTAAACAAAAACCAATTCACAGTATTGAGGGCGATCCCGCAATTATATTTGTTTCCAAGACATCACAATTAACATCCATGGTACTGTCGAACCCGATTTGTGGACATGTTACTCCTTGACCAGGTGGTAACAAATTTTGTATACAAAACCCCAACATACTCATGATAATTGTATTCTTACAAATACTCAATAACTGCTATTCGCATGGAAAAATATTTAAGGTTTTGTGTAAACAGTTCATAAAATAGGTTTACAAAAAGTGGATCAACTCACATTGCTGTTTCAGATTTTCCATAAGGGTTTCCGGGTGATAATCTAAAATTTACACAAATGTACACGTGTTAGTATAATAACCCATTTTAACATTAGCAATACCCTCCCCGAGACGGCATTCCAATGACTACGTCGGGCAGAACCACGACAGCCAATACGAAACCCTAGATCAATCGGGCAGCGTACCTAATACGTATCCAGGGGTTATAATACTTACAACGGAGCAGAAATTCGCTATTTAGGGGGGTATAATACCCGTGTATTATACCTTCTATTCAGAATTTAGAGAAAGAAATCGAAATTGAACGGTTTCGACTGAGATCCGATGGCCCCTTTATATAGTTGCTGAATCTGGGTCTCACGCGGCCTGCGTAAGGGTAGACTAAGGTCTACGCGGCCCGCGTTGACCTCTGGTCAATGCGTAGCTCGTCCGGATCAGCGACTAGGTGTGACACGATGATGACACGTGTCATCACCGGGCTGCGCCACATTTTGGGACTCTCGCGGCCCGCGTTAGTGTTGAGGTTAGCTTACGCGGCCCACCTTAACTTATAATTCAACGAAATCAGCTTTCAACCTTCATACCACCCGCGTAAGGTTGGGGTGGGTCCTACGCGGCCCGCCTCAACTTAAAAATAACATTTTAAATTTTATTTTTATTGCTATACTGTATTTCGGGTACGGATTGTATTTAAAGACATATAGAGTTAATTTAAAATATACTAGGGTGTCGGAAAAATAATTCGAGGTGTCGGTTTATTGAGGATTGTTACATCCTCCCCAGCTTATTTTAGAGCTCGTCCTCGAGATCTACTGGAATAAGTGTGGATATTTCCTTTGCATTTCAGATTCAAGCTCCCATGTATACTCAGGTCCTCTTTTGGAGTCCCATTTCACTTTGACCAGAACTAATCTCTTATGCTTGAGATTTTTGACTTTCCTGTCTTCAATTTGTAGAGGCCTTTCTACAAACTTGAGTTGTTCATTTACCTCTATATCCTTAAGAGGTACTACCAGTGATTCATCGGCTAAGCATTTATTGAGATTAGATACATGAAACACATCATGTATTCCTGCCATTTCCTCTGGCAGTTGTAGCTGATAGGCTACGGTTCCTATTCTTCTAATGATTTCAAAAGGTCCAACATACCTGGGACTTAGCTTTCCCCGTTTGATTAATCTTACTACTCCTTTCCAAGGAGAGACCTTTAACAATACCTTATCTCCTACTTGAAATTCCAATGGCTTGCGTCTGTTACTTGATCTTGCTTGAAGTGTTGTAACTTGAGCGAGACATTGTGATGGCTGGTTTAAACAATGGGGACCCCATCTCGTCCCAATGACCTGACCGAACAGGAATCACCCTAGTCCGTCAGTGCACGGTTCGAGACGGTTGTTCGTGTCCAAACCCGAAATCACTATCTTTCAGTTGGAACTTGGATCTAGCACTGATGCATCACTAAGAACGAGTAGACAATCAGTATTAGCCCTGATTCCACCGGGTTTGAGTGCATTGAGTGTAAAAAGAGTTGAAAGAAAGCTGCAAAACCATCTTTCAATCCTTTTGCTTGTGAATATGTTTAGATCTATGAAAGATCTTTGTTTGTTTTTGTGGAAATCGGTTAGATCCAAGTTGCTTTTGGTGGATTGAGGTCAAAACATGAAGTTCTTCAAGAACACATGATGACGTCATCCTAGAACACCTTGAATCTTGATGATTTCACGGTTAAAAGTTAAGATTCAAAAGAAAGAAAGGTGTAGGAGTGCGTGTAGATTAAGGAAGTACAAGATTTAGGACGGGATCTTACCGGGATTGCGAGAAATCGAAGGAAATGTGAAGAAAACGAGCTGGTCGGACGTCAGTTGCCAAAAGTAGAAAGTATGAAATGACAAGGGGTATTTATAGGGTTACCCAATGTGGAAAGGGTGAAGAGGTTGGTCGCTCGGGTGGCAACTCGCCCGGATGGCAGACCGGTCGAGTGACACCTCGGTCGGGTGGCACCTCGGTCGGGTAGCTGCCCGGCCGGGTGGCAGTTCGGTCGGCTGGCACCTGAAACGAGTGCTTGGCGCGATGAGTTTTTCCGTTACGATCACGATTGCGAGTGTTTCGATGCGATAGAGTTTCCTAGTCAAATTACTTTTAATCCCAACTACTCATATCTCGCACTATCTCTTTTCCACCAATTATTATACCATTTCGATTGCGATTGAGTTTGATTTCGTTTCGATTGATTACCACACGTAACATAAATAAACATGCACAAGTAACACATAAAGCACTCACACACGTATAACAATAACCAAAATGCGTATTTCGAGTTGCGATTCGGGTTACGATTCGATGTCGATTTGATTAACATTAGGTTGATTATCGATTAGTTAACTTTATCGCATTGTTACTTCCTACAATTCACTGTTGTAAGTTGATTAAATAGCGAATAATACACATCGATTTCTGTGATTTGACGCTTACTCCACATAATACAACTAAAATAAACACATAAAACGAATTTACTATAAGTCAAGTCGCGCGATCGGTCGTTGACTTTGACTTTGATGTTGACTTTCCTGAGAACACGGGGTGTTACAGCCTCCCCTTGTTGAGGGAATTTCGTCCCAAAATTAGGCTGAAGCCGTAACAAACAACTGCGGGTACTTCGCCTTCATGTCGCTTTCGAGTTCCCAAGTGAACTCTGCGCCTCGTTTGCCTTCCCATCGGACTTTCACAATAGGAATGCGCGAGCGTCTGAGCTGCTTGGTTTGGCGATCCATGATTTCGACAGGCTTCTCCACGAAGTGTAGTGTTTCGTTTACTTGGAGATCATCGAGAATACAATTAAATCATGCTCAGCCAGGCACTTTCGGAGGTTTGACACATGGAAAGTCTGGTGGACGTTACTAAGTTCCTCCGGTAGTTCGAGTCTGTAGGCGACTTTTCCGATCCTTTCTAGAATCTTAAAAGGTCCCACATATCGAGGCGCGAGCTTTCCTTTCTTGCCGAATCTGACCACTCCCTTCCAAGGTGATACCTTTAGGAGTACGTAGTCGCCAACGTCAAATTCAAGGGGCTTGCGTCGTCTATTGGCGTAACTTTTATGTCGACTTCGAGCTTTCAACAAGTTATCTCGAATTTGGAGGACTTTGTCAGTCGTTTCTTGCAATAGCTCGGGACCGGTTAGTTGCGACTTGCGAGTGACCGATCTCGTGCCACACAATAGGCGATCGACATCTTCTTCCGTATAAAGCCTCGAATGGTGCCATTTGTATGCTGGAATGATAATTGTTGTTGTACGAGAATTTGACTAATGGCAGGTATGTATCCTAATTACCACCGAAATCTATGATAAACGAACGAAGCATGTCTTCAAGAGTACGGATCGTTCTTTCAGTCTGACCGTCGGTTTGAGGATGGAATGCGGTACTTAGATTAAGCGTAGTACTGAGAGCCGCTTGGAACGTTTCCCACAATCGCGAGGTAAACCGAGCGTCACGGCAGAGATGATGTCGCGAGGCGTCCCATGTCGACAAATGATCTCATTGGTGTAGATTCGGGCTAAACGTTCTACCTTGTAGTCTTCCCATATAGGCAAAAAGTGAGCTGATTTGGTCAAACGGTCAACAACGACCCAAATGCTATCGTGACCTGATGACGTGTGCGGGAGCTTGGTTACGAAGTCCATGGCTATACTTTCCCACTTCCACATAGGGATCGGCGGTTGTTCGAGTAAGCCAGAGGGTCTTTGGTGTTCAGCCTTGACCTTTGTGCAAGTCAGGCATTTTCCAACGTAGAGAGCAATATCCCTTTTCATGCCCGGCCACCAGTACTTGTAGCGAAGATCCTGGTACATTTTGTCGGCACCGGGATGAATAGAATACCGGGATTTGTGGGCTTCGTCCATCAAAATCTTTCGCAAATCGGTCCGTTTAGGGATCCAAATTCAGTCCAGATAATGGAATATCCCATTCGGCTTATTCACAAGTTGGGCTCCATCGTGGTAGATTCGTTCCTTCTTCAGTGTGCGTTCATTAAAACAGGCATGCTGGGCTTCGCGGATGAGAGTTTCGAGGTCGTATCGGGCTCGGATGTTACGAATGCTGAGCAAGTAACTCCGTCTGCTGAGGGCGTCGGCAACGACATTTGCTTTGCCTGGGTGATGGCGAATCTCACAGTCGTAATCGTTGAGAAGTTCTACCCATCGGCGTTGACGCATATTAAGTTCTTTATGATCAAAGATGTGTTGTAGGCTCCTATGATCTGTGAAGATCGTACACTTGGTACCATACAGGTAGTGTCGCCAAATCTTTAATGCAAAAACAACTGCGCCTAACTCGAGATCGTGGGTTGTATAGTTCTTCTCATGGATTTTGAGCTGACGAGATGTTTACGCTATAACCTTGTCTCGTTGCATGAGAACACAGCCGAGACCAAGGTTGGAAGCATCACAATAGACAATGAAATCTTCATTTCCGTCGGGTAATGTGAGAACAGGAGCATTGCAAAGCATGTGCTTGAGGGTTTGGAAAGCAGACTCTTGTTCAGTTCCCCAAACAAAAGGCTTGTCTTTATACGTAAGAGCGGTAAGCGGCACAACGATCTTTGAGAATCCTTCGATGAATCATCGATAATAGCCCGCTAGTACGAGAAAAGAACGGACTTCAGAAGGGTTCTTGGGTGTAATCCAACTCTTGACGGCTTCGATCTTCGCGGGATCGACGTGAATACCTTGACTATTTACGATGTGACCCAGAAACTGAACTTCCTCCAGCCAAAATTCGCACTTGGAGAACTTGGCATAGAGTCGATTCCCCTGGAGTAGCTCGAGAACCAAACGTAGATGTTGCGCGTGTTTGGCCTTCGACTTGGAATAGATCAGGATATCGTCGATGAACACGATGATGAAACGGTCGAGAAAAGGTTTACACACGCGATTCATAAGATCCATGAAAACCGCGGGTGCGTTGGTTAAACCAAAAGGCATAACAACGAATTCATAATGGCCATATCGGGTACGAAACGCAGTTTTGGGTATATCCTCCTCTTGAATACGTAACTGGTGATAGCCTGAGCGTAAATCGATCTTCGAGAAACAAGTAGCACCTTGTAGCTGGT
Organism: Helianthus tuberosus; assembly: GCA_030545235.1. Lineage (NCBI taxonomy): Eukaryota > Viridiplantae > Streptophyta > Magnoliopsida > Asterales > Asteraceae > Helianthus > Helianthus tuberosus. Next base: position 6,773,389 of record JARYGA010060438.1, read on the forward strand.
CGAATAAATCATCAATGCAAGGCAGAGGGTAGCGATTCTTGATTGTTAGCTTATTCAGTTCCCGATAGTCGATGCACATCCGGAACGACCCATCCTTCTTTAGGACGAAAAGGACTGGCGCGCCCCAAGGAGAGGTGCTCGGGCGAATGAAGCCTTTCTCAAGTAATTCCTGAAGCTGACTCGAGAGTTCACGCATTTCGGACGGTGCGAGTCGGTAAGGAGCTTTGGCAACAGGATTGGCTCCAGGAATGAGGTCGATACGGAAGTCGATATCACGACTTGGCGGTAAGCCTGGAAGATCATCAAGGAATACCCTTGGAAATTCACACACAACGGGGACTTCATTTACTCCCGAACTACCCTTCTTTTCCTTCTCCGCTACTACGATGTTAGCCAAGAAAGCTCTGTATTCCTTGCGGAGATACTTGCTAGCTTGGACACATGACATGAGCTTGAGACCCTTTGAAGCAGTTTCGCCATAAACACACAATAAATCACCATTCGCGGGCGAGAATCGAATCATCTTATCGAAGCACACAACTTTAGCATGGTTTTCGCGAAGAAAGTCCATGCCTACTATGACATCAAAACTTCCGAGTTGCATTGGAATAAGGTCGATAGGGAAAATGTGATTGTTGAGCTTAAGAGTACAATCACGAAGAACGGAATTAACGGCGACAGTTCTTCCGGTGGCAACTTCAACATCGAACGTCGAGGAGAGGTAGGAGCGCTTACGACTAAGGAGCTTTTCGAACTCAAATGATACAAAACAGTTATCGGCACCAGTATCAAATAGACATGAAGCATAAATACCATTCACGAGGAACGTACCATTGACCACGTTGTTGTCAGCTTAAGCCTGGCACACGTTGATGTTGAAAGTCCGAGCACGTGCTGCTTGTTGTTGCTGTTGCTGCTGTTGAGGCTGCTGCTGGGGCTCTTGTTTCACAACCCTGTTCGGGCACATGTTGGCGAAATGGTTAGGGTCGCCACATGCGAAGCAGACTCTGGCGTTGACCGCGGGTGCCTGAGGAGCTTGTTGACCCCGAGGGGCAAGAAGTAGAGCTTTATGAGCAGTAGCTGGAGCTGGAGCTTGGGTTTGACGACCACGGCAGTTGGTGGTGAAGTGACCATACATATTGCAGTTTGCATAGAAACGGCAAGCGATGGTAGTCGGGTGGTGGTAGGTACAAGTAGGGCAAAGCGGGTGTGGCCCAGTATATGCATGCTTAGCAAGTGGTGCATTTGCCACAGGCGCCGCTACTTGACGCTGTTGCTGAGCAGGTATGGCTTGAACTGGTGCAGCAGTGATCGCACAGTTCTTGTTGCTGGAGTTGCTCTTTCTCTTGTTCTTCCTCTTGTTGCTCGATATGGTGGTTTTAGTAGTTGGTGCGACGGTGGCTTGATGCAGATTCTTGGGAGCTTTATCCCAGACACCAGCTTTAACCCGCTTTTCGTTGATCTCAGCAGCCAATAGATAAGTCTCTTCGATCGTCGTTGTCTTGGCCGCTTGCACGAAATATGCAACACAGTCGGGCAAAGCGCGGATGTACTTTTTGATTGCGATCTCCGGAGTCTTGACTTGATCGGGGCAAATAATACTGAGCTGCTTGAAGCAAGCAGTGAGAGCAGCGTTTTCACCATCCTTCTGCTTTATGTGCCAGAATTCATCTTCTAACTTTTTGCGTTCATGAGGAGGGCAGAATTCTTCCAGCATGACTTTCTTGAGCTCGTCCCACGACAGACCGTAGGCTGCATCGTTTCCACGTTTGTTTCTCTCAGCCGTCCACCAGTCTAAAGCGCGGGACTGGAAGACGCCAGTTGCGTTGAGAGTGCGGAGATCATCGGGGCAACCGCTCTGTTGTAGAGTGACCACGATGGAGTCAAACCATTGGAACAAAGCTGTAGGGCCTTCCTCTCCAGTGAATTCCTTTGGCCCACAAGCTTTGAACTGCTTGAAGCTGAAAACAGTCTTGGGAGTTTCAGTTCGGGACTCCTCAGATGATTTGCTCATGTTCTCGTACAGTTCGCTCATGAGCTGAGGAACTACCTTTGCCATTTGTTTAGCGAGCATGGCAGCGAGGCGTTTATCTGCTTGCCTTCGGCGAGCATCACGAGAAGCGCGAGATCCAGATGACGACATTGTCTGCAACAGACATCGTCACAGGGCTCAACACAAGTTCGATTACTCTTCGACTATACTAGGAGCTAATGTAGACTAGTGATTCATTATAAAGCTTAGGAACACATTTAATCATGTAAGCATATAATCACAGATTCTTGTAAACACAGAAACACGTAAGCATGTAGAGCACAGAAGCACATAATTCACAGAATTCACAGAAGCACACAGACATGTAATCACAAGGGGTAGTCAGAATACAGAAACCTTTCATTCAAAATCCATGCGCGTTCGAGAATAGCAATTGCGAATAGCTTGTCGAGTAGTATACTATAAGTGTATATCATAGCATAAAGTCGTCCACAATTTAGCGATTTGTCAGTGTTTTGAGATAGAAGTGCAGTGCGAGTCGCGCTTGTCGACCGAAGTGAAAGCAAAAGTAGAATAAGTCTCCAAAATTAAACACATACACAGATAAATATACTTATAAACACATAAAATCAACGAATCATCAGAGTCAGCAGTTGCGGGCTCAGAATCGGAACACATAAAAATTCGAGAAATAGATCGTCTGCGGCTATTAGACTTCGACTACCCAAAGTGATTCGACTATTCTCAAGGACTTGTCGTACACACTTTGACTTTCAGGACTGTGCTTTTGCCTCGATTCTTGGGCGTTTGACACGTATCCCTTCAGTTTCGGTGCGTCGTCAAGTCGTTGGAGTTCGTCGAGACTTTGATGAGAGTTTTGTAAACCAAGTAAAAGTCGGAACAAGTCATCATGGTTAGGGTTTCACCCCTGGCTTAACAACTTCGTTCCTGTTTTGATAAAATAAAAGAGAATTTTTGCGTCAAAGTATGGGTTCCACTCCTTGTTCAACGCAAATTCTCGTGTTTATAGATAAAATGCGGGTTGATCAAGTAATTTAGTTGAGAGTTTACGGTTTTCACACCTACTCTCGACCCAATTACTTGTTCATTTTCGAGATGCGAAAGCAGTGATAGTGTAGCGTAGGCGAGAATAGCGAGAAATAGCAGCAAGCTCATACGTAATTCCTACTGGGCATGTACGAGTCGGTCTGTTGGTTCATAACTATAGACTAGGTCACTAAGACTTCATCCCGGAATAGGTCGAGTCTTACCTAATTCCCTATAGTTATGGCTCTGATACCAATCTGTCACACCCCAACCGATGGTGGAAACATCGGGGTGTGGCACTGAGCGAAACAGATTGTCCAGAAGTTTCCATAACAACTATTTTTACCAAATATTTAAGCAACACGTCCCATACCATGTCATAAGTGATAATATAATTATTACAGACAAAATCTAGTCAAGTAGTTATGTTCCAACAACTCAGATTTATACATAGTTTATTTATTGGTTTCTAGGACTCCGTCCCTAGCCTCGATTTCATCACCAGCACACAAAGCATGTAAACATCCTAAGCGCCTGTCACATACGTTAAAATAAAAGTCAATACATATAGTGTAAAGGTGAGCATACAAGTTTGTTAGATATAGTAAATTTCGAAATTCGTTTACGCATAACCAGCACGTACGCATAGTGAAATGAAGCACGTTAGTTATCGACATAGATCTATCGATACCAATAACTGCGGGTTGACTGCCCGAGGCAGTTCGCAATACATGATTACCACCGTAATCCATGCAAGTAATTGTCCTTAACAACCCCTGCGAACAGGTGCCGAGTCCAAACTATAGTACTATCGTTGCTAAGGCAGGTAGACAGCATTCCATGTGTAAACATAACAAACAAGCATTCATTAAGCCACGTATAACATGCAGTAACGGTTAGCGTTAAAGTAGTATTGAGTAGTGTGTTCGATGTGATTTGAATATTCGTAACGTATGTAAGACCCAAAAGTGCATAAAGCAAAAAGGGTTCAAGTATACTCACAGCGATTGAAGGATTGAAGGAGTGCGTAGAGCGAGGTTAGCCTGAACAGTTAACGATAGCATAAAAGATAAGCGACGCATAAAACGAGAGAAGTCACCAAGTGCCGAATGGTGATCCGGCCGGCCGGCCATTCGTGCGGATGTTGACCTGTTCGGGTGGTTGTCCGTTCGGACGGTCATCCGGTCGGATGACTGTTCGAGTGGTTTGTTTCTTCCTTTGAGAAGAATGTGTTTATGTATGATGGCTTGACTTATGAAGTTTTCGTTGTAGCATTTTGAAAACATTGAAGTACCTCTACCTTTCAGGTCGGTCGATCGGACGGTCGTTCGATCGGACGGTAACCCGTTTGGTTGGGCACTTCAGTGGGAACAAGTCCACAACTGGGTGTCACTCGGTCGGACGGTTGTTCGATTGAGTAGCATCCTTGGTGCATTGAACATGTTGAAAATTGTTTAAGTTTTAAATTGAATGAATCAAGATGCAACCCGATCGGATGGTGGATCGAGTGGATGGCAACCCGGTTGGACAGCAGTCCGATCGGATGACAACTCGTCCCAACGTCTTGATCGTGCTATTACTTGATCGTGCTTGAAGTGTTGTAACTTGAGCGAGACATTGTGATGGCTAGTTTAAACAATGGGGACCCCATCTCGTCCCATTGACCTGACCGAACAGGAATCACCCTAGTCCGTCAGTGCACGGTTCGAGACGGTTGTTCGTGTCCAAACCCGAAATCACTATCTTTCAGTTGGAACTTGGATCTAGCACTGATGCATCACTAAGAACGAGTAGGCGATCAGTATTAGCCCTGATTCCACCGGATTTGAGTGCATTGAGTGTAAAAAGAGTTGAAAGAAAGCTGGAAAACCATCTTTCAATCCTTTTACTTGTGAATATGTTTAGATCTATGAAAGATCTTTGTTTGTTTATGTGGAAATCGGTTAGATCCAAGTTGCTCTTGGTGGATTGAGGTCAAAACATGAAGTTCTTCAAGAACACATGATGACGTCATCCTAGAACACCTTGAATCTTGATGATTTCACGGTTAAAAGTTAAGATTCAAAAGATAGAAAGGTGTAGGAGTGCGTGTAGATTAAGGAAGTACAATATTTAGGACGGGATCTTACCGGGATTGCGAGAAATCGAAGGAAATGTGAAGAAAACGAGCTGGTCGGACGTCAATTGCCAAAAGTAGAAAGTATGAAAGTGACAAGGGGTATTTATAGGGTTACCCAAAGTGGAAAGGGTGAAGAGGTTGGTCGCTCGGGTGGCAACTTGCCCGGATGGCAGACCGGTCGAGTGGCACCTCGGTCGGGTGGCTGCCCAGCCGGGTGGCTGTTCGGTCGGCTGGCACCTGGCTCGAGTGCTTGGTGCGACGAGTTTTTCCGTTACGATCATGATTGCGATTGTTTCGATGCGATAGAGTTTCCTAGTCAAATTACTTTTAATCCCAACTACTCATATCTCGCACTCTCTCTTTTCCACCAATTATCATACCATTTCGATTGCGATTGAGTTCGATTTCGTTTCGATTGATTACTACACGTAACATAAATAAACATGCACAAGTAACACATAAAGCACACACACACGTATAACAATAACCAAAATGCGTATTTCGTGTTGCGATTCGGGTTACGATTTGATGTCGATTTGATTAACATTAGGTTGATTATCGATTAGTTAACTTTATCGCATTGTTACTTCCTACAATTCACAGTTGTAAGTTGATTAAATAGCGAATAATACACATCGATTTCTGCGATTTGACACTTACTCCGCATAATATGTCACACCCCCAAATTCCACCTGCGGAGTACTACCGCTTGGAGGCGTAACTGACCAGGATCCAGCCACCAATCATATTGAACAAGCATATAAGTAGTTATAAGAATCCAACCAATACAATTGGTGTTCAAACAAAACATAGTTAAGTTGCAAGCGGAAGCATAAGTCTTAAAGTCAAACATAAGTTTAATAGTTTCAAAGTTTAACATGGCACACAGCCGTCCATGTCCCACAACGATCCTCCTCCATGCAAGCTCCAGCTAAGAAACCTAAGGACCTGCAAAGCATGTAGTAACGAGTCAACAACTAGTTGAGTGAGTTCACGGTTGGGTGTTCGTTTTAAGTTGTTTCGAAAACAGTTTCCTTTAGCTGGCATCCTGCCGTGGGGGTTACCCCATAGTTAAAAACGTGACTTGTTTATTCCCGGTTACTCTGGCTATCCAGCCGTGGGGGCTACCCCGTGTTAGTTATCTGGCATTTCGGCCGTGGGGGCTACCCCATGTATACACTAGACTCGTTACCATATCGACTGCTGACTGTAGTCATGTTTATGTGCCCTGAAACTGTCAATGTCTATCATCATTGACGTGCCCCAGATCCATTAGTTCACGCCCGTCCTCTGCGGCACGGTGTGAGGTTTGTCAGACCTAAATAGCGCTATCTAACTAATGACCCGCTCGCCATTGGCCCGGCGATTAAGTCGATATAAAAATGAGGGACTTCGTGATAGAGTTTTGGTCTAGTACGAGTTATCTGTCCGTGAGGACGAGGAATTACATTCCTGAACCCTTGCTGTCCTACCCAAGGAGGACGAGGAACCCAGTTCCTTAACCCCAATTCCCGACCCCTGGGAATCCCATGCTTTGTAGAGGGTGTGAACTCACCTTGGTTTGCTCGGTAGAAAACACAGAAAAGTCAAACAAGCAACGTTGAGGCTACTCACGTCCTATCATAGTTGTATCATACAATCAGGTTCGTATTCAAGTAGTGCACGTATGGCATACACGTTAATCATGGCAGTTGGCAAGTAATGCATATGAGTCGAACGAACAGTAACATGCCCAGAATTAAACAAAGTCCAAGGTCCGGCCCAAACACTAAGCCCATAATTAAACAAGTCCAACAGTGTGTACCCGCGTATTGTCTCGAGTCGCAACTAGGCGTTTGCGACTCGCAACCTGAGTCGCAATCGTGGTTTCGGTTCGTGCTGTTTTGGTTACGAGTCGCAACTGGACTCGCAACCGGGGTTTCGAGTCAAACGGTTTAGGTGCTGACCACTTGTGGTTTCGAGTCGCAACCAGGTGTTTGCGACTCGCAACCGATGTCGCAACCGGGAGATTTCGACTCATCATGCATGGTTTCGAGTCGCAACTGATGGTTTCAGTTGGACAGGAGCTGATTCGGAACAGTGTACTACCCAATGAGAATTTGATTTCAGAAAATGGTTTGTACTACCCACTTAAACATGTTTGTTTGTCTAGTAATTTACTAATTTGGATCAAACATATCAAATTTCAAATATCCAAGCATGCTCATATGATATTCAAGTTGTTCTTCACACATTCATCATGTTCATCAATATCCAAGTAGTTCATCATATCATAACTTGAAACAACAATCCGAAATATTCAAACAACTAATCCGATTTCCACATAAGTGCAGCCATTTAACAAGCATTTTGATTTGTAACCTAAGAGCATGCAATCCGTCTTCATAACATGAATAACAATCGAGCATTCCAACAACAAATCCGAATAATATGAGCATTATACACACCGATTTCATGAACACCAACCATTTATGGTTTAAATCACATTAAATCACAAACATCATTAGCTCATCATGCAGTCAATCCGAAATCTAAGTATGATAGTTTATTAACATCATCATGTATAAATCTAACAAACCAACATATTACCAAGTCACACAAGATACATCATCATCAACAAAATATCACATCATCATCATCAACAACAACCGAAATCTAAACACACACAATGAGAATCACTAACCGGTTAGAGGAATAGTGGTGAAGGATGAAGCTTTGTTTGGTGTGAACAAGCAAGTCCGAGAAACCCTTTTTGTGGTCGGTTGGTTTGATCCGAGAAGAAGGAGGAGAGGTGATGTTTAGTGTTTAGGGTTTTAGTGTGAGAGAGAGTGGAGAGTGTGTGTGTTGGAGAGTATGAGTGGATTGTCCAAAGAATGGACTAGTTTGCTAGGAGTATGATATATATACTAGTCCTAGTAGGTTTCGTGTGGGTTACATGAGGTGCGGCCCAACCGGCCCATAGGTCATCGTTCACTCGAGACCACATGGTCTCGAGCCGGGTTCGTGTCGTTTCGGTTCATACTCGCATACATACACACAAGCACACACATAGCATAACACATAATCATATAAGTTCGCACATATCATTCATCAAATCATCAAATTAGCTAGTCGCTTAGTGTTCAAACGTATAACGAAAGGTTCTAAATTTCGAGTTGTCACATCATCCCCAAGTTGAAAGAAATTTCGTCCCGAAATTTGGTAAGCACTCACTGAGGAAGCTAGTTAAGTTGTATGGTTTTCCTGGTTTTCCCGGGGTGTCACATCCACCCCCCGTTGATCTGGAATTTCGTCCCGAAATTCCGTAGCTTCGGCCTCAGTAGTGGGTGTACTGTTTGCGAACAGTTGGGGATACTTTTGTTTCATCTGATCTTCGCGCTCCCAGGTGAACTCTGGGCCGCGACGTGAGTTCCAAGGAACTCGAACGAGAGGTATTCTAGTGCTCTTGAGGACCTTAACATCCCGGTCCGTGATCTCGACTGGTTCCTCGACGAATCGTAACTGCTCGTCGATCGTGAGTTCCTTCAAAGGAACTACGTGGGTCTCATCTGACGGACACTTCTTCAGATTCGACACATGAAAAACGTTGTGAACTGCACCGAGTTCCGCTGGTAAGTTGAGTCTGTAGGCCACCCTGCCTATTTTCTCAATGACCTCGAAAGGTCCGACGTATCGTGGGTTGAGTTTACCGCGTTTACCAAAACGAACCACACCCTTCCAGGGTGAAACTTTGAGTAGTACCCGCTCCCCAACCTGGAGCTCAAGCGGTTTCCTGCCCATGTCGGCGTAAACTTTCTGACGTTCGCGAGCGGCCGTCATGCGTTTTCGTATCTGAGCGATTTGCTCGGTTGTATCTACCACATATTCTGGACCAGTGATCTGACTATCTCCCACCTCTGCCCAGCAAAGAGGAGACCGGCATTTACGTCCGTACAATGCCTCAAACGGAGCAGCTTTAATGCTGGTGTGGTAGCTGTTATTGTACGAGAATTCCACAAGTGGCAGGTGCTTTTCCCAGCGGTTGCCAAAGTCGATTACACATGCACGAAGCATGTCTTCTAAGGTTTGAATAGTGCGCTCGGACTGCCCGTCCGTCTGAGGATGATACGCTGTGCTCATATCTAATCGTGAGCCGAAGGATTTGTGCATCGCTTGCCACAGCTCTGAAGTAAAACGCGCATCTCGATCTGAGATAATGGAGGTGGGCACCCCGTGCCTCGAAACAATTTCCTTGATGTATATTTCCGCAAGAGTGGAGAACTTATCCGTCTCCTTGATAGCCAAGAAGTGTGCAGATTTTGTGAGTCGATCCACGATCACCCAAATAGTATCGTTCCCGCGCTGGGATCTAGGTAGGCCAGTAACAAAATCCATGGAAATTTGCTCCCATTTCCACTGAGGTATCTCTGGTTGTTGGAGTAGGCCTGATGGTTTCTGGTATTCCGACTTTACTCTCGCACAGGTCAAACATTTGCTGACGTAGGTCGCTATGTGGGCCTTCATGCTAGGCCACCAGTACGTAGTCTTGATGTCGTGGTACATTTTATCCGATCCAAGATGTACCGAGTAGCGAGACTTGTGTGCTTCATCCATCACAAGTTCTCGTAGGTTGCCATAGAGTGGGACCCAAACGCGTCCCGTTACGTAGTAAGCACCGTCTCCCTTTTGTTCTAATGGTTGCCTTGATCCGCGTAGGGCTTCAGCCCTGACGTTTTCTGGTTTCAGTGCTTCTATCTGGGCAGCTCGTATTTGGGAGGGAAGACTAGAATGGATCGTGAGTTGTAAAGCTCGCACGCGCTTAGGCGCAGTGTCCTTCCGACTGAGGGCGTCAGCCACAACATTGGCTTTGCCCGGGTGGTATCTGATTGCGCACTCGTAGTCATTCAGAAGTTCGACCCACCGTCGTTGTCGCATATTCAGTTCCTTCTGTTTGAAGATGTGCTCGAGACTCCTGTGGTCAGTGTAGATCGCGCACTTGGTACCATACAGGTAATGCCGCCATAACTTAAGCGCAAAGACAACAGCTCCCAGCTCTAAATCGTGCGTAGTGTAGTTCTTTTCATGAACCTTGAGTTGGCGTGAGGCGTAGGCTATAACTTTGTCTCGTTGCATCAACACGCAACCAAGACCTTGAATTGATGCGTCGCAGTAAACCACAAAATCGTCTGTGCCTTCCGGCAAGGAAAGGATAGGTGCGCTACAAAGTCTATCCTTTAGGTGCTGAAATGCCAACTCCTGTGCGTTTCCCCAGCGATAAACAACGCCCTTCTGCGTTAGTGAGGTGAGAGGCTGCGCAATCTTAGAAAAATCCTTTATGAACCTCCGGTAGTATCCCGCCAAACCCAAGAATTGGCGAATTTCCTTTGGTGTACGAGGTGCAGGCCAGTTCTTAATCGAGTCTATCTTGGATGGATCAACGTGAATCCCATCCTTGTTTACCACGTGGCCTAGGAAATGGACTTCTCGAAGCCAGAAGTCGCATTTCGAGAACTTTGCATAAAGCTGTTCTGTTCGAAGGAGTTCCAGAATAAGTCGCAGATGCTGCTCATGTTCCTCCCGACTCTTGGAATAGATCAGGATGTCGTCGATGAAGACTATAACGAACTTGTCCAGGTAAGGCTTGCACACTCGGTTCATCAAGTCCATGAAAACCGCAGGTGCGTTTGTCATCCCAAAAGGCATGACCAAAAACTCATAGTGCCCGTATCGCGTTCTGAAAGCTGTTTTGGAGACGTCCTCTTCCCGGACTCTCAGCTGGTGATAACCCGATCTCAAATCGATCTTCGAATAGTAGCTCGATCCCTGCAGCTGGTCGAACAAGTCGTCAATACGCGGTAGAGGGTAACGATTCTTCACCGTCACCTTGTTGAGTTCTCGGTAGTCGATGCACATTCTGAAAGTACCGTCTTTCTTCTTCACAAATAGCACTGGAGCTCCCCAGGGCGATGAGCTAGGACGAATAAAACCCTTATCCAAGAGTTCTTGTAGTTGCGTGGAGAGTTCTTTCAACTCTGATGGAGCCAATCGATAAGGTGCACGAGCTATGGGTGCAGCTCCAGGAGCTAGTTCGATCTGAAACTCTACTTGACGATGAGGCGGAAGACCAGGTAATTCCTCAGGAAATACCTCTGGATAATCGCGTACAACTGGAAAATCTTCTATCTTCTTCTCTTTTTCTGAAGTGTCAGTAACGAGAGCCAAAATGGCAGTGTGGCCCTTTCGCAAACACTTTTGGGCCTTAAGGAGAGAAATGACGTTCTCAACAGCACTCCTCTTGTCGCCATGAATCATGAGGGGTTCACCATCGGGACCTGGAATACGGACAACCTTCTCGTTGCAAAGAATCTCTGCTTGGTGTTGGGATAACCAATCCATCCCAATGACAACGTCGAAACTACCCAAGACAATAGGAATGAGATCGATAGAGAAGGTCTGGTCAGCGAGAATAAGTTTACAACCCTTGACTACGTGTGTGGCTTCTAAACTCTTACCATTTGCTAGCTCTACTGTGTGCTTGTTGTTCAAAGGTGTTGCAATACGCTTAAGCATTCGACTAACTTCTAGTGACACATAGCTAGTATCGGCACCCGAATCAAATAAAACTGAAACATAAAAGTCGTCGAGAAGGAACTTACCCGCCACAACATTGGGGTCATTCCTTGCTTCACCTTGGCCAATCACAAACATTCGCCCCCTGGCGCCATTGTTGTTGTTCCCATTATTACCATTCCCCTGATTGTTGTTATTGTTGTTGTTGTTGTTCTGGTTCCTGTTCAGTTGAGGACAATCTCTCTTGAAGTGGCCTTCAGCTCCACACTGAAAGCACCCTTTGTTATCACCTTGCTGCTGCTGCTGGCGCTGGTTCTGTTGAGCTTGCTGACGATTCTGATTAGCGGGGTATAAGCTCCTGCAATCCTTTGCAGCGTGACCAGGCTTGTTGCACCGATGACAGTTGCCCCTGGTGCATGGCCCGCTGTGGTGCAGGCTGCAGCGATTGCATTTGGGGTGATTTCCTTTGTATCCGCCACCAGACGATTGCTGATTAGGGCTCTTGTAGTCCTCAGTCTTTCTCTGCTGAGACTGGGACTGAACAGAAGCCGAACCCTTACTCGAAGTTCCATCCCATTTCCGTTTGTTGTCACCTGAGGTACCAGAAGTAGTTGCAGCACCTATGCGTTTTGGTAACTTGTTCTGCTCCACCGCCTGATCCGTGAGACGGTGAGCCAATTGTACAGTTTGCTGGTAGGTAGCGAGGTTCGCTGAAGTCACATGACTTTGGATTTCTGGCACTAAGCCCTGAAGAAATAGTTCGATGCGTTTGATGGGAGGATCCACCATAGTAGGGCACAGAATTGCCAGTTCGTTCGACCTTTTCACATAAGCTTCAATTTCCGACCCCGTCATCTTGAGGTTGAAGAACTCCACTTCCAGTTTGTGAATCTCATCACGACTGCAGTATTCCTCTTTGATCATTTCCTTAAAAGTTTCCCATGGGGTGGCGTTGGCAGCAACCAACCCTAGCATCTGAACTTGAGCGTTCCACCACGTGAGGGCTAATCCCTCGAGAGTACCAGTAGCATACTTCACCCTGCGCGCCTCAGGGCATTCACACATTTCGAACACAGATTCTAGCTTCTCAAACCAGTGTAGGAGACCTACTGCTCCTTCAGTGCCGCTAAAAGTAGTTGGTCGGCAGTCCATGAAAGTCTTAAAAGTGCACACGGGTGGTTGAACATGCTGACCTATCGTGGGTGAAAGAAAAGAAAGAGTTTAACACAAAGGTTGGTTCACGAGAGTAGGATCCTAAAGATCCTAGAATGAGTTCGGACTGCAGGATGTACCTCCTGCGTGTGCAGCTGCAAGTGCTGCGGCAACTCGTTCATTGATCAGAGCCGTCAACTGGGCTTGTGTCAGGTTAACGCGTCCAGACATGATCTTCATATCAAGAAGAATGTGAGTGAGAGGAGTTTCGCGAAAGTACAATGATAGGATACAGTAAGCACGCACGTGTTCAAGCAACAGTAGTTATACTAACCAAGCATACCATAAGCAATGTACCATGTAACTAGCAAGTAGGCAATATATGCACAGATCATATTACCTAGAATGTCGAGCCTTGCATGTGGAGTGAAGCATCGTTGTGGATCGTTGAGCACTGTACCGGTTATAGTCTGGTTTTAACAAAAACGTCTTCCCCTTTATTAAAACCGAGTTCTCTATAACCAATGGCTCTGATACCAATCTGTCACACCCCCAAAATCCACCTGCGGAGTACTACCGCTTGGAGGCGTGACTGACCAGGATCCAGCCACCAATCATATTGAACAAGCATATAAGTAGTTATAAGAATCCAACCAATACAATTGGTGTTCAAACAAAACATAGTTAAGTTGCAAGCGGAAGCATAAGTCTTAAAGTCAAACATAAGTTTAATAGTTTCAAAGTTTAACATGGCACACAGCCGTCCATGTCCCACAACGATCCTCCTCCATGCAAGCTCCAGCTAAGAAACCTAAGGACCTGCAAAGCATGTAGTAACGAGTCAACAACTAGTTGAGTGAGTTCACGGTTGGGTGTTCGTTTTAAGTTGTTTCGAAAACAGTTTCCTTTAGCTGGCATCCTGCCGTGGGGGTTACCCCATAGTTAAAAACGTGACTTGTTTATTCCCGGTTACTCTGGCTATCCAGCCGTGGGGGCTACCCCGTGTTAGTTATCTGGCATTTCGGCCGTGGGGGCTACCCCATGTATACACTAGACTCGTTACCATATCGACTGCTGACTGTAGTCATGTTTATGTGCCCTGAAACTGTCAATGTCTATCATCATTGACGTGCCCCAGATCCATTAGTTCACGCCCGTCCTCTGCGGCACGGTGTGAGGTTTGTCAGACCTAAATAGCGCTATCTAACTAATGACCCGCTCGCCATTGGCCCGGCGATTAAGTCGATATAAAAATGAGGGACTTCGTGATAGAGTTTTGGTCTAGTACGAGTTATCTGTCCGTGAGGACGAGGAATTACATTCCTGAACCCTTGCTGTCCTACCCAAGGAGGACGAGGAACCCAGTTCCTTAACCCCAATTCCCGACACCTGGGAATCCCATGCTTTGTAGAGGGTGTGAACTCACCTTGGTTTGCTCGGTAGAAAACACAGAAAAGTCAAACAAGCAACGTTGAGGCTACTCACGTCCTATCATAGTTGTATCATACAATCAGGTTCGTATTCAAGTAGTGCACGTATGGCATACACGTTAATCATGGCAGTTGGCAAGTAATGCATACGAGTCGAACGAACAGTAACATGCCCAGAATTAAACAAAGTCCAAGGTCCGGCCCAAACACTAAGCCCATAATTAAACAAGTCCAACAGTGTGTACCCGCGTATTGTCTCGAGTCGCAACTAGGCGTTTGCGACTCGCAACCTGAGTCGCAATCGTGGTTTCGGTTCGTGCTGTTTTGGTTACGAGTCGCAACTGGACTCGCAACCGGGGTTTCGAGTCAAACGGTTTAGGTGCTAACCACTTGTGGTTTCGAGTCGCAATCAGGTGTTTGCGACTCGCAACCGATGTCGCAACCGGGAGATTTCGACTCATCATGCATGGTTTCGAGTCGCAACTGATGGTTTCGGTTGGACAGGAGCTGATTCGGAACAGTGTACTACCCAATGAGAATTTGATTTCAGAAAATGGTTTGTACTACCCACTTAAACATGTTTGTTTGTCTAGTAATTTACTAATTTGGATCAAACATATCAAATTTCAAATATCCAAGCATGCTCATATGATATTCAAGTTGTTCTTCACACATTCATCATGTTCATCAATATCCAAGTAGTTCATCATATCATAACTTGAAACAACAATCCGAAATATTCAAACAACTAATCCGATTTCCACATAAGTGCAGCCATTTAACAAGCATTTTGATTTGTAACCTAAGAGCATGCAATCCGTCTTCATAACATGAATAACAATCGAGCATTCCAACAACAAATCCGAATAATATGAGCATTATACACACCGATTTCATGAACACCAACCATTTATGGTTTAAATCACATTAAATCACAAACATCATTAGCTCATCATGCAGTCAATCCGAAATCTAAGTATGATAGTTTATTAACATCATCATGTATAAATCTAACAAACCAACATATTACCAAGTCACACAAGATACATCATCATCAACAAAATATCACATCATCATCATCAACAACAACCGAAATCTAAACACACACAATGAGAATCACTAACCGGTTAGAGGAATAGTGGTGAAGGATGAAGCTTTGTTTGGTGTGAACAAGCAAGTCCGAGAAACCCTTTTTGTGGTCGGTTGGTTTGATCCGAGAAGAAGGAGGAGAGGTGATGTTTAGTGTTTAGGGTTTTAGTGTGAGAGAGAGTGGAGAGTGTGTGTGTTGGAGAGTATGAGTGGATTGTCCAAAGAATGGACTAGTTTGCTAGGAGTATGATATATATACTAGTCCTAGTAGGTTTCGTGTGGGTTACATGAGGTGCGGCCCAACCGGCCCATAGGTCATCGTTCACTCGAGACCACATGGTCTCGAGCCGGGTTCGTGTCGTTTCGGTTCATACTCGCATACATACACACAAGCACACACATAGCATAACACATAATCATATAAGTTCGCACATATCATTCATCAAATCATCAAATTAGCTAGTCGCTTAGTGTTCAAACGTACAACGAAAGGTTCTAAATTTCGAGTTGTCACATCATCCCCAAGTTGAAAGAAATTTCGTCCCGAAATTTGGTAAGCACTCACTGAGGAAGCTAGTTAAGTTGTATGGTTTTCCTGGTTTTCCCGGGGTGTCACATAATACAACTAAAATAAACACATAAAACGAATTTACTATAAGTCAAGTCGCGCGATCGGTCGTTGACTTTGACCTTGACTTTGACTTTGACTTTCTTGAGAACACGGGGTGTTACAATTATGCATTGATTATCGCGAGCTGAATAAAGTAACAATCAAGAACAGATATCCATTGCCCAGGATCGACGATTTGTTCGATCAGCTTCAAGGAGCAAGTTACTTTTCAAAGATCGATCTAAGGTCAGGTTATCGCCAGTTGAAGGTCAGAGATGAAGACGTACACAAGACCGCATTCAAAAGTCGATATGGACACTACGAGTTCTTAGTGATGCCTTTCGGGCTCACTAATGCACCTGCAGCGTTCATGGACCTCATGAATCGCGTTTGCAAGCCGTATTTAGACAAGTTTGTCATTGTCTTCATCGATGACATACTCATTTATTCAAAGAATCAAGCCGATCATGAAAAACATCTCTGGTGTATCCTTAAACTTCTGCAGCAAGAGAAGCTCTACGCCAAGTTTTCAAAATGTGAGTTTTGGCTTCGGGAAGTCCAATTTCTTGGACATGTGGTAAGTGAGCGTGGCATCCAGATGGATCCCGCTAAGATTGAAGCAATTATGAATTGGCAAGCGCCCAAAACACCTACTGAAATTCACAGCTTCTTGGGTCTAGCAGGATACTATAGACGTTTCATTGAAAACTTTTAAAGGATTGCCGCACCTCTAACTTCGTTAACTCGCAAGAATGTCAAGTTTGATTGGGGTTCCAAGCAGCAAGAATCCTTTGACATTCTAAAGAAGAAATTAACAAATGCTCCTGTGTTAACATTGCCAGAAGGAATTGAAGAATTTGTGGTTTATTGCAACGCATCGCACACAGGTATGGGATGTTTGCTTATGCAGAAGGGCAAGGTTATTGCATATGCTTCCCGTCAGTTAAAAGTGCATGAAAAGAACTACACCACCCATGATTTGGAATTGGGTGCCATTGTATTTGCACTGAAGCTTTAGACGCATTATCTTTATGGGACGAAGTGCGTGATCTATTCAGATCACAAGAGCCTTCAACACTTGTTCAATCAGAAGGATCTTAACATGAGGCAGCGTCATTGGATGGAGACATTAAATGATTATGATTGCGAGATTCGCTACCATCCAGGCAAAGAGAATGTTGTAGCTGACGCTCTAAGCAGGAAGGAAAGGGTTAAGCCCATTAGAATCAATGCCAAAAGCATTGAATTAAAGAACGGCTTGAATGAAAGGTTGTTAGCCGCTCAAAAGGAAGCTGTATTAGAAGCTAACTATCCGAATGAGAAGTTAGGCGTAACTGTTGACCAATTATCATATGGTAAGGATGGAATCCTTAGGATGAATGGTCGAATCTGGGTTCCAATCCATAGAGGGCTTAGAGATGTGATTCTTTAAGAAGCTCATAGTTCAAAATATTCAGTTCATCCTGGCAGTGATAAGATGTACCAGGATTTAAAGGCAAATTATTGGTGGATAGGTTTGAAGAAATCTATAGCCACTTATGTGGCTAAATGTCTGACGTGCACACAAGTTAAAGCAGAGCATCAAAAGCCGTCAGGCTTGCTACAACAGCCTGAACTTCCCACTTGGAAATGGGAAATGGTAACCATGGATTTTCTTACCAAATTACCAAAGACGAAACGTGGGAATGATACTATTTGGGTTATAGTTGACAGATTGACCAAGTCAGCTCACTTCTTGCCGATTAAAGAAACTCACAGCTCCGACAAGCTAGCTCAGCTGTACGTGGATGAGATTGTATCTCTCCACGGAGTGCCAGTGTCTATTATCTCTTATAGGGATACAAGATACACATCGCATTTTTGGAAAAGCTTTCAGCAATCTTTAGGCACTCGATTAAATTTCAGCACTGCTTATCATCCTCAGACGGATGGACACAGCGAGCGTACTATTCAAACACTCGAGGATATGCTCAGGGCTTGTGTTATTGATTTTGGAGGAAGTTGGGATGACCATCTTCCTTTGATCGAATTTTCGTATAATAATAGCTATCATTCGAGCATACAAGCCGCGCCTTTTGAGGCCTTATACGAAAGGAAGTGCAGAACGCCAGTTTGTTGGGTGAAAGTTGGAGATGTCCAACTATCAGGACCTGATATAGTCCTGGAAACGACAGATAAGATTATACAGATCCGTGATCGTCTCAAAGCTGCCAGGGATAGGCAGAAAAGCTACGCGGATTAAAGGCGTAAACCTCTGAAATTCGAGGTAGGTGATAAAGTGCTACTCAAGGTATCACCTTGGAAAGGAGTGATGCGATTTGGCAAAAAGGGCAAGCTTAGCCCAAGATACATAGGACCATTAGAGATCATCGAATGTGTCGGATCGGTGGCCAACAAGCTAAATCTGCCAGAGGAGCTTAGTGGAATTCATAATGTATTCCACATCTGCAACTTAAAGAAATGTCTAGCCGATGAGTCGGTAGCAATGTCACATAAGGACGTGCAGGTTGATGAGAGTTTGAAGTTTGTTGAAAAACCTTTGACGATCGAGGATCGACAGGTCAAGAAGCTTCGAAGAAAGCATGTGCCGATCGTAAAAGTAAAATGGGATGCCCGTAGAGGCCCATAATACATGTGGGAGGTTGAATCCATGATGAAACAGAAGTACCCTCATTTATTTCGGTAAATCTCGAGGTCGAGATTTCTTTTAAGGGGGTGAGGATGTAACACCTCGCAAATTCATGTCCAATATAGTAACGACACGTGTCATGGGCTTTGAACGTGTAACGAAGTGAATTCAAAGGACTAAAGTTGACAAACGAAGAAAGTATGTGTGTAGAAGGATCCAAAATGTCAACATTTGAAAATTTTGCCTTTCAACGACCCTACATGATGTTTATACCCTTAAACGAATAAATTGTGAGACGTATGAAGCCGTTTGTGGAAGAAAGTGAAAGTTTACAAGGCGCGAGAGTTAAATGTGTCAGCATGTTTAATTAATACCTCTGAGTGACATTTTAACGAACCCGGAGCTTTGTAACAATTAATTTTACTCCCAAGAACAAGTGACAAAAATTTCACAAGGTTCCGATGTTGTTTGAGATAAATACGTTAACTTTTGTGATTTAAGGGTTAAAAGCGTCAACGAGGCAAAACTTGTGTTTTCGGTTATCGTTTAACAAAATCGGACCTAACGATGTTTGGTTATTCTCTAAGGATCACAATAATATAAATTATTTGGGTTAAATATGCTTGAAATGGAAAATATTACGTTTTAAAAGGTTCAGGGGGGTGAAAGTGTCAAGTTTGAAACTGGTTGAGCTGGTTACCACCATGTTGGTGCATATTCGGTGACAACAGCTTAATAGTTTGATTATTTAGTCTTTTTTTTTTTGGGAAACGGGGGAAACCCCGGGCAAACATTTATTAGAATAGAATAAAAGAATACAACACAAGCTAAACTAGACCCGGGATATAGGCCCAATATCTAGCATAGCCCAAACCAAAAAAACAGGCAATCCTATACAAAGAATAACACCTAAGCCCGTATCTAAATCCTAAAGGCCAACTAAGGCCCATCACATAAACCCACAACCATTTACAAGCAATAAACGAATACAACAAACAAAGTCCAAAAATTCCATCTAAACAATCAAACTTGGACCACAGCACTGGGCCACAAAGGATTCGGCCCAAAGAGCGGACAGTCCACTTCCTCTTAGTACACCCATTCCCCATATCTTCATTATACCATCCCACAGCCCACTTCAACGAACCCCAGATCTTAGCCCAGTTCCTTCCACAATTCTCTTTCACCCCTCGAGCCCAATAAGCATAAACCCACTCCAATCCACCACCCCAAACCGTTATTCCCTGCTCACAATTGGGCCTCCATTTTGCCCATACGGCATAATACCAGACATCCCCCAACTTATTTGTTCCAACAATTTCCAATCTCCACAGCCAAACAAAATCAAAACAAGCGGCCCAACTACTAACGTCACACTTAGTCCAAACAATAACCGGATTGTTAATGTATATATTTTCAGCCCAAAGATCACTAGTTACCAGCATCATAAAACCCAATCTCACAATAATCTGAGCTCGTATACAATATCGCATACAAATTAATCCAACCATCCAGCCAGAATATTGTCTAATATCTTCCATCATAACAAACATTAATCGCCAAAATATCCTCATAATACCCCCTACCTTATAAATCCAATGCTCATCATAAAAGTTTTTACTCTTCTTAGCTGAACACTTTATTTGGCCCTCAAAAATCCATCTAATCAGCCAGATCCACCAAATAAATATTAACCAATTACTATGATACTTCTCCAACCCCAAATCTTTTACATGGCTCACAACATAACAAGCTGTAGTACCCCTAACAGGCCCTTTCTTCCGCAGCCACCTATTATGTTGACCAACATGACCATCTTGTTGACCCTTCCATTGACCGCAACTTCTACACATATTCCACTGTTGTTTTAAGAGGCTTAACTTCAGCATCTTTATTATTCTATCCCTTATGATAAGTTCAATACCCCCAACTTCTAAAGTATCAAAATTGCTGCACTCATTAATCTGAACTGTTGTTGTAATGGGCTTGGAAAATGGCCTAGCCCAATAGGAAGCCCAGTTCACAAACATGTGGTATATAAACATGTTTTGTGAATAGGGTTTGTAGAGAACTTGGAGGCTAGAGAGAGAAAACGTTGAGAGAGAGAGAGAGAGAATTCGAAATTTGTGTGAGGCAAGATCACAGAGAGAGGCTGTGAGGTTGTGAGGTCTTGAATTGATTGTAAAACTGCTTGTTTGGATAATCAATAGAAGACCCGTTTGATTGTGAATTTCTATTTTCTACTCGTTTCTGTAACAAATCTGATCTAGAGGATTCCGCACTCTAGGTTAGATATACAATTCTGTGACGATCCGTACGAACAAAGGGACCTACAATTGGTATCAGAGCTTTAGGCTCTTGAAGAAGCTCGGTTCAGAATTGCAGACTACATATTCGGGTGAAAGATTGAAAAAAATTCGAAAATTTGAAACCTGATAATTAGGGTTTCGAAATTTTTTTGGTCTTGATTTAATTTTCGAAATTTTTGTATAATATGATTTGGTTGTTTTTGATCTTCTGCGTTTTTAGTTTGCTGATTTGCAGATTTTCGGGATAGTTCTGGCTGATTGGTTGAGGAATTTTGGCTTGAAAGACTTGAAGATTCGAAGACTGTTCTTCGTGTTCTTCATATTTTCGAAATTTTTGGGCTGATTTGGTTGTTCAATTTTGCAGGAAACTGTTAGAAGGATCTGGAAAATCTTCAGAAAATTCGAAATTATTGAGTTTCCATAATTTCCTGGCATAATTAACAATTCCGCTGACAAACCAGAGGAATTATCTGATCCAGCGAATTTAACATCGGTGACCGGCGAAATTAAAATCCAAAGGCGACTTTGGTGGCCGTTTTAATTGTCCTCAGCAACATTATTACGGTGATCGGCGAAATTAATAGTCGTCAATAGTGAACTGGTCAGCCAGCATAATTAACTAGCATATTTAGCAGCGAAATTAATCAACCAACGAATTTAGCGTGAACCAGCATAATTAATTTGATCAGCCAGCGGAATTAACTTGACTAGACAGCATAATTATAATTACTCTACCAACATAATTATAATTACTCTACCAGCATAATTATAATTACTCTATCAGCATAATTAACTTGGTTTGCCAGCATAATTAGCGTCACCCAGCATAATTAAGTTGGTTTGCCAGCAAAATTATCTAGAGGAATTAAAAGGTGGAGTATTTATTTTTGTGGAGTAATTAGTTGCGTATAGAGGAATTAACGTTTTCGTGAATAGAAAGTGATCGTAGGTCATCTCGACAAACCGTTTGCGCCGTTAGACTCAGTTGATTTTTAGGCCAATAAAAAAAATTGGCCAAAGCTGAGAAACATCAAAGAATATTCTGTTTGGAAGGAAGAGTTTGAATCGGTTGTAAAAAGTGAGGATTTCAGAATGTGGTGTTGTATGATTGATGGATACATTGCTCCTACACGTCGTGTTGAAGGAAGAGTTATAGTGATGTCTTATGAGAAGATGGATGAATCTGAGAGACAGGTGGTTGATGCTAAAAGAAAGCTTTAGCTGCAATAAAAATGTCCTTACCTGATGGCATCAAGCATACCTTTACGAAGTACACTAATTCAAAGGATATGTGGGATGCATTAGAAAAAGCGATATCAGGGAAATGCAGATGTTGTGGTAGAAGAGAAGAAGAAAGCTGTTGAGAAGAAGGATGCAGAAGTTTCAAAGTGCATGAATGGTGTGCATGAACTTACAACAGAGGTGTAGGTAACATCAGAACCTGTAAGTCATACGTGTCATAATTGCACTGAACTACAGGGTAAAGTTAACAGCCTATCGGAGCAAAACAAAATTCAGTTAGCTAAATTGCAAAAACTAAAAGAGTCAAATGTTCTTTTGATTGAACGAGAATCAAATTGTTTAAACAAACTCAAATCAAATGAACAGGAAATCAACAGTTTAACAAGCAAAGTCAATGAACTGTTACAGATCATTGATTTGGCTGGTGAAACTGTGAAGGACAAAACTAATGAATTTTCTGAAAAGTGCAGGGAATTGGTCATTGCACAAGACCAAATTGTTGAACTTAAAGGAAAGTTAGACAAATTTGGAAAATCTTCATTAGTTAGGACTCAAATTCAAAAAAGGGCTGAAAAGGAGTAATGATAGAACGGGAGTGGGGTTTAGTAAAGCTTCATCTTCTAAGGATCAAGACTACTCTTTTCTGCCTGATGAGAATGAGCTAATTAATTTTGTTCCCACTGCACAAGAGGTAGTGGATCCGATAGCTGTGGACTTGCCAAATAGTCCAGTTTCTTTGAAAGAATCTGTTGAGTCTAACAGTACACCTCATAAATCGGATGAGGATACTGAAGAGGAAAAGAAGAAAACATTTAAAAAGAGATTTAACAAAAAGAAATTTTAAAAGACAAAATCTTGTTTTAAATGTCACACTAAAGGGCACGTGGCAAGTTGTTGTCCTTTAAAGAAAAATAAGCAAAAAGTTGATGAGGTTAAGGATGGGATTAGGGTTGGTTTAAATAATAATGTGCAACCACATTGTCAATATAATCAACCAAGATTTCAATCTAAAACTTCAACATCGAGAAGATTTGATAGACCAAGAAGCAATTCTACACAATTTAGTTATTATAATGGTAAATCAAATCGGTTTCAAAATCAAAATAGAAATTTTGGATATCAAAATCGATACCATACTAACGGTAATCGAAATTTTCAAAGAAGAAACGAACATAGGGGTTTTAGTAACTCGAATGTTCAACAACAACCAAAATTTTTTCAAAATTCATGGTATGGTAATGGGAGAAGAAGGTATCAAGATAATAATTTTCAAAGGTTAGAAAATCCGAGATTTTATTGGAACTCTTATGATCAAAGACCTAGTGGAAGTTATAAATCTTGTTCAACAACAAGTAAAACATCCAAGACACCAGTAAGGTTTGATGGATATTGGTTAGAAGCATCTTATGTGGATTTACATGGTCGACCCAAAACCGGTCAGGTTTGGGTTGTTAAGTCTAACTAAGTTGTTGAGTGTGTGCAGGATGACCAAGAAGGACTGTTGATGTGTTCAACAGTGGTTGTTCCTGTAAAGTATCTGAGGTGAATAGTAAGTTAAAATTGGTAACTAACTATTTACTTTAGTGATTGATTGATTTATTGGTAAAAAACTTATTGTCAGGTTAAAGTGGGAGTCTGTTTGTGTTTAAATTTTTGTTTTTAAAACTTGCTCCATAAAAACAAAAATTTAGGGGGAGAAATTCCTCTAAGCCAAAAAGTGTTTAGTTAATGCGTGTGTTTAGGGAGAGTAAGTTAGTTAGTTAAAAAAAAATTTTAAAAATACAAAAACAATGAAAAATGAAAAATATAAAAAAAATAGAAAAATCAAAAAAAGAGATTTCATGGTGTGAAAAAAAAAAAGAAATGATAGTACATCGGCAAGTTAGACTGTCACACTGAAACTGAATTAAATTGCTTAAGTGTGATAGCAGCTTCATTATATGATGTATCAGTAGGCAAAAAGCATGAAATAATCAACTTACCAAAGTGATATAAACCTAAACGAACTTAATATGAGTGGGGAACACATCAGTGGTGTATGGTTTAATGACCTTAAATCTTGCGTTGATAGATTGCCAAAATCTGAGGTTTTGGGTCTTTATACTGTTATTTCATCTGGGGATATCAGGTTTGTCCTTCTGCTGCATCCAGATACATGCTGACCTAGGCACAACCAGGATATCTTAAAAGAGCTAAAAATGCCAAAACCCATAAATGAAGAAGCTCTCCTAGAGAGTCATTCAAATGTGCAAAATGCATAAATTGTATCAAAAATGGTATTTGTCTTAGCCCTCGTTAGATATTTTGGTCTCTTTGTTGTACGGAAGTACTGACCTGATCACCAATTATCTAAACGTTGAAAAACAAAACGGATGAATTCAGTATACTCACCTACTACGATGAATCTTTGTGCATACCTTGATCGTGGGGGTATATCCTGAAGTGGGACACACTAGTATATCAGTAATAAAATTACCTTAACGTATCATACGGTAATGGTACTTGAAATGTTCTTGCATTTTGTTTAAGTGGACAAACATACTGGTAATCGTCTTGGACTGCTGTTCACTGAAAATAAATAAAGAATTAACTACAAGTGTGAAACAGTTTGATTTTGCTGATATGATCTTCTTACACATGATTCTCACAAAAAGATGGAATTATAAATATTTTTGGGTTTAGTTTAGTTTGTTTCATTTGTTTTGAAAAATATCAAAAAATACCAAAAAGATTTTCTTTTTAAAAGGCTTCCATTTTGAATTGACAGGTTGTTATTTTTTGCATGATAAGATAAAATATTGGTTTATCTTTAAATGTGAAAAGGACTAATGGTTTTTCGAGATACTTGCTTGTGTTTCTAAACAGATTGATGCAGTTATCAAAATGAAGTGCAGAATACAAGTAAAGTGCAGATTGAGAGTGATGTAAAGAATATGAGAAGATGCATGGTAGGATCCTTATACTACATTGCAGAGAGAAAGTGATATGAAGAGTTGGAGCTTACTTGCTTAACTAAGGATTGCTAGCTAACTGATCTACAAAGGAATGAAAGTTTTGGAAATTGGAAGCATCAGCTAAGGGGGAGTCTGTTGATGTCAGAAGCTGTGTAGCTGACGCTATCCAAAGACCAAAAGAACACAAGATGTTTGAAGACAAAGTTACACTATGAAGCTATTGTCAAGGGGGAGTCTGTTGGTGCATATTCGGTGACAACAGCTTAATAGTTTGATTATTTAGTCTTTGCATATTTTGTAATGGGCTTAGCTTATTGGTTAGTGAGTTTATTGTTGTAATGGGCTTGGAAAATGGCCTAGCCCAGTAGGAAGCCCAGTTCACAAACATGTGCTATATAAACATGTTTTGTGATTAGGGTTTATAGAGAACTTGGAGGCTAGAGAGAGAAAACGTTGAGAGAGAGAGAATTCGAAATTTGTGTGAGGCAAGATCATAGAGAGAGGCTGTGAGGTTGTGAGGTCTTGAATTGATTGTAAAACTGCTTGTTCGTATAATCAATAGAAGACCCGTTTGATTGTGAATTTCTGTTTTCTACTCGTTTCTGTAACAAATCTGATCTAGAGGATTCCGCACTCTAGGTTAGATATACAATTCTGTGATGATCCGTATGAACAAAGGGACCTACACACCATGGTGGCGTCGCGCCACAGCTAACTCCATTTTCCGTCGCGCGACGCGACGGCGTTAACTGGGCAGATATCATGCACAGGTGCAGGTTCTGCCATTCTCTTCACCATTACATGTTTTGATTCGATTCTATGGACTGTTTGATGGTTTTAAAAACCATTTTGGACACTTGTGATCATCAGGGAAGAGCCCTAACACCTGTAATGATCTTGTAGCAACCTCTTGTAGTATAAATAGGGGCTTGAAGTGGCTCTTTCATTTGCACAACACTTCAATTTCTCAAACACTCAAGCTTTGGAGCTCTCTAAATCATTCTCTGGAGCCTCCTACCTTGGAAGGAAGCTCTCTTAGTCTAAATTTTCATACTAAGGACTCTTGTAAGTGTTCTTAGTCTCCGTAATTAAGTTTTCATTAGTGTAATGACCGAAAGTCAAAGATATCGTAGTTACGCTTTGACTTTGTGATTAATCACTAATGGTCCAGCCATTATTCGAATTGAAAGTGGCTATGTGTTGGTAATTAGGTAGGTGTTAAACCCTTAAAAGGGCACCTCCTAATTATCACGTTATCTCAGTCAATTGCCGGGTCAAACTTCTTAATAAAAAATCAAACGAGTCAGTTTTTGCAAAATAATTCATAACTGATAATGCTGAAGTTATGGAACATGTTTTAACACTTAAATAACTTGGTAAATAATATAAGAACATGTTTAGGCATGTTCAACCCGACAATTATGAGTTTAGGCTCGGTTCGCAACCGAAAGTCGCAAAAGTAGACTTTTGCCTTGACTTTCAGTTCTGACCCGATTTAGCTTAGTTTTGTCACACCCCGATATGTCCACATATTACCGGTGGGCCCGGCGGGGAGTATCGTGACGTAGTTGATATCATCATAGTCAATATACACAATATAATAGCACAGCGGAAGGCTTGGTAAATAAACTATTACAAACCATAATGTCTGAGTGTCCGAGTGAAAGAATATACAGACTGGAATGTAATAAGATCCACAGGCGGATCATAAATAGTTACAAAGAAACAATATAACAGACTTCAGGTATCTATGGATTTGCAAGATCCTCTTATGACACCTAATAGCTCCAGCCTATTACGAGAGCTACCTGTCAATCAATCTTTAAGAAAATACGTCAGTTTACACTAGTAAATACAATTAACTGACTCTTTTGAAAACATTTATGAAAATTGATTTAAGTGCACATGGCACAAATCTTTTATAACTTGGGACAATTATTTAAATATAATCTTGTATACAGATTTACATGTTTGTCTTACAATTGGGGCCGGTTGGAAGCCGGTCGTGATTAACCGACTCACCACTTATAGAACCCACAAAGGAGTTATCCCCAACATGTGGGTTTATATTTTAGCATTTGCATCTGTCAGGTGTATGCCTACACCCCGTGCATAGGTCGTGGCCATTTTCAAATGAAATGAGCCGAGGATATCCAGGACACGGTCGAATTAACCCCCAAATGTTTATGTTATCAAACAAGACAGATTAAAATGGGTTATGTAAATTTATTAATCACAATCCGATTAAATGATTTCATACCCGGCCAAGTGGTATTATTATAATACCATATCCCAAGCCCGTATAAGAGAAAATAAGTTAAAAGTATTTACCTGAGCTCAAAGGTGAAAGTAACTCAGCCGTAAATCCTAAAACTGTATGATGATACCTTCTACTGGATGCTACTTAATCTGTATAGAAGGTTTAATAACCTATTAGGGTGCTAACGGGCCTTTAGTTAAGTCAAGGACTTAGACCGGCTAGCTAGAAAGAAACTTTACGGTTCTAAACGCTAGATTAAGCGAAGACCGGAATAGAATGCGGTTTAGAACCGACAAGCTTGGATACTTGTATAATATGGGTAAACTAATCACATTCTGGAATTTGAGGATTAAATGATAAGGTTGAACCCATTTCGGCTATCATACGCAAACTAGTCACGTAAACCGATCCGAACGCATAAACGCGTAACGGGTAACCAAATGAATTATATACAGGTCTTAGTTGTTATTATGCTTAAAATATGTTAATACATCAGTAGGATGTTAACATATATGCCCAAAAAGTAATTTAAACCAATTTAAGTCCCGAAAGGGCATTTTGGTAATTTTAATACTTATAAAAGAGATTTTATAATAAACTGAAGTTCTGGTCTTTTGAAATCAGTAAAAATATTTAATTTAATAAGTTATATCAGTAGGGTATTGCCTATATGTGAAATTTATCCTTTATAACCAATTTATGCACCGAAGGGGCATTTTGGTAATTTCACATAAGCTTTAAAGGTTAATTTTTGGATATCTGAGTTTTTGATCAGTTTATAAAGTTCAAAATATTTTATTTATCATATAAAATCAGTAGCAAAAGGTTTGGTATCAAAATATTATGTAAAACTCATTTTATTCAAGAAAAGGGTATAACCGACAATTACCGAATTAAAGCTAGAACCCTATGATATGATCAGTTTAAAAATAATTAAAAATATTCAAAAATCTCAAAATATTATATTATATCAGTGGGTAAAAAGTTTGGTGTCAAAATTTGGGTTTAGATAGGCTTTATTGTTGGTGCATATTCTGTGACAACAGCTTAATAGTATGATTATTTAGTCTTTGGATATTTTGTAATGGGCTTAGCTTATTGGTTAGTGAGTTATCTGTTGTAATGGGCTTGGAAAATGGTCTAGCCCAGTTAGAAGCCCAGTTCACAAACATGTGGTATATAAACATGTTTTGTGATTAGGGTTCTAGGGGTTAGAGAGTTTTAGAGAGAAAAAGTCTAGAGAGAGAGAGAGGGAATTCGAAATTAGGGTTCTTGAGACAAGATCACAGATAGTGGCTGTGAGGTTGTGAGGTCTTGAATTGATTGTAAAACTTCTAGTTTGGATAATCAATAGAAGACCCGTTTGATTGTGAATTTATGTTTCTACTCGTTTCTGTAACAAATCTGATCTAGAAGATTCCGCACTCTAGGTTAGACATACAATTCTGTGACGATCCATACTAAAAGGGGACCTACAATTGGTATCAGAGCTTTAGGCTCTTGAAGAAGCTCGGTTCAGAATTTGTTGCTGCAGAAAAGGGTGGATTTTCGGGTTCTGTGTTGAAATTTTCGAAAATTTTGAAGTTGGTAGACCTAGGGTTTCGAAATTTTGGAGAAAATTTTTTGAAATTTTTAGGGTTTTTGGTTGAAAATAGGCTGTTGTTGGTGTTCAGCGAATTTAATTCTTGTTGGTGCATGTTTGTGACAACAGCTTAGATTTGGTCTTTGGATATCTTGTAATTAGTTAAACGATAAACAGTTAGCGGGTTTAGCTTTGTATTAGTGAGATAATAGAGTTTGGGCTAAACAAAACCCACATTGGGTGATGGGGGACGATTTGGGCCTAGCCCATGTAGCAAACCCAGCCTAATGTTGCAACCTTGTGTTATATAAACAAGGTTAGGCTTTAGGGTTTAGGTTAATTAGCCAGAACATTGTTTGAGAGCAATTTCGTGAGAGACTAGGTCTTGGACGAATTTGGAGTTGGTTAGGGATCTTGATTGATTGTAATCAGTTTGATAGATAATCAATAAAGATCCGGTTTGAAAGTGAATTGCTGTTTCTGTTTTCTACTTGTTTCTGTGATATTCTGATCAAGAGGATTCCGCACTCTTGATCGGATTGACAATTCTGTTGAAGATCCATACGAATAGGGGACCTACATTTGGTATCAGAGCGTTTGGCTCTTGAAGGCTCGGTTCAGGATTGTTGGCTGCAGAAACAAGAAGAAATTTTCGAAATTTTGAAAACCTGAAAAATTAGGGTTTTGAAATTTCGAAATTTTTGATAAAATTTTCGGAATTTGTTTGGCTGTTTTGATCTTCTGGTTTGTTTGATTGCTGTTTTTGCAGGTTTTAGGGTTTTAGGGATAGTTTTTGGTTGATTGTTTGAGGAATTCTGGCTGAAAGAATTGAAGATTCGAAGACTGTTTCTTTGTGTTCCTCATAATTTTCGAAATTTTTTGCTGATTTGGTTTTCTGATTTTGCTGATTTGTGTTGGAGAGAATCTGGAAAATCTCAGAAATTTGAAAAAGATTGAATTTCCTTATTACTGGCTGGCGAATTTAATAATTTCGCAGACTGATCCAGCATAATTAAACTGATCAGCGAACTTGGGACTTATATCTCGGTAACCGGCGAATTTAAAATCCAAAGGCGACTTTGGTAACCGTGTGATTGTCCACAGCGAAATTATCACGGTTTCGACGAATCTACTGGTCGTTGTAATTGCGAAGTTAAGGAGCGAAATAACCAGCATAATTAGCAGCGAATTTAACCAGTTGACCAGCGAATTTAAACAGACCAGCGAAATTAACAGCAACACTGGTGAAATTAACAGCAATACCAGCGAAATTAGTAGCATAGCTGTGGTGGAATTTTCGTTGGCAAGCGTCGAGAAAATTTGACTGTTTTGAAAATAGAAAGTGATCCGTAGCTCGTTTGGCAGAACCGTTTGGACTGTTAGATTCCTTGTATTTTTAGGGCAAAAAAAAGTGTAATTTGGTAACCACTATTTTCGGAGATATTTTGTACGGTTTTAACAGTCTGTTACGTTAAAATGTCAAACATGATGAATTTGAAAGCACCTAAGATGATGAAGGTGGAGAATTATCTTACATGGAAGGACAACTTCAAATCCTTCATTGAATCTCAGGATGCACGCATGTGGATCTGTATTGAAGATGGGTACATAAACCCAACACACGATTTTGAGGGCAGACCACGTCGAACAGACTATGTGAACATGAAAGAGGATGATAAAAGGAAGTATGACGCTGAAAAGAGAGCATTGGCTGCAATTAAAATGTCCTTACCTGATAGCATCAAGCATTCCTTCAACAAGTACACTAATTCAAAGGATATGTGGGATGCATTACAAAAGCAATATCTGGGAAATGAGAGTGCCACTCTGGCATTCATGGCAGAGATCGTGCCAGTTAATGAGGCTGAAACTAGTGTGAGTGATGCTGAATCTGAAGTGAAAAATGCTGAAGCTCAAGTGGAGAATGCTGAAGCAAAAGTGGATGTTGAAGTAGGGAAAGAGAGTGAAGCTGAACAGGTTGTTGCTGATGAAACCTCAGAAGTTCATGAGGAAAAGGTACAATCTAATTCTGTGTGTTTAAGATGTCGAGAACTACAGGCTGAGATTGACAGGTTGAGAACACAAAACCAAAGTTTGGTAAATGAGATGTCTAACATTAAAGAATCAAACTTTTTTGCTAAAAGAAATGAATCGTCATACTTGAAGAAGATAAAAGGTTATGAAGCTGAAATTGAAGCTTTAACTTGCAAATTGAATGAAAAATTTCAAGTCATAGACTTAGCTCATGACATGATGGCTGAGAAAACAAAAGAGATTTCTGAAAAATGCAATGAGTTGTCAGATGCACAACTTAAAATTGTTGAACTTGAAAAGAAATTGAGTCAATTCAGAGATTCGTCTTTTGTAATGAAACACATGATGGGTGGGTTAAAGAAGAGTAATGACAAGACCAGTGTGGGCTTCCAGGGCTTTAATGAAGTTCCACCTCCTCTTAGTCATGACTATTCATTCCTGCCTAGTGAAGATGAGCTAGCAAACTTTATGGCATCTGCACCAAGTAGTTTCGGATCCACTTCAAGTCAAGGTGATGGATCTGAGAATGATGAGGCTAAGGAAAACAATAACAGGGAACCTTTGAAAAAGAAAAATTCACCGCCTAAGAATAAAAAATCAAGCTTTTGTCAAAAAGATTAATTTTGTTCAAGGTAGTGATATGAAAAACGAAACTGCTGTTATTGAAAATGAATCGAATGTAGAGTTTGCAAAAAATAAGAACATAGAAAAATCTGAAATCATGCAAACTAAACAAGGTTCATCTAAGGGATCATCACCATCTGATAAGGGATCTACCTCAGAGACTCCAGCTAAGAAGTCTTCGAAAAAGAGATCGTGCTTCAAATGTCACATCAAGGGACATGTAGCTAGCTGCTGTCCTAACAAAAAGAGTGAAGCACAACTTAGTGAAAAACAGATAGGAAAATTACCAGTGAAGGAAGGTGATAGTGAGGAGAAAGGCTCAAATTCTCCAAAGAAATCTGCTCCTAAGCAACCAGAGAATGTTGCTGTTGGTGTAGATAAGGCTGGAACAGGAACTTCACAGGTTCCACGTTTTCAAAGAAATCAACCTAGATTTCAGCCTAGATCTCCACCAGGCAGATATGAGAGACCTAGAAGCAGTTCACCAAGAATGAACAATTATAATGCTAATAATTTCAGAAGTCAAGGTCAATATCAAAATCGATACCAAAATAATGGTGGTCGAACTTTTTATAACAATGGCTTTAGAAATTACAACAATAATGCTTCTTGGAATCAAAATTCAAGATACCCAAATCAAAATTTCCAAAGGTCAAACACATATAGGAACCCTCAGGACCAAAGACCTTATGGAAATCAAAACCCGTTTCCATCAACAGGTCTGAGATCCAAGACTCCAGTTAGGAGTAATGGATATTGGATGGATGTTCCAGTGGTTGGTGAATTTGGACGACCCAAGACCATTAAGGCTTGGGTCCCCCAATCTAACTAATTTCTTAGTTGGTGTGTGCAGGAGCTGCTAAGGAGGATTATCAACTTATGTTGATAATGGCTGCTCTAGGCACATGAAGGGGGATGTGAGATTGTTGATATATTTATATTGATTGATTTAAATTGAAGTTCAAAGTGCTGAGTCGACACACTAGATAACCTGGCAGATCTTTATACTAAAGCATTTGACAGGGCACGCTTTGAACTTAGTTGAACTCAACGGGATGAGGAATCCTGAATAACTGGTTTTTCATAAGAATTTTGTAAATAGTTTACTGCTTTTCTTAAACATCAAAACAACAAAAACATTGAAAAATCAAAAACATAAAAAAATAGAAAATCAAAAATGAGTTATCACTGTGTGAAAAAGAAGAAATGATAGTACATTGGCAAGTTAGACTGTCACACTGAAAATGAATTAAATTGCTTAAGTGTGATAGCAGCTTCATCATATGATGTACCAGTAGGCAAAAAGCATGAAATAATCAACTTACCAATGTGATATAAACTTAAATGAACTGAATATGAGTGGGGAACGCATCAGTGGTGTATGGTTTAATGACCTTAAATCTTGCGTTGATAGATTGCCAAAATCTGAAGTTTTGGGTCTTTATACTGTTATTTCATCTGGGGATATCTTGGCTGTTCTTCTGTTCAGAACTAAAATTGTACATGACCCCAGGAAAGAAAGCCACTTGGAATTCGCTCATTTCTATTTGAATGTCTGTATGTTGTCCCGATACACACAATTTTGATCTGATTCTGAAATCTTCTCTGAAAAAAGTCGTGTACCTCCTCTGCTGCATCCAGATATATGCTGACCTGGAGGTGCTAGGCAACGACAGCTTCTGCTGCATCCAGATACATGCTGACCTAGCTGTACGTTGTCGCGCTATAGATCTAATACACCCGAAAGAGGCCCTCAAGTGCCCAAAAGAAACCCAAGAAACCTATATCAAACTGAGAAAAACTCATTTGATCTGTATATTATACCATCTCTACTAAAGATCTATTCTGTTCTCTTCTCAACCTATTCCCAGTTAAGATTTCAGAAATCTGGATTGGACTTGTGAAATATGTGGTAGGGAAGATACTTGCATGATAGAGTGTGTTGTTTATATTTCCAGGATTTGATTAGTATTTATTTGGGTGTTCATAGTTAAGCAATCAGAACATGATAAAACAGATTATATGCAGACCTAGACATTGTCAGGATATCTTAAAGGATGACATCAGTATACTCACCTACTACGATGAATCTTTGTGCATACCTTGATCGCGGGGGTATATCCTGAAGTGGGACACACTAATATATCAGATTTAATATTACCTTAACGTATCATACGGTAATGGTACTTGAAATGTTCATGCATTTTGTTTAAGTGGACAAACATACTGGTAATCGTCTTGGACTGCTTTTCATGAAAAATTAAATAAAGAATTATCTAATTGTGTGAAACAGTTTGATTTTGCTGATATGATCTTCTTACCAGTGATTCTCACAAAAATAGAGTGTTTATTGCTTTTCGTATTTATTTACTTGTTTTCAGAAAATATAAAAATCCAAAAATAGTGTCTTTTTCTGTTTAAAATTCTTAATGTACGGAAAACTGTTATTCTTGGAGGAATTGTTACTGATAGGGGGAGACGGTGTTAGAAAGTGAGTTCAAAATTTTAAATCATGCGGGTTATAGGGTGTGTGATTAAAAAGTTTTGCGTGTTGGTGATGAAGTTGAAAATGCTTAATCTGTGATACAGTTTAACTGTCTCTTGAATAATAATAATTTGTTTAACTTATGTTGAAAAATTCTTATGGTTTCTCGAGATGTTTATTTTATAGTATACAGATTGAAGCAGTGTGTTGCTGAGAAGTTGCTGTGTTGCTGAGAAGTTAAAGTGATGAGTTGCTGTGAAGATGAGAGTTTGATTGGATGCATGGTAGAACCTCCTTTCTATATTGCAGACAAAGTTGAAGAGTTTGAAGATTGCTATACAAATGCTGAACTGGAGTTTACTCAAACGCTAAAGTTTTTGAAGATTTGGTGATTGGATGCATCAGCTTAGGGGGAGTCTGTTGCTGACAGAAGCTATTGAAGCTGAAGCTATCCAAAGACCAAAGACAGTGCAAGATTACATGAAGATTGCAAGAAGACTGAAGACAAAGTTATTTTATGAAGCTATTGTCAAGGGGGAGTTTGTTGGTGCATGTTTGTGACAACAGCTTAGATTTGGTCTTTGGATATCTTGTAATTAGTTAAACGATAAACAGTTAGCGGGTTTAGCTTTGTATTAGTGAGATAATAGAGTTTGGGCTAAACAAAACCCACATTGGGTGATGGGGGACGATTTGGGCCTAGCCCATGTAGCAAACCCAGCCTAATGTTGCAACCTTGTGTTATATAAACAAGGTTAGGCTTTAGGGTTTAGGTTAATTAGCCAGAACATTGTTTGAGAGCAATTTCGTGAGAGACTAGGTCTTGGACGAATTTGGAGTTGGTTAGGGATCTTGATTGATTGTAATCAGTTTGATAGATAATCAATAAAGATCCGGTTTGAAAGTGAATTGATGTTTCTGTTTTCTACTTGTTTCTGTGATATTCTGATCAAGAGGATTCCGCACTCTTGATCGGATTGACAATTCTGTTGAAGATCCATACGAATAGGGGACCTACAATTCTGCATATTTGGTGTTTTTGCTTGAAGGAAACTTGAAGATTTGAAGAACTGTTCTTCGTGTTCTTCGTGGTGTTCATCATAATTTGCAGAAAATTACTGATAATTTGATGTGTTGATTTTGCAGGAAACTATTACAAGGATCTGGAAATCTTCGAAAATTCGATCAGATTAAGTTTCCAAAATTTGCTAGCATAATTAACAAGTTCGCAGCGAATTTAACAAATACTCTGACAGACCAACGAATTTGTGATCTAGCAACTCGGTGACCGGTGAAATTAAATTCAAAGGCGACTTTGGTAACCGTATAATTGTCCTCAGCGACATTATTACGGTGATCGGCGAAATTAAAGTCGTCGTAATAGCGACCTGATTAGCCAGCGAAATTAACTGACCAGCGACCAGCGAAATTAAGTCAGCATAATTAACCGGCGAAATTAAGTGTTCAGCGAATTTGTTCCAGCGAAATTAACAGAGGAATTAAATTCAGCGAATTTAAAAGGGTTGAATTTCAGTTGGCAATCGTCGATAAAATTTGTCTGTTTTGCAAATAGAAATTGATCCGTAGCTCGTTTCTCTAAACCGTCTGCACCGTTAAATTCCTTGCATTTTTAGGACAAAAAAAATTTCATTTTTATGCTAATTACGCTGTTTAATTAATAAAAAGCTTTCTAATTACGCTATTGAGCATAACTCCTAATCTAGACCTCAAACTGATGTCAAAATTTTAGGACAAGTTTATAAATCAGTAACAAAGGTTTTTGTCCTCTCACATTTCTAAAAATCTCATTTTTATGTCAAAAGGGCATTTATGGCATTTATAAGCATATTAACGATCAAGAGCATATAATTCAAACCACTAAGAACCATGCACTATAACTCCAGAGGGTTATACTACTGAGTAATGTGGTCCTAATGGAAGCTTAAAACATGGGAGAATTAAGCTTGAACGGGTCAGAACTGGAAGTCAAAGCAAAAGTCAAGTTTTTACGACTTTCGGTTATAAATTGACCTTAGACTGATAATTGTCGGGTTAGGACTGATAAAACATGTTCTAATATTAATTACCAAGTCATTAGAATGTTAAAATATAATTTAGAACCTCTGTTTTATTAATTTAAATTATTTTTAAACATTCTGTCCAGTTTGACTTTTTGTCAAACAAGTTTGACCCGACAATTAACTAGTCAAAAGAAATAATTAGGAGGTGCCCTTTTAAGGGTTAATCACCTACCTTAATATGGTTCCATAACCACTTTCGTTTTGGTCAGTGGCTGGACCATTTGTGATTAAACCGAAAGTCAAAGCTAAATTACGATATGTTTGACTTTTCGGTAATTAAGCTAATTAAAACGACTAAACAGGTAATAAGAATCTTACTAATGGTCCTTGATATCTTTTCTACACTTTCAAATCTTCTCCTAATCCTTGCTAACTCCAGAAAGGTCCAAAACTCAAGCTAGAGAGTTGAGAGTGATGTTTAATATGAATGAGCACTTGAATTGTTGGACTTAAGGCCCTTTATATAGGAAATTCAAGTAGCCTCAGATGATTACATGTGTTTAAGGATGTTACCAGGGCTCTACAGGTGTCCATAGTGGTTTCTAATACCATCAAACATCCATAGAATCGATCAAAATTTGTTTGGAGCTCAAGGAAAGACAATAACCTGCACCTGGCAACACTTGCTGTCAAAATGTTGCCATCGCGCTGCGCGGCGGCTGAGAAGTCCCAAGGTCGCGCTACTCGACCATCTATGTTACCAGCAAAACATGTTTTATAGTTTACACATTCAGTCCCTGCACTTATGTGAGCTCAATATCTTTCGTTTTAAACGTAATTGGCCCTTGTAGTTAGATTGTAGATGATCAAGGGAGTATATCTAAACTCCGTTAGGCCCAGCTTCGTTAATTGATCACTGAAAACATAAGTTTCGTCTCGTTGACACTTTAAACCCTAATTTCTTGTGAATTTGCATAATCAACGTATAACGATCTCGAAACCTCGTGAAATTTATAACACTTATTCTTGAGAGTATATTTGAATATTTCGAAGCCTCGGGTTCGTTAAAAGGTCACTCAGAGGTCAGAATCAACATGTTGACACGTTTAACCCTTGAAGTTTAATAATCTTCCGATTATTTTCATAAACGGCTTCTTATATCCAATCAATCACTCGTTTAAGAATATATTCATCACGTATGGTCATTCAGAGGCACACGTTTGGCATGTTGACACTTTTAGTCCTTCCAGACACATAGTTTCACTGTTTGACAACTTTAGTCCTTCAAACTCAATCTTTCACATAATTAGAGTTTAGGACACGTGTCTTTACATAACTGGACACGTTTTTACGTGGTGTTACATCCTCACCCCCTTAAAAGAAATCTTGACCCCAAGATTTACTGGAATAAGTGAGGGTACTTCTGTCGCATAGTGGGCTCAACTTCCCACGTATATTCGGGACCTCTACGGGCATCCCATTTGACCTTTACTATAGGCACATGCTTCCTTCGAAGCTTTTTAACCTGACGATCCTCGATCGATATAGGTCTTTCAACAAATCTCTGGCTTTCATCAATCTGTACGTCCTTATGAGACATGGCTAGCGATTCATCAGCTAGACACTTCTTGAGATTACAGATGTGAAACACATTATGAATTCCGCCGAGCTCCTCTGGAAAGTTTAGCTTATAAGCTACACTGCCAACACATTCGATAATCTCGAATGGTCTGATATATCTAGGACTTAGCTTGCCTTTCTTACCAAAACGCATCACACCTTTCCAGGGTGATACTTTCAGTAAGACTTTGTCACCAACCTCAAACTTTAGAGATTTTCGCCTCTTGTCAGCATAACTTTTCTGCCTATCCCTGGCAGCTTTTAGGCGGTCATGAATCTGGACAATCTTGTCCGTCGTCTCAAGGACTATATCAGGTCCTGATAGCTGAGCTTCTCCTACTTCCGCCCAACAGACAGGCGTCCTGCATTTCATACCATATAATGCTTCAAAAGGTGCAGCCTGAATGCTTGTATGGTAGCTATTGTTATAGGAGAACTCGATCAAGGGTAGGTGGTCATCCCAACTACCACCTAAATCAATAACACACGCACGCAGCATGTCTTCCAATGTTTGAATTATACGCTCACTCTGTCCATCTGTCTGAGGATGGTAAGCAGTACTAAAGTTCAAACGAGTGCCCAAAGATTGTTGGAAACTTTTCCAAAAGTGAGAGGTGTATCTAGTATCTCTATCAGATATAATAGATACCGGCACTTCGTGGAGAGATACAATCTTATCCACGTAAAGCTGAACTAGCTTGTCAGAGTTGTGAGTCTCTTTAATGGGTAAGAAGTGTGCTGACTTAGTCAGTCTATCAACGATAACCCATATGGTATCATTTCCATGTCTTGTTTTAGGTAACTTGGTTATAAAGTCCATAGTTACCATCTCCCACTTCCATGTGGGAAGTTCTGGCTGTTGTAACAGAACTGATGGCTTTTGATGTTCAGCTTTAATCTGAGCACAGGTCAAGCACTTAGCTACATGGGTGGCAATAGATTTCTTCAACCCTATCCACCAATAATTAGCTTTCAAATCTTGATACATCTTGTCACCTCCAGGGTGAACTGAATATTTGGAGTTGTGAGCTTCCTGGAGGATTACATCTCGAAGTCCTCCATGAATGGGAACCCAGATTCTTCCATTCAGTCTGAGAATTCCATCCTTTCCAGGTGTTAATTGTTCAGCGGTAACACCCAACTTTTCATCTGGAAGGTTAGCTTCTAAAACAGCATCTTTCTGTGCAGCTAACAGCTTTTCATTCAGGCTATTCTTCAATTCAATGCTCTTAGCATTAATCCTGCTAGGTTTGACTTTTTCCTTTCGGCTTAGAGCATCTGCGACCACATTCGCTTTACCAGGATGGTATCGAATTTCACAATCATAGTCATTTAAAGTTTCCATCCAACGGCGCTATCTCATATTGAACTCTTTTTTATTGAACAAGTGTTGGAGACTTTTGTGATCCGAATAGATCACACATTTAGTTCCATATAAATAATGTCTCCACAACTTGAGTGCAAATACAACGGCACCCAATTCTAAATCGTGGGTCGTGTAATTCTTTGCATGCACCTTTAGTTGTCGTGATGCATAGGCAATTACCTTGCCTTTCTGCATAAGCACACAACCCATACCGGTGTGTGAAGCATCACAATACATGACAAACTCTTCTATTCCTTCGGGTAATGCCAATACCGGAGCATTGCTCAACTTCTGCTTAAGAATCTCAAAGGATTCTTGTTGTTTTGGACCCCAATCAAATTTTACATTCTTACGGGTCAAAGAAGTCAATGGTGAGGCTATCCTTGAAAAGTTCTCATTGAATCTTCTATAGTAACCTGCCAAACCCAGAAAACTACGAATTTTGGTTGGAGTCTTGGGTGCTTCCCAATTCATCACGGCTTCTACCTTAGTGGGATCTACTTGGATACCTCGCTCACTGACAATATGTCCAAGGAATTGGACTTCACGAAGCCAGAATTCACATTTAGAAAACTTAGCGTACATTTTTTCTTGTTGAAGTAATCCTAAGATGCATCGAAGGTGCTTCTCATGATCATCTTGATTACGAGAGTAGATAAGTATGTCATCTATGAAGACGATGACAAACTTATCTAAGTAGGGTTTGCAGACTCTATTCATGAGGTCCATGAATGTTGCTGGCGCATTAGTGAGCCCAAAAGGCATCACTAAAAACTCGTAATGTCCATATCTCGTTCTGAATGCCGTCTTAGGCACATCTTCAGTCCTAACTTTGAGTTGATGATACCCAGATCTCAAATCAATCTTCGAGAAGAAGCTCGCTCCTTGGAGCTGATCAAATAAGTCGCCGATCCTAGGTAAGGGATAACGATTCTTGATCGTTACCTTATTTAGCTCACGATAATCAATGCATAAGCGCATTGATCCATCCTTTTTTTTCACAAATAATATTGGAGCTCCCCAAGGCGAAGAGCTAGGTTGTATAAAACCCTTTTCCAGTAAGTCATCTAATTGAGTCCTGAGCTCTTTCATTTTATTAGGTGCTAGACGATAAGGAGCTCGTGCAATAGGTGCAGCTCCTGGTAGAATGTCTATCCTGAACTCTACCTGCCTCTCAGGAGGTAGTCCAGGTAACTCGTCAGGAAAGACATCAGGATACTCAGAGATGATTGGGATGTCTTCAATCTTAGGCTTCGGATCATTCACTGTCACTTGTGCCATGTAGATGACACATCCGCTCTTTAAACAATGCGATACCTTGAGAATAGACACATTGTTGGGCAATCCGTATTGTGTATCTCCTTGAATAGTGACGGATTCACCAGAAGGGGTTTTGATAATAACTAGCTTTTTATCACAGGCAATTTGGGCTTGGTTATGAGACAACCAATCCATGCCCAAAACTACATCAAACCCAGCCAATTTCATTGGCAATAGGGATAGCGGGATAGAATGATTCTTGATGGATATAAAGCATCCATCAAGAAGAGCTGAAGCTGTTTCTAAGGTACCATCGGCAAGTTCTACCTTATATTTTATGTCTAGAGTCTTAATAGGCAAATTCAGTGACTTACAAAACTTATGGTCTACAAAAGACTTATCAGCACCTGAATCAAATAAGACTCTAGCATAATTATTATTAATGAGGAAAGTACCTGTTATGACGTTCTCATCGTTCACCACTTCCCTAGCATTCATTTGGAAATCCCTTGCATTGGTTTTCTTTGCCTCCACGGGCTTCTTAGCATTTTTGGGGCAATTAGTCTTGATGTGCCCCTTTTCATTGCAACCGTAACAGGTTGCATCCTTAATGTTCCGGCATTCTACAGATTTATGCCCTTTCTTTTTACAAATCCCACATGGTTTTGCTTGTGGTTCTTGGTTGCACTTTCCAAAGTGCCTCTTATTGCAGGTTTTGCATCTGGGCTTATCACTTGACTGCCCCTTCTTGAAATTAAAGTTCCCTTTACCTTTCTTGTTTGACTGAGGAGACTTGTCTTCCTCCCTCTTCCTCTTCCCATCACCGGTAGCTTTCTTTGCCCTACTCCTCACGACATCAAGAGTGAGGGACAAAGATAGATCCACAGCAGATCTATATGTGGCTGGCTTAGAATCCTTAACATTCCCTTTCACTTCAGGGGCCAAACCATCGATGAAAAGTGCAATGCGTTTGGGTTCAAGGGTAACTAAGTATGGTACAAGCCTCGACATCGAGTTGAAGCTAGTCACATAGGATCTACAATCCAGGTCCTTCATTACCAAGGTAAGGAAATCGGTCTCTATTCTTTCAACCTCATGTTGAGGACAATAAGTGTCCTTCACCAAATCAACAAACTTGTTCCATGAAAGGTTGTACAAAGGGACCTTTCCAGTGGCCTATACTAATGATTTCAACCATGTAAGGGCATCGCCCTTGAAAGATTGGGACACTAATTTCACTATGTCTTCCTTAGCACATCCACTAATGTCTATCACAGTCTCCATTTCATCTAACCACTTTATACAGTCTATCGCTCCCTTTTCTCCTGTGAAATCCCTCGGTTTACAGGAGATAAAGTACTTATAGGTACAACCCTTGGTGTAACTGGGAGTCGGTTCGAGGACAACTTGCCTCTGTGGTTCACTTTTCTGATTAGACGAGTGTTGGGACTCACTCTCCTTCTGTGTATGCGAATGAGAATGGGACTTTGAATGAGTTTTGGACCGAACATTACTCGGATCCTTAAACCTATCATCCACAGCCTGAGCGACTGTTGTGGTTATAATTGCTTGCAATTCAGCAGCAGTGATATTGATCCTGGTATTGTGGTTGTCTCCCACGGGATGACTGTTTACTTCATCAGATCCAGCCATGATCTGGATACTATATCAAACAATAATGGTATATTTAAATTACTTAGTGAATCATCGCATTGATGATTAGATGGTCACGGTATTATTAAACCATATAGACCATTTAAAATAAAAATCATTTAATCATGATTTGCCTAGGTTATAACAGAACCATAATAACAATTAATAGGATATAATCCTTTATATTTATTAGACAGGGGATATAAATCACAACTGTCAATGTCATGGAAGACATATTCATATAGCACAAGGCTCGTCTCGAAGGACATTTAGATGGCACAAAAGCCTTGTCACAAGGACAATTATAATCATTGATCTCTTGGATCAGTGATTTCTTTAAGGGTCGAACAAAGTTCATCGCCTTTTTGATAAGAAGTCCATAAAATAAAACTTTCATTGTCTTTATTACACCTTTGCTTATAAGCATACATCTCAAAATGGATGTTTTGGTGTATACATCATATTGATGTTTATTAGCCATGATTCACGTTGATCATATAGGCTATATATAAGTGACTTGGAAGGATCCAAGTACATTTGGAAGCTTGTATGGTTTCTCGTACCGCATAGCCAGGAATGTTAACATATTTTCAGATGTTAACAGGGATTTATTGTCTTAAAAAGGTTGTACCATCATAACCATTTAATA
This sequence comes from Helianthus tuberosus, assembly GCA_030545235.1. NCBI lineage: Eukaryota > Viridiplantae > Streptophyta > Magnoliopsida > Asterales > Asteraceae > Helianthus > Helianthus tuberosus. Next base: position 6,816,066 of record JARYGA010060438.1, read on the forward strand.
TTTTGGCTAGGTTATACCTCTAAGAAGTTTGTTGGCAGATCAAATAAAATTTGAAATGATATAGCATGATGTAATAAAATATGTATTTAGAAATCGAAAATAACTTCATTGAATCATGAAACTAGTACAAGGATGCCCTAAACGGGACTTGAAAACAACACACTGCCCACGCAGGGGCTACGGAAATAGAAAGTAAGTCCACGCAGGGACTTGGTACTGAAAATAAAGAAAATGTCCTCGCAGGGACTTGATTAAAAGACAATACAAGATAAATTAAACAACTTCCTACTTCTTCTTGCCTTTAATAAGGTTCGCAAGGCCTTTGAGAAAACCATTGTGCTTCTTCTTAGTTTCATTGGCTTCACGTTCAACCCGGTCTAACCTCTGTACAATCTCCTGAGTTTGTTCCTGTTGGTGAGGAGGAGGTTGCTGGTAAGGTGGGTATTGGTATCCCTGCACCGGATATCCGGTTGGGTAAACTGGAGGGTAAGAAGAAGGATAAAGTGCATTGTACTGAGCAGCTGTAAGGTATGGATCATGGTTTCCATAATCCGATGGGTATCCGGATGGATTATACCCAGATGAACCTGGGTATGTCGGGATCGGGTTGTCGAAACCCAATGGCGGCTGCAGTGGTGCATGAGAAACTGGCGGAGGGTTGACTTCCGGCACCGTGTGTGAGGGTCCACCCATTTGGGGGTCCTCTGGAATAGGAGGGTAAGAACTTGAACCATGAGGGGGTGCAAACCGTGGTTCCCCACGTACAGACATTTGAGCATTTCTCCTTCGCCTTGGCGGCTCGGGAGGCAGTTGAGGTGGTTCCTCCACTGGTATAGGTGGTGGGGTAACAGCTTGAAGGTAAGGCTCATTCAAAGGAGGTTGAGCCGGGGAGTTGTGGTATGAAGGGGTAAAGTACCAATCATACTAAGCCATCCTCTCAGCATATGAATCAGGCCCTCGGTACGGCGATCCTTGATATGGTGAACCGCTCGAGATGCTAATAGGGTGGCTCGGTGTTCCGATTTGCATTTCAGGGTCCGGGTCATCGTCCATTTCCATCTCCTGAGAGAAATGATCTTCAGGTCCTAGAGGATTGAAACCCAAAAAGTCGTTGACGTAGTCATTGGGATTAAACTGAGCTGGAGAGTAGGTAGAATCCGAGTGATGAAGAGAATGGGGATGAACGGAGTGGTGAGATTGGTTCGAGTGATGTGATCCCTGTGAATGATGGGAAAGTTGGGGTTCATTAAGAATGGGTAACCTAAGTATGGAGGGTCGGATGGTGAGGATCCTAGTGAGACAGAATGCCTCGCTGGCTCGAAGCTATGACTCCAATGGTCCTGTGAGTCAAGAGAGTGATCGGATGGGGTACGTCGGTGGGAGGGTCCCGCGTGGCCTGATGGCCCTCCTCGCATTGGTCCTTTTCCTTTGCCTCTCACTCGTGGCGGCATTTTCCAATTGGTGACCTGTCAAAACAAGTAAATATAATATAAACAATAAAAGAAAAGTTAAAGATAATTCCTAGGTCATTAGCCTAGACTCGAAAGTCTAAGGAATGTGCTTATTGTGTCATTGAGATTAAACACAAAAAGGTTAGTGTTTAATTCACTCAATGTTGGCTCTGATACCAACCTGTCACACCCCGATATGTCCACATATTACCGGTGGGCCCGGCGGGGGAGTATCGTGACGTAGTTGATATCATCATAGTCAATATACATAATATAATAGCACAGCGGAAGGTTTGGTAAATAAACTATTACAAACCATAATGTCTGAGTGTCCGAGTGAAAGAATATACAGACTGGAATGCAATAAGATCCACAGGCGGATCATAAATAGTTACAAAGAAACAAAATAACAGACTTCAGTTATCTATGGATTTGCAAGATCCTCTTATGACACCTAATAGCTCCAGCCTATTACGAGAGGTACCTGTCAATCAGTCTTTAAGAAAATACGTCAGTTTACACTAGTAAATACAATTAACTGACTCTTTTGAAAACATTTATGAAAATTGATTTAAGTGCACATGGCACAAATCTTTTATAACTTGGGACAATTATTTAAATATAATCTTGTATACAGATTTACATGTTTGTCTTACAATTGGGGCCGGTTGGAAGTCGGTCGTGATTAACCGACTCACCACTTATAGAACCCACAAAGGAGTTATCCCCAACATGTGGGTTTATATTTTAGCATTTGCATCTGTCAGGTGTATGCCTACACCCCGTGCATAGGTTGTGGCCATTTTCAAATGAAATGAGGCAAGGATATCCAGGACACGGTCGAATTAACCCCCAAATGTTTATGTTATCAAACAAGACAGATTAAAACGGGTTATGTAAATTTATTAATCACAATCCAATTAAATGATTTCATACCCGACCAAGTGGTATTATTATAATACCATATCCCAAGCCTGTATAAGGGAAAATAAGTTAAAAGTATTTACCTGAGCTCAAAGGTGAAAGTAACTCAGCCGTAAATCCTAAAGCTGTATGATGATACCTTCTACTGGATGCTACTTAATCTGTATAGAAGGTTTAATAACCTATTAGGGTGCTAACGGGCCTTTAGTTAAGTCAAGGACTTAGACCGGCTAGCTAGAAAGAAACTTTACGGTTCTAAATGCTAGATTAAGCGGAGACCGGAATAGAATGCAGTTTAGACCCGACAAGCTTGGATACTTGTATAATATGGGTAAACTATATGTGAAATTTATCCTTTATAACCAATTTATGCACCGAATGGGCATTTTGGTAATTTCACATAAGCTTTAAAGGTCAATTTTTGGAAATCTGAGTTTTTGATCAGTTTATAAAGTTCAAAATATTTTATTTATCATATAAAATCAGTAGCAAAAAGTTTGGTATCAAAATATTATGTAAAACTCATTTTATTCAAGAAAATGGTATAACCGACAATTACCGAATTAAAGCTAGAACCCTATGATATGATCAGTTTAAAAATAAATAAAAAAACTTCAAAAATCACGAAATATTATATTATATTAGTGGGTAAAAAGTTTGGTGTCAAAATTTGGGTTTAGATAGGCTTTATTGTTGGTGCATATTATGTGACAACAACTTAATAGTTTGATTATTTAGTCTTTGGATATTTTGTAATGGGCTTAGCTTATTGGTTAGTGAGTTATCTGTTGTAATGGGCTTGGAAAATGGTCTAGCCCAGTTAGAAGCCCAGTTCACAAACATGTGGTATATAAACATGTTTTGTGATTAGGGTTCTAGGGGTTAGAGAGTTTTAGAGAGAAAAAGTCTAGAGAGAGAGAGGGAATTCAAAATTAGGGTTCTTGAGACAAGATCACAGATAGTGGCTGTGAGGTTGTGAGGTCTTGAATTGATTGTAAAACTTCTAGTTTGGATAATCAATAGAAGACCCGTTTGATTGTGAATTTCTGTTTCTACTCGTTTCTGTAACAAATCTGATCTAGAGGATTCCGCACTCTAGGTTAGACATACAATTCTGTGACGATCCATATGAAAAGGGGACCTACAATTGGTATCAGAGCTTTAGGCTCTTGAAGAAGCTCGGTTCAGAATTTGTTGCTGTAGAAAAGGGTGGATTTTCGGGTTCTGTGTTGAAATTTTTGAAAATTTTGAAGTTGGTAGACCTAGGTTTTCAAAATTTTGGAGGAAAATTTTCGAAATTTTTAGGGTTTTTGGTTGAAAATAGGCTGTTGTTGGTGTTCAGCGAATTTAATTCTGCATATTTGGTGTTTTTGCTTGAAGGAAACTTGAAGATTTGAAGAACTGTTCTTCGCGTTCTTCGTGGTGTTCATCATAATTTGCAGAAAATTACTGATAATTTGTTGTGTTGATTTTGCAGGAAACTGTTACAAGGATCTGGAAATCTTTGAAAATTCGATCAGATTAAGTTTCCAAAATTTGCTAGCACAATTAACAAGTTCGCAGCGAATTTAACAAATACTCTGACAGACCAGCGAATTTGTGATCTAGCAACTCGGTGACCGGTGAAATTAAATCCAAAGGCGACTTTGGTAACCGTATAATTATCCTCAGCGACATTATTACGGTGATCGGCGAAATTATAGTCGTCGTAATAGCGACGTGATTAGCCAGCGAAATTAACTGACCAGCGACCAGCGAAATTAAGTCAGCATAATTAACCGGCGAAATTAAGTGTTCAGCGAATTTGTTCCAGCGAAATTAACAGAGGAATTAAAATCAGCGAATTTAAAAGGGTGGAATTTCAATTGGCAAGCGTCGATAAAATTTGACTGTTTTGCAAATAGAAATTGATCCGTAGCTCGTTTCTCTAAACCGCCTGCACCGTTAAATTCCTTGCATTTTTAGGACAAAAAAAATCTCATTTTTATGCTAATTACGCCGTTTAATTAATAAAAAGCTTTCTAATTACGCTATTGAGCATAACTCTTAATCTATACCTCAAACTGATGTCAAAATTTTAGGACAAGTTTATAAATCAGTAACAAAGGTTTTTGTCCTCTCACATTTCTAAAAATCTCATTTTTATGTCAAAAGGGCATTTATGGCATTTATAAGCATATTAACGATCAAGAGCATATAATTCAAACCACTAAGAACCTGCACTATAACTCCAGATGGTTATACTACTGATTAATGTGGTCCTAATGGAAGCTTAAAACATGGGAGAATTAAGCTTGAACGGGTCAGAACTGAAAGTCAAAGCAAAAGTCAAGTTTTTGCGACTTTCGGTTATAAATTGACCTTAGACTGATAATTGTCGGGTTAGGACTGATAAAACATGTTCTAATATTAATTACCAAGTCATTAGAATGTTAAAATATAATTTAGAACCTCTGTTTTATTAATTTAAATTATTTTTAAACATTCTGTCCAGTTTGACTTTTTGTCAAACTAGTTTGACCCGACAATTAACTAGTCAAACGAAATAATTAGGAGGTGCCCTTTTAAGGGTTAATCACCTACCTTAATATGGTTCCATAACCACTTTCGTTTTGGTCAGTGGCTGGACCATTTGTGATTAAACCGAAAGTCAAAGCTAAATTACGATATGTTTGACTTTTCGATAATTAAGCTAATTAAAACGACTAAACAGGTAATAAGACTCTTACTAATGGTCCTTGCTATCTTTTCTATACTTCCAAATCTTCTCCTAATCCTTGCTAACTCCAAAAAGGTCCAGAACTCAAGCTAGAGAGTTGAGAGAGATGTTTGATATGAATGAGCACTTGAATTGTTGGGCTTAAGGCCCTTTATATAGGGAATTCAAGTAGCCTCAGATGATTACATGTGTTTAAGGATGTTACCAGGGCTCTACAGGTGTCCATAGTGGTTTCTAATACCATCAAACATCCATAGAATCCATCAAAATTTGTTTGGAGCTCAAGGAAAGACAATAACCTGCACCTGGCAACACTTGCTGTCAAAATGTTGCCGTCGTGCTGCGCGATGGCTGAGGAGTCCCAAGGTCGCGCTACGCGACCATCTATGTTACCAGCAAAACATGTTTTATAGTTTACACATTCAGTCCCTGCCCTTATGTGAGCTCAATATCTTTTGTTTTAAACGTAATTGGCCCTTGTAGTTAGATTGTAGATGATCAAGGGAGTATATCTAAACTCTGTTAGGCCCGGTTTCGTTAATTGATCACTGAAAACATAAGTTTCGTCTCGTTGACACTTTAAACCCTAATTTCTTGGGAATTTTGCATAATCAACGTATAACGATCTCGAAACCTCGTGAAATTTATAACACTTATTCTTGAGAGTATATTTGAATATTTCGAAGCCTCGGGTTCGTTAAAAGGTCACTCAGAGGTCAGAATCAACATGTTGACACGTTTAACCCTTGAAGTTTAATAATCTTCCGATTATTTTCATAAACGGCTTCTTATATCCAATCAATCACTCGTTTAAGAATATATTCATCACATATGGTCATTCAGAGGCACAGGTTTGGAATGTTGACACTTTTAGTCCTCTGGACACATAGTTTCACTGTTTGACAACTTTAGTCCTTCAAACTCAATCTTTCACATAATTAGAGTTTAGGATACGTGTCTTTACATAACTGGACACTTTTTTACGTGGTGTTACAAGTTTAGATATGCCTTAGGGTTCCTTTAGGACCATATTACATGTTAGTTTAGATATGCCTTGACTTTCAGTTCTGAGATTATACTATATGGTTCCTTTGAAATCTGAATCATTTGCATGTTTCCGTTAAATGCTTAAAAGTTGACCATTATGCCGTTATGATATAAAAACGAGATCTTTTGAAAATGTGAGAGGACAAAAACCTTTATTACTGATTTATATGCATGTCCTAAAAATTTGACATCAGTTCATGGTCTAAAATAGAAGTTATACGAGATATAGTAAATTGAAAGCTTTTTTTATTAATTAAATGGCATTTTCAGTATAAATCATATCTAAACCCAATTTTTGGCACCAAAATTTCTACCCACTATTATAATATAATATTTAGGGATTTTTGGAAAAAAAATTTAAATTTTAAACTGATGATAACATAGAGTTCTTGCATGGACTCGGTAATTGACGATAATGCCCTTTTCACTAATAAAACGAGTTTTACACATCATTTACATGTCAAACCTTTTTCCATAGATTTTATATATTAAATAAAATAGTTTGAGCAGTTAAGACTGATAAAAATCTCAGGTTTCCTTAAACAACCCGAATATCGTCAAATATCGACTTATACGCGAAATAGGCGCATAGTATGGTTTAAAATCATATTTAGCACCTAAGACTTGTTACCTACTGATTTTAAAAATAATTTTTTATACTTTAATAATAAGTAAAAGTCTTGAACTCAGATTTCCAAATTTGACCCTCATTGCATATGTGAAATGACCAAAATGCCCCTACGGTGCATAGTTTGGCCATAAATGATAAATTTCACATATGTATGATATCTTAGTAATGTAACTTGTTAAAATAAATATTTTTACTGATTGTTTTAGACCAGAACCTCAGATAGCTATTTAACCTCTTTTATAAACTTTAAAATGACCATAATACCCTTACGGGGCTTAAATTGGTTTTAAATTCGTTTTGGGCATAATGGAAGGTATCCTACTGATATAATAACATATTTAAAGTATATTAACTTGTGGAACCTGTACATGACTCATTTGGTTACCCGTTATTCATATTCACATTCGGTACGGTTTATGTAACTAGTTCGCATAAATTAACCGAAACGGGTCAAACCTTATCATTTTTACTTCAAAATCCAGAATGTGTTTAGTTTACCCATTTTATAAAAGTCTTCAAACTTTTCGGGTTTAAATCACATTCTAATCCTGTCTTCGCTTAATCTTGTGTTTTGAACCGTAAACCTTTCATTAAAACTAACCGGTCTAAGTTAAGACTTAAATAAGACCCGTTAAGAAACTAATAGGTTATTAAAAACCTTCATTCCAGATTAGGAGCCCAGTAAAAGCTACTTGTGCTTGCTGATTGATATACGGCTGAGAATAAAATTATATTTTTTCTCAGGTAAATACTTTTAACTTATTTTCCCTTATACGGGCTTGGGATACGGTAAATTATTACCGCTTGGTCGGGTATTGAATCTTTAATCGATTAGTGGTTAAATCATTGAGATAACCTGTTTTAATCTGTTTTATTTGATGCAATGCCTTTGGGGGGTTAATGACCATGTTCTGGATATTCTCGGCTCATTCATTGAAATTGCCACGACTTAAGCACGGGGTGTAGGCATACACCTGACACTTGCGCATGTAAAAGATATAACCACTCGTTGAGGATAACTCGCCATGGGATTATATTAGTGGTGTGTCTATTAATTCTTAAACCCGGTACTTCTAACCTGGGCTACTGAATGGACGATAAACATATAAATCTGTATACAAGATTATTTTTAAATAATTGTCCCAAGTTATAAAAGATTTTATGCCTTGTGCATCCAAACTAATTTTATAAATGTTTTCAAAAGAGCCAGTTAATTGTATTTACTAGTGTAAACTGACGTATTTTTCAAAAATATTAAGTGCAGGTATTACGCGAAATGGGCTGGCTACTCCTAGTATCAAATAAAGAGTCTTGCATGCTTTTGATACTTAAAATCTGTTGAACAATATTTCTTTTTGTTTTAAGATCCGCCTGTGGATCCACTTACAACCCGTTGTGTAATATTTTATTTTACTTTCGAATCGGTTTGTATAATTACTTTTAGACTTCCGCTGTGTATTAAACTGTGATTAATTAACTATGATGATATCAACTACGTCACGATACTCCCCACCTGGCCCACCGGTAATACGTGGAAATATAGGGGTGTGACAGAAGATCACCCACCAGTTGTAACAACCCGAACTTTTGGTTGTTCCTAGTTTAACCTTATTTCACTCGTAAACGCTTGTACTCTGAGATTTGATTAATGCCAAGGGTTATTACATTTTAAAAACGCATATTACATCGCTTAATTATCGCATTAAACGCTTATCGCAACTCAAACCCAATGCAAACTCGAAAAGCGTATTTATTTATATTAAATGTGTGTTTAAAGGTTGTATACGTTATATGGGCTTGTTATTCGCTTAAAACGCTCACTCTCGCAACTCGACTTATCACACAACTCGACTTATCACGATAAAATGCAACACAACACTTAATGCAACACAACCCGTAGACGAAATAAAGTTGGAAATTAATAAAATACAAAACTCAGCCGTCCGAATGAGCCATCTGTCCGGATGGAGCCCATCCGTCCGTATGGAGCCCATCCGGATATAGCGCATCCGGGTATAAATAGACCCCAGCCCTAAACTATAAATAGAGGCCTTGTGTCCTCATTTCAACTCTTCTAGTAATCCCAAACGCTCTCAGAGATTCTGGTTGCGATCAAGAATCGTTGTAAGCATTCTCTTTCAATCTCCATTCCACCCCTACTCCATCTTCTTGCATCATAATCACACACACACACACTTTAACTTTTCTCAAGTCATTGATTCTAAATACCTCGAAGATGGTTTCCACTCGTTTTTCCTAGGCAAACTGCAGTGGAGCATCACTCAATCGAGATTGGATCAAGGTTATAAGATATTATAACACTTTTACAACTTATTTATGAACTCCTCTTCGATTTTATGCAACATCGGTGGAATCGGGAATCCGTCAGACTCTCGACTCCTCCCATGGTCGAGAGCCAGCTTTAGGGTTAATTTCCACCAAAGAAGATGAACTGGTTAACGAATCAAACATGAATTCTCGTCAAGAACGGCACATTCATCCGAACGGACTATGCCTATCCGACCGAATGGACTATGTCCATCCGTCCGAATGAACTGTTGGACATTTAACTCATTCGGTATCCTCCTCGACACTTCGATTTCGACCGTTTCAGCACTTAGGAAGACTTATGCTTCTGTTCCCGTACGCAGGCTGATCCGACGCTCCCTTCAATCCAATCCAGACCGTGTTTAGCTGTTAAACACGTACTATGAGTATACTCGAACCCTTTTCGCTTAACGCACTTTTGGGTGTTACATACGTTCTCTATCAAAACACACAACACTTAAACTCTTATTAAACGCTAACCGCACTCGCATGTTATACGTGATTAGTTGAATACTTGTTGCTATGTTACACAGTGATGACTTGCCCTACCACCCTTAGCAACGATAGTACTATAGTTTGGACTCAGCACTTGTTTAGTCAGGGGTTGTTAAGGATCACATACTTTACTTTACACGCTCACCTCGGTGAACACGTATCGCGCATACTCTACTCGCAGTCATGTGGTTAGCTTGTATCATTGTTGATAGTTACTTGATTCGCCTTTTACGTGTTACATGTTGGTTATGCGTAAACGCTTTTATACTATACTTATGCTAAACTTGTGTACTCACCTTTACATTATTGTATTGACTTTATTTTAACGTGTGTGATAGGTTGATGGAATGTTTTGTTGCAAATGGATAGGAATGCTAGAAACTCACCTAAAAATCTAAGTTATCAGATTAGTTTTATTTAAGAGACTTGAATCTGTTATGAGTTTTGTTAGAATATTTGTTTAATAGTATGGGATATTGAACTTGTTAAAATATTGCCACTAAATTAGTCGTTATAGATTCTCATGAACAATCTGATTCGCTTAGTGCCGCGCCCCAGTGATTCCGCCATCGGTTGGGGTGTGACACCAGTGACCCTTTTGTTTTTATTTTTTGCACGATCTTGTTGTATAGGATGAATCGGGTCAATTGGTCAACATGAGGAGTATGACAACTCGTACTTTTGACCCTAATAATCGGAAAGGGTTACACATCTTAAAATAATTATTATTATTAGTTTTAAATAATTAATACTTGTTGCAAGTGAAACAAATTATTTAACCGACATTTCTTGTCAAGTTTACGGGTAGACATGTATACAAACTATATACTCCGAATATTCGTTTTAAATTTAACCTATAAAGATATTTTTACCATTGTATTTATTTTATATAATTTAAATGAGCGGGTTCACTTTACGCGAGGATGTTAAACCCAGTTTGTATACGCAGGTTAAACCCAACCCACCTACTCAAACCCTAGGTATATAACCATCTTTTTCTCTTCTCCTCTTCATTCTCACACAACTACTCAAACCCTAGCCTCCATGTTCCCTCTACTCTCTCTCTCTAGAAAACTCAAGAATAGGCTATCTTTTTCGGGTTCTTGATCTTCATCTTTATCGCTCTAGGTAATCCCTCTAACACACACTCATAAGTTGTTATTCATGGCTGCGTTTCGTTGATTTCTTGGATTCTTGATGCATGATAACATGGATTTTATGTGTTAGGGTTTGCTAGAAACATGTACTATAATGATTTTTTATAATCTAGTAACTTGAAGATCACGTATGCATGTAAGGGTTTCGATTATGTGTGGTTTTGATAATGAAACTTGATGTCAAATTCGTGTATGTGATGTTATTAGGCTTTTGATTGCTGAAAATAGTGTTTTTGGTGTCATAAACATGTTTTTTATGAAAGCTAAAAGAAAACAGATTCTGTCTAGATTTTACAGCCGAATTGTATCGGCTGTTACGGGGTCAAAATGTAACAAAAACGTGTGTTTCTTGACTCTAAAATGTAATTCCAGGAAATAGCTTTCAAACCCCACTAGAATCATAATTTTTCGATGAGTTTTGATATTTAAATGAATTTTTCCGTGTCGAAAGTGCAGGCTGCGTTTTTCAGCAGAAATTACAGTCTATTATGAATGTCATAACTCAGTCCGTGTTTTGAATTAATATGTGAAATTTATATAGTAGGTAGTTCTAGGGGATTCCCAAATTCTCCAAATGGAATTTCATTAAAAGAATTAACGAGGATTTTTAAACACTTTTTTACTGTAAACTGTCGCAAGAAAGTGACGAATCAGAGTTATGTGCACTATTTGATTTTTCATGAATTTTCTGTAAACAATTAAGCTCTAAAAATTTTACGCAAGGAGAAGTGGACCATTTGTCACGTCACATAAAGTTATCGTAATTTTTGAAGCTCATTTAGTTTTTTAATAAAATCCCCGAAAACAACTAAGTTTCGGAGTTCTAAACTGGTAGTGCAGTGAATTGAATTTTGTGTATTGTGTTGCTTGTGCTATCATAGGATGTTAATACTTGTTTAGCATGTATGTTATGCTATGAGCCTGTACATAAATGCACCCGAATGAACATCTAAGTGTCAATGCAATGCATGCTATGTGTTAGATACATGTAGAGTTTATGTGCCTTGTATAAACACACACTAACAAACCTAATGGTAACCATAATAGGAAGTCATTTTAAATGTTTAAGTCATACCGAGCAAAACAAAGGTGAGTTAACGGCCCCTATTTCTTTTAAATGTTTTTAAAACACAGGGGGAGAAAGCATGCACTACATTACGGAAAAGTAATGTCATAACGTTATGGTAAGGTAACGTCACACATGTTAGAGTTTTTGTTATATTAGTTATGGTCACAAAGAAGCATTATATCACATGTCAGTCCCCTTAAAACTTACGATGCTGTTAGTATTGGATTATAGCGAGGGAAATTTTGGTAGTACTACTGGGCCCTACAAGCCCCACTCGTGCTGGTTGTGCCAGTTAGACCGAACGTTAATGGTCACGGGTGTAGAATTTGCCTAACACTTAGCCATGGTTGGTGATAGACTTGGCACAGCAGGGGCAGCAACGTCAGCTTCGGATCGAACACTTTGTTGACATGACTTAGGTTAGCTACCTACAAATATAACAAGTAACTGCTAAACACTGCAACTTACTGTTTCGGGTTTGAAACAGTGGAAGATTCTTGAGAAATAACCTACTTTATAATTGTATCCAAAAACCTGTGAACTCACTCATCATTATGTGTTGACACTTGTTCTTGCATGTCTTTCTCAAGATGTTAAAGTAGCACACGACAGGACTAGGATGCATTGGAGTCGCATTGATTTTATCAAACATTTAGACTTACCTTTAATTACATTAGCTATTTTGGTTTTGTAATTACTTACGCTTCCGCAACTCAATTGTATAAACAGTGTTTTCTCATGAATGAACAAACCGGAAAATTTTAAACTCATATAGTGGTCGTTCAATATGACTAATGACTGTGATCCTGGTTTGTCACAACTCACATGCCTCGCGGTAGATCTCCGCATGTGGAAATTTGAGGGTGTGACAAGGAGTCTGTTCTTCCGGAAACTCAAACTCGTCTTTCGTTCGAGTCATCTAAATTTAAATGCGAATGTGCATTCGATGCGGCTTGAGATCATGAGTAGTCGGTAGACGTTATAGTCTTTGACCTTTTCGATTGTGCTTCCTGTGGGTCTATGATTTGAATGAGATGCTACTTGGTGCTTTTCTTTAGCAGTTGCCAATGTTGCTTCAGTGTGAACATAGATGGTTTGGTGTATATACAAAAGTATAATTTTTATAATTTTTAAAAACTAGAATTCAGCTGTTGGAAGCGGGTGGGATCCCATAACTAATGGCTCTTCACCCATTTCAAAATGTCTCATGATCATTAGCCGCCTCATCCCTCCCTCTAACCGTCGGTTTAGCTCCCCAATGGGCAGTGTCCAATGCCCCGTCATTGTCATTTCACCGAGGAGTTGCCCGGTTGCACATAGTCTTAGAGTATAAGTTTTCTTGGGAATACTCTAGCATAAAGAGAATCCGAACGCTCAATACCCCTTTTGGTGTTTATAATTGTTTTTGTAGCAAGAGTAAGGAGACTCTACATCAAAATGTTGTTGATAGTTTTCTGGTGTATTCACGATTAAGTTTATATCTAGTTAATTATTATTATTACTATTATTATTACTACCAGTATGTATTAGTATTATTTTTAGGCATTACGATTATTGTCAGGGAAGAGTATTGGGTAGCCTAGCCTTGTTTATACATGGACTACTCATCCATGTTTAAATAAGGCAACATCAACCAATATCTAAATCATGATAATAACTAGTTAGGTGTACAACTACTTAACCCAAGGATGGGTTACTTAAATTGTATCGGGACCCAGATATATTATCTGATTGTGCTAACAACTGTTAAACAGGATGTTTATATATAACCTGTGATTTATACTCGTTCTGTCTATATTGGTAATTATACAAGAATGTTGTTAATGTGCAATTATCTGTAGGGGTATATTGGGATCCTTATATGCATAATGGTATAGGGTTCCTTGTATCCATCAGGACACTATCATACCTATGCGATGGTCGGGGGTCTGACAAGGCCATTATCGCTGGTTGTGAAAAAGGTCTGGGTTGGCATGTGTTACCCCTGACCCAAATATGACAACCCATGTTGCATTATGTCAATTGTATCTTGTAAACTGTGTAACATGAGCTCATCAGCATTTAGTTGACGTCCTTTTAAGTATACATGTCACATATGTTGTTGTTTCACTAGCTAACTCTTCGAGTCTTTTCCCTTGTTTTTGGATGACATACCTCATAAAATGGACTTCTTAGGAACTAACTACTCTGATTACTATGGTTCGGAAGTAATTATAGCTCAAATATCAAGACTTGATGAAGCACAAGATTATTCTTAGTTGAAGTTGGACCAATATAATAAACCAGCCCATCTATTTGATTTCAAAAGCCTGTTACTAATAACTCATTTTAGGCCCACGTTAATTAGATTTTATTATGACGTAGCAGGGGAACAAAAAATCCATCATCTCATTTTAGCAATCGTTACACGCCTTCTAAACGTTAAACACGATTCAAAATAGACTCCGTTTCAACAGTTCAAATGTCGCACAATGCATGATACATGACAAAAGAAAATGAGATAAAGTGTGATAAAACATGCCTAAAATGTGACTAATATAGAACTGAAAGTATCAAATCCTCTAGGTGACCTTCAAGTTATGTTTACTTGGTCTCTATGATACTGATAGAATCTAGATCTGGCAAACGGGTCGGGTCGGGTCGGGTCACTGATCAAAACGGGTCAAATAAAAAAGGGTTGTTTCGGTTCGGGTCAAAACGGGTTCGGGATTTGAACCACGTTTGTTATACTAAAAAAAAAATCCTTTAAATACCAATGTTTCACTTAGTGGGCTTAATGTGGAAAAATCTATATATCCATATAGGATTTCGGGATGAACCACGTTTGTTATAATTGGATTGGCAGGCCCCTAACATCAGAGCCATACAGTTCAAACTATTGGGCTTTTGATGAATTTTTTAACCTTAGAGCCGTACTATTGGGCTTTTAATGAATTTTATAACCTTTGGGCCGTGACATCTTTGTAGAAAACAATATCCATCGTTTTTAACTATTTAATAATCGAGTGGCTAAATCAACAATTATTTGTTGAACCGGGGGGGGGGGGGGGGGGGGGGGGGGGGTTGGGGGTTGATAAAAAAAATTGAATTTAATATATATTCACACACTACATTGAATATGAATTATTTTACAACCACCCCATCACTACCATCTCTTCCACTACCACCGCAACCACCACTATTGTAAATGTCACTACCAACGTTGTGCCCAAACCCGTCCTCGTTACCAACACCCCTTCCACCATTGGCGCTGCCAATGCTATCACCATCGCCCCTACCTTTATCACTACTTTTCTCCCCATCACAGCTTCCACATTTTAACTATAAATAAATTACTAAGTAAACATGATTATATGTCGAACCAGATGCAGCCTAATTTTTTGTTTCAACTTTAATTCATTCAAATTAGATCTCCTTTGATAAATTGTAAAATTTTAATAGATATTCTTCTGAAACAAACGCTCCTTATTCGTTTTCTTGACCAAACTTGTATACATTATAGAAATACCTAAATAAGGAATAGTTCGTCAAATTAGTTCACATATTCTGATATACATTAATGTTAGTTTTATAATCAATTACTATTGCTATTGCTATTTTTATATACAAAACTAGTTTTTGCCCCGCCCGCGTTGCGGGGCAATAAACCAAATATTTCTCTCTCATAACATGTATGTCTGTATAGAGGGCAAAATCGTAATTATATTTTGAGCTGGAGGCGAAATCATAATTTTAAACTGAAAGCAAAATCATAATTTTGAGCTTGGGGGGGGGGGGGGGGGGGGGGAATCATAATTTTATTTTGAACTGTGGGCAAAAACGTAATTTTGAGCTGAGGGCAGGATCGTAATTTTAAGGTAGAGGGAAAACCAAAATTTTATTTTGAACTGGGGGCAAAACCGTAATTTTAAACGAAGGGTGAAACCGTAATTTTAAACTGTGAACAAAATTAAAAATGAGTTTTTGAACGGAGGGCAAAAACGTAATTTTGAGCTAGGGGCAAAATTATAATGTTATTTTGAGCTGGGGCAAAAACGTATTTTTAAACGAATGACGAAAGCGTAATTTTAAACTGGGAATAAAATTAAATTAAAAAAAAGATTGGTCCAATGGGGGAGGGCCAGGCAGCTGCCTGACACTATTCCCCCAACTTGTAATTGTATATGTAGGATAAATGTATGTTACATGAATAGTAACTTGTTTTTTTTTTCTTTAATTTATTTATTTTTTTGTTTTTGTATATTTGTGATTTTCTTTTGTCTGTTGTCTTTTGTTTTTTTATATACTTTTACACCCTTATTTTCAGCGTTAACATTATAATCCTTTAACTTCTTAAAAAAACTTTGTAATCGAGTTTTACATATTTATTTTTATGTACAGAATGGTATAAATTCAAATTGATAAACGTTTGGACGTAAATTTTTTCTAGAAATGAGTTTGGTCACATATAATATTTTCTTATACTTATTTTTATTTACATTTTCAATTGGTCTACGTTTTGACGTAAATTTTGTTCGGAAATTAGTCGAGTCAAATATAATACATTTTCATTAGACGATAAAAATTCGAGTCACTTTACGTTTCGACACCGCCGTAACTATTTTCTTACGTGCTTATTTTATGCATGTGCCAGCATAAATTCAAGTTGGTTTACATTTCGACGAAAAAAAAATTCGGAAATATGTCGAGTCGGATATAATACGTTTTTATGCTATTTCTATGTACTTTTTTCTTTCTTGATTTTTTTCCTGGACTTTATTATTTTTATTTTTTTTACTTTTCTTTATGATTAGTGTTTTAGTTTTATGTTCCTTTTTTTATCAAAGTTATATTTAAGATATGATTTACGTTTCCATTTATAATTAATTTAAAATCAGCTCGTCTCGCTGTCCAGTTTAAATTTATCTTTACGATCAATGTAAAACATGTGTCGACATTATTTTGAACCTATTTCTTTCGGTTGCTATACTAAACAAAAATAGATATCACCGAAAACCCCGTAATGTAGCGCGTGCAATCTCTCTAGTTTGTGCTTACTTGCCATTTCGTTTTGTTTCATACTTCTGAATATCTCAATAACTAAAATAAAATAAAACTTTTTTTATTGTTTATTCTCTTCCTTTTATTGAAAAGTCGGAGCACAATCTAAGCATAGTAAGAAGTCGCTAAAAACATGTTAGTATAATAAATTGATTTTTATTTTTATTATTATTATTTTGTTTTTTTTGCATGGAACGTAAATTTTGGAGTATTTTCTTGTCTATTGCTAATTTTTTTTGTCATAAAATTTTGAGTATCGGTTGGCAGTTGCTATATATAGAGAGAGTTAGGGTAAAATGAACACTCATACGAGTTGCGAGAACTTAGAGAACTCGGCCAAAACGAGTGTTTTAAAAAAACGGAAATTCTAAAATCCTAAAAATCAACTTTTCCAGATAAAATATAGTTTGTGTTGATTTACACCACCGTAAAAAAAACTCATACAATGGGTGTATGTACTTGTGTCAACAGCCTTTCACACAGCGTAAAAAGGGTGAAAACGTCTTTCGGAAAAAAAAATTTACAGTTGTATTTGTAACATTTTCATATGTGGAAAAAGTTTATTGTACAAAATGGCTTAACGTACGCTACGTACGCGATGTGAAATCGCATGTTATAAAATAGCATGGATGAAATCGCATGTTGGTTTGTTGTAAGAATTTCGCATGTGATAATTTTGATGAAATCACATGTTGGTTTTTTGTAACAATTTCGCATGTGGTAATTTTGATGAAATCGCATGTTAAAAAACCAACATGCGAAATTGTTACAAAAAACCAACATGCGATTTCAATGTGGGATGAAGATCTGACGGCTGTGATGATCGCGTACGTAATGTAGGATAAGGGCTCTTGTACGTTAACCTAACTCTTCATATGTGTGTAAGCAAAAGATGGTGGCAAAACTCACAAGGTAAATCGGAGTTCTCTAAGTTCTCACAACTCAAGAGAGTTTTCTGTTGATCTCTCTCTTTATATATGGTTTGGATATAGTTGTGTAGTCCAGGCCACATGATTAAAAAAAAACTTTCAGTTAAAAAACTTGCAAACCCAAGTGGCAAAGCGGAAAAACCCAAAATCGAACCCATCCCTTCGTGAAAACTAAAAACTAAAAATCGAAAAAAACCGAAACCAAACGTTTTTTAAAATCCTAGTTGGCGCCCAAAACTAGACCACAGTACCACACACCCTACAACCGGCAGTAGTAAACGTCTTGGCTATCCTCAATTGAGTTTTTAGTTTGAAACTGTTAATAAAAATGCAACTCTCTCGTTTTCTTATTAGGTTAGTTTTCTAATTGTTAATAAAGGTGGACTAAATAGTATTTGGATTTAGTTGTTTAAAAATGATTATTGTGTAGTTGAGTTTAATGGTTAGTGAGTTTAAGTTAAATGAGCTTTGTTGTTTTTTATTTGTGAATTGGTTTGTTAGGTTTATACAATTAGGGAAAGGTTCATTGGGGTACACTAAAAAAGTGGGAAACAGTGGGGAACCGACTCAAACGAACTCCGATTGGACTCATTCCAGCGGCGTTGGAACCGGCTCATCGAACCCTAACTAAGATCTCTTAACCCTAAATCCCAACTCCTAAACTCTAAACCCTAAAGCTAAAAAATAAGGCTAAAACCTAAGCTAAACCGTAAAATCTAAACCATAAACCTAAAAGCTAAACCCTAAAGGCTAAACCTAAAGCTAAACCCTATAGCTAAATCCTAAAGCTAAACCCTAAACCCTAAAGCTAAACTCTAAACCCTAAGGCTAAACCCTAAAAGCCAAACCCTAATATATTTAGGTTTTAGGGGTTATGATTTAGGGTTTAGGGTTAAGAGATCCTAGTTAGGGTTCGACGAGACGGTTCCAACGCCGCTGGAATGAGTCCAATCGGAGTTCGTTTGAGTCGGTTCCCCACTGTTCCCCACTTTTTTAGTGTTCCCCAATGAACCTCACACTATACAATTATATCCGTATAGTTTTAAAGTTCTAAACGAATACTTCTTGAATTACATGTGGTCAATTTCAAAATTTCATGTACATATATATACACACACATTGTGTGTTTAAATATAAGAAACACTTGCATATTCAACAAAGTCCTATATGTTCATAACTGGGTCGGTCATCAAATTGATACTCTTAGGCCATGTGTAGTCATAAAGCCCATTTGGGGGCGTTATGTAACAAGTGGCACACCACGTCATTCAGGGGCGTTATATCACTAGAGCGCGTAGTCATAAAGCCCCTACCCATCATTACCTAATTATTAATTTTCATTTTTATTAATTAATTAAAAAAAACACTTAACTATTTTTTATTGGTCAAAATTTTGAAACTCTCCTCCTTCACGCCGCTATCAACATACCGCCCCCAACATTTTGAGACCCCATAACGCCGCCTGTTTTGATGTGCCCAGACGCTATGGGTGAGATTGGGGTGATATACCGCCCAATTACATATGATCTTATCGATCTGCTAGTTGCACTGCTTTCAAAAATCAACTAATTTCCCCTCTATTAATTCACAAAAAAGTTTTGTGAGGTGATAACACTGTTCAATTTTGTACAAGTCACTATATACCTTATGTACAATTAGGTAATGCATGATTCATTTTCTTTATACTTTTGCTAACTGTAACTTTTTGTTTGTGAGTAAAAGTTGCAATAATTTTTTTTACACTTTTCACCCTATAGGTTTTGTCTATAACAACTTTGTCTCAAAACATTTTTCATCTTTTACCTCAATACATAGTTTTCATCTTTTACAAATTTGTTGTTTTACGTTATTTTGTTTTGTGGTTTAACGGCCTTGCCGCAATGCGCGAGTTCTAAGTCAACTTAGTTATTCTTTTTTGTGTTCTATGTTTCAGTCTAATTTTTGCAAGTTAACATACTGCAACGCACATGTGTGGTTCAACGTTTTTACGTCGACTGTTTGTTTAGTTTAAGAGTTCCGCCGCAAAGCGGGGTCCTAAATACTAGTTTCATATATAATACAAAACAAATACGTTATTTTTTCTCTTTTTATGTGAATTCCATTTTTAAGAAAATATTAAATTAATCAATAACTAAGACGTTAAAATAAATGATATCGAGCTGAATCACTTGATCTAGTTCACCAAATAAACCACTCATATTAGTAATACTACGGGTCTTATGGGTAATGGAATTGACGATGTACTGGAATTAACAAAATAATTAAACGTATCATTATCATTCCTTTGTCTTGTTTGAATACTATTGGGAATGGAACGCATCATTACTTTGTGTTGTTTGTTAGGCAGGAAAAGACAAAGGAATCAAATCAGTGGTGAGTGGCTGTGGTAGTGGTGGGTGTCGCTAGAGGCTGTTGGTGATGGTGGGTAGCATTGGTGGTGGTGGGTGGTGATGTCGGGTGGCACTTGTGGATGGTGGTACTAGGTGGTGGGTAGTGGTGGGAGGGTGGTGGTGGTGCAAGGTGATGGGTGGGGGTGGGGTGGGTGGAGGGTGGTGAGTGGTAGGAGGGTGATGGTTGAAAGTTCGTAATTCAGATCATGAATCCTACGATTAGTGTATAGATACGTTCAAGACGGAAGTTTTGATAAATAGAACAAATTCGATAGAAATTTCTGCAACATTATGGCGTCATCACAACCTTTATTAATACCAAAAGAATTTACATTGTTAAAAACTGGGAAAGAACCGCAATTCAATCTTCTCTCAAATTACAAACTTATGTTGTTCAACACAGGACCCTCTGTATATAGGGTATCAGACATGCGTTGGGAACCTTCAACGCATGTCACATATGTTGGAACACAAACTCACGCATGTCTCATACGTGAACACTAACACGTATGGCTACAAAATAAACTGCAACTCTCATGCGTTGACCAACACATGTGTTGACTATCTAACATACAAACTACATATACAACACACTCTATCTAGCCTATTCGCACAGTAATTGACATACAAATATGCTCTAACAATGGTGATGGTGATGAAGTGTGAAAAAGGGAATGGAATGAGAAAAAAACAAGGAGGGATGGATAGAATGAACTTGGGTTGTTTAAAGGGAATGAGATTCCTTGTGTAATAGGCGATTATATTCATTTGACTAACCACACGCCCTTTTTCATTCATGCACAATGGTCCATTCCATTCCGCCTCCTATTCATGCATACCATACGTTGCCTATTCGTTATGGTCATCCCATTTACCATCATCCTTAAATGTCACCTTAGAGCATTCACACCCCTTCCATTTGATTTACCTTATAGCTCCACTAAAAACAACTACATTTTCTCTCCCTTTTTAATTAAATAATATTTATTTGTATCTTTATCATTACCTTTTCTCTTTCCTACACTCACAACCACCTTCAAAATGTATTAAAAAATAATAAGGGATGAACAGTGTCCCTCAAATATACCGATGAACAGTGTCCTCTCAAATATACAGATAAACACTATCTCTCTTCTTCACTCACAACCACTTACAACCAATGTTTATAATATAAAAGAAAATTATTTTTTGAGTTCATAATCAAAATGTATAACCCTAAACGCTTTTTTTGTAACCCTTTGAGTCTAGTTTTTTAAAATTCGTTTGAATTTTCTGTTAGTTTCTCATTAAAACACGAAAATGCCCCTGTATTATTATTATTGTTTTTATTATTATTGTTTTTATTTATCTCAAACACACACACACACACACACACACTAATTTTTCCCTCTCTCTCCTCATTTCTCTCTCTTCCATATCTCGCTCTCAACCACACCATCACTAATACCATCGCCATCACACCACCACCATCACCACTGCACTTCCACTACCGCACCACCACCTCCGGTCAAAACCCTAATGCCGCCACCAATAAACTCTAACGACATCATATATATCATATGGGGGGTTCTAAACCACCTTCATCCTCCCACCACCACACCTCCACCATCTACTCTACACCACTAAAAGACACGGTTGATTTGCTTTTTGTTGTATGAATATTCCCACCGTTTTGAAATTGCGGTTGATATTGTAAGAGAGACCCATGGCTTGATGATCTTAGACCCAATGACCCACTAGTCATTGCTTTCTTTCCCCCCAAATCTCTTTCATCTATTTCACATAATACCCACAATTGATTTAATCTTTAAACTCAATAAAGACACATAAAGCAAGAAACTTTACCTCATTGGCAGCCTCAAGATCCTAATTTTTTGTTGTTATTACATATCTAGATGGTTTCCTTGTGTTCTTGATTGGTTTTTAGAAATACCCACAAAGATTTTGATATGGGATTTGTGTTAGATCAATGAATTGGATCAGGTGTAAAAGATCCTTTTAAGGCTCAATCACGGACCACCGATAATGGAACTCCGGTTGATGGTGGTGTAGTGGTATGATGGTGGTGCGGTGGTGGGAGGATGTCTAGCGAGAGGGAGATAGTGTAGAGTGAAATGTGTGTGATTTTCTTTTTTATATATAACTAGGTGGACACCCGTCTGATGGACGCGGGTACATCGTAAACATTGAATGTAAGCCTACGTTTATATGTAAAATATGATGTGAAATTATTTAATGAATTCACATTCGCATTATACTTAAGAATACATTAAACTTGTCGACTGATTAAGTTCAGACACAAGAGAAGCATAACGAACCCACAAAACATGTTTAATTTCACTAAATGATTTAATTTCACTAAAACAGAAAACCCAGTAATTAAAAATATATTATCTAATACATCATTTAGTTCCAAACCAATATATTCCAAACGCAACAATTAAAAAATGATTCCGATGACCACAAAATCAATTCAACCTTACAATCAAAGTGTAGGGAATTACTCGCCACAAAGAATTGCTACAAAATTCATTAAACAAAATAAAATGATTGAAAACTTCGCTTATCTTCAAGTCTAGCAAACTGACATAAAAAACACCACTACAAAATTCATCGGCAAATCGGAACCCTACGGTCAGTTCGCTTTTACGCTTTGCGCCTCAACTTAGAAGACTCGGTCTCCCTCATGCTTTTTTAAAACCAAGATTCATGGAGACGAAAACTTAACCTGGGAACCCTACAATACAATTACAACCAAACCCCGGATTTCACTAATAACATTTCAAGAAAATTTCATTAAACAAAAATTTCATAAATAGAGCATATAATCTGAAGAAAGAAAAGAGATTACCTTTATCCTCTTGGCGGTAACTTTAACCCAATTTTGATGTCCTTTTACAACAGCAAGCTTGGTGTGCAGGACGTTACTGTACAAAATCTGAATACAAAAAACAAAGAGAAGTTTCCTTAGCAAATAACGGTGTAGCATGACAGAATGATGATGACCGAGTCATAGTGTTGTTCTTTGGCATCTGTTGTTGCTTCAAACATTACTTGTGAATGCATGAAAAGGGAAGGAAAAAAGAGTAATTATATAAACTGAACATCACATGGTTCTTGAAGAGCAAATGCAAACGTTACTGGAATTAGTTCCTTATAAACATCAAAAGAAGTACATAATTGTCCAAAATTATTGACCTGGCCCAGGTAAAAACTCAAATATCTGTAAAAAAAATTGTATGTGTGTGCATTAGCCGGATTATAATACCAGCTACTTAAAGCATTCACATTCCATCCATCAAACCTTCCCCTGTATTTAAAATTAAAAAAAAATCTACTAAAAAGTCACTACATCCCATCTACCATTTCTCTATCACACCCCTATATTTTAAAAAAATTGCTATAACAATTTATTATATATAAAATAGCACCAATACCTCATTAAATGCAAGATATAGCCGGTGTTTATGTCCATACCTAAGGCAAAAATGGAGCCTCATTTGGGCAAAACAAAGACCAAGTTCAAATTGCAGAGTACCCAAAAAGAATACATAAGGCAAAATTGGAGCCTTAAAGGTCTTAAGTAGAGTACCCAAATAATCACCAACCTAGGTTTAAGAAAAAGAATACATTATTTAACAGAACCTTGGTTTAAGAAACAGACAAAATTATTTAACAGAATAAAATGGCATAAAAGGGTAAGTCAATAAAAACATACTTATCAAAAAGTTCTTCCCCTTGCTCATTTTCTTCTTTGAGCATTTTGCCCTCTTCTGCATCAAAGTCCTCTGCTTTGACTCTTTCGGCTCTTTCGTTTCTTCTGGCTGCACTGGCTGTCATCGCCTGTTTTAGCCCTTCCACAATACTTCTAACTTGGCTTTCATCTAAAAGGGACTCACAAATCTGAAACAAAAAATAAATCAGGATAACTCATAACAGTTGCAAACAAATGAAAGTCGAGATTTACTATGCATGTATATAATGAATTACACCTGTACACACTCCTTAATTGCCTCTAGCATTTTAGAGCAAAATTCAGTCTCTGGTTCCTAAAACCAAGAATTTGACGAATAATGAATGATTTATTTCATTATTTTGGAATAAAACATCACTTGAGTTCTAAAAGTATAAGATAAAGTTGAAAATAACCTTGTGTAAAGCATCTACTAAAGCTTGGTTTTTACAACAGCAAGCTTGGTGTGCAGGACGTTACTATACAAAATCTGAATACAAAAAACAAAGAGAAGTTTCCTTAGCAAATAATGGTGTAGCATGACAGAACGATGATGACCGAGTCATAGTGTTGTTCTTTGGCATCTGTTGTTGCTTCAAAGATTACTTGTGAATGCATGAAAAAGGAAGGAAAAAAGAGTAATTATATAAACTGAACATTACATGGTTCTTGAAGAGCAAATGCAAACGTTACTGGAATTAGTTCCTTATAAACATCAAAAGAAGTACATAATTGTCCAAAATTCTTGACCTGACCCAGGTAAAAACTCAAATATCTGTAAAAAAATTGTATGTGTGTGCATTAGCCGGATTATAATACCAGCTACTTAAAGCATTCACATTCCATCCATCAAACCTTCCCCTGTATTTAAAATTAAAAAAAAATCTACTAAAAAGTCACTACATCCCATCTACCATTTCTCTATCACACCCCTATATTTTAAAAAAATTGCTATAACAGTTTATTATATATAAAATAGCACCAATACCTCATTAAATGCAAGATATAGCCGGTGTTTATGTCCCTACCTAAGGCAAAAATGGAACCTCATTTGGGCAAAACAAAGACCAAGTTCAAATTGCAGAGTACCCAAAAAGAATACATAAGGCAAAAATGGAGCCTTAAATGTCTTAAGTAGAGTACCCAAACAATCACCAACCTAGGTTTAAGAAAAAGAATACATTATTTAACGAAACCTAGGTTTTAGAAACAAACAAAATTATTTAACAGAATAAAATGGCATAAAAGGGTAAGTCAATAAAAATATACTTGATCAAAAAGTTCTTCCTCTTGCTCATTTTCTTCTTTGAGCATTTCGCCCTCTTCTACATCAAAGTCCTCTGCTTTGACTCTTTCGGCTCTTTCGTTTCTTCTGGCTGCACTGGCTGTCATCGCCTGTTTTAGCTCTTCCACAATGCTTCTAACTTGGCTTTCATCTAAAAGGGACCCCACAAATCTGAAACAAAAAATAAATCAGAATATCTCATAACAGTTGCAAACAAATGAAAGTCGAGATTTAGTATGTATGTATATAATGAATCACACCTGTACACACTCCTTAATTGCCTCCAGCATGTTAGAGCAAAATTCAGTCTCTGGTTCCTAAAACCAAGAATTCGACGAATAATGAATGATTTATTTAATTATTTTGGAATAAAACATCACTTGAGTTCTAAAAGTATAAGATAAAGTTGAAAATAACCTTGTGTAAAGCATCTACTAAAGCTTGATTTTTACAACAGCAAGCTTGGTGTGTAGGACGTTACTGTACAAAATCTGAATACAAAAAACAAAGAGAAGTTTCCTTAGCAAATAACAGTGTAGCATGACAGAATGATGATGACCGAGTCATAGTGTTGTTCTTTGGCATCTGTTGTTGCTTCAAAGATTACTTGTGAATGCATAAAAAAGGAAGGAAAAAAATATATAAACTGAACATCACATGGTTCTTGAAGAGCAAATGCAAATGTTACTGGAATTAGTTCCTTATAAACATCAAAAGAAGTACATAATTGTCCAAAATTCTTGACCTGACCCAGGTAAAAACTCAAATATCTGTAAAAAAATTGTATGTGTGTGCATTAGCCGGATTATAATACCAGCTACTTAAAGCATTCACATTCCATCCATCAAACCTTCCCATGTATTTAAAATTTAAAAAAAAAATCTACTAAAAAGTCACTTCATCCCATCTACCATTTCTCTATCACACCCCTATATTTTAATTTTTTTTTGCTATAACAGTTTATTATATATAAAATAGCACCAATACCTCATTAAATGCAAGATATAGCCGGTGTTTATGTCCATACCTAAGGCAAAAATGGAGCCTCATTTGGGCAAAACAAAGACCAAGTTCAAATTGCAGAGTACCCAAAAAGAATACATAAGGCAAAAATGGAGCCTTAAAGGTCTTAAGTAGAGTACCCAAACAATCACCAACCTAGGTTTGAGAAAAAGAAAAAGAATACATTATTTAACAGACCCTAGGTTTAAGAAACAAACAAAATTATTTAACAGAATAAAATGGCATAAAAGGGTAAGTCAATAAAAACATACTTGATCAAAAAGTTCTTCCTCTTGCTCATTTTCTTCTTTGAGCATTTCGCCCTCTTCTACATCAAAGTCCTCTGCTTTGACTCTTTCGGCTCTTTCGTTTCTTCTGGCTGCACTGGCTGTCATCGCCTGTTTTAGCTCTCCCACAATGCTTCTAACTTGGCATTCATCTAAAAGGGACCCACAAATCTGAAACAAAAAATAAATCAGAATATCTCATAACAGTTGCAAACAAATGAAAGTCGAGATTTAGTATGTATGTATATAATGAATCACACCTGTACACACTCCTTAATTGCCTCCAGCATGTTAGAGCAAAATTCAGTCTCTGGTTCCTAAAACCAAGAATTTGACGAATAATGAATGATTTATTTAATTATTTTGGAATAAAACATCACTTGAGTTCTAAAAGTATAAGATAAAGTTGAAAATAACCTTGTGTAAAGCATCTACTAAAGCTGGTATGATATAATCAGACAACTGCTTCACATATGACTCATTTCGGCCCTGAGATTGACCCTTCTCAACAGCTAATTTTGCTGAACGGAGAAGCTCCGGCATAGCTACAAATCAAAGAGTAAGTTAATGCTCAAAACAGAATATTTAACTATTATTAAGCTTATTATAGGTAGGTTTGTACCTGAAACTGCAGCCTTCCTAACTTCTTCATGAAAATAAAATTTAAGAAGTGTTACCAGTGTTAGAGCAACCTGATTGAATTTGATCATTAAAAAAGTCAATTTGTTATATAAAAAAGATGCATAAAAAGACGATAAAAGCTAAGTAACAGACATTTCACCTGATCAATCCAAGGGAAAAAACCCTTCCTTTAGCTCATCAGCATAGCAACACAACATGTTGCATGCCGTAGCTTTTCCTCAAGGACACTTGTCTTGATCCTTATTCTCTTATCTCCAAGTGTGATAGTCTCAATGCTACAATTTTATACAGAGTAAACTTATAAAGATCCAAGACCTAAACGAATAATGAGAAATCTGTAGAAGATTAAATATGTATTAATCAACTATCCGACCTTTCATCATCAGACTCATCAATATCTGCATCTAAATCCGCAGATGTAATCGTAACAATTTTCCCACAATCCCATCCAAATACGGCTTTAGAAGTTCCGGTGTACAATTTTCACTAAAGTTGAGCAATGCTGACGCCGTATGTGTCTGCAAAACATACATAAGACAATACATACAGCAAGTCATTCTCTTGTGTTTCTTCCAAACCTCAAACAGATTAAAAAACTACCTTAATGGTTCATGACACAATAACAGTTTAACAAAATCAACATATACATACTGAAAGATAAAAGTCATATCACCTGCACCCGTGGATTATTAAAATCATCCATTGCTGAAGCAAATGCCGGAAGCACAAGATGATGATATTTGTTTTGCAAGTCTGGTCCCAAGTCTGTAAATAGCTGACCAATTGCATTGATAGCTGCCCATCTAGCCCGAGGGTGAGGATCATGAAATGAGTTCAAAACCATAGTGACAAGTTGCTCTAAGTTCTTTGTCATAACCTATATCAATACAAAAGTAACAAAACAATAAAACAGTTGACATATACCTTTGAATTCAGGTTCAAATACAAACCAAAGAAAACATTAAAAAATAATACCTTCGAGCAGCCTTCTGCAATTTGAGCTAAAGCAATGAGTGCAGCATGATGCTTTTGCCACCGCCTTCTGCAATTTCGGAGAGATCTGATCCTGTTTATCTCAAATAGTCAAAATCACGGTTGAATTGAGGGTTCTCTTCATCATACCCCTAGAACAAATATATACTTAAACACGAAAACATCTGATAAAAAAATCATACCAAAACCATCTTTAAGAAATCAACTAACTAACAGATCTGGATGTGCTCGATTTCACCGGTGAAGGATAAAAGTCGTGAAAAATACTCTGGGTAGCCAGATCTGCAAGGGCCCAAATCTCATTTCACTGTTTGCACATCGAAAACTGGAACTGGTTTGGAGACGGGTTAGTAGGTGATGTCGTCCCATATTCTCCTCTATCTGCATCTCCATCCCCAGATCTAGAATCAGGTTTGAGAGGGAGAGAGAGAACGAAAGAGAAAGAAGGCAGTCGGTTTGAATTTTGAAATGAGATTTTGTTTGAAATTGCCCCTACTCAAAACCCCCTTTCTTTATTTTCAAATTTAAATAAAGATGGTTAAATAATTTATGTATTTTAAATAAATGAAGTTATCTAACTATATGTAAAAGGAGAAGTAGAGCTGATGTAGTTTTGCATACGTGTCAACCAACTAGATATGCCATGTAGGTTTTGCTGATGTCATAAATAACAATTAAAATCTTAATATATTATATTTACTTTTTTTCTAATCAAATAATATATAAAATATATATTAGTGTGTTTTAGAGATATTGGGGGGAAATTTGAACTGCATGGGGAAGTGTTATTTGCATTAATTGTCTCTGAAGACCATCATCATACTTCATCTCAAACGACATATATCTCACATTAACCCTAATTCTCTCACACACACAAAAGCCGTCTCTTCTTCTTCTTCTTTAATCTCTTTTTTTTTCTCTTCAGATCTTCAAATTCAATCTACACGGAGATGTCAAAATCGGTTATGTTTGAAGGCGGAGGATCGTCTCTTTCTATAAGTTTCATCGATGATCTCAGTCCATCAAAAGATATGTGGAATCTAAAGGCTTGAATCATCAGAAAATGGATGCAACTGTTTCGGATGGATCTGATCTTGCTGGATGAGAAGGTATATACTTATATAACTTTCTTTTTCATGAGTATTGTTCCGTAATGTATTCTGGGTTGTAAGATTCGGTTGAAAGATTCAGGCTGCAAATCACCTTTGTAAGATTCAGTGGTACGAGTTAGGGTTTGGATACATTATGATATTATGGTTTTTAACTTTGTAATGTATTTTGATGTTTCGGATGGATCTGATCTTGCTGGATGAGAAGGTATATACTTATTTAACTTTCTTTTTCATGAGTATTGTTCCGTAATGTATTCTGGGTTGTAAGAAACGGTTGAAAGATTCAGGATGCAAATCACCGATGTAAGATTCAGTGGTACGAGTTAGGGTTTGGATACATTATGATATTAGGGTTTTTATCTTTGTAATGTATTTTGATGTTAGGGTTTTTTTCGTACATTTCAGGGTTGTAAGATTCAGGCTGGTATCAAGGGCCCTTTGATACCTCATTTTGACTCCCAACTTCAGGAAGATTCGGTTGTTGTTTTGTCCAGGTTTGGTGTTGGTGAAAACCTTGACCCGTACAAAGTTGTGAATCATGCTTATAAGATTAACTTTTATCGTTGTACAACTGTTAGAGCTGCTGTTGGTTGGGAAGGTGTTGAATACGGTTTTAAGCTGATCTCACATTCACTTATTGACAAAGGAGAATGCCAAGACCTTTTGACTGTTGGTATGTATTTTGTTTAGTTGCGGTTGTTATAACGTTTCCTTATTATTTTTGAACATGTAAATCATATGGAAGTGATCGTCCTTATTTTATTGCAGATGTTGTCGTTTCCTGTAGTGATATGGACATATATGGAAAAGCTCCTAAAGAAAGAAAAAGGATGAACTTTGAACTCCAAGATGTGGAGTATGTATTTTTCTGTGATATAAACATATGTGTTATATTTGTGTGATAATGTATATGTTTTTCAAGAAATTCAGTTCGTTTCTTAACTCTGTAAGATCATTGGCATTTTTAATTTCATTTGGTATTATTTATCTACATGTAGGTTCATTCATCCGAAATTATTTGTGTTATTTGGATTTAAATGATTTGCATTTATTAAAAATGATTTGTATTTATTTGTCTTCTTTGCAATATAGTTCCAACAATCAGAAATGATTTGTATTTATTATAAGCAATCATCCAGTTGTGTTTGTATTTTTGAGATTTGTAAGAGAATTGGTATTTATTTGTAACAGGATTGGTACTTATTATCAATGATTGTTATTTATTTGTCATAAATCATTTAAAGTATGAAGATATATTAATTGCTGTTAGGGTTCTCTCATTTATTACAAAATTTGGTATATTAAAAATATATAATATTTGGGATATTAATTGCTGTTGTAATTCAGGTCTAGTTAATTTTGAAGTTGTGTGGATTTTTTTTGTAATAACGGCTATGTTTACACCTCTTTTTTTTCTTATGCAGTGGTAATATAGTGCGTTGTACAGTGTGGAATGAATACGCCCAACAGTTTAAAGATTTCTTGGATAAAAAAAATCGAATGATATGTGATGGCTATCATTCAGCATGCAAAGATTAATGAATGGCTGGGTAATTTTGTCAATATAATTGATTGTTTTATTAATGTAGTCTAATTAATTGATGGTTATCTATATCCAAATTGCACTGTTCAGAGTGATAGGTTTGGAACACGTATCTTTCTTAATCCAGAAATCGATGAAGTTAGACAGCTCAGGAAGAGGTATTTATTCAATTCATGTGTTTGAATATTTTCAGAATATTATTATTATTATACTGTTTATTGTCATGTGATTTTCTTATTCATTGTACAATTAATTTTATAGCCTTTTGGTACAACAAGTCCAAGCTGGTGGTTCTTCTCCTCAATCGATACTATCATCTCAAACTATTTTTCCTGTCCGGCAAGATTTCTGATAGATTTCCCAAAGAAATATGTTGATGACATTATTGAGATCGAATCGGTTTGAATAATTGACATACATGTATACACTTTCTGCAATTTGAGATTTTTTTATAATATATATATATACACACACACACAGTTTGAATCAAGATTGTTCAAGAAAACTATGGTTGGTTTTATCATGCTTGTCGAAAGTGTTTTAAGAAGGTGCTGACTAAAAGTGAGTATTTGCAATATGCTCAAACTATTTCGGAGTCGGTGATGAACCTGGCGCCCACTTCTTTGGTCTGTCCCAAGTGTGAAGAAGAATGTACATCCATAACCATAAAGTAAGATTACGTGGATGTTCCAATTATTTATGGTTTTTCAGCTGTATACACTTTTTAGAATGTAGATTTTCTAACTTTTTAAAACAGCGTCTATATATTTCAGGTTCAAGGTTTATGTGAGGGTTCAAGAAAGATGTTACCAAGATTGTTGGTTCAAGTGCAAGTGACATAAGAGAACGCCAAGTGAAGTCTAATGATACTGAAAGTTTTCCATACGAGCTCACTCGGTTGCTCGAAAAGAAACTGGCGTTTAAGGTTGACATTTCTGAATACAATCTTAATCATGACTATCATGTTTACACAGTCCAAAAAATATGTGACGATCCGGATATATTAGATGAACTGGTTGCGGATAATGTTATTGCTGGTGATATTGCTGATGAGGTATGATGTTACTAACCGTTCAAACATTAATGGTTTCAAACATGAAATCTGTTACTAAGTGTTCCATAGTAAAATTCAATTCGTTAATATTTTTTATACTCTTTTATTAGGTAAGTCAAGAAGTTTCGGACTCGAAAGCCGTGCAACTATCTGAAGATTCACAGAGGGGCGGTGACTCGATTTCCAAGGTGAGTTTGGACTGTATAATAGCTTTTACTGCACTTTGTATTACATAAATCTGAATTTAATACTTTAGTAGTTGTTTTGTGATTTAATTCAAGGATGTGTTCCCTGTTACGGCCGACTCTTCTGGCGTTGAAGTCGAGAAGGATTCGGGAACCAATCCGAATGGCAAGAGAAGTGTTCAGCATGTGGAAGGGTTAAATGTTGGTGAGCTATCTTCGAACAACAAACGAAACCGCAAGAAGCCATCTAAGTTTAACAGTTAGAAGCTTAGAAGTGATTGTTATATTTTGGTGTTTGTTTAAATGTCTTTTGGTGAATGGATTCCTAAGTAACGGTTTGTTGAACTAGTTTTTATGTTTTTGCCTTGTTAAGTTTTTGAAACTGAATTATGTATCCATGTGTATGTACTTTGAAAAACATGTATTATGTATTAAGCCTTTTTGTGGTTTACGTTTTTTTTTGTATTATAAGCTCTTTTTAGGTTTGTGCAATTCAACGTTGGTTGCTCAATAGACTTTTAAATGTCAACTTTGAGGACGAGATTAATTTATGTATTTAATTATTAATGTCCAAATTTTGTATTAATCATGTTTGATTATGTATTTACTTATTGATGTCCAAGAACACACATAATACATGCCAGATAATCTGGTTTTAGACATCTTTTGTCAAGATCAAGTTTTGTAAAACATTTTCACTTACCAAGCAATGTCGACGGCTTTGACTTGAGATCAAGTTTCAATGTCTTAATGAAAATACAATGTCATTTTTTTGGTTATGTTTGAATTGATATTTTCTACTTGATATTCAACAATCTTTAATAACATGATAATGGTAGTTTCATTTCGAGTCATATACTTTTAAACAATTTTATTGTAGTAATGTATATTATTATAGATACTTAAGTTTTTTTTCTTAGTAAAATCATATAGTTGGTTATAAAACAGGTTTAAACTTATCCTTTGTTTGCACAAACATGAATTGAAGTCAATCAATTTGGTGGTTATAATATTTATGAATAAGTTTGTGTGTATTTCATGTTACCTATAGATATACATTGTTCAAAGGCCCAATAGTTTAAATAACTATATCTGAATCCATGGGTTGTAAATATATTCACAACATTTAACTAACATGGTGAAGAAGCCCAATAGGTAAATTAGGTAAGTTCGAAGACTTCTAATTAGACCTCCGTTCTTTTGGTGAAATCTCAAATTCACCCGCCTGAATCACACGAATACATACGGTAGCACCTCCAAGATTTCCTGGATAAGATTTTCGTAATCTCTTGGCAAGAAATTGAACTAAATCTCCACGGTATGGGTTTTGTAAACAATTAAAGTTATTGTTAACACCTTCCCTGCGATTGGCCAGTTTTTTTTTGAACAATTAATGTTGTTGTAAGATTCCAATTTTATTTAGTGAGCGTTGTTGTTATGTTCTTAATCAGGATACGTATTGATATTTTATCTCTTTGATTGTTGTTTATTAGTGTAATACTTTAATCTAACAATGATAACCCTAAATTCGTTTGTTAAACAGTTATGGATACAAATAACTATTTTTTGCAACGAAATAGAGAGTATCTTCCACGGTGCACAACAGAACAGTCTAAAGATTCTCGCCAGAGAAGAAAGTTTATGTTAAAAAATCATAGAAACAATAGTGTGGGTCGTCTTATAGGTACATCCGCAAGTGTTGATACGATTCCATTATCTGATGTTTCAAATACTAGGAACAATATTGGAGGTATGTTTTTGTACAATGTATTTTGTATATCATATATATTTGTTGCATTATATTATTTCAAACTTATGTGATACGGTTTCATCCTTCATTAAAAGGTGTCCATGAAGTTTGTACAAGTGGTAATAGCGCATCTAAGTTAACACCCAATCGCACTGACGTATTGAGTGAATCATCTTCTAAAAGGATAGGTAAACAAATGTCGCACTTCAATGGTTGATTAGATTAGGTGATGTTTTTATTATTATTTTTTATTTAAATATCTCAATTCATTGAATGTTATTGTTAGAAGAGTTAATCTTACAAACCGAGTCAGTTAATGTAATGTGCACTCCCCCCAACTTTGATCGAGGATCTCTCCGTATGGTCCTGTCACCATCAAAGACTCTTGGTAATTCATCAATCCTTTTTTAACGATTCATCATGATTTTCATAGCTGCTCACTATGTTTAATGCACAGTCAAATCGGCACACCAGGATGAAGTTGCTGGTCAAAATTCCGTACATGGTCGACAAAGGTTCATTAGTGGTCCTCTACCTAAATTTGATTTATCTACGACTGCCGATGAAACCAATATATCTTCATTGTGCGTAAAGCGTTATTCTTCAAATACAATTGACAGAAGTCCATTATCAAATATTACAAATGATATGGTTTACACGTTTATTTAAATTTATACATATTGTGCATCCAGTAATGTAAACTGATCCAGTTTCTCTGATATATTTTAGTATTTCATTCTACCTTAACTAATTTATATCAACATTTATGGAAGGTTTAAACAATCTCTAATGTTTTTTTCTTACCAGTGGCATGTGGTAGGAAAAGGTCCACTGGGAATGAAACTCTCCCTGCTATGAATTCTGATATTAGGACGTCTCGAAAGCTGCCAAAATCTTCGTTATTAGACAATAACGGTATGTTCCTTCTCATTTCTTATAAATTATAAAATATAGATAAATGAGATTTAAGTGGCGTTTAGTTTATCTACGGTTCATGCTAATTCTTTTTATCTACGGATATTGTAGTGCATAATGCGACAGATGTTAATGGTCGTTCTCTTAATCAAGGGGAACAGAATCAAAACTCAAACATCCGTGATGCGTCTCCAAACTTTGATGATTCCATTGCTGATGATATGGCACCCGGTTCTTTGGTTAAAAAGATATATGGTGTTGCACATGGTAAATAACCGTTTAGAGATGTATATATTCTTTATGACCTTCACAACATCGTGTTAACTTCCTATTCTTTAATTCTATTTTTTTGGTTGATTTAAATGTGTAGAATATGTTGATCATGGAGATGCAATAGTTGTATGTTCTAAGTGTCATGCAATGTTATGGAAAGATGAAATGTTTAGGGGGAATAAAGATTCTAAGAAAACCGCTTTTTTCTCTTTGTTGTTCTAATGGAGAGATTGAATTGCCTCCGTCACCTGATCCTCCTCCATTACTTCGAAGGATGTATAAAAGTGACAATTCCGAGAGTCGCAATTTCATGAGTAACAATCGATCATACAATATGATGTTTTCTTTCACAATGCTTGGTGGTAAGGTTGACAAAAGTTTTAAAAATAGCAAAGGTCCTTATGTATTTGGATTACAAGGGCAAAACTATCATCGTATGGGTAGTCTACTTCCGGATGATGGCGAAGAACCAAAGTTCTCACAACTTTACATATACGACTCAGAAAACGAGGAATTGAATCGTCAAAAGGCTGTAAGGTAGATAAACAATAGTATACATACTGTAATTGTTTAACTATGACAAGTGTTATTTTAATAACACCGTGATTTTTTCTTATAGTGTCGAGACAGGGTTCAAAAGATCAGCAAACACTTGTCTTGATATTGCAATCATATCCAGTCTTAAGAAAATATTGGATTCTTGCAATCCACTTGTGAAGTCATTTAGAATGATAAGAGAATGTTTTAAAGAAAATGATTGGCGAAATGTAAGACTCAAGCTTATTAGTACAAGAGATAAAGACGGCAGAATTTACAACTTGCCAACCGCATCGGAAGTTGCCGCTTTAGTAATTGGTGATTTTGATGGAGCATTTGATAAAGGGGACATTGTTGTTCAGACAAAGTCTGGTGTTCTTCAAAGAATTAATGAGCTTCATCCTTCTTATCTAGCATTGCAAAATCCACTTATCTTCCCATTTGCTGAAGATGGTTTTAGACTTGGTATTAAGCATAGAGGTGTTTCTGTTGACTGTAATATACTTAGAACCAGCACGACAATGAGAGAATTCTTTTGTTACAAAATACAAGATAGAGCCAATGAATTTTCATTGTTACTTAATGCCCAAAAACTATTCCAATAATTTTTGGTAGATGCGTATACAATGATAGAATCGGCAAGGTTAGACTATATAAAGACGCAACAACCAAAACTTCAAAGTCAAACTTTTAAGAATCTAAATGAAAGTGTTGAAAGTGGAGAGATTGATGCTTCAAATTGTGGTAAACGAATATTGTTACCGTCATCATTTACTTGTGGTTCTCGATATATGATGCAAAAGTATCTTGATGCTATGACAATTTGCAAAGCTGTTGGATATCCAGATTTGTTCATAACAATTACATGTAATCCAAATTGGCCTGAGATTTATCGTTGTTTAAATGAAAAAGGCCTAAAACCTCAAGATAGACCGGACATTATCTCAAGGTTATTTAAGATTAAAATCAATCATCTAATACAAGATTTCAAGAGAAATAATTTTTTTGGTGAGATACAAGCAGGTAATTGATTGAAAATGTTTAAAATTGTTATTCATATAATGATCTTACTGACAAGGTTTCCTTTTCAATGTTACAGTTATCTACACAATCGAATTTCAGAAACGTGGTTTACCTCATGCTCATATTTGTCTGTTCTTATGTGCGGAGAGCAAGTTTCCGACAGCCAAAGAGATCGATCGTGTAATTAGTGCCGAAATACCGGATAAAGAAACTGAACCGGAACTGTATGAACTTGTCAAACAGTTTATGATACATGGTCCTTACGGTACAGATAACCCTAAATGTCCATGCATGGTTAATTTAAAATGTTCTAAAAAATTTCCTAAGAAATATGTACACGAGACTTCCATTGATACCGAAGGATATCCTGTCTACCGTTGTCGTCCTACAGGAAACACAGTTGAAAAAAATCACGTCACTCTTGATAACAGGTTTGTAGTCCCTTACAATGCTCTTCTACTCAAGAGGTACCAATTCCATATAAATGTTGAGTTGTGTAACCAAACGGGCTCTATCAAATATCTGTTCAAATATATTAATAAGGGTCCGGATAGAGTAACTGCTTCTGTTTTCCAAGTCAATAAAACAAATGAAGTTGGGCCGATTACTGACATTCAGTCAAAGAAAACAGAAGTAAATGAAGTTAAAGAATATCTCGATTGTAGGTATATTTCTGCCTGTGAAGCGGCTTGGAGAATATTCAAGTTTGATATACATTATCGATATCCAGCAGTTGAAGTATTATCTTTTCATTGTGAAGATGGGCAAAGTATTATCTAT
Source organism: Helianthus tuberosus (assembly GCA_030545235.1). Taxonomy (NCBI): domain Eukaryota; kingdom Viridiplantae; phylum Streptophyta; class Magnoliopsida; order Asterales; family Asteraceae; genus Helianthus; species Helianthus tuberosus. The sequence continues at coordinate 6,853,360 of JARYGA010060438.1, forward strand.
GACGATGATTCAAATCTCTGTGATGTGGTTAGTAACCCCACTGTCAAAATGTCAATGTTCATGGAATGGATGAAGTGTAACCAAGTTGATGAATTTGCTAGAACATTGAAGTACATAGATTTTCCAAGATATTATGTATGGATACGTAAACTACGAAAGTGGCATCGAAGAAAAAAATCCTTTTGGAGCAGTTGGTAGGATACATTATGTACCTCCGTCACTTGGTGACTGTTATTTCTTGAGAATTTTATTGAATCATGTAAAAGGACCAACAAGTTTTGATGATATTAAAACCGTTGATGGCCAACTTTATGGTACATTTAAAGATGCATGTTTCGCACGTGGTTTGTTGGATGACGATAAGGAGTATATAATTGCAATGAGAGAAGCAAGCACATGGTCGACTTCTGATTTTTTGCGGACACTTTTTGTAACGTTACTGATGTCCAACTCCATTTCTAGGCCTGGATATTTTTGGACACAAACAAAAAGTCTATTATGTGAAGACATTTTATACCAGCAACGAAAGATTACTGGTATCGCAGGTAATGATAGAAGTTTATATAATTTGTCAAATTCTATTCAACTATCATGCAATATTTGAATAATACTATTTAACACTTGATCTTTTTTGTAATCAATTTTATAGATTTGGTTATTCAAGAGAAAGAACTCGAAAACATTTGCTTATCACATATCCAGAAGTTGCTACTTTCTTATGGTAGTACATTAAGTAACTTTGATGATATGCCAAATGTTCCTGACAATTACATTTTTGCATTGAAGAATCGACTGATAATGAAAGAACTTTCCTATGATTGGGCAACTTTAGAAAAGGAACTTGCTTCTTATTTAAAGTGTTTAACTGTTGAACAGAAAAATGTTTACGAGACCGTTATGAATGCACTTGCAAAAGGTGTTGGAGGTTTATACTTCGTATATGGTTACGGCGGTACCGGTAAGACATTCCTTTGGAAAACATTTGCAGCGGCGTTACGATCGAAAGGAGAAGTGGTTTTAAATGTTGCATCCAGTGGGATTGCATCGCTTCTTTTAGACGGTGGTAGAACGGCCCATTCAAGGTTTGTAATCCCAATAAATATTAATGAAGATTCTATATGTTCCATAGAACCGAATAGTGAGTTAGGCGGCTTAATAAAAGAAATGAAGCTGATAATCTAGGATGAAGCTCCAATGACACACAAGCATTGTTTCGAAGCCCTTGATCGGACAATGAGAGATATCGCCCGTTCAAGTAATCCGAGGATGCAAAAAAAGCCATTTGGAGGAAAGGTTGTTCTGTTGGGCAGTGATTTTAGGCAAATACTTCCAGTCATTCCAAAGGGTACTAGAAGCATTATTGTAAATTCTTCATTGAATTCGTCTTATCTATTGCAATATTGTAAGGTACTAAAACTAACTGAAAACATGAGGCTAAAAGTGGGTACCAAACCAAGTAATTTACAAGAAACCAAGGATTTTGCAGAATGGATATTAAAACTCGGTGATGGTTTGCTTGGTGATCAAAATGATGGAGAGGCAGAAATTGAAATCCCGGACGATTTACTTATCAAAGATGAAGTTAATCCTATTGCTTCGTTGATTTCATTCACATATTCGGAAATGGATAAAATTTTGGGTGATTTAAACTATTTCCAGCAAAGAGCTATTCTTGCACCCACAAATGAAGTCGTTGATTCAATTAATACACAATTGTTAGACAGTATGCCTGGTGAGGAAAAGATATATCTCAGTTCAGACACTTTATGTGAATCTGAGCAACAGTCCGAACTTAACATGGCATTGTTTCCTCCGGACGTATTAAACAATCTGTGTTTGTCAGGGTTACCTAACCATAAACTGGTTCTCAAAGTTGGAGCTCCGGTAATGTTACTTAGAAACATTGATCAAGCAAATGGTTTGTGTAACGGCACACGACTACAAGTAACAAAGCTTGGAAAAGTTGCAATACAAGCAAAGATCATCACAGGAAACAATATAGGTCATCACACTTTGATTGCACGATTGAAAATGACTCCTTCCGATAAAAGAATTCCAGTGAAAATTGCTCGTCGAAAATTCCCACTAGCAGTCTGCTTTGCGATTACAATCAATAAAAGTCAAGGACAATCACTTGAACGTGTAGGATTGTACCTTCCACGTCCGGTTTTCAGTCATGGACAACTATATGTTGCGGTATCTCGAGTAAAAATCCGGAAGGGTTTGAAGATTTTAATCTGTGACATTGATCAAAAAGTTTGTAAAACTACTACTAATGTGGTCTACCAAGAAGTACTACAAAATCTATAAGTATGAATGTTGAATAGCCTTTTGACAGAAACTCTGTTTTGTATATGATTGCTGGTCCCTATTTTGTGGTTCTTAATGATATTTTGTACAAGTTTTTATTGATGCCATTTGTCTCTACATCAATCTTTCTTTACACTTATGTTGATTAAAGTATACCTAAAGATCAATACGAAATAATTAAAATGAGGTACAAAGCACTAATAATATGTCGACGAGCAAAACACCAATACCAGTTTTAAAACTAACATTAAAAGCTGCAAGTTTCTGACTTCATAAGACGGTCATTACAAAATTCAGCATTACATACACCCTTCATACCACCAGGGTCAAAACTACACTATCAACTATTACAAAAGAGTTTTAAGCAAACAAACAACCACAAACAAAAAACATTGTTTCCATACATCATAACATTATCCGCAGAGGCCCCACAACCATTCAGTCGAACAAGAAAATACCTTTACCCATGACGAACTTAAGGGTAAACTCTTCACGAGGAACCATCTTTTTATCCTGCACAAACTGTTTCATGTCTTTTATGTAAAACCGACCATCAGGAGACTCGATACCAACTCGAACATCCCAAACATTACCAGCAGCATCTACAATCTTTAAACTCCTCTTCCTATCCAAGCCAAGTTTTTTAGCGATAGGTTTACGAATGTGCTGTAACAAACAACAAATAATGTTAACAAAGATAGTATTATAATATGGTTAATACATCCTAAGGTCCTGTTAGTACTTTTTGGTTACAGAAACTTACAAAATGATTGTCCACACGGAAAACTACTGGTATAGTTTCGTCGTTCGGGGTTACAAGGAGCATATCAGCTTCATTGCCCTTAGTCACGTCATCCACATCTTCACCATCAGAAATACTGATAACCTCTTCTACGACTTCTTCCTTAATAGCAGCATATAATTCCAGTGGCAACACTAAATCAGCATTCTTGGAACAATTGAAAACAGACATATCAAAAGTATGAAGATCAATCATTTCAAACATAAGCAGATGCTCAGCACTTATTGACAACTTCCTCTTAATCCGATCCCATCCAGTTGTTATGTAAAGCTGATTGTCAATCGCATCCATTTGAACAAACAATTTATGCTTCCCAGGACCTCTAATAAGAACTGGATAATTTGGAATGGTATTGTCCATCTTGTGATGTACAAATAAACGATTGATATGCTACAACTAGAAAAAAAAATATTAGTAATTTCATATACTAACAACCAATAAATAACAAACCATAATAAATATAATGAATCCAGATTGTGAACTACATACCATAGCATCAGGTTTATCAAAAGCGCCATTGGGTCTGTAGTAAAAATAATCAGATGGAGCAAATGCAATATTGTCATAGAAATAAAATATCCGGAAACTTTCTAAAGCTTCTTCATACTGAAATACGAGCCACGATCCAGATTGTAGTTTCAAAGTTTCAACTACGGAATACCACCCATTGTAGAAATAATAGAAGTTTCCTAAATCATATACCTTGACTTCAAACACCTGGCCATTAGTTGTCCGCACTTTGACAAAGCCAACTGGATAGTTAAACTCTTTAATCCATTGTTTATATTTTTTTGGCAGAACCTATGTATAAATAAAGTAAAATCAGAAACCGTCTAATATGATATTATAAAGAAAACTAAATTCGCCATAACCGAGACTAAAATACTAACCAAACATTTCCTTTGGTTGTCGTCCATGTAACAAGCAAACCTATACATCCTTCTAACTTTGAACTATCATAGAAAATACTATGAATATAGGTTAGTGTGCATACATAATCGCCGAATCCATGACAGTATTTGATTTCGATGGTTATTAAACCTACCCAATTTATCAAATATTACATACATATACTACAATCACCTTCAATTTCAAGAATACTAATAACAATTCTAAAGAACCAAATAAAGGCCATCAAAATCGGTATAAAAAGGTTCAATGTTGTTCTTAGCATACCCAAATGTTCACCAGAGAAACATAATCTGTTAAACAATAAATATCTAAATTCCATCAACAAACATGTTTAAAACCTATACCCAAATGTTCACCAGAGAAACATAATTTGTTAAACACTAAAAATCTAAATTCCATCAACAAAACATGTTTAAAACCTATACCCAAAAAACGTCAATGTCAAGAACAGTTATAATCTTCCGATTAAGTATCACAAATAGACAAAATCTTTAGAATTTACATGTAAATAATCAACAACATTGACTCATACAACGTCAAAAGAAAGCCAAATGATAAGAAATTTTCGATCAAAGAAACCAAATATACTAAATTAGTAAAAGATGATATTGAAGGTGAAGAGAATACTGTCGTGGATTCGGTGATGATTGTGCGGTATCAAATGATCTCCGTTCATTACCTGGAATCAACGATTCTTCCCTCTGAATTGATAGAACTGGTGTAAGGGTTTTGATGACCTTCAATCGTCAATGATTCACAAAACCCAACGCGCCTAATTAAATATTTGGTTTTCAACATATGGGCTTGGGCTTGGACCAGATTTAATAAACATGGCTTGGGCTTGGACCAGATTTAATAAACAAGGCTTGGGCTTGGACCAGATTTATAAACAAAGAATATTTGTGTTAGTAAACTACGTATTGGTTTGGAACAGTGTTGGTTTGGAATATATTGGTTTCCAACTAAATGATGTATTAGATAATATATTTTTAATTACTGCGTTTTCTGTGTTAGTGAAATTAAATCATTTAGTAAAATTAAACATGTTTTGTGGGTTCATTATGCTTCTCTTGTGTCTAAACTTAATCAGTCAACAAGTTTAATGTATTCTTAAGTATTGTGCGAACGTGAATTCATTAAATAATTTCACATCATATTTTACATATAAACGTAGGCTTACATTCAATGTTTACGATGTACCCGCGTCCATCGAACGGGTGTCCACCTAGTATTTATGATGTAATGTTGACATAAGAAAATCCTAGTTGGCATAGCTGAGAAGTCGACACATAAGCTTTGCTTATGTCAGCCATACTTCTCCTTTTATATAGATAAAGATATTAAATTCTTTATGTGTAAGGACCTGCAAAAATATCCAAAAATGACCCGTAAGTGAAAAACCGGACCCCTGAAACCCTAATGCTCATGAAAAACCAAGAAAACAAGATATTTGGATTTCAGGCGGGCCGCGTAAAACGTAAGCTTAGGCTTACGCGGGCCCGTGTCAAATCCCATATCACCGGATAAGCATTCCAGGCCATGTGGCAACCACGTGGCAACCCTACTCGTGACACGCTAGCCCTACACGTAGACTAGGGGTCCTCGCGGGCCACGTAAAAGTCATGTTAAGGTTTACGCGGGCCGCTTAAAACCTAAAATGTGCTATAAGTAGCCTGTGCATGGGACTTGCTTCTGTGTTCGAAATCTCAGTCTCAAAACGTCCATATTCTGCTGAAAACGAGTTTTACGGTGTCAAGACGCTGCTACGAATACAGGGTATTAACTCGATCACTGCTACGATACAATATCCGATCGATTGAAACCGATCCGATGGATGTTTAAGTGCTGCCCGTATTTGGGCTATACTTTGTCATTCGTCGTGAGGGTTTTGATTTCGCGAGTTTAGCGTAAAGAGTTGTATTAAGTTACTGACCTAGTTTCGCATGCATTGTTATTTTAACTAGGATACACGGCTAAATCAGTAGGCTAAACTCTGCCCGTCTAAACTTGCAATGTGAGTCATTCTCTTTTTATTAACTATGTTTTACAATACTCAAATTGTTTTCAAAAGTTATAATTACAAGGATTAAGTCTTGGTTATCTTGAATCACTGGCAAGTGGGGTATTGTGCACATTACTAATTTCTCACGGTTAGGATAAAAATCCTAACAGTGATAATCATCACTAATTGGGTGAAAGGACCCAATAGTAGTATGACCATCGTCACCAGGGTGTGACACGACGCCAGATAAAAATAAGATAGTAGCCATTGTAATCATTCTTATGCTGTAATCTATAACTAATGTGTCGTTTTATGGAACCGGAATGACTCACCAGTATTTCCCCGTTGATAAAATATTTTAAACATGTTTCAGGTGACTTACTGTGAATCAAGGAAAAAGTGCTACGGAGCACTAACAAGCTTGAAGTGGTGGCTCAATAAAATAAATAAACATGTTTTGTAAAATAAGGGATTTCTTCGTGAAATTCCCTTTACTGTAAATTATGGGGTTTGTCCCAAATTGTGAAATAAAATAAATGGGCATTTTCAAGTTTCAAAAGATCCTGTTAAAATTCCGCTGTCGCAACAACTAATAAATACCACGGGTTTCTGTCCCGCGGCTCCTAGACCGGGTAACACCGGGACGGGGGCCGTGACAGAAAAAGTTGGTATTAGAGCCACTGATTTAAGCTAATTAAGTATTTAGAAATACTTAAATTTTTCAAATTATTATTCTGTGAAATTTCAATTTGATAAATAAAATATTAACCTAAGTTTGTGTGTGTTTCTTCATATATGCTAACAGCGTGAATGAGTTGTCTGAAGCTCTTCAGAATCTCACTATCTATTATGCTGACATGGAAGTTTCCGGGGGCTTTTTCGGTTATTGGGCCGACACTGAGAAACCTATGGAATTCCAAGCCCAACCTCAGGAGAAACCCAAGTCGAAAAAGAGAAGGAGAATCATAGGCTGTAGACGTGGACGGAGGAAGAAGCCAGCTGCACAGAAGGTTAAAAAGACTGAGGATCCCAAGGATAAAGGCAAAGGAAAAGAGATCGGGGAAAGTTCAGGGCAAGCCCAGGAAATGCCACCGGGGAGGAGCTGGACCGCAAACTGGCAAATAGCGACCTCATCGGACATGCCGATGAAAACCTCTTGAATTACCCAGCTGAAGTACAACTTCCAGTTAATTTGGAACCTGATATCCCAGATCCTATTATCAATCCCCGACCCCTACAAGGAGAGCTGGAAGAATGGTGGACAACTGACTGGCAATTTCAAAATCTCTTGAATAACCCTAAACACCTTTTTCCCCCAAATTGACCCTGAGCCTGCACCAAACCCACCTATGAGCACAGAAAACTTGGCTGAACTCCGCCACTATGGCGAGGAGCTGGTGGACGCAGGAAATAGAATTCCGGGAAGTGGGGGAGAGGATATCATGGAAATACGACGAGAGGGAACGTCGTTTCTGAAGTGCTAGTTGACAGGGATCGTATGTGGTTGTGTGGTTACGTGTTTAATAATAATAAAATAGAGTTAATTACTGTTTTCGTCCCTGTGGTTTGTCAAAAATCACTATTTCAGTCCATTAGTTTAAAAATTGCGATTTCAGTCCCTATGGTTTCACTTTCGTAACCATTTCAGTCCACCTCGTAACCATTTCAGTCCCTGTACTAACAGAATAAATGGATTGAAATGGTTATGAAAGTGAAACCACATGGACTGAAATGGTTACGAAAGTGAAACCACAGGGACTGAAATCGTAATTTTTAAACTAATGGACTGAAATAGTGATTTTTGACAAACCAAAGGGACGAAAACAGTAATTAACTCAATAAAATAATAATAAAATAAAAATATAATCATGTAAAATAACTTAAAATAAAACTTTTACTGGTGTGTATGGATGCATACTAATATATAAAAATATCAACGTCGTAAAATCGACAATTTTGACTATACGTGTTGACATAATTATGTGTGATTATTTTATTGTGACTGATTATTAATTATTTTATTTTATGCCAATAATTTATACATTTGTATTTTGAAAATTATCAGATGGAACCCGCCGTTAATGAGCCAGTTAACGAAGTAAACCAATCTGAGCAAAACAATGAGGATCACTTTCTTAATAAACAAGATATAGAAAATATTGTTGCTCAAGGAATAGCCAATGCTATTCCAGCAATCCTTGCTGCTGCCCGAAATCCAGTTGAACCTCAACCAACTATTCCCAGCAAACGTACTCGTGATGACAACTTCAGTAATAGTATAAATGGAGGCGGTAACAATAATAATGATGATGTGATGCAAGCCCTATTCCTTAAGAAAATGAAAGCTGCAACGCCTGGTTGCACTTACAAGGAATTTCTTGCCTGTAAACCAATCGAATTTGCAGGCAATCAAGGGGCAACTGCTGCACTGCGTTGGTTAGAGAAAACCGAAGCAGTAATTAAAATAAGTAAATGTGCCGAGGAAAACAAGGTCATGTACTCGTCACATCTTTTTAAAGAAGGGGCACTAGAATGGTGGAATACGATACTACAAGCCAAGGGAAGCGATGTCGCTTATGCCATGAATTGGGAAGAATTTAAAAGTCTGGCGGAAAGAAAATTCTGTCCCGAATATGAAAAGGAACAAATGACAAAAAAGTTCCTTAATCACCGGATGGTAGACGTTGATTGTCGAGGATATACTTCGACATTCTTCGAATATGCCAGAATTGTGCCAACTCTGGCCTCGCCAGAACCGGTACTTATTTCTCGTTATATTTGGGGTTTGATTAGCGAGATTCGCGATATCGTCAAAGTTGCGAGACCTCGCATAATTGACGATGCTGTGGAATTAGCCAACACGTTGACTGACGGGCTGGTACACACAAGAGAAGAAAACCGTAAAAAGGAAGTGGCCCAAAAGATTACTCAAGGATTTCATGTGGATAATAGTAGTAATTTCAAGAAAAAGGGAACCAGGCAATCTTCCACTGCTCCATTTTGCAGTACCTGTAAATGAAAGCATTTTGGAAGATGCAAAGGGTATTGCAATTTCTGCAAAATTCCAGGGCATCAAGAAGAAGATTGCAGGAGGAAGAAATTAACAATCTGCTTCAACTGAGGAGAAGCTGGACATTTTAGACCAGACTGCCCTAAACTAGTCAAACTAGCTGACAATAAGGCCAAACCAGCTGAAGGAACTAATAAGAAGAACGCAAGAGCCTTTCAGTTGACTACCCAAGAAGCAGAACTAATCCCTGACGTAATAGCTGGTACGTTTCTTGTACACAACGTTTATGCGAAAGTATTATTCGACTCTGGTGCAAACCAAAGTTTTATAAATACTTCTTTTTGCCAAGCTCTTAAGCTACCCTTAACCAAACTTAGGCAGATTTATACAGTAGAAACGGCAGACGGGAATTCTGTTAACATAGATACGGTTTTGCAAAAAGAAAATATAGAACTTTCAGGTCATAAATTTTCTGCAAACCTATTACCTATGAATTTAGCTGGATTCGATGTTGTATTAGGAATGGATTGGTTAGTAGCCAACCATGCTCGAATCCTCTGTGATAAGAATTCCATAGAAATTCATACACCATCAGGAGAAATAATCATAGTTACCGGAGATAAGCCACATAAATCAATGAAGTTCATTTCTGTAATGAAAGTTGCTAGTTATGAACGTAAGCAAGGAATAGTGTATATGATTTCGGTAATCATTAGCACTAAGGATAAGGAACTTAAGGAAATTCCTGTAGTATCAGAATACTAGGATGTATTCCCAGAAGAACTATCAGGATTACCACCAGATAGGGAAGTAGAATTTATAATTCATCGAATTCCTGGAACTACACCGATAGCCAAGGCACCTTATCGGTTAGCACCCACCGAAATGTTAAAATTGAAAAAGCAGTTAGATGAATTGCTTAATAAAGGATTTATACAACCTAGTTCATCCCCTTGGGGAGCACCCGTGTTGTTTGTGAAAAAGAAAGATGGTTCAATGCGAATGTGTATCGATTACAGGGAATTGAATAAGGTTACAATTAAGAATCGATACCCATTACCTAGGATTGATGATCTTTTCGATCAACTTCAGGGAGCTAGATATTTTTCTAAGATAGATTTACGCTCCGGATACCATCAGTTGAAAGTACAAGAAGAAGACATAGCTAAAACTGCTTTCAGAACTAGGTATGGTCATTACGAGTTTTCAGTCATGCCCTTTGGGTTAACAAATGCTCCTGCAGCATTCATGGACATGATGAATAGGATCTGTAAACCGTACTTGGATAAATTTGTAATTGTCTTTATCGACGATATACTTATTTATTCCAAAAGTCAGGACGAGCATTGTGAGCATTTACATGCACTCTTAACTTTGTTAAGAAAAGAGAAGCTTTACGCCAAATTCTCGAAGTGTGAATTTTGGCCACAAGAGGTATAATTTTTAGGACACATGGTGAATCACGAAGGTACTCACGTAGATCCCTCCAAAATAGAAGCGATTACCAAATGGAAGGTCCCGCAATCAGCTATGGAAGTTATAAGTTTTCTAGGATTAGCCGGATACTATAGACGGTTTATTAAGGATTTTTCCAAAATAGCTGTGCCATTAACTAAGCTAACCTGTAAAGCAGTGAAGTTTGAATGGGGATCTAGACAAGAAGAGGCTTTTAAGATTTTGAAGCAAAGATTAACAAACGCTCCAATTCTTGCCTTACCAGAAAGGACAGAAGATTTTGAAGTTTATTGTGATGCTTCTAAACTAGGATTAGGATGTGTGTTGATGCAACGCGAAAAGGTAATTGCGTATGCCTCAAGGCAATTGAAAAAGCATGAAGAAAATTATACGACTCATGACTTAGAGTTAGGAGCAATAATTTTTGCCCTTAAGATTTGGAGGCACTATCTATATGGAAGTAAGTTTACAGTCTATACGGATCACAAGAGTTTAAGGTACATATTTGGGCAAAAAGAATTAAACATGAGGCAAAGAAGATGGATGGAAATTTTAAGTGACTATGATTGTGATATTCAGTATCACGAATGAAAGACAAATGTAGTTGCAGATGCCCTAAGTCGTAAGTATCATGAAAAGCAAAAGCGAGTTCATGCTCTTAGATTAAATCTACAGTTAGATTTAATGGAACAACTGAAAAATATTCAAGAAACAGCAATCAAGGATGATGCTGAAGAAATGAAAGGAAGGATAAAAGATTTGGAGCAAGGAGCTGATGGAATTTGGAGATTCCACAAGAAAAGGATTTGGGTACCTAAGCAGGGAGAGTTAAGAAATAAGATTTTAGAGGAAGCCAATAAATCTAGGTATACCATGCATCCTGGTAATAATAAGATGTACCAAGATTTAAGAAATAATTTCTGGTGGATAGGAATGAAAAAGGACATAGCTAGATATGTATCTAAGTGTTTAACTTGTTCACAAGTTAAAGCATAACACCAGAAACCCTCAGGGTTACTCCAACAACTAGAAATGCCTGTTTGGAAATGGGAACTAATAACCATGGATTTCGTTACTAAGTTACCCAAAACCAGAAAAGGTAACGACGCAATTTGGGTAATTGTGGATCGATTAACCAAATCAACTCATTTTCTACCCATGAAGGAAACCTTTAGCATGGAAAGATTAGCCAAATTATACGTAGACAATGTAGTATCCTTACATGGAGTTCCACTCTCCATTGTATCGGATAGGGATAGTCGTTTCACTTCACATTTTTGGACAAGTTTCCAAGAAGCCATGGGGACTAGATTGAACTTAAGCACTACATATCATCCCCAAACAGACGGACAAAGTGAAAGGACGATCCAAACCCTGGAAGACATGCTCAGGGCATGTGTGATAGATTTTGGAGGAAACTGGGACAACCATTTACCTTTAATTGAATTCTCCTATAACAATAGTTATCATTCAAGCATTGAAGCTGCCCCATTCGAAGCACTGTATGGAGGAAAGTGTAGAACTCCAGTTTGTTGGGCAGAAATAGGAGAAAGCCAGTTATCAGGTCCTGAAATCGTACAAGAAACCACCGACAAGATCACTCAAATCAAGGAAAGACTGAAAACGGCTTGAGATCGCCAGAAGAGTTATGCAGACAATTGACGCAAGCCACTAGAATTTCAAGTTGGAAACAGGGTACTTTTGAAAGTTTCTCCTTGGAAAGGAGTAGTTCGGTTCGGTAAGAAAGGAAAGCTAAGTCCAAGGTACGTAGGACCATTCCCAGTAATCCAGCGAATAGGATCGGTCGCCTATCGCTTACAACTACCAGAAGAGTTAGCCGGGGTACATGACGTATTTCATGTATCCAACCTCAAGAAATGTTTATCTGACGAATCCCCGGTAGTACCTCTTCAAGACATAGAGGTAAATGAAAAGTTAAAGTTCGTAGAGAAACCGCTTCAGATAGAAGACAGAAATGTCAAGTTTCTCAAACACAAAAGATTGGTACTGGTCAAAGTCAAGTGGGATTCAAAAAGAGGACCCGAATACACCTGGGAGCTGGAATCGGAAATGAAGCGAAAGTATCCTCACTTATTTCAGTAAATCTCGAGGACGAGATTTTAAATAAGGTGGGGAGGATGTAAGGACCTGCAAAAATATCCAAAAATGATCCGTAAGTGAAAACCCGGACCCCTGAAACCCTAATGCTCATGAAAAACCAAGAAAACAAGATATTTGGATTTCAGGCGGGCCGCGTAAAACGTAAGCTTAGGCTTACGCGGGCCGCGTCAAATCCCAGATCACCGGAGAAGCATTCCAGGCCACGTGGCAACCCTACTCGTGACACGCTAGCCCTACACGTAGACTATGGGTCCTCGCGGGCCGCGTAAAAGTCATGTTAAGGTTTACGCGGGCCACGTAAAACCTAAAATGTTGCTATACAATGTCCGATCGATTGAAACCGATCCGATGGATGTTTAAGTGCTGCCCGTATTTGGGCTATACTTTGTCATTCGTCGTGAGGGTTTTGATTTCATGAGTTTATCGTAAAGAGTTGTATTAAGTTTCTGACCTAGTTTCGCATGCATTGTTATTTTAACTAGGATACACGGCTAAATCAGTAGGCTAAACTCTGCCCGTCTAAACTTGCAATGTGAGTCATTCTCTTTTTATTAACTACGTTTTACAATACTCAAATTGTTTTCAAAAGTTATAATTACAGGGATTAAGTCTTGGTTATCTTGAATCACTGGCAAGTGGGGTATTGTGAACATTACAAATTTCTCACGGTTAGGATAACAATCCTAACAGTGATAATCATCACTAATTGGGTGAAAGGACCCAATAGTGGTATGACCATCGTCACCAGAGTGTGACACGGCGCCAGATAAAAATAAGATAGCAGCCATTGTAATCGCTCTTATGCTGTAATCTATAACTAATGTGTCGTTTTATGGAACCGGAATGACTCGCCAGTATTTCCCCGCTGATAAAATATTTTTAAACATGTTTCAGGTGACTTACTGTGAATCAAGAAAAAAATGCTACGGAGCACTAACAAGCTTGAAGTGGTGGCTCAATAAAATAAATAAACATGTTTTGTAAAATAAGGGATTTCTTCGTGAAATTCCCTTTACTGTAAATTATGGGGTTTGTCCCAAATTGTGAAATAAAATAAATGGGCATTTTCAAGTTTCAAAAGATCCTGTTAAAATTCCGCTGTCGCAACAACTAATAAATACCATGGGTTTCTGTCCCGCGGCTCCTAGATCGGGTAACACCTAGACGGGGGCCGTGACATTATGCATTAAAGACTTGTTCTTTATACTGTTCTACCTATAAGACTTGTACTTTGTGTATAAATGATTAAATTGCCATCGTAGTTAACAGATTTTGTGGATGGTGTTAAAAAATTGGACTCAAAGGGTACAAATAAAAGTATTTAAGGACTCAGGGCGCTAAATATTTTGATTTTGGACTCAAGGGGTTAACACCTCTAAAACACATAGACTCAAAATAATTTTCAGTAATATAAAATGTTATCTCACAAAATTTGATGGATGGATTGTGAATGGTCTTAGCGCCACATCACCATCTCTCCATTTCGTCTTCAAACCTGTATTATGATCATCCCCTTCCCTTTCAACTCTCAGCGTTTTATTTATTTATTTGTTTATTTAATCCAATTAAGTAGTATTATTGATTTCTGACGAAAAATAAAACATAAATACTAATTATAAGACACAACGATTATTTTTTTTAATAAAGTCGGCAATGAATTAGCATTTTCTCCCATTTACCTCAAACGTATAACATAAAATACTAATCATCATATTCTCCCATTTCCCGTCGCCGCTCAATACGTCCCCAAAAACTGTAGGAACTAGGTTCACGTTTTATTAAAATATATTACAAAATATATAATAACGAGACTCTCGTTATTTGTGGGAAACTATTCTAGTACAATACCGGTTACATAGACTAAGTAAATAAAAGTAATATACAAATTAATTGTACCAATCTTGATTCAAGTCGATGTCTTTAGAAGAACTGCAACCGCACCTTCTTGTACGAAACTCCGCTGCAAGACAAGCAAAATATGGTTGACGCTTTTGGTTGAGGCACGTGTTCGACACGCTTCCCTTAAAACAGATTCCGCGCCTCCTCTCAGACGGTCTGTCTCCCAGGGTACAACAACCGGAACAGTATGTGTACTGCCGGAGATGACTCTTAAGCCCGAGATAGCACCGGGTATAATTTGGTGTTTAGAAATGTTGGTGTAAAGAATGAAGTTGTGAATACTTTAGAGAATACTCTTCTCTAAAGTTTCATGAAATGTAGAGAACACTATTGAGTATGTTTTTTCTCCATCTTCAAATGAATAAACCATATTCATTTTTATAATGAGATACTCATTAAACCCTCTTAATGATGTCATAAACAAGATTATTAATCTTGTAATTAAAAGGGTTAAACTCTAACATAATGGATATTAAGTGGTAGTAAAAAGAAACTGCCATTTAACTTATGGCACTAGTGGAAACCGTCTAACATTAATTCTCTAGTAAGTAGACTGGTTTGACCGGTTGAGCAGAGCACGCATGCAAGCGTGCCTTAGTTGAACCTGCACTACGCTTCCGCAGAGACACACCTTCTTACGCCACGCGCTAATTTGAAGTCACTACGCATACCAGGACGCTGACTGGTCATGCGCCTTTCAGGCGCACGCGCCATATGCACTTCCGTCTTAGCCGCGTGTCTAAGGAGCTTGCGCCATGCCATGGCATCCGCCTATGCCACCCAAGGGTGCGCCATAGGCAGATCAGCCACCCGCCATGTATCTGACCACTCGCTCATGGACAAAAATACAAAGACAGTGTGCGAAGTTCAAATTGCACCACACTAGGTCTATAGCCCATGTTATGCGCGCATATGTGATATGGAGTCGCGCGCCACATAGATGCCACTGTGCATACCAGGACGCCACCTGGTCATGCGCCATCCATACTGCGCATATGTGCTGGTGCGGCGCACCCTTTGGTTCCCACTAGTGTTTGCCTTCAAGGAGTACTCCTCCTTCTATACCACTTTAAGCTTTGTCATTCCACCTATGTGGGACAAGATGACAAATCTCAATCCAAAACATACAACTTCGAGCTTCGATATCTCATTCATCTTAGCTCTATTTGGACATAGTTTGAACACAAACCATCACTAATTATTTATACAACACATGTATAAATATTATTGATGTCCAAAATATTTAGTGAAAAACTCATTTTCACTAAAATTTCCAACAAAAACAACCATCTCTGCCGCTCAAACATATCATCTTGCTTGTTTATCAAAAACTAAAAGAAAACGAAAAAAGAGGCATATAACTAAAGAGACCACAATTGATAGCCTAATCACCATGTTAAAGGCGAAGGTGGTTCGTTAACCGAATTAACTATGTGGTCGGTTTTTGGTCCAATTAACCTATTGGATCTTTATTACATACCAATACGGTTGGTGGCTTGTTGATAAAGACAAAGCCTTTAAAAACACTTAGTTTTGAAGGTATTATATTCAAGTCTCATAGATGATAGAGTTTAAAGAAAGTCTATAATCTAAAAAAAAAAAAACTCGATTGGATCTAGTACTAATTGTGAACAAACCACATCGTTTAGGGTGAGCGGGGTGGAAGTGTGGAGTGGGTGGGTTGAGTGGAGTCACCACGCGGTAACACCGCCGCCGCCGACCCCCATTCCCCGCGGTGAACCATAAAACCTGGTGACTAATTATTGCTTGTGTTACGTGACCATTGCATGTTTTTTTGAACGTTAGAGGTGGACTCCCCACGAAGAGACCACCCTTATGTTTGAGTGCAAGAGGATAGTTGGAGATAAGACTTACCATTAGGGATGAGCAAAATGAACCAGGTACCGGTACCGAACCGGGTACCTTTTCGGTACCGACTTTTGACATTTTCGGTACCGGTTCGGTACCGGTTTTTACCCTTAAATACCGGTACCGAACCGTACCGTACCGGGTATATTCGGTACCGGTACCAACTTTTGAGGATTTTCGATACCGGTACTTTCGGTTCCGGTACCGGTTCGGTACCGAGATCATCCCTACTTACCATAACATGAGGTGATTGAGTGGCTAATCCCCACGAAGTGATCACCCTTTCAGCCTTACATATTTAACCCTAGAGGTAAATAGAATAGTAAAGCATGCCAAGTGTCGAACCTTGATGCAACCCGTACAATAGTTGCATTGAAAGTTAGGCCCACTAAGCATGTGCTTGCCACCTATGTTATCACATGGACTATTCCAAACCAACCTATGATCATCAATGCATGTTCTCGTTTAATCATCTCATGTAACCAACCAATCAATTAAAATATCTCCTAGTGTTCATTAAAATAGTTTTATAAAGAAAATTTATTGTTTATATTGATAAACTAACTTATACTCTCGTGTATACACATGTTTAATAATAAAAAAGTTTATTTGTAAATAAGACAAGTAGACGTACATGATAGTTATCCCATAAGCTTGCAAGGTTCTACTCATAGTAATTAATACCCAGCCCACTTATAAAGTGCTCGTCACAATCATCAATTCTTTAGGAAACATTTTAATTATTTTTACACTACCAATGAGGTAGCGAAGTAATGAAATAATTTTCATTAAATAATCGGAGAATCTACAACATATTTGACTCAACAATAAAGTTTTAAGTATCCAAAATCCAACACACAAATCATGTCAATATTTAGACTAAAACCCAAAGTTGTTACATTTTAATAGTGTATTTTAGTTTTGAGTTAATTACATAGTTAGTCCCTGTGGTTTGCACAAAGTAACATACTTAGGTACTAATAGTTTAAAATCACATTCTAGGGTATTAACTTTTCATTTTGTAACGTTTTGAGGTATTAAGGTTAATTTTAGGTTTAAAATCATATTCTATTAGTACCTACGTATGTTATTTTGTGCAAACCACATTGACTAACTATGTTAATACCCTAGAAGTTAATACCTCCAAACGTTACAAAATGAAAAGTTAATACCCTAGAAGGTGATTTTAAACTATTAGTACCTAAGTATGTTATTTTGTGCAAATCACAGAGACTAACTATGTAATTAACTCTTTAGTTTTTAATGTATTAGTTAATTATTGTACAATATATTAAGTTTATTAAAAAAATATCCATAACATTATAAATCTAAGGTATATAAATTAATATAAAAGGGATAACTATATTTTATTATGTTTAATCGTTATCTATATTGTTGAACATATTTAAATGTAGTAAAATATATTTATTTGTTAATTGTTAAAAAATATTATTTGTTAATGATAACAAAAAAGAAAGATAAATTATCATGTGGTAATTGTAGTTAAACATAATAACGATTAAACAAAATAGAAGTTACTTGTAGTAAAATATATTAATTGTAGTTATTCATATAATATTTTTAATTAGTTATCCGTAAAATAATTTAAATATAAAAATAGAATTTAATTAATATTATACTTAGGTAGCATGAGGAATTGCCATGTCACATTTGTTGGAATGGTTTATTAAAGTTTCGATTAGATAATATTAAAATTAAAATTGAGAGGATTTATAATAAATAATAATAAGGATAACAAAAATATTTTTTAATAAAATAAAAGTAAAACTAGGTTACAACCTCATGTATTACACGGGTTGAAAATATATATATATATATATATATATATATATATATATATATATATATATATAGTTAACATATGATGCAAAATGATAAAAATACTAACAACAATAACAATAGCAACAATAATAAAAGTATTTTATGCGGTTTGGTAGATAATTTCTAAGAATACATTTATCACACTTCATGATAGCGTTAGGTTATAAGCCGATTATCTTTTATGTAGTTTCATTTGTGTAACATCCTGATTTTAGAACTACATATTACTAATAATACATTTACCACAAAGGTAATAATAATAATAATAATAATAATAATAATAATAATAATAATAAAAATCATGAATGAATTGAATTTTCTTTAATACAAATATAAAAGAAAAACATAACCTTAAGAATTTTAATATGAACTTTGTAAAGTAATAAAATGAATTTAGTTAGAAAATATATAAACAATATCTATAATTATGGCTTATCACTTATCACTTAGAAAATATATAAATAATAATTAGACATAAAGAATAAGTAAAATAAAAAATAAAACTTATCTATAATTATTTAAACCTAAAAAAAAGGTAGGAAAACAATTATGAGGATGCATAATAATTCGACACATGTCCCCTCATAGGTTTCTTTTATTATATAGTATAGATATAGATTATAACATTTGGATATTTAACATTTGGATATAGATTATAACATTTGAAGAAAAGATTGTCATGTGGTATTAACTGGAGTCTTTTATTAATCTTTAGATATTTAACATTTGGATATTGATAGTTTTTAATATAGTTGTATAAATATGTGATGTGTTAAAAGGACAAGTGGTAATGTATTTAAATTATAATTTATATAAAGTGTAGAAGCGCTGATTTTAGTGGTTGAGTAGATATAGAGTTGAGGGTGTGTGTTTGCCGATAAAAAGATATATAATTATGTGAAATCAGTTTACAAATTGACACATATCATAATTTCCAACCTATAAATTAGCAACCATTTCTTGCTTTATCATGTTGTAATTTATGCATTGTGAGTTTTTCAAAAAAGTTTTGGCATTTTTCATTTTTAACTTAAAGCTTTTTATTTTTTACATTTTAACCCCTTTGAATTTTTTACTTTTAACCAAAAACATTTCATCTTTTACAATTTATCCCCAACATTTTTTTTTCAACTTCCTAACCCCATAATTTTCATCTTTCGCAAGTTTTTCGTTTTACGTTTCGTTTTAAATCTTGTGAGTTAACACGCCGCAACGTGCATGTGGGGTTTAAAGTTTTTTTCGTCTGTGTTTTCCCGTTTGACAGGCCAGTCGCAACGCGTCAAATGTTCTCCGTTTGACGAGTTCGTCGCAACGCGCGGGTCCTAAATCGACTTAGTTATTGTTTTCTAAGTTTTATGTTTATGTCTAATTTCTTCGCATTAACACGCCGCAACAGGCGTGCGTGATTCAACGATTTTACGTCTGTTTTTCATTCGGTGTTATTTTTTACATTTTTATTTATTTTATTTGTACGAGCTCTTCTGATGTTGGTGGTCGCTTGCAGTGGTGTGGCATTAGTGCTACTTAGCACGATTTTACAAACGTATTTAACCTATTAAGTTTTTTACTAATAATTTGTGTCGAGTTTACCATTATACCTCCTTTACTTAAGAAAAAAATATTTTTTTTACATGCAAATTTTTATGTACGTGTTAGTATAAATTCAATTTTCTCTACATTTCTACATAAACTTCTTCTGGAAACGAGTCAGGTTAAACATAATACGTTTTCGTTTGAAGCACCATTTTTTACATGTAAATTTTTATGTGTGTTTCGGTATAAATTCGAGTTGGTGTATGTTTCGATGTAAACTTTTTTTGGGAAACGAGTCAGGTCAAATATAATATGTTTTCGTGATTATTTTATGAATGTTTTGTAAATTTTGTTTTGATCCGAGTGGAGTAAAATTGTGGTTTCTTTTTTTCCTTTTCTAAAAGCTCTAATTAATCTCTTTTGATTATACGTGTCAGCTTTTTCTGTTATCCCGTTACGTTTTCTATGTATGACTCAGGTCACATATAATATGTTTTGATTCAATCGCAATGCTTATATAGGTTACACTTAGTTCAATCAAATATGTCGAAACACGTGTTTTCATATTATTAACACATCACATAACGTTTAGACTAATCCATTCGATGTTTGCGATGTACCCGCGCCGCAACGCGCGCGTGACTTATTGCTAGTTAAATAATTAAAACACTTAAATTATTTTAGTATAACGGTGTTTTTCTATATTGAAACATGATTTGCAAACTCTTGTTTTCTTATAATATCCTAACGTATGCGTCTTTTGACCATTTAACTTGTACTTGTCGAGCTCAATGTCAAATCTAATCATTCACGATTCAATTGCTTCACTATCCAAATTTTGTAATTGTGCAATTAAATAGCTTGTTCTTATAATACATTATATTTGTCAAATCTTATACACAATATCGCTTGTAATTTGCTATAAAATTAACCATTTCTAGGAGGATTAATATTGATGAACCACCCATATATGTAATGTTATAATAAGAGTATGGTGTATGGCTAGTTAGAATGTCCTGAATCCTCCTTAGCTTGAAGCTTCCTCAAATATCTATAGACAGAAAAGCACCATTACGCTTAACGCAGAATGTGGTCTCCTGCGTTTGAACTCTGGCGTGAGAATCAGCAAAGGGTTCTCATGGGATCACAAGTTAGAGAGCATAAGTATAGTGAGGGAGTTCTAGAGAGAGTGTGTGTATGTGTGTGGGTAAATACCTTTGTGAGATGGGAGATGTGGCCTTAGAGCATTCACATTCTATCCATCAAAATATGTGAGTGGGAGTTTTTATATTATAAAGGGTATAAAAAGTGGTTGTGAGTGGAGGAGAGAGAAAATGTTACTGTTCATCTGTATATTTGGGGGGACACTGTTCACTCAGTATAATTTTTTTAATATATATTGAAAGTGGTTGTGAGTGAAGGAGAGAGAAAAATGTGATGATAATATTATTTAATTGAAAATGAGAGAGAAAAAATATTTGTTTTTAGTGGAAATCTATACTATATAATAAAAGAAACCATTTTTTGGACACTTGTCATCGTATTAAGCCATGTCTTATGGATAATTATTATTTTAGTTTAATCTCTTCTAATTATAAATAATCCTCCTACTAAATATTATTTAGTTTAATTATTACTTTTATATTTATCTATTTACTTCAAATTCAAACTTAGTTATCTAATTTGATATTAGAGTAAATTACGATTTTGACCCCTGTAGCTATATCACTTTTACACTTTTAGCACAAAAAGAAATTTTTTAACATCCGAGTCCTCAACATCTTTTTTTCTAACCCTATTGGACCCCAACGTTATTTTTTCTAACCCTTTTAGCCTCTAAAAGTAAATGGATGGGGTTAGTGTTTGGGGCCAAAAGGATTAAAAAAAACGTTGGAAGCTTAGATGTTAAAAGATTCATTTTTTGTTTGACTTTTTTTTATTATTGGTATATAAAATTAGATTTATTAAACCCGTGTAATACACGTAGTTTTTTAAAGATATACCTTTTTTTATTATTTACTATACAAAATTACATTTATTCGACCCGTATAATACATGAGGTTTTTTAAGATATAAATTTTTATTATTTGATATATAAAATTAGATTTATTCAATTCGTACAACACACGTGGTTTTTAAGGATATATATTTTTTATTATTTAGTATAGAAAATTACATTTATTCAACCTGTGTAATACACATATTTTTAAAGATGTAACTTTTTTATTATTTGGTATATAAAATTACAACCGTGTAATAAATGAGGTATTTTAAAGATGTATTATTTTATTATTTGATAAACAATATTACATTTATTCAACCATTGTAATACACATGGTTTTAAAGATATAACTTTTTTATTTGGTATATAAAATTATATTTATTAAACACGTACAATATGGTTCTTATAGATATAACTTTTTATTATTTAATATATAAAATTATATTTATTCAACCCGTGCAATAAAGGAGGTTATGGGATTAGTGTTTGGGGCCAAAAAAATTAGTTTTTTAAACATAGTTAGTCCCTGTGGTTTGCACAAAGTAATATAGTTAGGTACTAATAGCTTAAAATCACATTCTAGGGTATTAACTTTTCATTTTGTAACGTTTGGAGGTATTAACGTTATTTGTAGGTTTAAAATCACATTCTATTAGTACCTAAGTATGTTATTTTATGCAAACCACAGGGACTAACTATGTTAATACCCTAGAAGTTAATACTTCCAAACGTTACAAAATGAAAAGTTAATACCCTAGAAGGTGATTTTAAACTATTAGTACCTAAGTATGTTATTTTGTGCAAACCACAGGGACTAACTATGTAATTAACTCTTTTTTGTCTGACTTTTTTATTATTGGTATATAAAATTAGATTTATTAAACCCGTGTAATACACGTAGTTTTTTAAAGATATACCTTTTTTTATTATTTATTATAAAAAATTACATTTATTCGACCCGTGCAATACATAAGGTTTTTTAAGATATAAATTTTTATTATTTGATATATAAAATTAGATTTATTCAATTCGTACAACACAGGGTTTTTTAAGGATATATATTTTTTATTATTTAGTATAGAAAATTACATTTATTCAACCCGTGTAATACACATATTTTTAAAGATGTAACTTTTTTATTATTTGGTATATAAAATTACATTTATTTAACCCGTGTAATAAATGAGGTTTTTTTAAAGATGTATTATTTTATTATTTGATAAACAATATTACATTTATTCAACCCGTTTAATACACATGGTTTTAAAGATATAACTTTTTTATTTGGTATATAAAATTATATTTATTAAACACGTACAATATGGTTCTTATAAATATAACTTTTTATTATTTAATATATAAAATTATATTTATTCAACCCATGCAATAAAGGAGGTTTTTAAAGATATATTGTTTTATTATTTAGTATATAAATTTCATTTATTCGGCCCGTGTAATACACGGGGTTATAACCTAGTATATTGATATAGGAATTGTTTTTTAGTGGAATGTATGTATAATTTGATGGTTTGGATGTGAATGCTCTTATATCGGTAGAGCTTCGTGCCTAGTGAACAACCTCCTTTACAGCTCACCTTCCTTTTTGGGTAAATCTTATCCTCCAAGATGTAACTTGTACAAGTTACATTGCCTTTTTAGCGAAAGTTCAGAGTTTGTGTGTCTTAGTAAGACTTTTATATACTTTTGAACCCACCTTTGTCTCCAAGTTGATTGGTATGTGGATTATTAAATGTTGGATGTCAAAAGAAAGAGAAAGATTAGAATAGAGTTTACGGCTGCAAGTTCTTTTGGAACTAGGGTTTCGTGTGTTACCTTTGAACCAATGTTTTAAAAACTGGTTCGTACCGGCCGGTAATACCGGTAATACCGGATTCCGGATCTTCACCCGGTACGAAACAGGCCGGTAATTACATGAAACGGCATTGGATTTATACCGTCGGTAAGTTGCGAAATACCGGTATGAACCGGTGTACCGTACCGGCCCAATGTAAGTTTTGGGTTTGTTTTTACAATTTTATCAGCCCAATGTAAGTTTTGGGTTAATAATTAACCTAACGGCGTTTTTTTTTTCTTTGGCATAATCATCAGTCGATCAAAATTCAGCCGATAGTTCAAGTGTTCAACCCTTCATCTTCTTCAACTCTGCACTTAGTCCTTTCCCTCATTTGAACTGGTAAGTATTAGTGTACTACAGTCTCTTTCAAACATGCAGGTTTAATGGGTTTTAGTGTGTAGGTGTTAATGTGATTTAATCTTTCAAACTTGATGGAATATTGAAAAGCATATCCAACATGCAGGTTTTAATATGGAATTGATGGAATATTAAGATGTAGGTTGGTTTAATATGTAGGTTTTAATTGATTTATTTTTTTGAAAGCATATCAAAAGCCGATGAGATAGTGTCTAGAATCAAGTTATGAGTTTATATATATACAGTGATATTCTTTATGAGTTTTTTATCTGATTTATTCTTTTTAAAAGCATATCAAAAGATGTTTATGAGTTTTTTTTTATATACAGTGATATGTTTTTTTTAAATAAGTTTCTTGTTATGTAGATTATGGAAGATAACCAAACTGAGCCACATGTTCAATCAAGTTATAGATCAAAACTGAATACTTTTAAATTATACAGTTAATTACTTTTGAATCATCTTTTTTTGTTATGGATTAACTTTTGGATTGTTTTTAATTTGTTATAATGCACTTTGGATTTTTTTTTGTTTTTGAGTTAAAGTTGTAATTTATAAAATTATACAGTTAATTAGTTAACCCGGTTGAACCACCCGGTACCACCCGGTACAACCCGGTTCAACCATTTTTAAGCCCAATCCGGTACGATTAAAATACCGGTTTTTAAAACATTGCTTTGAACTATAAACATATCGAAAAATGGTGGTGAGAAGTAAAAGTGATTTTCTTTTAAAAATCCATTGTGTAAGACTGGTCTTAAGACTTGTGTAATAAATTAGTCATGGTTAAATCCTTTAAAGATCCATTGGGTTAGAATCTAATGGTGGAGGTAAACAGTGATGGTTGTTGGGTGTTGTTTCCCCGGTAACCTGTGGTTGGGTGGGGGTAGGAGTGGCGATGGTTGCAGGTGGAGTTGGGTGGCAGTGGTGGTGGTAACCGGGGTTTTCTGTGGTGGTTATGGAGAGAGAGTGGGTGGGTGTGGGGAGGTTTATGATAATAATAAGAAATAATGAATTTTAATAATCTAACTATTAACAGTTCGCCGGCAACGGTCCCAACTTCAAAAAATAACCAATGGTGGTCCCACCTTTTCATATATTGTAACTTTTACTAACCCAAAAAAGATAAGGGGACAAAAAGAAATTAAGGTTCTATTAGTAAAGGTTCATTAGTTTACAATATGTGAAAACTTGGGACCACCACTAGTTATTTTTCAAGTTGAGACCGTTACCGGCCAACAACTAATAATTTGTATTATTAAAATCCATTATTCCTAATAATAATAATAATAAGGGCCAGGGGCAAAAAGAAACGTTTGGCTGATAGAAGGTTGCAAATGACGAATTTTGCAAACAACAACGGGGCAAATGTTCATACTTTCCTTAGGCTACTCGGTATGGTGATGGACCATCCTTGGAGGATGATCCGCCACGTAGGCGCCACGTCATATTCCTCCCAAGGATGGTCCATCCTCCAAAACTAGAGGGCATGGTAAGATGATCCTAGTCATAGTCCTCCACCACTTTTATGTTTTTTTATTTTTTTTAATCTTCAATTTTTTTTAACATTTAACAAATATACTAACAAAATATTTTCATTAATATTAAAACCACATTACATAAACATAAAAAAAACATAAACTTAAAAAAAAAACATACACTTAATAAAAAAAACCAAAGACTTAATAAAAAAAACATAGAGTTAAATAATTTGATGTTTTTTCATGATGTCGTGTCGTAGTTTTTTCAACATCGAACGTTTCGGCTCGGGTTCGTCCTCGACATTCATCGTCATTATTTCCCATTCCTTGAGCCGAATTTTTTCATCGGAAATTCGGATTTTCTCATTCGACAACCGCACCTTCTCGCGTAACTTTTCTTCCGCTACACGACTTTTTTCTTCGACGGCCCGCTCCTTCGCCTTCGTCTTTTGGGCCGAGACGTCGTTGTACATTTTTAAGTGTTCCATAAACTCAACCATGTTCGGGTCCACCTTTTCCTTTTCTTTCCCCTTGGCCCGCTCCTTCTTTGATTTGTCTCGGCCCGGTGGACGCTCCGGTTCATGTACGGCGTACTCCTCTTCGTCAAAGTCGGCGTCATCATTTAAGTTTAAGTTACACCTCGCGTCCGATCCACCGGCGCTAAAACTACCCGTTTCCGATGTTTTTTTGGCGTTTCGCCATCGCCACCTCGTTGGGAATCGGCGCCCATTTTGGTTCGTCTTTTACAACCATCCACGCGCGAACGTGAGTAAAGTTGGTATTACCATTGTTCGCCTTATACTTGTCCAACGCCATTCGGAACACATCGTCGTCGCTCATGCCGCTACGACGGTCACTTGTATATAATTTATTATATTCCTCGCAAAACCTATTGATGAGCGCGTTCATTTTTCGCCACTTTGACGAGACCGAATCGACATCTCGATACGCGCCTTGGCCCATAAGGTCGAGAAACTTCGCCAAAACCTTGGCCCAAAACCCGTCACCCGTTTGGTTATTACCTATAAAAAACAAAATACAAACTTTAAAACAATTAAAAAAACCAACTGTTAAGAAAATAAAAAACAAAAAAACAAATTAAACCTTAAAAAAATACAAACCTTTTGTCGGGTGGTCAGACGTGCCAATGTAAGCCTTGGCTAAGGCTTCTTCTTCGATTGGCGTCCACTTAGTCCCCTTTGATTTGGACGGTTGATCACCCACCACTTTCTTGCCTTTGTTTCGTTTTCCTTTTCCTTTAGGCGGTTGGGTTTCGGGAACAACCTCCACATCGTCGTCGGGTTCGGATTGTTGAAAGGGTTGCGTCGGGATCGGTTGGGGTTGAACGGGTGGTGTCGGGTTCGGTGGGAAATTATAAGCACCCCGCATCATCATTTGTTGAAGGGCTTGATTGTAACACCTCGTAAAATCACGTCCAATGATGTATTGACACGTGTAATAAACCCTAATGAAGTCGAAGGTTGAATTTAAGGGACAAATTTTTCGAAAAATCGAAAACTTTGATTATGAAAGGATTGGAAGTGTTAGCATACCTAAAATAAGTTTCTAAATAACCTCTCACGATGATTATATTCACAAATGAGCCACTTGTCGATCGAGTGTAGCCGTTTGCATAAATAATTGAAAGTTTGCGCAAAGAAGGGTTAAAAGCGTCAACCTGTTAATTCTCACCTCTGAGTGACATTTTAACAAACCGGGAGCTTCATAATATTTAATTATACTCTCGGGAATGCCAAATATTGGCCGACTAAAGTTTTTATGCCTATAAGTAAAATTACGCGCAACTATGCAAGTTAGAGGGGCTAAAAGTGTCAATATGTTTAATTATACATCTAAATGACCTTTTAGCGAACCCGAAGTATCGTGATGTTTAATAATACTTTCAAGAATTCCTAATATGGATTAGATGAGGCTTCAATGCTATTAAATGATGAGATGCGCAAGTTTGCGCAATAGAGGGACCTAAAGCGTCAACTTTTGAATCTATGCCTTTCGGTGACCATCTAAGCGAACGAGAGCGTATTAATATTTAAGTATATGCTTGGGAAGGATAAATATGGGCCATGGAAGGCTTGTATAACATTAAACGGCATTTCGCGCTACTTTGCGCAATTTAAGGACTATTTGCGTCAAACTGCAAAAGTATGTCGATTCGTATGGTAACGGACCTTCCGGAAATTTTCCATGAGTTAAAAATGCCCTAATTATCATTTCTATAGCTTAGATATAGGCTTAGAGGTGTTTGGTGCGCAAAAATAAACTTTCAAGTCCACCAGGGACTAAAAGTGTCAAAAAGTGCACAAGTTTGCATTTTCGCGCATATCTCACAATCTGAATATCCCCGGACACCCAAAAATTTATGTAAGCACTAAAATATTTTATTTTAGTGATCGCCTTGATAAAATTCCATTCGTCGCGTAATTTGGATCGTTTTTAGCGTCCGTTCGTGTTTCGTCGTAATTAGACGCACAACGTGACCGTACGGCCAAACGAACCGACATCCGACATGTTTTTGAACATATTTCATGTCCTCTATGTTTAATCATCCTAGTGGAGCCTTAAAATGAGGTTAACGGGTCTTGAATGTGCTTAAAATAACCTTATATGCTCACAGGGACTGATTCTGTAAATTCAGAAAGTTGTTTTGCTGACCTGGGACATGCAGGCGGGCCGCGTAAGCCTGCTGAGTTACCTACGCGGGCCGCGTGGCCTGATCAGATACAGAAACAGCTGGTAACAGCCTGTTTCTTGCTGGAAATTGTTCTAGATGGTTTCCAATACCCCAAATTCGATACTAGGGGCTGCACATAGTATGTTAAAACCGGTCTACACTTGTCATGATCTGATCTTAACTTACCGACACTTGTCGCGATCTCGTAAGGTCCCGAAAACTATATAAAGGAGGTAAGTTCACTTGACACTTCACTTGCATTCTCAATTCTGAAGCTCTCTGGTCAGCAACAAGGATTCATTAGGCTTCTTAGTCGTGATTAGGACTCTTGTAAGTATTCTTAACCCTTTCTAATTCGCTTTAGCTTAGTTAATTAGCTATTGGTCAAACCGTCGTAATTTAAGTTTGACTTCGAGATTAAATGAAATTTACTCAGTCATTTCTCGAATTGAAAGTACCTATAAGTAGGTATTTATGTGGGTAATAAACCCTTAAAAGGGTACTTTCAGATTCCCACTCTAACTATGTTAATTGTCGAGTCAAAGCTTACTTTAAAAAGTCAACAGAAGGTTTATTCTCAAATTTAAGCATAATTAGCAACGTAGGATACATGCAACCTGTTTGATCATTAGTCTAACTTGGTAACTAATGTAAGAACATGTTCCAACATGATCAACTCGACAATTTTCAGTTTAAACCCGGATCGGAACCGAAAGTCGCATAAATTGACTTCTGCTTTGACTTTCAGTTCTGACCCGTGTATGCATGTTTAAGATCTGCCTTAGAGCTTATTTTGGACCAGGTTTCACATAAGTATAACTCTCTGAGATTATACAACTTGGTTCATTACTTATCCGATTCATATGCATGTTTCCGATTAATGCTTAAATGATGACTATTATGCCCTTTTGACTATAAAACATGATTTTTGAAAAAGTAAAAGAGTAGAAACCTTAGTTACTGATTTATAAAATTGCACCTAAAATTTGACATCAGTTTGAGGTCTAGATTAGGAGTTATGCTCATTAGCGTAATTTGAAAGCTTTATGTTAATTAAATGGCGTAATTAGCATATAGCCTATTTAAACCCACTTTTTGATACCAAACTTTTTACCTACTGATATAAAATAATATTTTGGGATTTTTAAAGATTTTTATTTATTTTTAGGCTGAGCATAACATAGGGTTCTAGGCTTGATTCGGTAATTGCCGGTTTTGCCCTTTTGGGCTATAAAATGAGTTTTACAAATCCTTTTGACCCCAAACCTTTTTCTACTGATCTAATATGATAAATAAAATATTTTGAGCCTTCTGGAATAATAAAAATATCAGCTTTCTATACAAAACCCGGAAATGGCTCCAAATCGCCTTTTTAAGCGTTTTTAACGCATAGTATGTATCGAAACTAGTTTAAATATATAAGGGTTGATGCCTACTAATATTTTCAGTAAATTTCTATATTTTAACAGTAAGCAAAAGTTTTAAACTTAGATTCTCTGTTTTGCCCTTTTTAAGCCTATGTGGAATTACCAAAATGCCCCTACGGTGCATAGTATGGTTATAATTAATAAATTTCACGTATATATGATACCCTACTGATATGACTTATTAAATTAAGTATAATTACTGATTTAATCAGACCTGTAACTCAGAATGATATTTAAACTCTCTTATAATCTTTAAAATGACCAAAATACCTCTACGGGGCATAAATTGGTCTTAAACTCGTTTTGGGCATAATGGAAGGTATCCTACTGATATCACAACATATTTGGGGCATATTAACTTAGGAAACTTGTATATGACTCTTTTGGTTACTCGTTACGCACTTTTCGCGTTCGGATCGGCGTATGTAACTAGTTTGCATATATTAGCCGAAATGGGTCAAACCATATCGGTTTTGTCTCAAAATTCAGAATGTGTTTAAGTTACCCATATTAAACAAGCATACAAGCTTGTCGGGTCAAAACCACATTCTAAACCGGTCTTCGCTTTATCACGCGTTTTGAACCGTATCCTCATTTAAAACTAACCGGTCTAAGCTTAGGCTTAATTAAAGACCCGTTAGGAATCTAATAGGTTATTAAACCTTCGTTCCAGATTTAGGAGCCCAGTAAAAGCTATCTGTACTTGCTGAATTGATATACGGCTGGGATTGAATTTATATTTAGCTCAGGTAAATACTTTTAACTTATTTTCCCTATACGGGCTTGGGATACGGTATATAAAATACCGCTTGGTTCGGCATTGAATTCTTTAATCGAATAGAGGTTAAATTTATTGATATGCTATGTTTTGAATGTGTTTTGTTTGCTTAAAGCCTTTGGGGGGTTAATGACTATGTCCCGGATATCCTTGGCATCATCTTACGAGATGGCCACGACCTGAGCACGGGGTGTAGGCGTACACCTTTCAGTGCATAACTCAATATTGTGGTGTGTCTATTAATCTTTAACCCGGTCTACGGATCGGGCTACTGAACGCATAAGTAACATGTAAATCCCTTACAAGATTATATTCACATAATTATCCCAAGTTATAAAATGTTTTGTGCCACGTGCATTCAAATCAATTTTCAAACCTTTTTAAAATGAGTCAGTTAAATTGTATTTACCAGTGTAAACTGACGTATTTTCCAAAAGGTTAAGTGCAGGTACTACTCGTACTAGGCTGGCTGTCTTCTAGCGTCCACAATAAGTCTCGCAAGCTTGGATGCCTTAAAGTCTGATGAACAATGTTTCATTTATTATTACCGATCCGCCTGTGGATCCTTTACATTCCGTTTGTAATACTTTGATATTGCTCTATATCGGATTGTAATATATTTATCTTTTGCTTCCGCTATGCATTTAAATTGTGTTGTTTGACTATGATAATATCAACTACGTCACGATACTCCCCACCGGGCCCACCGGTAATACGTGGAAATATCGGGGTGTGACAGGTTGGTATCAGAGCCAACATTGAGTGAATTAAACACTAACCTTTTGTGTTTAATCTCAATGACACAGTAGCACATTCCGTGACCTTCTGAGTCTAGACTTAACTTAGGAATGCTCTCGTCTCTATTCGGAGAATTATTGCTTTCAATTCTGTATATTTTTAATATGTCGCCAAGCAAAGGAGCCGTAATGGAAATCCACCCCATCCGAAGCCGAGGAATGCGGAGCTTTGTACTGCGACTAGGATAAACGTGCAACCAAGGAGAAAACGTTCAGAAATAAAATAAAGAAGAAACTCCTTTTGCTGAAGTTCGTTTCCTTAGTAAGTCCTTATAAGGGCATACTTATCTTTCAGTCCCTTCATGGACAACATCATTTCATTCAAGTCCCGCTTAGGGCAATTCTATACCTCTTTTAAAACCATTGGGATGTTTTATCTAAATTTCATTTATATCATTATATATGAATATAATACATGAAATAAATTAAAATAACATTCCTTTTATAAGATCTACCATTATAATAAAATGGCAAAATCTAAAAAGGACTAGACCTAGCCTCGTGTCATTATTAAGACCCGGCCAAGATGGCAGTTCCTCAATTTAGGTTCAGATCCTTATTAACATCCCGAGTTAGGATTATTCTGCGATAATTATTAAAAAGGAATCTTAAAGGTAAACCTAGCCTATATGACGAGGCCAAGATGGTAGGACCTATTCAAGAGATTCACATCCTTGTTAACATCTGTTACATATTAACTTTCTGGCAGACGTGGTTCAATAAAGTCACATAAATCATACTTATAATGGATTCTTCCGAAACCCTTTCTTATTTTGTGATTTAAACATCCATTAAGGATATAATGCCTACGGGCTATAATTAACGTCCTCTGAGACTAAAGACAGTCGTAGGCTACAACTCCCTGTCAAGAAAAGGCGTGAACACGTTCAAGCCTAAATACCTTGATTCTACAAAATCATGGTTTATAATTTAAAGTTGTCCTTGTGACTTGGCCTTTTGTGCCATAGTTATATTTTAATTAAATTTAAGATGATTTCCTTTTCTGCCAGTATATATACATTAAAGAGAATCTTAAAGGGTATAACCTAGCTTGAATGTCATTAAAGACCTGGCTAAGATGGTAAAACCTGTTTAGAAGAGATTCAGATCCTTGTTAACATCTGAAAACATGTTAACACCCCTGGCAACCGTGATGCGATAAAATCACCCTTGTCATCTTCATATTAGGATTTTCCAAACCCCTTATTTAGCATAAGCGATCAATAGGAATCATGGCTATTAAACGTCGAACATGATGTATACATCAAAACATCCATTAGGATGAATACCTCCGGGCAAAGATGTATACATGAAAAAGATAGTTTTACTTCATAACTCCTTGTCAAGACAATGAACTATGAAATTTTCCGATCCAAAGGAATCATCGATTATGTTTTAAACTTTCCATAGTGACAAGGCACCTATGCCATCAAAAAGTCCTTTGGAACAAGCCCTTGTGCTATATATAAAATGTCAGTACGACATTGACAATCATGATTTAGGTCCCCTGTCTAATAAACATAAAGGATTTTATTCCGTTAAAACGCCAAAGATGGTTTATTTAAAAACCTAGGCAAAACATAATCAAATAAATTTAATACTATCTATTAGCCTATATGGTTCATTTACACCATGGCTATTTAATCATCAAATTCGACAAATCAGCAAATTATTACTACATGGTTTGTAGCCTTCAAATCTTCACCATGGCTGACCCATCTGAAGCTCACAATCATCCAATTGGTCAGAATAATAATGCAAGACTGAACTTAACAGGCTAAACTGATTGTCCGATAAGACAACGACAGTGGTGGTCTTTGACTCCCTGTCTAAAAATGATGGACTATGTCCAAACATAATAGTCTATATGATCAACGCGATCGTAACAAAAATCGTCTGGTACAATGATCATATTATCCTATAGGATATTTGCAGTACGATCTTAAGTCTTCCTATCTTCGTAGTAGGATCTCAAGAAGTACTTTCCGACTCAATGGTTATGATTATATGTATCTTGACGGTGATTTAGATAACGAAACTAGAGTAATACAATAAACGCATGGTGGATACGCCGCAGGTACTTCCTATATATAAGTGTATTTATTGTATTACCCTTCGTGGCGTTATCCTGAATCACCGATAGGGTCTATATCGCCTACGGGTTTTATATTATATTGACCATTAGAGACATTATTAAATATAACCGTTATGGTACATCGTCAGAAGTAATGGGCAATGCCTAAGCCTTATAGTTTATAAGATCGATAAGATCATGACTGATATACTCAATAACGATGATTATATATATATATATACATACATGTATATATGTAGGCAACCGCCAATGATGTCCTATGATTTACCTATGTGCCGAAATGAATCGTCCTTCAAGACGATGGCAGTTGTAGTCTATAACTCCCTGTTCAACGGTGAAAACTAGGTTCAAATCTTAAAACCCCTAATCTAATAGATTGCGGCTTATAAACTACTGTCCTCCGCAGCAGGAGTGGGTTGCCATACCTTATAACGTCCTCTGCGACAAGGCCTTCGTGCCATATGATTAGTTATGTCCTTCCTGACGGACAAAATGTTTTGTATTTTAAGAAGCCGCTATGGCAAGCCTTCGAGCTATCTGAAATCATCTACATACCGAAGACAGTTGGGACATGTTGATCCCCTGTCAAAAGGGTAACGGACTCGGTCAAAACCCTAAAGGCCATTAATGATCCTTTTGTGACTTAGGCTGAATATGATTGATGTACAATCAAATAACACTCCTTAGGAATGTTCATATGGTTTAATAATACCATGGTCGATGTATGATAAGTCGTCAGGATGATGACTAGCTCTGAAATGCACTCAATCAATTGTTAAATTGGTATTTAATACCAAAAGATTTGAGTATGGAAAACTCAGAAGAGACAAACAACAGTCGCGATGCTAGAGATGCGACAAATGTTAATAGTGCATCAAGTGTGAACCTCAATGTTAACGGAGTTAATCTCCAAAACTATAATTATCACTGTTGAGAAGGGCTATGAGAAAAGCCATGAAGAGCCAAACGCTGCTCGCTCTAAAACACATGACACTGCTCATGAGAAGAGCTTTATTCATACTTCAAATGCGGAGAATAAACCAAACAAAATAATATATGGCAAGGAGCCCATTCCTTTTAGGATGTACTTAAAAAGTACTTCGTCTCTTGGAAGTCAAGAGACTTCAATAGTTAAAAGGGGCCATTGATTGCAAGGAATTGTTGATAGAAGTAGAAACCATTAGGTATATCAGTGGTTATGCTGGAAAGCACACGGTAAGGTGTGCGTCACAATCATTCGGTGGTAATACCCTTGATTAGTGAGGACACTAATGGAGTCCACAAGAAAGATCCCCTTATACAGTATGGGATGGTCCAAATTTTAAGGACCTTATTAGAAAAATCTGGTATCCGCTTTGCAAAATGGAAAAGATGGAATAAGAATTTTTCCGACTCCCCCATAAGAGCTATAAACTATCGGTAGTAGGTTGCAAACCTTGGTTCATTGGTTGAAATAGTGCTCTTATTCGGTTAACCTAGAACTTAAGCATAATGCACTATATATATCGATGATTTAGCATCGGCTATAAAAGGGAACTTAAGGGTTTCAAAACCTGCTCATTATAAATCCATTATGGACCTAACTCAGCTACTCATGTTATATAGATTAAGAAATAACCAGTCAAAGTTGAGACTGCCCTAAAATTTGTCAAAGATTTTATAGCTAAATTTAAAAGGATTAAGAATGGAGGCGTTTAACCCTCCTGGTGAATAATTAGAGGCAGTTCACATTAATAATGACGCCAGATAAACCCTTATTGTGATTTTTTTTGGGCTAAGAGTTACGTTTGGATTCAGGTACTACTAAGTCTCTCATAAGATTTTAAGCTTAGCAAACTTTTAGAAATTTTCCCGTAAGAACCCAGATATTAAGTGTAAGGTAAAACTTACAGGCAAAACCATAAGAACCATTTCTTCTGTTCCTGTCAGAAACCTTCAGTCGTAAAATTTTAGAAGTATCCTCTCTCTAAGAGGAAGTGCGTCAACGTATATAATTGATATCTCTTTGATCTCTATCGATTACGAATACCAGACAGTAGGATAAAAGCGCCATATGAGGATTAATGTATCTTAATAAGTTCCATAGATTGCTTCCATGCCTGATCAGTATGGAGGTTTAATGCATGGAACCGCAAGGATATTCTAATGGTCATATGGTACTAAAGTCAGCTAAAGGTATTCAAAGAGGATATCTAGAATGGAATTGTCAAGGTAAATGTTGTCACACCCCAACCGATGGCGGAATCATCGGGGCGTGGCACTGAGCGACAGATTGTCCAGAAGTTTCCGTAACAACTATCATCACCATTTAATTAAAGCAATACGTCCCATACCGTATCATAAATAGTCAAACAAGTTATTACAGACAACATCAAAACAAACATACTGTTCCGACAACTCAGATTTAAATAAGTAGCAATTGTTTATCTGCTTCTAGAGACCCCTAATAAGTTATCTACAGACAACTATTTGTTGGGCTCTAAAGCTTTATTCTAGCTTCCATTCCCTACCACATATGCATCCTAAGCACCTGTCACATACGTTAAAAATAAAGTCAATACATAAAATGTAAAGGTGAGCATACAAGTTTGATAATAGCATATAGAGTTCGAATTCGTTTACGCATAACCAGCACGTACACATAGTGAAATGAAGCACGTTAGTTATCGACATAGATCCATCGATACCAATGACTGCGGGTTGACTGCCCGAGGCAGTTCGCAATACATGATTACCACCGTAATCCATGCAAGTAAAAGATCCTTAACAACCCCCGTGTGAACGGGTGCTGAGTCCAAACTATAGTACTATCGTTGCTAAGGCAGGTAGACAGCATTCCATGTGTAAACATAACAAACAAGCATTCATAAGACACGTATAACATGCATTAATGGTTTAGCATTAAAATAGCTTGAGTAGTGTGATAGTTGTAGTTTGAATAGTCGTAACGTATGTAACACCCAAAAGTGCTAAGGCAAAAAGGGTTCGAGTATACTCACAGCGATTGTGGATTGAAGGGAGCGCTTTACAGCGAGTACGGTTAGCTTGAATAGATTCGATAACGTAATGATAAGTGATACGCAAAACAGTACAAAGTGAGAGTGGGTAGGATAACTGATCGTGCGGATCAGCTATCCGTGTGAGGAAGTCATCCGTGCGTATGACCTATCCGTACGGATGGTGATGCGTGCGGATGGTGATCCATCCGGATAAGCTATCTGTGCGTGCGACTGTCCGAGCGGGTGGTAACCCGTGCGGATTAGTTGTGCGTGTGGATGACTTATCCGTACGGACAAGTTGTTTGTGTGGATAAACGTTCAAGTGGATTGTTTCTTCCTAAGTGTGAGATGTGTTTGTGTATGATGGCTTGTGCTTTGGAGTTTTCGTTGTAGCATTTAGAAAACACATAAGTGTTTCTAGCTTTCAAGCCGGTCGCGCGGACGAATATCCGTGCGTATGGTAGTCCGTGCGGACAGTGGTGATCCGTGCGGACAGTCTGTGCGCGCGGGCAGGGACCATCTGTCCGGATAGTCTATCCGTGCGTACGACTTGGCCGTGCGGATGAACATTGTTTGAATTTTTTATTTTAAGGCCTTAGTATCTCATGATCCGAAGAGTAATCCATTCAGAGGTCGTCCGTCCGGATTGTTCATTCGTTGATACTCAAACCTTGTTTGGAAAGTGGGTCCCAAGGGTAGCTCGTCCGGGTGACAACCCGTCCGTATGGCCTGTCCGTGCGGACAGCTAGTCCGTGCGGACAGCTTGCCCGTGCGGACAGCTTGTCCGTGCGGACAGCTTGTCCGTGCGGACAACTGATCTGACTGTTCCGTTCGTCTACACTTGGTTTCTGTTGTCGTTTATCGAGACGTTCTGATTACGTGGCAACCACTTGGAGTTGTGTTCTCACCCGCGTGACTAGGCCGGTCAGGAACCACCCTAACTCAGCCTGTCGGCGACTCAGAATGGTCATTCCGATTGGCCCCGAAATCAGGTGTCTGTGGGTAGGATTCCAGATCTGGAACTAGTGCATCACTATTATCGAGTAGAGACTAGAACCGATCAGATTCGTACCGATTCTAAGGGAAAAGAAGGAGAGAACTTAGGTTTATTTCTTTCAACTCTTTTATCCTTAGAAAAGTTTAGATCTAGGTGAAGTTATTGTGAAATCTTGTAGAAATCGTTTAGATCTGAGTTATTCTTGGTGGAATGAGGTCAAGCTTGAAGTTCCTAAGAACTTCATGCTGACGTCACCCAAGAATACCTCGAATCCGGATGATTTCATGGTTAAAAGTGAAGATTTGAAAGATGGAAAGGTATAGAATTGTGTAGTGATCAAGAATGTACAAGAATTAGTGCAAGATCTTACCTGGACTAAGGGAAATCTGAGAAAAAGTGAAGAATGCGTGCGGTTCGGACGTCACTTGCCAAAAGTGGAAAAGTTGGAGAGTGACCCGTGTATTTATAGGATGCCAAAAAGGGAAAGAGTGAGCCGTGCGCATGGCACGCACCCGGGTAGGCTATCCGCGCGGACTGGTCATCTGTGCGGATTGGCAATCCGTGCGGATTGGCAATCCGTGCGGATTGGCCATCCGTGCGGATGCCGCCTGTTTTGGTGTGTTCGGTGCGATGTTGCTTCGGTTTCGATTTGCGAGGGATTCGATAGGGTTTCCTAGTCAAATTACTTTCAGTCCCAACTACTTCTTATATGGTTCGACTCGGGATTCGGGTTCGGGTTCGTTTACATTCGAGTTAGACTTCGAGTTCGATTGAGTTCGCTTGATTATCACAACATACGTAAATAAACATGCACAGGTAACACGTAAAGCACACACACACACGTAGAAATGACAAGTAAAATACATAGTTCGAGTTACGGTCTGACGTCGATTTGATTAGCATAGCTTGATTAACTTTATCGCATTGTTACTTCCTATAATTCACAGTCGTAGGTCGATTGAAATACGGTAAACACGATTCGATTATTGTAATGAACGACACTTACTCCACATAATGTAAATAAAATAAAAACATTTCTACGAGTCAAGTTGCGCGAAATCGGTCGTTGACTTTGACCTTGACTTTGACTTTCACTTTCACTCGTGAAAACACGGGGTGTTACAGCCTCCCCTTGTTTAGGGAATTTCGTCCCGAAATTAAGCTGGAAGCCGTAACTAACCGTGGATCACATGTGAGAGTCCTTCGTTCGAACCATTGAAAATCGTCAAATTTATCGGGATTTTACGGTTAAAATTGCTGATTTTTGGATATGATGTGCGAAAATATCTAATCTAAAAGCCTATAAAGTTTTAGATTTCAATTCGAAGCCGTTTGGGAGAAATTTGAATTATTGTAGGTCCGGATTTATCTCCGATTCGATTGCGTAACAACACGTTCGACGTGCGGAATCCGCGAACGTGCTTGACTAAACATAATCGTAACGGAGTCAAAATCGGTCCTACAAGTGGTATCTGAGTAGGTGATCGATTGCGAGGATCAAACGCACTCAGATTTGATCAAGTTCTTCATCTTTCATCTCTGTCACGTTTTTTTTTTCTCTGAAAATCGCTAAATTAAACGTATACAATAACCGTGATTCTATTGATTATGATGACGTATACAAAGCCGAGAATCGCGTAGAGAGATCTGTCTCTTTCTAAGCACCAAGCTCCAAACTCTCTAAAATGGCAAAAGTCTTTAAAGCTAACCCTAAGGGTTCTATTTATAGGCCAAGGATATAAGGAGACTCTCCTTATTTACAAGTATGCCACCTTGCCTTTCTTAACCGGACATTACTCATTCGTTAAACAACTGTGGATACTTTGCCTTCATGTCGCTTTCGAGTTCCCAAGTGAACTCCGCGCCTCGTTTACCTTCCCATCGGACTTTCACAATTGGAATGCGTGAGCGCCTGAGTTCTTTGGTTTGGCGATCCATGATTTCGACAGGCTTCTCCACGAAGTGTAATGTTTCGTTCACTTGTAGATCATCTAGAGGAACATGTAGATCGTGGTCGGCAATGCACTTTCGGAGGTTTGACACGTGGAAAGTCGGATGGACATTGCTAAGTTCCTCCGGTAATTCGAGTCTGTAGGCGACTTTTCCGATCCTTTCCAGAATCTTAAAAGGTCCAACATATCGAGGCGCGAGTTTCCCCTTCTTGCCGAATCGGACTACACCCTTCCAAGGTGATACCTTTAGGAGTACGTAGTCACCAACGCCATATTCACGGGGTTTGCGCTTTTTATCGGCGTAAACTTTCTGTCGATCCCGAGCTTTCGCTAGGTTGTCTCGAATTTGGAAGATTTTGTCTGTCGTTTCTTGTAGCAGCTCCGGACCGGTTAATTGCGAGTGACCGATCTCGTGCCACACAATAGGCGATCGACGTCTTCTTCCGTATAAGGCCTCGAAAGGTGCCATCTGGATGCTAGCCTGGTAGCTGTTGTTGTACGAGAATTCGACTAACGGAAGGTGTCTATCCCAATTACCACCGAAGTCTAGAACACACGAACGGAGCATGTCTTCAAGCGTACGAATCGTTCTATCAGTCTGACCGTCGGTTTGTGGGTGGAACGCAGTACTTAGATTAAGCGTTGTACCGAGTGCCGTTTGGAATGTTTCCCATAATCGTGAAGTAAACCGAGCATCACGATCAGAGATGATGTCACGAGGCGTCCCATGTCGACAAATGATCTCGTCGGTGTAGATTCGAGCTAATCGTTCTACCTTGTAGTCTTCTCGTATTGGCAGAAAGTGAGCTGATTTAGTCAAACGGTCAATAACAACCCAAATGCTGTCGTGACCTGATGACGTGGTTGGAAGCTTGGTTACGAAATCCATAGCTATGCTCTCCCACTTCCACATAGGAATTGGTGGTTGTTCGAGCAAGCCAGAGGGTCTTTGATGTTCAGCCTTGATTCTAGCACAGGTTAGGCATTTTCCGACGTAGAGGGCGATATCTCGTTTCATACCCGGCCACCAGTACCTATATCGAAGGTCATGGTACATTTTGTCAGCACCGGGATGGATAGAGTATCGGGATTTGTGGGCTTCATCCATGATAATCTGTCGCAGGTTGGTTCGCTTGGGAATCCAAATTCGGTCTAAGAAATGGAATATCCCATTTGATTTGCTCACAAGCTGGGCTCCATCGTGGTAGATTCTTTCTTTCTTCAAGGTGCGTTTGTTGAAACATGCATGCTGGGCGTCGCGAATGAGAGCTTCGAGATTGTGCTGGGCTTGAACATTACGTGTGCTAAGCAGATAACTCCGTCTGCTAAGTGCGTCGGCAACAACATTTGCTTTGCCTGGGTGATAACGAATCTCACAGTCGTAATCGTTGAGAAGTTCTACCCATCGGCGTTGACGCATATTTAGTTCCTTCTGATTAAAGATGTGTTGTAGGCTCTTGTGATCGGTGAAGATCGTACACCTTGTACCATACAGGTAGTGTCGCCAAATCTTTAATGCAAAAACAACTGCGCCTAGCTCGAGATCGTGGGTTGTATAGTTCTTCTCGTGGATTTTGAGCTGACGAGATGCGTAAGCTATGACCTTGTCTCGTTGCATTAGGACACAACCGAGACCAAGGTTGGAAGCATCACAGTAGACAATGAAATTATCATTTCCGTCGGGTAGTGTGAGAACAGGAGCATTGCAAAGCATGTGTTTAAGGGTTCGAAAGGCAGACTCTTGTTTGGTTCCCCAGACAAAAGGCTGGTCCTTATGAGTGAGAGAGGTAAGTGGTACAGCAATCTTCGAGAACCCTTCGATAAATCTTCGATAATAGCCCGCTAGCCCGAGAAAGGAGCGGACTTCAGACGGGTTCTTAGGCGTAACCCAGCCCTTAACAGCTTCAATCTTCGCAGGATCGACGTGAATACCCTGACTATTTACGATGTGACCCAGAAACTGAACCTCCCCCAACCAAAACTCACACTTGGAGAATTTGGCGTAGAGTTGGTTCCCCTGGAGTAACTCGAGAACCAAACGTAGATGTTGCGCGTGTTCGGCTCTCGTTTTGGAATAGATCAAGACATCGTCGATGAATACGATGACGAAACGGTCGAGATATGGTTTACACACTCGATTCATCAGATCCATGAAAACTGCTGGTGCATTGGTTAGGCCAAAAGGCATGACGACGAATTCGTAATGGCCGTAACGAGTGCGAAACGCGGTTTTGGGTATATCCTCCTCTTGTATACGCAGCTGATGATATCCTGAACGTAGATCGATCTTCGAGAAACACGTAGCGCCTTGTAGCTGATCAAACAAATCGTCAATTCGAGGCAGAGGATAGCGGTTCTTGATAGTCAACTTATTCAATTCCCGGTAGTCGATGCACATCCGGAACGACCCGTCCTTCTTTTTAACGAAAAGGACTGGTGCGCCCCAAGGTGAGGTGCTCGGGCGAATAAAGCCTTTTTCAAGCAATTCCTGGAGTTGGGTTGAGAGTTCGCGCATTTCGGACGGCGCGAGTCGATAAGGAGCTCTGACAATAGGATTAGCTCCAGGAATGAGATCAATGCGAAAATCAATATCGCGCTTGGGAGGTAGTCCGGGAAGATCCTCTGGAAAAACACTAGGAAATTCTCGAACCACTGGAACGTCTTTTACTTCCTTCTTCTCTTTCTTTTCCTTCTCCGCTGCTACGACGTTAGCCAAGAAAGCCCTGTATTCCTTGCGGAGATACTTGCTAGCTTGTAGGCATGACATAAGCTTGAGACCCTTCGAAGTAGTATCACCATAGACACACAATGAATCACCGTTTGCGAGCGAAAAACGAATCATTTTATCGAAGCACACAACTTCGGCATGGTTTTCACGAAGAAAGTCCATGCCTACTGTGACATCAAAGCTTCCTAGTTGCATTGGAATGAGATCGATTGAGAAGATGTGATTGTTGAGCTCGAGAGTGCAATCACGAATAACAGAGTTCACAGCGATGGTTCTTCCGGTAGCGACTTCGACATCGAATACGGAGGAGAGTTGGGAACGTTTACGACTAAGGAGTTTCTCAAATTCGAGTGACACAAAGCAATTATCGGCTCCAGTATCAAACAAACATGAAGCATAAATACCATTCACAAGGAACGTACCATTGACCACGTTGTTGTCGGCCTGGGCTTGACGCACATTGAGATTGAAAGTTCTGGCGCGTGCGGCCTGTTGTTGCTGCTGTGGTTGCTGCTGTTGCGGTTCTTGTTTCACCACCCTGTTCGGGCACATGTTGGCGAAATGGTTCGGGTCGCCACACGTGAAGCATGCTCTGGCTTTGACTGCGGGTGCCGGAGGAGCTTGTTGACCCTGTGGGGCAGCGAGTAGAGCTTGATTGGCAGGAGCTTGACGAATACGGCAATTGGCAGTAAAGTGGCCGTAGACGTTGCAATGGGCACAGAAGCGGCATTGAATAGCTGTCGGGTGATGGTAGGTGCAAGTAGGGCAGAGCGGGTGTGGCCCAGTATACGCACGCTTTGCAGGCGGTGCATTGGCCACAGGTGCCGCTACTTGACGCTGTTGGGCAGGTACAGCTTGGATCGGTGCAGCAGTAATCGCACAGTTCTTGTTGGTGGAGCTGTTCTTTCTCTTGTTGCTTGACGAGGTGGCTTCAGCAGTTGGTGCAGTAGCGGTAGCTTGATGCAGATGCTTGGAGGTCTTATCCCACACCCCAGCCTTAACCCTTTTGTCATTGATTTCAGCGGCCAGCAGATAGGTTTCTTCGATCGTGGCAGTCTTAGCCGCTTGCACGAAATCAGCGACGCAGTCGGGCAGGGCTCGGATGTACTTCTTGATGGTCATCTCAGGAGTCTTGACCTGGTCAGGACAGATAATACTGAGCTGTTTGAAGCGAGCAGTGAGGCCAGCATTGTCTCCATCCTTCTGATGTATGTGCCAAAATTCATTTTCAAGCTTTTGACGCTCGTGGGGAGGG
This sequence comes from Helianthus tuberosus, assembly GCA_030545235.1. NCBI lineage: Eukaryota > Viridiplantae > Streptophyta > Magnoliopsida > Asterales > Asteraceae > Helianthus > Helianthus tuberosus. The sequence continues at coordinate 6,896,530 of JARYGA010060438.1, forward strand.
CAGAATTCCTCTAGCATGACTTCCTTGAGCTCGTCCCACGACAATCCGTAAGCTGCATCATTCCCTCTCTTGTTCCTCTTGGCCGTCCACCAGTCCAAAGCACGGGACTGAAAGACGCCGGTAGCGTTCAGAGTTCGAAGGTCATCAGGGCAACCACTTTGTCGCAGAGTAACCTCGATAGAGTCAAACCAGTGGAATAGAGCAGTAGGACCTCCTTCGCCTGTGAATTCTTTCGGCCCACACGACTTGAATTGTTTGAAACTGAAAGGTCTTACGACAGCTCTAGGACCTTCAGTCCTCGATTCCTCGGATGATTTGCTGGCATTTTCATAGGCATCGCTCACTGCCTTTGCTACAGCTTTCGCGACGATGGAAGCAAGACGTCTGTCCTTCTTTTCTTGGCGAGAGAGTGGATGACGGGATCCAGACGACATTGTCTGCAATAGACATCGCCATGGAACTCAACACATGTATTCGAATCTCACCTCACACGTCTACTACTACTAAAGCTCAGTAACACGTACCATGTAAACGCATATAGTCACCAAATCACAGAGTTGCACAAAATCACATAAACACATAGAGCACATAATCACAATAATCCTAAACACGTAAGCAGAACAGCAAGAAACACATATAACTTAATCACTAACCGCACATACGAGCATACAAAGCATTCTGACTGCCTCTATTGTCGATTCGTTAGCGATGAGTTGTGTGGGTTTTGTGTTTCAGCAGGAGCAATAGTGTTGGGTCGAAACCAATAGTACCTCAAAACGTTAACAAATAACAGGAAGTGCATAAAATTTTCATAAAGATCGATGAATCAAAGGTAGATTGTCTGTGGCTAATAGACTTCGACTAACCAAAGTGGCTCGACTATTCGCAAGGATCCTGCACAATTACCTCCAGGACTATGCCTTTGCCTCGATTCTTGGGCGTTGGCGCAATTCCCATTGGTCATATTGTGTCTTTAGATCGTTGGAGTCCATCGAAACTTTGGTGAGAATTTTTGTATGAAAGCAGGACGAGTCGTCAAGGTTAGGGTTTCACCCCTATCTTGCAACTTATGTCCCTGTTTTTGATAAAATTTGAGGAGATTATTCATCAAAATATGGATTTCACTCCTAATTTGGTATGATTCTCCTCGTTTGTAGCTAAAAACGCAAGCTGATTAGGCAACTTTAGTCGAGAGTTTGCGGTTTCCACACCTATTCTCGGCCTCATTACCTGTTCATAACTTGAAAATTCGAGTGCAGTGATAGAAAAGAGCGAGTGATAGTGGCGAGTTTACGCATACGCGTGAGTTGGTCTGTTGGTTCATAACTATAGACTAGGTCTCTAAGACTTCGACCCGTACTAGGTCGAGTCTTGCCTAATTCCCTATAGTTATGGCTCTGATACCAATCTGTCACACCCCAACCGATGGCTGAATCATCGGGGCGTGGCACTGAGCGAAACAGATTGTCCAGAAGTTTCCGTAACAACTATCATCACCATTTAATTAAAGCAATACGTCCCACACCGTATCATAAATAGTCAAACAAGTTATTACAGACAACATCAAAACAAACATACTGTTCCGACAACTCAGATTTAAATAAGTAGCAATTGTTTATCTGCTTCTAGAGACCCCTAATAAGTTATCTACAGACAACTATTTGTTGGGCTCTAAAGCTTTATTCTAGCTTCCATTCCCTACCACATATGCATCCTAAGCACCTGTCACATACGTTAAAAATAAAGTCAATACATAAAATGTAAAGGTGAGCATACAAGTTTGATAATAGCATATAGAGTTCGAATTCGTTTACGCATAACCAGCACGTACACATAGTGAAATGAAGCACGTTAGTTATCGACATAGATCCATCGATACCAATGACTGCGGGTTGACTGCCCGAGGCAGTTCGCAATACATGATTACCACCGTAATCCATGCAAGTAAAAGATCCTTAACAACCCCCGTGTGAACGGGTGCTGAGTCCAAACTATAGTACTATCGTTGCTAAGGCAGGTAGACAGCATTCCATGTGTAAACATAACAAACAAGCATTCATAAGCCACATATAACATGCATTAATGGTTTAGCGTTAAAATAGCTTGAGTAGTGTGATAGTTGTAGTTTGAATAGTCGTAACGTATGTAACACCCAAAAGTGCTAAGGCAAAAAGGGTTCGAGTATACTCACAGCGATTGTGGATTGAAGGGAGCGCTTTACAGCGAGTACGGTTAGCCTGAATAGATTCGATAACGTAATGATAAGTGATACGCAAAACAGTACAAAGTGAGAGTGGGTAGGATAACTGATCGTGCGGATTAGCTATCCGTGTGAGGAAGTCATCCGTGCGTATGACCTATCCGTACGGATGGTGATGCGTGCGGATGGTGATCCATCCGGATAAGCTATCCGTGCGTGCGACTGTCCGTGCGGGTGGTAACCCGTGCGGATTAGTTGTGCGTGCGGATGACTTATCCGTACGGACAAGTTGTTTGTGTGGATAAACGTTCAAGTGGATTGTTTCTTCCTAAGTGTGAGATGTGTTTGTGTATGATGGCTTGTGCTTTGGAGTTTTCGTTGTAGCATTTAGAAAACACATAAGTGTTTCTACCTTTCAAGCCGGTCGCGCGGACGACAATCCGTGCGTATGGTAGTCCGTGCGGACAGTGGTGATCCGTGCGGACAGTCTGTGCGCGCGGGTAGGGACCATCCGTCCGGATAGTCTGTCCGTGCGTACGACTTGGCCGTGCGGATGAACATTGTTTGATTTTTTTATTTTAAGGCCTTAGTATCTCAGGATCCGAAGAGTAATCCATTCAGAGGTCGTCCGTCCGGATTGTTCATTCGTCGATACTCAAACCTTGTTTGGAAAGTGGGTCCCAAGGGTAGCTCGTCCGGGTGACAACCCGTCCGTATGGCCTGTCCGTGCGGACAGCTAGTCCGTGCGGACAGCTTGCCCGTGCGGACAGCTTGACCGTGCGGACAACTGATCTGACTGTTCCGTTCGTCTACACTTGGTTTCTGTTGTCGTTTATCGAGACGTTCTGATTACGTGGCAACCACTTGGAGTTGTGTTCTCACCCGCGTGACTAGGCCGGTCAGGAACCACCCTAACTCAGCCTGTCGGCGACTCAGAATGGTCATTCTGGTTGGCCCCGAAATCAGGTGTCTGTGGGTAGGATTCCAGATCTGGAACTAGTGCATCACTATTATCGAGTAGAGACTAGAACCGATCAGATTCGTACCGATTCTAAGGGAAAAGAACGAGAGAACTTAGGTTTATTTCTTTCAACTCTTTTATCCTTAGAAAAGTTTAGATCTAGGTGAAGTTATTGTGAAATCTTGTAGAAATCGTTTAGATCTGAGTTATTCTTGGTGGAATGAGGTCAAGCTTGAAGTTCCTAAGAACTTCATGCTGACGTAACCCGAGAATACCTCGAATCCGGATGATTTCATGGTTAAAAGTGAAGATTTGAAAGATGGAAAGGTGTAGAATTGTGTAGTGATCAAGAATGTACAAGAATTAGTGCAAGATCTTACCTGGACTGAGGGAAATCTGAGAAAAAATGAAGAATGCCTGCGGTTCGGACGTCACTTGCCAAAAGTGGAAAAGTTGGAGAGTGACCCGTGTATTTATAGGATGCCAAAAAGGGAAAGAGTGAGCCGTGCGCATGGCACGCACCCGGGTAGGCTATCCGCGCGGACTGGTCATCCGTGCGGATTGGCAATCCGTGCGGATGCCGCCTGTTTTGGTGTGTTTGGTGCGATGTTGCTTCGGTTTCGATTTACGAGGGATTCGATAGGGTTTCCTAGTCAAATTACTTTCAGTCCCAACTACTTCTTATATGGTTCGACTCGGGATTCGGGTTCGTTTACATTCGAGTTAGACTTCGAGTTCGATTGAGTTCGCTTGATTATCACAACATACGTAAATAAACATGCACAGGTAACACGTAAAGCACACACACACGTAGAAATGACAAGTAAAATACATAGTTCGAGTTACGGTCTGACGTCGATTTGATTAGCATAGCTTGATTAACTTTATCGCATTGTTACTTCCTATAATTCACAGTCGTAGGTCGATTGAAATACGGTAAACACGATTCGATTATTGTAATGAACGACACTTACTCCACATAATGTAAATAAAATAAAAACATTTCTACTAGTCAAGTTGCGCGAAATCGGTCGTTGACTTTGACCTTGACTTTGACTTTCACTCGTGAAAACACGGGGTGTTACAAATGTTCCCGATTAAGGAATTCATGGACTTGTGACATAAATGTGTCACTTATCTTACACAGAATATGACAGATAAACTGGAGCCTGAGATTTAGAAAATCTCTGAAACCTCATTGTATCTTGATTATCTTTTCCTAAGATTTCCCTGTTTACCTCCTGAGAGGCAGGTAGAGTTAAGATTCATATCCCATTTAGGGCTGTATTATTATGAAATCTCCAAGACGGCTAATACCATTATTGGAAGAATTGAAACCCTGATTAAGTGAATAAAGGATTCATATAGCCTAACTCAATATTCTGAGAATTCGTTATAGTTAATTAAGAAAGACGATTCATTTTGCGTATGCATTTAATTACCGTAACCCTAATTAGTCAACAATTAAGAATTTCCAACAGCTGCCCAGGATCGTCGATTTGTTCGACTAACGGCAAGGATTAGCTAATTCCTTAAGATTAGTTTTAATCAATGGTTGGAATAACCATCTCACCTTAAATTAAGTTTTTCTATAATAGTTGATATATAAGTATCAAGGCTGCTCTTTTGGAGACCTTGTATAGATGGAATATGAAACATCTATTAGTGGACAGAAGATTGGTAAGTCCAATTATCAGGATCTGAAAGTTGCCTTGACGGGTAAGATCAAACAAACCCATAATCATCAGTAAGATGCCAGTATTCGGCAGAAAATCAAGGATTTATGAAAGTAACAACCCTCCTAAGTTCTTGTTAAGGAATAAGGTTCAACAAAAGATATCACCCTGAGGGGTGTACCAGTTTGTTAAATTGTCAGGCTAGTTAAAGCTCTGAATATATAGAATCATTCGAAGGAAATCGAATGTATCAAGATCAAATAGCTTATAAACTAAAACCTATTTAAGGAGCTTGGCGGAGCATACAATGCATTGTACACTAATGAATTGAGGATGTGTTTCACCAATAAGTCAAGAAGCATTATTACATATTGATATGCAGATTTATGATATGATGAGCAACCTATATCGATTAAGGATCGACAGGTTAAGAAGCTCCAAAAGGATACATGTACCAAATATAAAGGTCACTTTGGAAGCTTGGAGAGACTCCAGATATGCTATAGAAGTTAAATCCATTATGCGACAAAAAGAACTTCCAGCACTTTAACAAATCTCGAGGTCGAGATTTCTTTTAAGGGGGTGAGGATGTAACACCTCGTAAAATCACGGCCAATGATGTATTGACACGTGTAATAAACCCTAATGAAGTCGAAGGTTGAATTTAAGGGACTAATTTTTTGAAAAATCGAAAACTTTGATTATGAAAGGATTGGAAGTGTTAGCATACCTAAAATAAGTTTCTAAATAACCTCTCACGATGATTATATTCACAAATGAGCCACTTGTCGATCGAGTGTAGCCGTTTGCATAAATAATTGAAAGTTTGCGCAAAGAAGGGTTAAAAGCGTCAACCTGTTAATTCTCACCTCTGAGTGACCTTTTAACAAACCGGGAGCTTCATAATATTTAATTATACTCTCGGGAATGCCAAATATTGGCCGACTAAAGTTTTTATGCCTATAAGTAAAATTACGCGCAACTATGCAAGTTAGAGGGGCTAAAAGTGTCAATATGTTTAATTATACATCTAAATGACCTTTTAGCGAACCCGAAGTATCGTGATGTTTAATAATACTTTCAAGAATGCCTAATATGGATTAGATGAGGCTTCAATGCTATTAAATGATGAGATGCGCAAGTTTGCGCAATAGAGGGACCTAAAGCGTCAACTTTTGAATCTATGCCTTTCGGTGACCATCTAAGCGAACGAGAGCGTATTAATATTTAATTATATGCTTGGGAAGGATAAATATGGGCCATGGAAGGCTTGTATAAGATTAAACGGCATTTCGCGCTACTTTGCGCAATTTAAGGACTATTTGCGTCAGACTGCAAAAGTATGTCGATTCGTATGGTAACGGACCTTCTGGAAATTGTCCATGAGTTAAACATGCCCTAATTATCATTTCTATAGCTTAGATATAGGCTTAGAGGTGTTTGGTGCGCAAAAATAAACTTTCAAGTCCACCAGGGACTAAAAGTGTCAAAAAGTGCACAAGTTTGCATTTTCGTGCATATCTCACAATCTGAATATCCCCGGACACCCAAAAATTTATGTAAGCACTAAAATATTTTATTTTAGTGATCGCCTTGATAAAATTCCATTCGTCGCGTAATTTGGATCGTTTTTAGCGTCCGTTCGTGTTTCGTCGTAATTAGACGCACAACGTGACCGTACGGCCAAACGAACCGACATCCGACATGTTTTTGAACATATTTCATGTCCTCTATGTTTAATCATCCTAGTGGAGCCTTAAAATGAGGTTAACGTGCCTTGAACGTGCTTAAAATAACCTTATATGCTCACAGGGACTGATTCTGTAAATTCAGAAAGTTGTTTTGCTGACCTGGGACATGCAGGTGGGCCGCGTAAGCCTGCTGAGTTACCTACGCGGGCCGCGTGGCCTGATCAGATACAGAAACAGCTGGTAACAGCCTGTTTCTTGCTGGAAATTGTTCTAGATGGTTTCCAATACCCCAAATTCGATACTAGGGGCTGCACATAGTATGTTAAAACCGGTCTACACTTGTCATGATCTGATCTTAACTTCCCGACACTTGTCGCGATCTCGTAAGGTCCCGAAAACTATATAAAGGAGGTAAGTTCACTTGACACTTCACTTGCATTCTCAATTCTGAAGCTCTCTGGTCAGCAACAAGGATTCATTAGGCTTCTTAGTCGTGATTAGGACTCTTGTAAGTATTCTTAACCCTTTCTAATTCGTTTTAGCTTAGTTAATTAGCTATTGGTCAAACCGTCGTAATTTAAGTTTGACTTCGAGATTAAATGAAATTTACTCAGTCATTTCTCGAATTGAAAGTACCTATAAGTAGGTATTTATGTGGGTAATAAACCCTTAAAAGGGTACTTTCAGATTCCCACTCTAACTATGTTAATTGTCGAGTCAAAGCTTACTTTAAAAAGTCAACAGAAGGTTTATTCTCAAATTTAAGCATAATTAGCAACGTAGGATACATGCAACCTGTTTGATCATTAGTCTAACTTGGTAACTAATGTAAGAACATGTTCCAACATGATCAACTCGACAATTTTCAGTTTAAACCCGGATCGGAACCGAAAGTCGCATAAATTGACTTCTGCTTTGACTTTCAGTTCTGACCCGTGTATGCATGTTTAAGATCTGCCTTAGAGCTTATTTTGGACCAGGTTTCACATAAGTATAACTCTCTGAGATTATACAACTTGGTTCATTACTTATCCGATTCATATGCATGTTTCCGATTAATGCTTAAATGATGACTATTATGCCCTTTTGACTATAAAACATGATTTTTGAAAAAGTAAAAGAGTAGAAACCTTAGTTACTGATTTATAAACTTGCACCTAAAATTTGACATCAGTTTGAGGTCTAGATTAGGAGTTATGCTCATTAGCGTAATTTGAAAGCTTTATGTTAATTAAATGGCGTAATTAGCATATAGCCTATTTAAACCCACTTTTTGATACCAAACTTTTTACCTACTGATATAAAATAATATTTTGGGATTTTTAAAGATTTTTATTTATTTTTAGGCTGAGCATAACATAGGGTTCTAGGCTTGATTCGGTAATTGCCGGTTTTGCCCTTTTGGGCTATAAAATGAGTTTTACAAATCCTTTTGACCCCAAACCTTTTTCTACTGATCTAATATGATAAATAAAATATTCTGAGCCTTCTGGAATAATAAAAATATCAGCTTTCTATACAAAACCCGGAAATGGCTCCAAATCGCCTTTTTAAGCGTTTTTAACGCATAGTATGTATCGAAACTAGTTTAAATATATAAGGGTTGATGCCTACTGATATTTTCAGTAAATTTCTATATTTTAACAGTAAGCAAAAGTTTTAAACTTAGATTCTCTGTTTTGCCCTTTTTAAGCCTATGTGGAATTACCAAAATGCCCCTACGGTGCATAGTATGGTCATAATTAATAAATTTCACATATATATGATACCCTACTGATATGACTTATTAAATTAAGTATAATTACTGATTTAATCAGACCTGTAACTCAGAATGATATTTAAACTCTCTTATAATCTTTAAAATGACCAAAATACCCCTACGGGGCATAAATTGGTCTTAAACTCGTTTTGGGCATAATGGAAGGTATCCTACTGATATCACAACATATTTGGGGCATATTAACTTAGGAAACTTGTATATGACTCTTTTGGTTACTCGTTACGCACTTTTCGCGTTCGGATCGGCGTATGTAACTAGTTTACATATATTAGCCGAAACGGGTCAAACCATATCGGTTTTGTCTCAAAATTCAGAATGTGTTTAAGTTACCCATATTAAACAAGCATACAAGCTTGTCGGGTCAAAACCACATTCTAAACCGGTCTTCGCTTTATCACGCTTTTTGAACCGTATCCTCATTTAAAACTAACCGGTCTAAGCTTAGGCTTAATTAAAGACCCGTTAGGAATCTAATAGGTTATTAAACCTTCGGTCCAGATTTAGGAGCCCAGTAAAAGCTATCTGTACTTGCTGAATTGATATACGGCTGGGATTGAATTTATATTTAGCTCAGGTAAATACTTTTAACTTATTTTCCCTATACGGGCTTGGGGTACGGTATATAAAATACCGCTTGGTCCGGCATTGAATTCTTTAATCGAATAGAGGTTAAATTTATTGATATGCTATGTTTTGAATGTGTTTTGTTTGCTTAAAGCCTTTGGGGGGTTAATGACCATGTCCCGGATATCCTTGGCATCATCTTACGAGATGGCCACGACCTGAGCACGGGGTGTAGGCGTACACCTTTCAGTGCATAACTCAATATTGTGGTGTGTCTATTAATCTTTAACCCGGTCTACGGATCGGGCTACTGAACGCATAAGTAACATGTAAATCCCTTACAAGATTATATTCACATAATTATCCCAAGTTATAAAATGTTTTGTGCCACGTGCATTCAAATCAATTTTCAAACCTTTTTAAAATGAGTCAGTTAAATTGTATTTACCAGTGTAAACTGACGTATTTTCCAAAAGGTTAAGTGCAGGTACTACTCGTACTAGGCTGGCTGTCTTCTAGGGTCCACAATAAGTCTCGCAAGCTTGGATGCCTTAAAGTCTGATGAACAATGTTTCATTTATTATTACCGATCCGCCTGTGGATCCTTTACATTCCGTTTGTAATACTTTGATATTGCTCTATATCGGATTGTAATATATTTATCTTTTGCTTCCGCTGTGCATTTGAATTGTGTTGTTTGACTATGATGATATCAACTACGTCACGATACTCCCCACCGGGCCCACCGGTAATACCTGGAAATATCGGGGTGTGACATTGATTTTGAGAGAATTGAGCGAATTGGTTTGGCGAGTGTTGGAATGATGCAAACGTATTTGATGAATATTGCGAGAATTGGTTCGGTTCTAGCGTCGGATAATATCCCGGAACCGAGAAAACATTAGGTTGGGTCGGGGTTGATGGGAGTCGTCGGGTTATACGGATTGTTCGGGTCGCTCGGGTTGTTGAAGGGATTCATGATAGAGTATAAGGTTTATAAAAGTGGAAGAAGATTTATAAAAATTATGTGAGAGAGGGATGAGATTTTGGGGTTAATTTTGTGAATGAAAGTGAAAATGGAATTGAAATTTATATATTTTGTAAATATTACCGTTGGTTTGTTTGAAAAAAATGGTATTTTTTTTGTTTAAACGGTAACTTTCTGGATTTGGGCCCCACCACTTTCGGACCGTCGCAAACGGCGAGAACTCGACGAGGACAACGCGACCGGGGGGGGGGGGGGGCGGCACGGTCTTCACCCCGTCGCCGAACCAAGACGGACCGGGGACGAACCCCATACCGAGTAGCCTTAAAGTCGTGCATATTGATTCTGACAACATTGCAGTTTACTCTTTTTAAAATTACATAGAACTACAATACTTTTGTTTTTTAAGAGTTGTCACAATTATGTTACTATTATTAGTAAAAACATGAAAAGATGTTAGATGTTATAGATGAACAATCACGAAACACTGTCTGATGTAACTTTCATCCCTAACCCATGGTTGATATAAGGATAAACAATTGGACGTTAGATGGTTCAATTTCCAAACTAATACACAAACGTGTCTAAATGTGCATCAGTCATTGTTCACTCGTTTAAGTTAGCTACAATTTCAGTTTTGTTTTTAAGCAAATCATTTCAAATGTCTCTATTTTCTTTGTAGATCTAACTGGAGTCTCCCCCCTTGTCGGGCTCAAGGACAAGGGCTTTGCCGTAGGACAAGCGGTGCTCAAGGCAGAGGCGAGCAAAGTGGCAAAACATGAGAAAGTCTGCCTAGAGAATCAACATGTGTTTGTCCCGTTTGCGTTTGATACCTTTGGTGGTCTCGCTCCTGACGCTGTGCGACTTTTGAATCGGGTTCAAAAAGTCGTTAATAGTAATTCTTCGTCGCTAAAGGTTTCAAACTATGTATTTAGTAGAATTGGGTTTTCTATTCAAAAGGGGGTGGCGGCGCAACTTGTTGCCCGACTACCTGCCATTGCTTTGTAATTGCCCTTTTCGTGTGGAATGATAATAAGACTGTCTGATTCGATGAAAAAAAAAATCTAATTAGAAAATATTTAGTTAATATTTGTGTAGAGTTAGTTTTTATTTATGCACCAAGTGTTAAATGGTTTTGTGTTAGACTATGTGTTATGGAGCTTAAAGAGAGCGCAAAAGGGTGCTACATCGGTAGGGTGTGAAGGACGAACACTGCAACGGCGGGGCGGGAAAAGGGGGCGTGGGGAGGGTTGCTGGAGCTAGGGCGAAGAAGGTGAGTCTGGTTGGTTGGCCGTTGGGGAATGAACAAAAGCCATCCAGTGCGCTAGCGGGAGTGATATACTAATACGAATGGCAATGAAACCCCAACCCAATAGGAATACTCAAAACATCTGGGACGGGTATAGGGTCATGTAATCTTATATGGCACCGGGTTTGGGACTACTTTTGAAAATTTTCATGGGTATTTGATGAATTGATGATATACCCGTTTACCCGACCGGATTACCCAATAACATATATATGTTTACCCAATTATATACCCGCCATGATTTTCATTATTTTTTAAATTTAATTGTAAGTTTATATTCTCAAATTCTATATGTCCCACCATCCCAATACTCACGCCATTCCTAAAACTTGAATCATTTGAATTAATATTCCGACTCTAGAAAACCTAAAAGATTTGTATAATATTATAGCACAGAATCATTTATTTTTCAGGAAATATTTGATTAATACGGGAGGGGTTTTAGGTCGGGTATATCCAGTACGCTTTTCTAATAAATGGAAAAAAGTATACCCAAAACCCGTGTGTATACCCGATTATAAGGGGTAAATACGTGATAATACCCGACTAGTGTTGAATAGATATGTATCGATTCGTTTTCATGTGTGCATCACTATAGGCTCGTTTTAATTATTATGTTTTAATTAGCTTATGGTTGTGTATCAACGAGAAATTGGTTGTGTATCAATAAGAATATTAAATAATGGTTGCTTGTCAATGGGATGTTAGGTGTGCATCAATTTTAATACATGTGCATTCGTGACCTAACAATTACGTACCAACGGATTTCAAAACTTTCAAAGATTGTGGGTAAATGGGGTAATATCAAATAATAAATTATTTTTTTTTTTTTGTCTAGGATAAAAAGTAATTTTAACCATTCATTTTTTAAATCAATGGTTAAGATGAAAGTGTAGGAGAAAGGATGAGTGCAGGGTATATTGGGAAAATCATATTTATGGATTTTCTCTATCCACATGCAAGACACATGTATATTCCACCCCCATTTTTTAAACGTTTAGAACTTTTTTATACGACATTATTTTTTCATAGAATTTTCACCGTAAAATTAAGCGTCTTTTTATCTTTAATTTGAGTACCATATTGCTATATAAAAATATGAAGACTAAAAAAATCCACTAAAATGTCTTGTATTTCTATTTTGTATAACATTTTTTGTGCTGAATTTTTGTACTATATTTTTGTGCTAACTTTTTTGTGTTGAATTTTTTTGTCTTAATTTTTTTTTTTCTCAATTTTTCGTGCTGGATTTTTTTGTACTACATTTTTTTGCTGAATTTTTTCGTGCTATATTTTTTTGTACTACATTTTTTTGCTATATTTTTTTGTACTAGATTTTTTCTGCTAGATTTTTTTTTGTACTAGATTTTTTTGTTGTATTGTTAAAAAACAAAAGGGGTGTCACATGTCATTTTCACTCCTATTTATAAGGACCAAAATGCCCTTCATTCTTACTTATTAGGAGTGACATATGTCATCATAACAATCTTTCTTAGGTTACTTAGGCAAAATCCACTTTTTAGTGGATCCTTCCCCATTGTAAAATGTTAAAAACTTGTGTGAAAACTAGTGTATAAAAGAAACAAGTTGCATGAAAGATGAAAAGTATTTTAGGAGTTCAAATTGTGCAAAAGTGGATTTAGTAGTTATATATGATCGGGTATATTATGCCCCGTTTGTGGTATTCACACATAATGTATATATTTTTGGACGTTTGGTGGGCAAAAGTGAAAGTGCACTAATTTTAACGTTATTTTACTAATTTCGTGAAATAACGTTAAAAGAGAGGGATGGTTAATCATGCATCATGTGGTGGTGTTGATATCCGAAAGACAAGGGAGTATATACACTAATCGGCCTTTGTCTTAATTGCTAAGTGTTATGTGTCGTATGTCCAAGGCTTGATTCAAAACTACCATCGAGCTGTGGGTCTTACCAGGGGCGGACCCACCACCAAGCCAAGGTGGGCGGGCGCACCCCCGAGAAAAAAAAAAATTAGTGTAAATTTCCGACGAAAATCTCGTCCGCACCCCTTGGAATTTTTCGGGCGCACCCCTTGGAATTTTTCGTCCGCACACCATAGGTAAAAAATATTATGGATTTATATTATACATTTTTTTAGTAAAGTTTGATTTTTTTATAAAAATACTACCTATTTTAATACATTATATACACTTAGAACATTACCTTACCCAAACCAAATTTTGCCCTCTTGCCCATTAGCCCAGTAGCCCACTAACATAATTTGTAGCCCATGTCCATTACCCAAATAACTTAAATACAAATACTAAAATAAAGCCCATTTATCAATCCCACCCCTTCAATTCCCATCATCCCGCCCAGCGATCACTGCGTTCTTTCCCTCCTGCCCAGCGAAGCGACATTATCAGTAGCAACAACACAGGTCGATCACAGCCGGAAAGTGACCGGAATCCGTCCCAAAACTGACCGGCGATCTTCAAAGGTAAGTTTTATTGTTTTTTTTTTTTTTGATGAATTTACTTGATATTAAGGTAGAAAGGGGTAGTAAAATTCTTAAATAGGTTTGAAAAATCTTGTGTTTAGTCGTTGCTTTACTGTTTTAGATGATTATTATGTTATTTAGATGATTTTTAGGGGTGATTACACTCACAATTCTAGGGGACTAGTATCCATATGATTTCAATGAAGAGGAAAAACGAAGGCTTCCGGTTCAACTCGAAAACTACTTTAATTTTGTGAAAAAAGATAAACATTTCGCCAACTTGGATGGTTTGTCAAGTCTTGTAAGGTTAATGGTTTCAACAAATATTCACGTAACTTTTACATTGGTATATCGGTTATTGAAGCTTGTTCTCGTATCACCCGTCGCAACCGCAACCGTTGAAAGATGTTTTTCGGCAATGAAGAATGTGAAGACCGACTTGCGTAATCGGATTGGGGATGAGAATTTAAGTGATAGTTGTGTATGTTATATAGAGAAAGACTTGCTTAAGAAAGTAGCTTTAGATGATGTTTTGGATAGATTTCAAAAAATGAAAACCCGTAGGGCGACGTTTTAATTATGTTTGTACAAAGTTTGACGTGTTTGCCAAATATATAAATTTAGTTTGATGTTCTTTTGACTTACATGACCCGACCCGACCCGATACAACCGATTTTTTTACTTATGTACCTAGGGGCCTAAAATTTTTAAAAATCTTCCGCACCCCCATGGAAAAATTCCTAGGTCCGCCACTGGGTCTTACTGAAAGCAGCCTCAAGATTCTTATGGGGTAGAGGTAAGGTTGTCTACATTTTACTCTTCTCAGACCCTACCTTAACTTTGCTCTTGGTGAGATTTACTGAGTATAATGATGATGATATGATCGGAGTATATACACCCTCATTAGACCCTACTTTAGCTTTGTTATTAGTGGGATTACTGAGTATGATGATGATCATATGATCGGGGTATATAATTATGTATAATAGTTCAAAAATTGACTTGACACAATGATTCACAACTTTAACAAACTTGTGCACAATTATAATATATTGTTTTACATTTAATAGTAATCTTTTAATAATGATGCAATCGTTAACATAGTGATACACCACGAGTATGTATGCATTTCCATCATAAAATTGTTCATTTTATGTTGTAACTTTAGGTAAAACACTAGTTTGATAAAGTTATACCCAAATTTGTATGTTTATGGTGATTCAAGTATTAATTACATGTCTTAGTCTATTGAGCACTATAAATTTCATGTTTTCTGTTTCTCTCCATTGAACTTTGATTTGGGTCAATCTTATAGTAAAGATGTAAAAGAACGGTCAAAAACACAACAAAGGAAACTCTAAAAAAACATAATGAGGGTATAAAATATAACAATTTTTATATCGCATCAAAGAGTGTAAAATTTTCACGTGTGAACAAACTAAATAATTATAATGATGTGTACAATTTTTTGTATGGAGTTTTTGTATAATATAATCCATATGATAGATCCCGCATGGAACTTTCATATGATAGTTCTCGCACAATAGTTTTCGTATAGTTATGCATGCGAATAGTGTGGTTATGCGAAATGTTAATGATTAGATGAGAACTATGTCCACATGAAAACATAGTTTTTGCATGGCATTTGGGTGCGAAATTTCTCTATTCTGCATAGTTAGATATCGCATGATAGACTTATAAGAAAGGTTAAATTCTCGTATGGATAGATTCCGCACGAAGGACTTATGCAAAAAGTTGGCGTTTCTCATGTGAACGTTTAACCAGATTGACTTGGTTATTTAGAAAGTTATGCAAGTTCAAAGCTATCAAGTTCCTAGTATTCATAGTTAGTTCTACCAATGTTTTAAATACCCGTATGAACCGGCCGGTTATACCGATTATACCGGATACCAGACACGTGCCCGGTACGATAAAGGACGGTAAAACCCAAATACGATATGTCTTATGTACCGCCGGTTCTACCGGTTCAAACCATTGAACCGGTTTGCATTATCTTAAAATTTGATTTTTTTTTACTTATAAAAAAATACGATATAAAGGTAATACCGACGTTCCATTGTTGGTAATTAACCTAGTGCCTTACATTACAATATTTCATTGCTATTGGAACTGTTACTCACATCATCCAATGTAATATTGTTTATAAGTAATTAAAATGCTCTTAAAAATGCATAACATTTTACAAGAAAACAATTGTTTTAGATAAAACCATAATCAGTTATATAAATCTTAATTGAGATTGGATTGTTTTTTAGATTAATTTGTATTTTATGGAATTATAGTGTTAACTGTAAGATTAAATATATTATGTTTAATATTTAATCTAGTAGCCATTATAATCATTTACATTATATAGATCAAAATATATAACAACCTATTAAATAATTAGTTGCTAATTGTTGATGGACCATATTACCCTTATTAACTAATTAGGTTTCCTCCTGTGTGCTTATATAATGAGAATTATGTAGAGGTTAAAGGGTTACTGAGTTACACACTTAGATATAACCTAATAAGCATAACATCAATCTCGCCTCTCTCTCCATAGCCGATTCCCTTTCGGTTTAATCATCACCATCATCAGTTAGCACCCTAAGGAGGAACCAGATCACCTTGACAAAGATGTCGAACTCCATGGCTTCTTCCATCACTGGATTCTCCTCTGCACTGTCTGCGGTGACAGGTATGTTTTCCTGTTTTCCATTATGTTTAGAACAGAACTGAACCAACATGTGGTATCAGAGCATATGTTGATTAGTCAGTTCTGTTTTCGTATCCATTAATTCTGGGATTGAAATCATGAAAACAGAAATTTTGAAAACCTTATGAACATCACAGCTGGATTCGAGTGGTTCAATATCATTGTTTAAATTATTAAGTTGGTAAATAATATAACTCGAACCAATATGGGTAATTTTATGACCGAAATCTGTTTTAGAAGCCTTAATTTTTCAGTTTTCGGGTTCCAGAATTATGTTTTTTATGTTAGGGTTCATCATATGTTCTTAGGAAAATTCAAAATTCCTTTATGTTTTGGAATGTAATTAGAATTGATGAGTGTTTTTTTCCTGTTTGATCCAATTTTATCTTTTAAGTTTATTCGAAAACTGTTAAAAAGATATACAGTTATAATTTTTGAAATCCTTGATAAATTTAGATCAACAATAAAACAGGAAACACTATCACACAATCCCTTAAATTTCGAGTTTTCAGTTATTATCACATTAACAGCTGTTAACAGGAAGTTTCGAGATCCCTTTCAACAAGCCGAGACCAAGATCTCGACTCGAGACCACGAGATCTCGACTCGAAATCATAAATGTTCTCAAATATTCACAACTCGAGACAACGATTTCGACTCGAGACCATAAGGTCTCGACTCGAGACCACTAAGGTTTCGACTAAGGGATTAAATATTCACAACTCGAGACCATGGTTGCGACTCGAGACCTCATAAGGAGTCGAGATCTCATAATTCACAGCAGTCGAGACCATGATTGCGACTCGAGACACTGAGGTTGCGACTCGAGACCTTAATGAGTCGAGACCTCGTAATGATGACTTGAGATCTCACTCGAGATCTCATAACGGAGTCGAGATCTCACTCGAAACCTCATTATCTTAGGTTGTTTAATGTGAACTAAGATTTAGCTCGGGGCTCCGCCCCGAACCCCATGCAAACAGGTGGTTTGCTATTATATAAATGGTTTTTGTAAATACTTAGTTAATTAATCAGAATCAGATAATGTTTTACAAAACCAAAATAGCTTAACTTGAATGAGCTTCTGATATACCATTTCTGGCCAAAGCTGATTTGATACATCTACTTATCGTTCAAGTATTACGAAAGCTATGTTAAGTGTGCATCATAAACATGAATGTCTTAATATCTGGCCAAAGCTGATTTAATTCCTTCATAGATGGCATACTTAACGAGTGCATAACTAAAGTGATTGTCTCAATTTCTGGCCAAAGCTGATTTGTTACAATCATTTTGCACACATGCTTAAATGATTACACTTCTGGCCAAAGCTGATTTGTCTTCGTTTAAGTAGAATTTTAACTAAGTATATTATTTTGATGTTAGTAATAGACAATATCACAGCTTCATAACGTAAAATGGCCATTATTTATGCCTGCCTTAGTATAACGTGCCCTTAGATCACATTAGGACTGCTTCCTTAGTATCATAACTTGCTCATCTTAATTCCACTATCAGCGCCCAATTGCGGGATTCCACCTTTTACTGGTGATAACTTTGCTGCATGGAAGGATGCTCCCATGCTTACGCTTGGGCTGCTGGACTTTGATTATGCTCTAAGAGAGCATAAGCCAGCGGACCTTACTTCACAAAGTACTACTGCTCAGCAGTTAACTCATGAAAAGTGGACTAGGTGTAACCGCATGTCTCTCATGTTCATGAAGCAGTCCATAAGCAATGCAATCAGGGGAGCCATTCCTGATTCTGAAGATGCTAAAACCTAATTGGCTTCTGTGGAGGTGCAGTTCAAGGGGACGTCTAAAGCACACGCTAGTACTCTTATTCTCAAGCTGGTGACAACTAAGTATGAAGGGAGGAGCGGCATTCGCGAGCACATCATGATAATGAATGACATGGCCAATAAGCTGAAGGGGCTGGAAATGGAAATCAGTGATGGTTTTCTCGTTCATTTCATCATTACTTCGCTTCCTTTGTCCTTTGAAGCATTCAAGATCCATTACAACACTTAGAAGGACAAATGGACGATGAGTGAGCTGGTCGCTATGTGCGTACAGGAGGAAAAGCGTATGAGGATGGATCGCACTACTGATGTTGCTAACTTCACCACCTCCAACTCTAAGAAAAGGAAGAACAATCATCAGAGGAAGGATGCTTCTAAAGTCCAAAGGCCCAATCCTAATACAAGTGCACCCTCCAGCTCTAAGAACTCCTTAGGCAGAATCCACTGCAAGTTCTGTAAAAAGGCAGGACATGTGCAGAAGGAATGCCCTGACTTTAAGGAGTGGCTGGCTAAGACAGGTAACGATTATTTTATTATACTTGAGTCCTATAATTTAAGTGTTCCTGCTAATTCTTGGTGGTTTGATTATGGTTCTATGGTCCATGTTACCAATTCAACTCAGGGATTCCTTACAATCCGGAAGCTGGAAAGAAACCAAAGAACGCTTAAGGTTGGGGATGATCGAGAATTAGAAGTGAAGGCTATTGGAACATTACAATTATTTATGAAAACTGGTTTATGTATTAAACTTTATGATACCTTATATGTTCCTGAGGTAACTCGAAACCTTGTATCAAGACCAAAGTTAGACATGGACGATTTTATTGTTTCCCATGGTCATCGCAAACTCTCTATCCTCTATGATTCTGTTCTTTATGGTACTGGTATTCTGGATGGTGGTCTCTATAGATTAGAACTAGATGATAATTTTTCCAAATCTTTGTTGTCATATAACATTAATGAATCACTCACAAAGATGAAAGAGAAACGAGACTTAGAGACTTCGTCCATGTTGTGGCATCAACGTTTAGGCCACATCTCAAGAGAACGATTAAATCATCTCGTAAAGGATGAAGTCTTACCTCCTCTTGATTTCTCTGATTTTGGAACATGTGTCAAATGTCTTAAAGGTAAAATGACATTAGCGAATAAGAAAGGTGCCACCAGGAGCTCTAATTTATTAGAACTCATTCACACTGACATTAGTGGTCCCTACCAAATCCCTGGCATAACAGGACATGCTTCATTTATCACTTTTATTGACGATTATTCTCGTTACATGTACTTGTATCTTATTAAGGAAAAATCTGAATCTCTTACAACTTTTAAAGATTATAAGGCTGAAGTTGAAAAGCAATTAGATCGTCAGATTAAAGTTGTGAGATCAGATAGAGGCGGTGAATATTATGGAAGATATACTGATGTGGGTCAAGCTCCTGGTCCATTTTATGAGTTTTGTAAGGGCCAGGGGATTGTGAGCCAATACACCATGCCTGGTACACCTCAGCAGAACGGTGTCGCTGAAAGAAGAAACCGTACCCTTATGAACATGGTGCGCAATATGTTAGCCAACACTAATTTACCATTATTCCTCTGGACTGAAGCATTAAAAGCAGCTCTTCATATACTCAATAAAGTTCCTTCTAAGTCTGTCCCTAAAACTCCTTATGAACTTTGGACAGGAAGGAAACCGAGTCTTAAATATATGAAAGTATGGGGCTGCATTGCTGAAGCAAAACTTTACAATCCTTTCCTAAGCAAACTTGACCCTAAAACAGTTACCTGTTTCTTTATCGGGTATCCTGATAATTCAAAGGGTTATCGTTTCTATTGTCCTTCCCATGTCACCCGTATTGTTGAAACCAAGCGTGCTGCGTTCCTGGAGGATTTCAAGGTCAGTGGGAGCAGTACCAACCCTTACGAAGAATTGCAAGAAGTACAAGACGCGGGGGGGGGGGGGGAGAGACTCGTCGCTTACCATTACTCCGATTACTCCTCTTGTACCCAATGCAACTACTGCACCTGAAGCTACTGCACCAACTCCAAATTTATCTCCACAATCAGAACACATTATACCTCATGACGAAGGCACATCAAACACTCAACACCAAGACAACGCTGAACCCGATAATCCACTCAGGAGGTCATCTAGGCAAAGAAGCCCTACTAATTGGGATGATTATGTTACCTACCTGACTGAAATGGATCCCGGAAAGCTCAATGATCCTATCTCTTACAATGAAGCCATTAGCAGTGATCAGTCTTCTGAATGGAATAAAGCAATGATTGATGAGCTTGAATCCATGAAGAAAAATGACGTTTGGGATTTGGTAGAATTACCCAACGGAGTCAAACCCGTAGGATGTAAATGGGTGTTCAAAACAAAACTGGATCCGAATGGGAACATTGAACGCTACAAAGCGAGATAGGTTGCAAAGGGCTACACTCAGAAAGAGGGAAATGACTATCAAGAGACGTTTTCACCTGTCTCTCGTAAAGATTCATTAAGGATCGTCATGGCCCTAGTAGCTCATTTCGATTTGGAGCTGCATCAGATGGACGTTAAAACCGCTTTCCTTAACGGAGACTTGGACGAAGATGTTTACATGAAACAACCTGAAGGCTTTAAACCTGAAGGTCAGGAGCATCTAGTCTGTAAGTTGAAGAAATCCATTTACGGGTTAAAACAAGCATCACGTCAGTGGTACCTCAAGTTTGATGAAGTCATGAAGAAGCAAGGTTTTATGAAGAATCGAGTGGATCAATGCACCTACCTCAAGATGAGTGGGAGCAACTTTACTATACTTGTCCTTTACGTAGATGATATTCGATTGGCAAGTAATAGTTTAGACATGTTGCATGAGTCGAAGCGGTTACTCTCGCATAACTTCGACATGAAGGATCTCGGAGATGCTTCTTACGTCATTGGCATCGAAATTCACCGAGATAAACACAAAGGGATCTTAGGATTGTCTCAAAAGGCTTACATAGATCGTGTCCTCACACGTTATAACATGCAACAGTGCAAACCCTCCGTCGCTCCAGTAGTTAAGGGAGATGTTTTCGGTTCATTCCAGTGTCCGACAACAGAGGTTGAGAAGGAGAAAATGAGCCAGATACCTTACGCGTCAGTAGTCGGGAGCCTGATGTATGCTCAAGTCTGTACTCGCCCAGATATCGCTTATATTGCTGGAATGCTAGGCCGTTATCAGACTAATCCTGGCCTAGATCACTGGAAAGCAGCTAAGAAGGTACTTCGATATCTGCAAGGGACGAAAGACTATAAACTGACTTATAGAAGAAGTGATTATTTAGAAATGGTGGGCTATTCTGATTCTGACTTTGCCAAATGCAAAGATGACAAGAAATCCACTTCGGGCTATATCTTTATGTTAGCAGTCGGCCCTATCTCTTGGAAGAGTTATAAACAACAGTTGACCACAACTTCCACAATGATGGCAGAGTACATTGCTGTTTATAACACAACCTGTCATGGAATGTTGCTTAGAAATCTGATCACTGGACTCAAAATTGTTAATTCCATTTCTAGACCATTGAAGCTTTACTGTGATAATTCGGCTGCCGTTAGTTTCTCGAACAGTAACAGTTCGACTGGAGCTGGTTTATATCTCGATACAAAATATATGTTCGTACGCGAACGAGTTGAGGAAAATAATCTTTGTATCGAGTATATTAGTACTAAAGATATGCTTACGGATCCGATAACTAAAGGTCTCCCTCCTAAGGTTTACGAAGAACATGTTCGGAATATGGGATTTAGTAAAGACCTTATTTAAGCATATTGTACTAGCTTATGTTTTATGTTTAATGAAATTTCCTTAGTTTGATTTTGTATGTCTCATAGAATATGTTCAACCGGTATAATGGCATATAGACAAATAAAGTTACAAATCAAACAAAGGGCTTATGCGTATTTTGATCATAATGATTAGGTTTTAAATTAAGGCTATAGTATGACTAATGGGGGTCCTGAGTCGCATAATGATTCAACGGCTGTATTTATCTGCTATAGTACTTGTTTAAGGCTAAAATGAGCGTTAACTCCTGATCAGGCTTATCTAATACTCATAGTAAATGATTACTCGGCTAAGTGGGAGAATGTAAGATTAAATATATTATTTTTAATATTTAATCTAGTAGCCATTATAATCATTTACATTATATAGATCAAAATATATAACAACCTATTAAATAATTAGTTGGTAATTGTTGATGGACCATATTACCCTTATTAACTAATTAGGTTTCCTCCTGAGTGCTTATATAATGAGAATTATGTAGAGGTTAAAGGGTTACTGAGTTACACACTTAGACATAACCTAATAAGCATAACATCAATCTCGTCTCTCTCTCCATAGCCGATTCCCTTTCGGTTTAATCATCACCATCATCAATTAGCACCCTAAGGAGGAACCAAATCACCTTGACAAAGATGTCGAACTCCATGGCTTCTTCCATCACTGGATTCTCCTCTGCACTGTCTGCGGTGACAGGTATGTTTTCATGTTTTCCATTATGTTTAGAACAAAACTGAACCAACATTAACTAGCGACCCGGTTGAATCGTCCGGTACTACCCGGTTCAACTGGTTGAACTATTTTAGAGCCTAACCCGATATGAATAAAAAACCGGTTTTTAAATCATTGAGTTACACAATTGAGTTTTTGGACCCTTATTAATGTGTTGTTTTATTTTGTTTTAGATACATGTACCTAATTTAGGTATCTGATTATCTATGTTTTGTTTTGTTTTAGATACTTGTACCTAATTTGAGTCTCTTGTTATGAAAGTTTTTATCACATATGAATCAAAATTTCTGATTTAGGAAATATGTGGCAAATAATAATGAATTTAAAGAGTGAGGCCCTCAGTTTTGGCGTTTCATACGGTTGAATTAAATTATTTCCATAAATATTTGAAATAAATATATTTCTATTTCTATTTCTAACATATACATTTAGCATGGCAGGGAAACAGTCTTTCCCTGCCATTGGTCAAAATGGGCGGTCGCCCCTCTTTTATTGAACCAACCATTTTATTATTTTATATTCACTTTAAAATTACGATTTTGCTCCCAGTTTAAAATTACGCTTTTCTCCCAACTAAAAAATATAATAACCCTTCTGCCAGCAGCTCAAAATTAAGATTTTGCCGTCGGTTAAAAAATTACAATTTTACCCTCAGTTTTTTATTTTATACTCGCTTTAAAATTACGGTTTTACCCCCAGTTTAAATTTACGTCTTCGCCCCCAGTTTAAAATAAAATTATGCTTTTGCCCCCAGCTCAAAATTACGATTTTTCCCTCAGTGCAAAATTACGATTTCACCCTCAGTTTAAATTTACTTTTTGCCCCTAGCTAAAAACAAAATTATGGTTTTCCCTTACCTCAAAATTACGATTTTACCCTCGGTTCAAAATTATGATTTTCCCCCAGTTCAAAATAAAAATATGACTTTACACCCAGTTAGACCGAAAATACGATTTCGCCCTCGGTAAAAAAATTACGCTTTTATCCTCAGCCAAAATTACGTTTTCGCCCCAGTTCAAAATAAAATTTTGTTATTCCCCCGGCTCAAAATTACGATTTTACACCAGTTTAATACTTTACATCCACTTTAAAATTACATTTCCGCCCTGTTCAAAATAAAATTTTGTTTTTCCCCCGGCTCAAAATTACGATCTTACACCAGTTTAAAATTACGTCTTTGCCCTCAGTTCAAAATAAAATTATGCTTTTGCCCCCAGCTAAAATTTACGATTTTCCACTCGGTTCAAAATTACGATATCACCCTCAATTTAAACTTACGTTTTTTGCCCCTGGTGCAAAATAAAAATATGGTTTTCCCCTAGCTAAAAATTAGGACTTTACCCTCGGGAAAAAAATTTGATTTTCCCCCAAATAAAAATAAAAATATGACTTTGCCCTCAGTTAAAAATCGTGTTAAGGAGCTGCCTAACACTCTTTTTACTTTTTCTTTCTTGCAAAACTATGGTAGTATGGTACTATTTTTTTAATTGATTGAGAATTATTCGGCAATCGCTCCGCAACGCGGATGGGGCAACACCTAGTTATCTACAAGAGTAATGAGAATACATCCCGAGATATATATGTTGGGATGTATAAATCCTAAAGCAATAAATGAAGTTTGACCAAATTTGCAACAAACCATTCATGTGGTATATCTATTAACCACGTCTACTGTCCTCACTCCACAAATTTAAATACTTTATGTTATCCTTATTTATTTCAAAACTTTATTCTTCCTTTTTTAAAAGACAAATTTCTTATAATTATGTAGGGGTGCAAACGAGCCGAGCCGAGCCCGAGCTCGCTCGGCTCGAAGGTAATTTTTCAAGCTCGAGCTCGGCTCGGGCTCGACTCGTTTAGTATTTATTAATTAATTTATATTAATTATAATTATTATTATACATATAATTAATTTATTTTTGAGTTAATTACGGTTTTCGTCCCTGTGGTTTGTCAAAAATCACTATTTCAGTCCATTAGTTTAAAATTTACGATTTCAGTCCCTGTGGTTTCACTTTCGTAACCATTTCAGTCCATGTGGTTTTACTTGCGTAACCATTTCAATCCATTTATTCTGTAAGTACAGGGACTGAAATGGTTACGATGTGGACTGAAATGATTACGAAAATGAAACCATAGGGACTGAAATCGCAATTTTTAAACTAATGGACTGAAATAGTGATTTTTGACAAACCACATGGACGAAAACAGTAATTAACTCTTTATTTTTTTATATTTAAATAAATGGTAATTATTATTATATAAATATATGTTTAATATATTAATAATAAATATAAACAGAAAGCTCGTTTAGGCTCACGAGCCGGCTCGAGCTTGATAAACAAAGCTCGGGCTCGGGCTCGTTTGCTAAACGAAGCTCGGGCTCGTTTGCTAAATTAGCTTGTTTTTTAGGCTCGGGATCGAGCTCGTTTAAGCTCGACTCGTTTGAGCATTTTTTCAAGCCGAGCTCGAGTAGCTCGGCTCGTTTGCACCCTATAATTATGTAACTTAAAATATTCAAATCCTAGATGTATCCACATATTTTACCTTTGTTAATGGCTTACCGACCACATTAATCTCTTTAACTATTTTTAATCGTGAACATACATCATTTAAAATTTACCTAACGCCTGCTTTACAACACGCGAACCATGTAATCGAACCATGTAATTTTAATAGAGATAAACACTTGTTGCTATTAAACCAAAAGGTCATCAACTTTTATTCTACTCCGTTTGGTTTATAAAAGTAGAGTAACACACTAACAAATATAGATATTCCAATTTAACACGTTGGTCCGGATGTGGCGTTCCAGATGTGATTGTTCGGATGTTACCTCTTCAGTTTATGATAGTTTTTACATTTTTTTTATCTAACATATTTTTATAATATAGTTACTCTTTTTTTTCTTCTAAGAAATGTGAGAACTTTGGAAAAATTTTAAAATATTATTAGGTTGAAAACTAGAGAGCATATTCAATTCAAATAAAGTTAATTATATTAGTTGTTTCTGTATAATTTTTCTTATAACAAGAACATAGATACAAAATAATATCATGAAACATAACTATACGAGTTGGAGTAAATTGTTAAAACAAGATGGCAATCACAATCTTTTTTGTCAACGAGGTGGAAGTAAAATGGGTAAAATGAGTTTAGTATGGAAGATTATAAACATATACCATGTCAAATGATTTAATACAAAGGTATATAATTAAAACCGGGTAAATAATTGATATAAAAATTAGTTAAATATAAAAGATGTGTACAAAAAAATTAATTAAATATAAAGGATGTATACAAATAAAATAGGTCAAGTGGTTTGAATATAAACAAAATAAGTTTAATCTAAAAGAAGTAAAAAAAACATGTAAACGACTCAAATAAAAGCTAAATGTTAACAAAAAATGAAACGGATCCAATGTTTAATATAAAAATATATATTTATCATAGAAGCATATAAATAAAATGAATGAATAAATTAGTTGAATAAATCTCATAAAACATATAATAATAAATGTACCGATGAGTTTTAAAAAGTAAGCTTTTGTTATGACAAAAAAAAGTATATAACACTTAATTATTATCTAATTTATAGATATAAGATGGCCGTTCACCAATTTTATATAAAAAAAATCGTATAATACATTTATATGTTATTTTAAATGTGATATATAAAGTCACTTTGTAGCAACTTACCAACTTTTTAATTTTTATTGTATCTGTCAAATACTACATAAAAAATACATTATATGGTTTTATAGTTAACGTAAAATACATTATATGGTTTTATAGTTAACGTGTGCTATTAAACATACCTCTATGGTTGAAACTAGGGGTGCAAACGAGATGAGCCGAGTCCGAGTTGGACCAGCCTCGAGTTCGAACTCGTTTAACATATGAAATAATTAGAATGTCCCAATATGTCATAAAATACACCCCGTACACGGAAACGGGCCCCGAATACCACCCCTTGGTCTACGCGGGGCGCGACAGCCCGTCTACGAGGCCTCACCCGGAGCCGACATGTGGCACAATCGTGTCGAGGCTTAAGGTGATGACCATTCATAGCTAGTCCCTACAAGCCTAGGTCGCGGGCCGCGTAAGCCCCCGCTTAATCTTACGCGGGGCGGGAGGGACCCGAAATCAGCTCCTATAAATTGGGAGCTCAGGCCTTCAGTCCCAGTCGCTCACACACTTTTATCTCTAGAATTTCTATAGAGTATAAGCCGGTGTTGGGGTTTTGTATACAAAATGTGGAACACGTTACCATTGGACAAAGAGTTAGCCAATGTGTAATATGACCCACCAGTCAGGATTGACAGTACTGAATGAGTAATTATGTAGAAATAAACATTGTAATCGCTCTCAATACTGTTAAAAGATAAAACTCTTCTTGATTAAACTGGGATTCACTCACCAGTATTTTCCACTGACAAAATATTTTTAAACGTG
Source organism: Helianthus tuberosus (assembly GCA_030545235.1). Classification (NCBI taxonomy): domain Eukaryota; kingdom Viridiplantae; phylum Streptophyta; class Magnoliopsida; order Asterales; family Asteraceae; genus Helianthus; species Helianthus tuberosus. The sequence continues at coordinate 6,923,688 of JARYGA010060438.1, forward strand.
TTTCAGGTAACAAAATGTGAAAGCCAAATAGAAGCCAGCTGAACAGCACTGAAGGCTTGGAAAAAGTGGCTATAAAAGTTACCTGAATAAAAAGATGTTTTTATTAAATAAAATAGGGTTTATCCCTATAGAAATGTGTGTACTGAAAACTTGGGAATTTCCCACGTGTTTAATATTTTAAAAGTGTGGTATTTACTCTGATAAAATATTTCCTAACTACGGTCCAGATGTAATTTCCGATGCCAAAATGATAAACACCGATACCACCGAAACTGGTCTCGCGGCCGCCCGTTCCCGGAACAGATAGGGGACGGGGGTTGCGACAGAAGGTGGTATCAGAGCTAAGCCACTGATTCAGCCACAGAAGTGTTCTGCTAACACCAAAATATTATATGTTAGGAAATTAATTACAGAAATACGTGCATATCTGTATTTTATTGTTCTGTGTTATTTGACTATTTGTTAGTTTACAGTATGAGCGATCAAGAATCCTCCGACACCTATCGTCAGTTGTCCGGCTCACCGAGGAGCGAAGGCACCTCTTCACAGCCTGCCCTCTCAGGGTATTCAGCTGACAATGAAGATGGGATATCCGTGTTTAAGGCTTAGTCTGAAGAGCCATTCCCTCCTAAAAAGAGAGGATGGTTCAGTAGGGGAGCACATGAGCGTAGGAAGAGAATGAAAAAGTTACAACAACAGCGAGTTCTAGCAGCCGCTAAGAGAGAAACAGATGCCCACACCCAAGACATGCTCAATAGGAGTTTGGCAAACTTCCATATCTTAGCAACCACAGCTGCCGACCCAAACCTGGAGCAACTCATAGCCCCTCAACCATTACCCTTGTTTCCCACACAGCCAATGGAGATTGAAGTCAACCCAGAAAACCAAATTCAAATGTATGATTTTAACCCAGAAGAAATACCTAAAAAAGGAAAGTTGACAGAACATGTTTTTGAATGATTTAAAAAATGAGTAATTACAAAAAAGAAAGGTGTTTTAAAATAATAAAAAAAAAACTATCTGGCATTATTAGATCAAAGATATAACAAATTAAAAAAAAGTAAGGGGTGCAATCATTAACACCTGTGCTATATTTTTTAATGTCAAATAATATTAAACACAACCAATACGTTCCATGATAATCTAGCCAGCGGTTCGATGACATACCGTAGCAGTGTAACAACCCGCGTTTCTAAAGTCAACGTACAAGTCAAAGGAAGAAAAGATTGCTAATTGTGATCTGTCACTCTTTACTTAACTAGTAATTGTACGTCTTGAATTGTAATCGAATCCTTTTATTTAATTACTTTAGTTGTATTATGTGAGTATCTATAACAATCGAGGTTTAATCGCATGTTTTATCGCTTCATCGCTAATCGCATCGCAATCACGGTCGAAGCTTGATTATTAGGTTATGTATATTGTTTTACGTGTGTGTGCCACTTTTGTGTTACTTGTGCATGTTTACTTTATGTTTTTGGTGATTAATCGAAACGCAATCACAACTCTATCGCAACCAAATCGCAAACGCTAAACGCAAGTTATTTATGATGATTGTATGTTAGATATAGTATTTGTGTGACTATTATTAATCTATCGCATCGCTTAATCGACACCCGCTTAAACGCATCGCAACGCTCAAAACTAACTCGCCGGACCACTTCGATCGAATGACCATTCGATCGGATGGCCATCCGATCGGATAATCCGATCCGTCACTCTTGCTCCACTTTCCTCTTTTGGCAACCTATAAATACCCCTGTCACATCACCAACAATGATGTGACAGCTCTCTCTCGTCCGACCAGCGTGCTCAAGCCCTCTTTTCTCTCGATTTCTCGCGATTCTTGTAAGTTTTCAACTCAAATCTTGTACATCTATCATCTACACACACTTCTTCATCATTTTCACCTTTGAATCTTAACCTTTAACCGTGAAATCTGCGGATTTGAGGTGTTCTAGGATGATGTCATCATGGAGTTCCTATGAACTTCAAGATTTTGCTTCCTTCCACAAAAAACAACTTAGATCTGAAGGATTTCCACATGATTAAACATTGTTTTCGCATATATCTAAACATTTTCGAAGTTAAAAGGATTGAAAGATACTTTTCCAATTTTCTCTCAACTCTTTTACACTCAATGCACTCAAAAACCGATAGAATCGGAGCTCGTTCAGGCCTTTTACTCATTTCTTAGTGAAGTGTCGGTCTGAGACCTGATTCCTATCAAAGAGACAACCGATTTCGGGTTGAACATGAACAACCGTCACGAACAGTTAGCTTAACGGACCGGGGTGATTCCCACTTCGAACGAACGACTTGGATGTGACGAGGTTCCGTTGCTTAACACGTTGTCATACCGTCTCAATCAAACCGCAAAACTTTCAGAACTTAACAAATTTTTTTCAAGTTTCAAAACGATCAGATTGTGGGACGGATTGCCGTCCGATCGGATTGCCATCCGATCGAACGACAATCCGATCAGATTGCACTTGGACTTCAACACTTAAACATTTTCATAATTTTCAGAGATCATCAGTTCTAACGGATTGCATTCCGATTGGAAGACCATCCAATCGAATGACCATCCTGCTGTGAACTTGTTCTCAACTGAAATGTCTCGCCAATCGGAACGCTATCCGATCGAATGACCTGAAGGGTAGAGATACTTCTCTGTTTTCAAAATGCTACAACGAAAACTTCAAAACCACCATACACAAACACATCCATCCCAAACGAATGTCAATCCGACCGAATGGCCATCCGATTGGATTACCATTCGTCACTTGGCTCTTTTCTCACAGTTTAACGCGCCGTTCTTCGCTTATGTTATCGTTAACTGTTCAGGCTAATCTCTCAGCGCTCCCTTCAATCCAAGAGAGTGTTTAATTACTTAAACGCTATCTGTGAGTATACTCGAACCCTTTTTGTTTTACGCACTTTTGGGTGTTACATACGTTACTTATTCAAATCACAATCGACACACAACGCAAACACTATTTATACGCTGACCATTATTGCATGCTACGTGTTATTCGATGAATGCTTGTATGTTATGTTTACACAGTGATTGTTGCCTGACACCTTAGCAACGATAGTACTATTGTTTGGACTCAGCACCTATCGTGGACAAGGGTTGTTAAGGGCTTTCTCACATGTCATAGTGGTGATATGTGTTGCGCATTCTACAACTCGCAGTCACGTTTGTGCATATTTCATTGTCGATAACCTACTAGCTTTCACTTTGCTACATGTTACATGCTTGTTATGCGTAAATGATTTCGCAATCTATTATACTATTAAACTTGTATGCTCACCTTTACACTATGTGTATTGACTCTATTTTAACGTATGTGGCAGGTGCTTAAAATGCTAGGAATGCTGTGCTTTGGTGAATCAAGCTAGGGGTCTAGTTATGTCACGCTAAATCTGACTTGTCGGAACAGTATTTGTTTTTGAGACAATTATTTGTAACGACTGTTTTATTTGGATATGTTGTGGTATGGGACATGACGTTTAAATATCTGTTAATTAATAGTTGTTATGGATACTCATGGACAATCTGTTTTGCTCAATGCCATGCCCCGATGTTTCCGCCATCGGTTGGGGTGTGACAAGCAGCCCCATTGTTACACTTCCTTGTCCCATTTACACGTCAGAGTGTTTATACATATGAGATTTCAAACTTCGCCACTACTCCCACTCCACACTCTAAAGCTTGGACCGATCCTTTTCCGTAGCCCTATGCTATATATTCCAATATCTGTATGTACAAATAACAGGTATAACCGAGTGAAGCACTAAACTATATAAATAACAGAAAAGATTTTACAAAGATGATAAGGTTTCAATAGAAATCAGCCAACATTATTTATAACCGAGTGAAGCACTAAATATATATAACAGAGAAGATTTTGCAAAAATGATAAAGTTTCAATCGAAATTACCAACATTTATAACCAAATGAAGCACTAAACTATATAAATAGCAAGTTTATTTTAATAACTTGATCAAGGTATATGTAGTACTTGTATAAATAAGACATACAACTTTATAAATAATCTAACGATTCGGTTTTCGGTGCTCAAAAACCGTTACTAACGGTTTGGCTTAAGGTTATACCCATGAACACCCCTATAAAAGAGTAGTGCATACTTAAAGTGCATTTGCACCAAGTAGAGTTATGGGTATAAATTAACAGCCTAGTTATATAAACAACGATCGTTCAAATTTCTCCTATGTTAATGTGGTGTGAAGTCCATTAACGTGTATAATCAATAACATAATTAAGATCCAATTCCATTGGACGCTATAAAGTATCCTACTCCAACACTTGGGAATGGAAGCACTTGCCTATAGAAGGAGGTTTGATTCCTTGGGAATGGAAGCACACACGTCAAAAGAATTTTTATATATGCTGCTTCTGAAAGCCAATATGATATATGCTCCAGATGCCTAAAACATATAAAATAAACCCTTATGAGGGGGTCATTTTTTTTAACATGTGCAAATACACAATTTCTAGGTAATATAACAAAAATGATAATGGAATGACATAATAATAGTTATAATAAAGTTACCAGTAGCCTCATAGCTCCATTAAATCTAACATAAAAGCTATGATTGCTTCAAAGAGGTATCAACCTGTCATAACACAAGATTATACAGGCAGTGGTGCAGCTATGAAGGGGCCGGAGGGGGCGCCCAACCCCCCGAACTTTTCGCTCAGTAGTGTTATGTATGTACGTTTCGTATAGAATTTTTTAGGTATATACGTTCTCGACCATAAAAAATATTTTTTTAGGTATATACTTTTAGGTCCGGTGACTTCCGACCCCTCGGTGGAAATTTTCATGCTTCGCCACTGCATACAGGTTAGATACAAATTAGCAATTTAAATGATAATAATATGTATATTAATCTACTCTTTCAAATATGAAGCATAACAAACAAATAATCAAATTACATGAAACTTTGTGACTCTACCACGTCATTAGTGATAAGAAAATGGAAGGTCTTATGAAAAAATATTGAACTAATAAATGATTATGTCCACATAATTCAAGAAACTAAATAAAAAGCTACCAAATCAAAAGGAATGCACTTTTAGCCACCACAAACACTAACCTCCACCAAATATAGACCACCAAACGTAAATGCACAGACCGTGTCAACACACTTCACTACAGGATGTCTGGTAACAAAATAATTTAATGTTTTCAATTCTTAAGATGGAGTTAGTGCTGACTATCCCACTGATGAAAGTGCATAATCATATTCCATTAAAATTATTAATTACAAATAAAATAAATAGAAAAAGGTCAAACTTGGAATGATCCTGCAGCACCTACCTGCATTTTCCCAAACGGTTCCAGAATACAAACCAATTTACATTTGTATAAACAGAAAGAATAATGACGCCACAGCCAACCTGGTCAATCCACCAATAGATGATAATGGTTGAGGAAGATCTTGCTGGTGGATATTCTTAACCGGCAGTCTCAGTGCGGTCAGCGTTTGTGAAGTTTTTTTGGATGGAAAAGATCTTTTATAGTGACAAATAACTGGTTGGTGTGTTTACATCCCTACTTTTATCTAATACACTATTCACAAAAGCTCAAAAGAATTTAAATGCGTTGCGTTATCACAACCCAAACTGTTTAAAGAAAAATACCTGTTGCATCCGTGGCTATTAACGCTGTCTCAAAGAAATAACATATGAAATTAACAAAGCGAACAAAAATCAAAACACATACAACCCATGGCTATTAACGCTGTCTCAAAGAACACCCCATCGTGATTCGAGATCCGGTCACCTAATACTGGAATTAACAGAGCTACAGAAGTACAGAGCAATGCTTATATACTAAACACTACCTTTAACAAAAGACTTAACCAAATCAAAAGTTGAAACACCAATTTTAACATATTAAGACATACAATGTAACACCCCGTGTTTTGAAAGTCAAAAGTACAAGTCAAAGTCAAAGTCAAAGGAAGAAAAGATTGCTAAATGCGATCTGTCACTCCTTACTTAATTATTGATTGTACTTTCTTGACTTATAATTGAATCTTTTAATTTATTTACTTTAGTTGTATTATGTGGAATATCTATAATAATCGAGGTTTAATCGATGTTGATCGCTAATCAATTTATCGCTAATCGCATCGCAATCGCATTCGCAACTTGATTTATAGGTTCTGTGTATTGTTTTACGTGTGTGTGCTACTTATGTGTTACTTGTGCATGTTTATATTATGATGGTGGTGATTAATCGAAAACGCAATCGCAACGCTAAACGCAAGTTTATCTATGTTGATTGTATGTTAGATATAGTATTTGTGACTATTAATTAAATTTATCGCATCGCTTAATCGGCACTCGCCTAAGCGCATCGCAACGCTCAACGCGCAAATCGAAACATCAAAAACCAACTCGCGGCAACCTTCGATCGAATGACCATTCGATTGAATGGTCATCCGATTGGATGGCCATCCGATCGGGTTGCCATCTGATCCAGCACTGCACCACCTTTCCCTTTTTGGAATCCTATAAATAGCACCTGTCACATCACAAGCAGTGATGTGACAGCTCTGGTGCGACTCTTCAACTTCTCAAGCCTTTCTACTTCGATTTCTCACAATTCTTGTAAGTTTCTTCCTCAAATCTTGTACATCTATCATCTACACACACTTCTTCATCACTTTCACCTTTGAATCTCCACTTTTAACCATGAAATCTGCCCGATTTGAGGTGTTATAGGGTGACGTCATCATGGAGTTCTTATGGACTTCAAGGTTTGGCCTCATTCCACCAAGAACAACTCAGATCTAAGAGATTTCAACATATTTTAACACTGATTTCATCTAGATCTAACCATTTTCAGGATTAAAAGTATAAAAAGGTGTTTTCACAACTTTCTTTCAACTCTTTTACCCTCATGCTCTCAAAACCGATAGAATCGGAGCTCGTTCAGGCCTTCTACTTGTTTTCTAGTGAAGTGTCGGTCTGAGATCTGATTTTTATCAAAGAGACAACCGATTCCGGGCTGGACATGAACGACCATCACGAACAGTTGACTGATCGGATTGGGGTGATTCCCATCCGATCGAATAACTTGGACTTGGCGGGGTTCCCGTTGTTTAGCACGTTGTCATACCGTCTCGGTCAAACCGCAAACTTTTCAAACTATTCAATTTTCAAGTTTCAAAACGGTCAGGTCACCAAATAGATTGTCGTCCGATCGGATGACATATGGTCTTCAACACTTAACACTTTACATAATTTTCAAAGATCATCAGTTCTAACGGATTGCCATTCGATCAGAAGACCGTCCAATCGAATGACCATCCTGCTGTGAACTTGTTCTCTGAGAAATGCCTCGCTGTACAGATCGTTATCCAATTGAATGACCGTTCGATCGAACGACCTAAAAGGTAGAGATACTTCTCTGATTTTAAAATTCTACAACGAAAACTTCGAAGTCATCATACATAAACACATCCATCCCAAACGAGTGGCAATCCGACCGAATGGCCATCCCACCGGATGACCATCCGACCGGATTGTCATCCGATCGAATGACCATCCGTTCGGATTGTCATCCGATCGAATTACCATTCGTCACTCAGTCTTTCATCACCGTTTAACGCGCCGTTCATCGCTTATGCTATCGTTCTGTAATCAGGCTAACTTTCCAGCGCTCCCTTCAATCCAAGACGGTGTTTAGTTATTAAACGCTATCTGTGAGTATACTCGAACCCTTTTTGCTTTACGCACTTTTGGGTGTTACATACGTTACTTATTCAAATCACAATCGACACACAACGAAAAACACTTTTACATGCTAACCGTTACTGCATGTTATACGTGTTATTCGATGAATGCTTGTATGTTATGTTTACACAGTGATTGTTGCCTGGCACCTTAGCAATGATAGTACTTTAGTTTAGACTCAGCACCTGTCGTGGACAGGGGTTGTTAAGGGCTTTACTTCGCGTGTCCCAGTGGGGATATGTGTTGCGCATTCTACAACTCACAGTCACGTCTGTGCATATTTCATTCTCGATAACTTACATGCTTCACTTTGCTACATGTTACATGCTGGTTATGCGTAAAACGATTTCGCTATCTATTATACTATTAAACTTGTATGCTCACCTTTACACTATGTGTATTGACTTTTATTTTAACGTATGTGACAGGTGTTTAGGATGCTGTGCTTTGCTTGCTATCTTTTGTGGAATCAAGATAGGATGGGTCTAGAAACAAACAATTTAATTTTATGAGTTGTCGGAACAATGATTTGCCTTGAGATATCTATGTCTGTAATAATTGTTTTACTTTGATAAGTTATGGTATGGGACATAATATTAATTATCTAGTAATTTAGTTGTTATAGATTTCTCTTGGACAATCTGTTTCGCTCAGTGCCTCACCCCGATGTTTCCGCCATCGGTTGGGGTGTGACATACAAACCCTAGAAAACATGAAAAGCTCACCAATATCTGACCAAACAATGTGAGTAGACTTCTATTTATATGGCTGCCTTCCTTCAATCGGGCACCTGCAGCATACGTTTGAGATGCACGCTCACTGCCAGCAAGATTCACTTTGATTTTAGCAACAAACTCTCCCTTAAACAAAAGCACTAATTAACAAATCAAAAACTAAAACACCAATTTCTAGATATTAAACCTTACTAACCCTAGAAAACACTAAAAGTTCACTAATTACATTAATATATCAACTAAATTTAGCAACAAACACTACCTCTAACAAAAGACTTAACCAAATCAAAAGTTGAAACACCAATTTTAACATATTAAGACATACAAACCCTAGAAAACATGAAAAGCTCACCAATATCCGACCAACCAATGTGAGTAGGCTTCTGTTTATATGGCTGCTTTCCTTCAATCGGGCACCTGCAGCATACGTTTGAGATGCATGCTCACTGCCAGCAAGATCCACAAGACTCTGCAAGACAATGGATACCTCATAACTAACTAATTGTGCAAGAGAAGATTTCTAAGTGTGTAGAGTTACCTAAGGCTATCGGAATTCCCTTCGTTCGTCGGAAAGATGCTATAGTCAGGCTCAGAGTTTACACAAAAACGAAAGCACCATGGATGCAAAGGAGGTTGCAGATGAAGATCTACCATCCTTCAACCCTACCAAGCCAAGGTGCCATATTTAACAATATTTAATCAGAACTTCGAACTCATCATTGCCTTATAGAAAACTCTAATATAGCAAAATGGGGAACAGAAGAAACAAAGAAGGAAGGACACAAGGGTAATCAAACCACAGTAATCGTGTCCGTATAATCTCAGCTGCAGACCATACCCTTTTCTATTCATCATCCGAAGGTGAAAATCAAAATCATATAAACAAACAACATGATATCAGCTTTTAAAACCCTAAGAAAAAAAGGAATAAGTTAATCGATCTTCAAATCATGTAAAATAACTATATAGATCATCAAATAACAGTCAATGTATAAGAAATCATAATACAGCAAACGATTAAAACAGAATCAATCATAAAAGAAGAAGATATGGGAATCAATACAATACCGTCGATGATCACTATTGACTATTCAAGATTGTTTATACCTCTTCGCACATGATCGATTGAAAAGGTCAGGAGCGGAATCGCCGATTAGGGTTTCGGATAATGGTTTGAACGATTTTGATTTTTGAGAGAATGAGAGAGAGTATACAAGAAGCGTATGTTAGAAGCCAAAACCAATCGAGCCCTTAGAGCTATGCCACATGTCCCCTATGTTCTATGCCACATGTCTGCTTAGGTGTCTGCTGATTTGGCTTAAACCAATGGGTGACAATGTGACATGTGTCCCCCATGGTTTCTTTTATTAGAGATATAGTTTTTGGGTAATCGGATCGGGTATCACTTAATCTTCGTCCATCCTCAAAAAAAAAAAAAAAAAAAAAAAAACCTTAAAACTAAACTTATATCTGGTCTCATACCCGGATGCATGTCCCAACTCCCAAAATATTTCAGATTTGCCCATCAGCTTCAGTTACATTTACCATCCCTACTCTATGACTATACCCGGTCAAAGTTTCTTCTAAGAGCATTCACAATTCTTCCACCAAATTATGTGAGTGAGCTTTTTACATTATAAAAAGTGGTTTTGAATGAAGGAAACGGAAAATGTTATTGCTTATCTGTGTATTTGAGATGACATTATTCACAAACCATCATTGATTTTTTTAATATATTTTGGAAGTGGTTGTGAATAAAGCAAAAAAAAGGTAATCATAAATATATAAAAAGTATTATTATTTAATTGAAAAGAAATAGAAAATATAGTTATTTTTAACGTAATTATAGGGTAAAATGGTAGCAAGTGATATAAATGCACTAATAAAAGTATATAACCATGTCGTCTTTTTATCTTTACCCTTTAACTCGTCTAAATTGAAGGTAACTGAAATTTATATTAATATATACACAAATTACAAACCATAAATAATAGTTGTTCTTATATAGATTCGTCATATATGTTACAGTTTATACTTATTTCTTCTATTTATAGTCACAAAATCTCAGATTTGGCCTAGTGGTTAGGCATTATTCTTGATTACTTTTAAAAATATGTTATAAAGGCTTTGATCCTATAAAATTTTGCCGTTCTAGATAAAAACGTGAATGGATAAAGACGACATCGACCAAAGATTAACCATTTTTGTCAGAGATGGTGGTCTGGTGGGTGAGAGTTGTTTTCTAGAAACAGTAGCATTCATTGTCTTGGCTTTTTATTTCTATATTTAATTTGAAACCACAATAAGGTGGTGTTACGTGCAAAACATGTTATTTATTTTAAGTAATATGTTTTTAGCTTTGTTTTTCTTAGTAAATAAAGATGGTAAGGTACCCAAAAGATGTCATGTGGTGGTAAGGCAATGGAGTGTTGTATTAGAGACGAGGTCGGGGAGCTGATGCGGTCTCCTTGCCCGACGGAGATTCCCCTCCCACCACTTTAAACTTCGGTGCATGGGAGGTTGAAGGGGAAGGGGGACGAGAAACACCATCCCCTTGAAGAGGGGAAGGTGATGTTATGTGAGATGGAGGTGATGTGGAGGAGGGGGTGGCATTCTTAGTCTAAAAAGTGAAGGGTTTATGCCGTATATACAACACTAAAAACAAAAATTCATTGGGTGCAGCTGACCCTTGTACTTTAGCCTTAGGTCCGCCAATGCATTCCTTACCATATTTATTTTTTTAACAATAAACTACTTCGAAATAATCCTATGCCTTAACCAAAAATAAATAAATTAAAAGTTTAGAAATATAAATATTTATAATCAAAATGACAAAAATGAAATGATGTAAATATTTAAGCCCATAACAAAGCAAATAAAAAAAATGAAGCCTATGTTAATAGTTAAATTGTTCAAGTCTTTTAGCCCGTTTGGTGTCTAAAAGTGGAATTGTTTGTTTAAACTTTAAACCTAAATAAAATAAACAAATGTGTCAATCAAATAGAACAACAAAATAATCCGACGATACAAAAAATTGAACAGACGTAGACCCACACACTGACTAAAGTCAAACAGGTCTCGCTGGAGTCGGCGGTCGGCCTCGCCAAGTCCATTGTCGCCCTTTAGGTAATCCATTGATCACCGTTCAACTTCTTTAATTAACTTTTTGTTAGGTGTTTTCACTTCGTTGATTTTACAATTTAACCCTAATTGATAATTGTTAAATGTAAAAATTAGGTGTTTTGTTGAATATTGAACCCTAATTGAGTAACTGTTAATATATATCGGTAACAAATCTTAGAGAGTATAAACTGCGAAGAAGTGATAAAACAATTTGATATCAAGAATGCTAGGAGAGCTTCACAATATGTTTATTCCTATAATGTCATTCGTGGTTTAGAACAAAATAGTTTATATAATTCGTTAGTGCTTAAGGATCTTTTTTCCAGTTTGTATAGGGCACTTGAATTCTCATAATCGACTCTGCAACTAGCAAATCAGAGGTGATACAAAGATGCCCATTGATGTATGTTCTCATTTTGATTTTTGAGCAATGCATTGATGGACTGCAGTATGTTACACTAGAAAAGCATATAAGATACACGTATCTAATAGATATAGATTGATTGGTTTTGTCATGTCTAGAGTGGTATACACAAACCAAATTGCCTAGAGTAGAGTGTTTGGGATTGCTTTCTTTTATTTGTTGTCATTATAATGAGTAAGAGGCCGTTTGTTTACCTCTTAATGAGGCTCTTAATGGTTCAGACCTCTTATTGGTTCAGCCCTTAATGGTTCAGATTGTTTGTTTCAAGAGCAGATGTCTGAATGGTTTAGACATTTGTCTCTGAATGGTTAAACATTATACAGAGTCTGAATGGTTAAGACCTATAATCTGAATTGTTTGGACATTTGTCTCTGAACGGTTAAGCATTATACAGGCTCTTAATAGTTCAGACCTCTTACTGGTTCAGCACTTAATGGTTCAGACCTCTTACTGGTTCAGCACTTAACCATTCAGATGTTGACACGTTCGGCTCCTTGGCGCCGGAGGCAGTTCGGTTCTTGTCTAGAGTTCAGCGTGTGGTCCACAACAACTTTTCGACCCCTCAGGGGCGAGGCTTTGTTTTTAGTAGATTAGGGTTTTGTATTCAGAAATGGATGGCAGCGCAGTTTGTTGCTCGTCTACCTGCTATCCTTATGTAATTTGCCCGAATTATTGGAATGAAATATAAAGTAACCCTTAAATTTTTTAACTAAAATACAGAAAAAAAGGTTATATATTATTTATTGTCATCATAATGAGTAAATTCAAATTTCTTATTTAAAGTTATTATTTTTTAACTAAAATACAGAAAAAAGGAAGTTATGGAAGCATTAAAAGATAAATATAAGATAGAAAGATTTAAATAAATAGAGACAATCGTTTACTTTGTTGTTTTTAAAAATTAATTTCAGCCAATATGGTCCTCCTTTATTTCGAAGAAATTATAGCTATCAGAAAAAAGAAAAATCCATAGACATGTTCATGATTGTTTTGACAATTTGTTTCTCATATCCATAGAAATATCCATAGCTATTTTTTTTTAATTTTTTTTTGAACGGCGACTTTATAGTGTTAGGAACCGCACCCTTAAAATTAGAGAGCCTCGCTGCCCTACTTCGGCTAGACTATTTTGTTTTAACCGGGCTCACGCTGTCTTCAGATTTTGGTTTGGGCGTTCCCTAGGAAATCATACCGTCGGCTGCCACTCTTGACAGTCGTCGTGCCACCAAAAGAGCAAAACTTTCAGACGTAACACACGGTGGGAGGAAAACCTAAGTAAGCTCTGAATTTAAACTAACAACTTCACAGGCCTACCACAAATCATTCATTGTTTGAATGACTAATGAAGTACTACTGTTTAATAATTTAGTAAATAAAAAATTAAACGTACAAATAATTTGTCAATCTAACCTTAAAATAAAGTTGTATAGACTAAAAAATATAAATAAAAGGACATACCAATTGTTGACCTCATGGATCAGGAGAAAAGTATGTTCTCTTAAAGGGTGTAGAGAGTGGTTAGACATTTGAAAGTGGTAAACTTTAAAATCAATCAATGAGAGTGTGTCATGTCATTCAATGAAAAGTGTTTAAACTATGCTCAAAAGTGTTGCCAATGGTTAGACACTTCAAGAATTGTTAAACTATTTAAAAAAAATGTGTGATTGGTTGAGATGGCATGGACTCCACCGCACACACCCCCTCTCTCTCCTTCCCTCTCTTCACCGCTTCGGCAACCGGTCACCGAATCACCAATCACACCGATCGGCAAAATGGGTCGGCGGTGGTGTTCCCGCTCGGAAAACCCATTTGCCGATGGTGGTTTGCCGCCCACTCCCCATACCCTAAACAAAGGGTATCATCATCAATAATATTATCAAACCATTAATATAATAACTTATATCAAGTTTTACAAATAATAATTGAAGACGTATGTTAAATTATCATGTTATCTGATATATATCTCTTACACATAAATTCTTAGGCCACACAGACGTTTATGGCCGAATTTTATATGACCGAACTTCCCTTTTACTTGACAAAATTACATATGAAATGACCGAATTGCTCTTCTCATTAACAAAAAAAATGGATGAAGTTGACCCAGTGGACTAAAATGGCAACGGTAAAACCTTTTTGAAACCAAATGATAAAAATAAAACATTTAAACTAAACTGACAAAATGAAAAAAACCAGAGAGACTAAAATGACATTTAACTTTTAGATAACTATTAGGCCAGGTCTATTCACACACACATGTAGTCTATCCACACACCCCCCGGTGTCGAGCTGTGGTCAGAGCGCGGCGTTTTGGTCCGGTTAACCAGACAAAGACTGATGGGTGTCTGACGGGTCTGTTGACCGGACCAAAACGCCGAGCTTTGGCCGCGTTCTGGTCCTGTCAACCAGACAAAAGACTGACACCCGGCCAGTCTTTTGGCTGGTTGACAGGACCAGAACGCGGCCAAAGCTCAGCGTTTTGGTCAGGTCAACAGACCCGTCAGAAACCCGTCAGTCTTTTGTCTGGTTGACCGGACAAAAACGCCGCGCTCTGGCCACAGCTCGACACTGTGGGGTGTGTAAATAGATAAAGGGGTAGGTGGGGGTGTGTGAATAGCAAGACCCTAACTATTATCAATCTTTTATTCTGCTTCTCATCATAAAAAGTCAAATACAAAGGGAGAATTTAACCTTGTCACGTGTCAATGAAGTAGAGACACCTAAATAACCTAAAGTAAAAGGAGGAGGGCGCAATCAAGTGTATTTCTATTTTTATTTATTAGGGGAGGAGGGGTGGTCACTAGTGATAGATTTCTATCACTATCAAGCACCAATCAACTCATGCCATATCATCATCCAATATTCTATCACTAGTGATAGAATTGTAGTGGGAGTGGTATCACTAGTGATAGAATTCTATCACTCCCAAATTTTTTTAATTTTCATTTTAAAATTAGAAATTAACAATAAAACACTAAAATATAAATTTCATTAAATGGGTTAAAATAGATTTATATAAAACATTCAAAAAAAATGGAGAATTGTATACACTGTATGGACACGAAACAAGTGTTTGGTTCGTGTGTCATAACAAGTATGGACACGAAACACTGTATGGACACGAAATAGATTTATATAAAACATTCAAAAAAACGGTCCTTTTTTGATTTCCAACGCGTTATACATTCAACGTGTTAACTTTTCCACGCGTGATGCAAGGGGCAGCGACGGTGTTCCGTGGTGGATTAACGCGTGATGGGGTGGTATCACGCACCACCCCGCCTGCTCTTAGTATAGAGATATCAAAGCATCAAGTAGTATTTTTTATAAAGGCATAAGAGATTTAGAAGAAACGGTCTCAACTACTAAGATGCTCGAATGAAACAAAGAAAGTCACACATGACAAAGGCAAGAACCAAAATCAAACATACACCAATTTATACACTCCTAATTTCAAAGACCGAATTTAGTAGTATTTCTAAAACTTCATCTCTTTTATATAAAAGAACAATTGAGCCGGTTCTTCACTAAACTAATATGAGAGCTCGGCGCTCCTTGCGGTCTGATTTTAATGACACTTGTCTACGATTCTAAAGTACAAATATATAATGATTTATGTTTGGAAATTGAAAAAAAAAATGCAATAGTTGCCTAGTTTTCTTATATTATGTAAAAAAAAATTGATATGATATTTTTAATAAATATCAAAAAGAAAAGTTTTTATTTTCTTTTTTATAATTTAATAAAGTAATATGGTGATAATGAAAAAACAAAAAGATAAGAGCACTACCCCATTTCTCTTTTGCTTTCGTTGCTGATTTTGTCACCATCTTTAAGACAAAGACATCCCACCCCTCAAGTCGACCATCCACCTTTTCCTTCAAGTCGACCATCCACCTTTTCCTTGTTTGTTTTTTTATTATTTTCTCTATTTCTATTTAAAATAATAATTAATTAAGTTGTCAAAATCAATGACTAAACGGACAAAAAAATATTGTTTTTAGTTTTTTCACAATGCACGCCAACATGAATATAATAAAAAATTAATAATAGCCGTATATGGTTTTATACTTTTATACTCATTATTATTTCTGGTATTTTGTGTGATTATAATTACATCGACACTATGGATTTCAATTTAAGCTTTTATAAGAAAATTGGTAAATAATGATATATCAAACCTAGAACAAAAATAAGTTATATTAGTTCCCAATGAAAATACCATTCAAATTATAAGAGAGTTCATCAAATCAGTTGTCAAATACCATTCAAATTATAAGAGAATTCATCAAAGCAATTGTTAAATACGGAGACCTAACCAATTTGACTGGCTTCGATTAAACAACGCTGATTGTACCGGTTGGTTTTGATGCATAGTGGTTAAACCGATAAAACTATTCGATGATTCTACTATTTTAACTAAAATGAATAGCCGTTTTTTAAATTATAAGATTTTAAGTTACGACATATCATTCACGTATTATAATTATTTTTGAGTAAATTGCCAAAAACGTCCCTGAGGTTTTGGCATGTTTGCCATTTTCATCCAAAACAACTTTTTTGTACCATATAGTCCTTCATTTTTTGGATTTTTTGTCATTTTCATCTAAACATCTACTTTGCTTTATTTTTCTATCAAACATTTGGATGAAAATGACAAAAAATCCCAAATCTCAGGGACGATTTTGGCAACAAAAAAAAGTCAGACGTTTGGATGAAAATGACAAAAAATCCAAAAAATGAAGGATTATATGGTACAAAAAAGTTATTTTGAATGAAAATGACAAATATGCTCAAACTTCAGGGACGATTTTAGCAATGT
The DNA here is from genome assembly GCA_030545235.1 of Helianthus tuberosus. NCBI lineage: Eukaryota > Viridiplantae > Streptophyta > Magnoliopsida > Asterales > Asteraceae > Helianthus > Helianthus tuberosus. The sequence goes on from JARYGA010060438.1 coordinate 6,940,568, forward strand.
ACTCAATTTTTTTCAACTAATCTACTAGGATGTTGTGTTGTATTTCTTATTAGCTAAATCAATATACTCTATCCTTCAACTACTCTAGCTCTTCATTATTTTAGTATTCTTCTTCAAAAATAATATTTTCCTTTATTCTTTTAAAATATAAACATCATAATAAGATATATAAATATTTTAAATTATATGCAATACCATCCTGTTTTTAGTAAACCGGTTCTACTAGTAAAAGTAATCTATGTATTATCATCCTTTATCTAGAATGTTTATTAACTTGGTTGGCAACCTAAAGTTAGTTATTTTTGGTGGGGACTTATTCAAATAATACGGACTTATTGCATTGAATAGGTGCATAACCCACCAAAAATATTATTTCACCATTATGCCGGTTGCATGTCGGTATGGAATTTGGAACTATGGGCATGTTTCGCTAAGCTTTTCAAAACAACTTATTGGCTTATTGACTTATCAAAAAGCCAATAAGTTGTTTTTGTGTTTGGCTAAGCCAAAAGTCCTTTTAGAAATGGTTTTTTGCAAAAAAGAAAAATGAGGTTTCAAGAAGTCACAATATTATGACTTCTTAGCCAGCTTTTAACTTTTCAAACTACAAATTACCAATATACCCCTTCTTTACCCCCTTATATCTAAAAGAATGCCCATTTGAGTCATTTTACATCAATAATCTAATCCAAACACTTTTTTTAAAAACTCATTTTCAAAAAGTCCTTTTCCCAAAATTCCTTTTCCAAAAGTCCTTTTTAACTTTAATAAGCTTAGCCAAACATGCCCTATAACTCAAACGTGGAGTTAAAAGCTAAGCTACTACTATAAGAAATTTTGCATTTTATTTGATCATAAATTACAACAAACCGACTATATGTATAGAGTGTTATGTGTCTTATGTCCAATGTTTGATGCAAAATTACTATCGAGTCGGGGGTGTCACTAGAAACAGTGGCGGAGCTAGCCTATTAATTTAGGGGTATCCAGAAAAATAATTACCGTGCAATCATACAATAATAAAAAACGATAATAAATAAAGTAAAACAAGTATCTAACAAATTTATCCTCTTCTTTTTTTATAGCTTTAAATCGTTCCATTACATCGTCGTGTTATACTTCATCAAAGTTTCTTTTTCGACCTCACAAATCATAGCATTGTTCAAATATTCCGGGCTCATTCAATTTAGAAAAACATCTTTTAACGATTGCGGTTGCAACCGGTAAATCAAAGCTAGTTTCACTACCCGATAAACTAAAGGACAAGAACTATGTGTTCCGGTTTTCACCATACGACGTGCAAGATCACTTATTCAATTATAATATTGTTTTGGGTCTTGGGCTAATGTTATCAATTATACTTAGAGCTTCCTTTCAATTTTATTATTATTATTATTATTATTATTATTAATTTTGGCTTATTTTATCATTCAGACTTAATTATTTTATAAGTTTTCGGGTTGTAAAATGTTTGGGCTTATAAAAAATAGGATTTTAGTAATATCAAGTATCCTATTTTTTGGTTAAGGGTATCCTCGTATTTTTTTTGCAGAATCTTTTGTATAAATAAAAAAAACACTATGAATACGGGGTTGAGCCGTAGCCCGTGCTACGGCTCTTTACATTATGGTTCCGCCCTTGACTAGAAACAGTCTTTCTATTCTTACGGGATAGAGATAAGTTTGTCAACATTTTACTCTCATCAGATCCTACATTAGTTTTGATATTGGTAGGATTTAATAATTAGGCTATAGGGTGTGGTCATGACCCTCATGACCACCATGACCCTCCATAAAAACACCATGTCATTTATCTTTAATTCATCATTCAAAACTACTACCCTAAGGGTGTGATCATGACCCAAACCACTATCCTCCTTTATTTTTTTAATTTATTTTTGTCTTAAAATTATCAAATGGGAGGGTCGTGGTAATTGTGGTTTAATCCATGGGAACCACTATCAATTAAGGAGAGGGATGATGTACCATTTAATTAATGGTCCTATGTGAAAATAATGTTCCAATCCATGACCCTCACACCCGATAGCCTTATGATGATGATGATTCATGGTTTCTCTGTAAAAGATGAAGATGTGGTTGGTCAAAATGAGGTGGTTGATTTTGCCTCTTCCATAATAAGGTTTACTTGCATAATTTCCATTATACCCTTGCAAGCCTTACAATGCATGTTCCTACTATGGGTCTTTAAACCCATAATAATTAATTAATTAGTCTTCACATTTAAATTCATTTATCATTAAAAGTTGAGGTAACAATACATATGATAATCTTGCGTGTATTATTTATTGATGATATTATTTCAAGCAGGGCCGTCTCCGAAAACGTTAAAAAAAATTTGGGCCCTGTGCGAGATTAGAAACTCGGGGCCTACTTGTCCTATAATATGAACTCATTAATTACATATATAAAAAATAAAAACCCATAATACAACGATAATTATTATAAAATAAAGAAAAACAAAAGTAGTGTAGCAAAAAGATCGAAATTTGGTTTGGTTATTTGAAATTTGAGTCTTTTAAAACTGAGTGGGTAATTTTACCATTGGTTATTTAGTTCGGGTTTAAATTTGGGTCTTTTAAAAAAGTGGCAACTCCAAGTATTAAAATAAATTTTAAAGAAAAAACTTATATCTAAATTAATGAAATTTTACTTGTTTGATTTAGAAGAAAAAACATTTATCAAAACCCGTTCAATTCTGATAAACTATGTATATAAATTTTTAACATATTATTAAAGTTAATCAAGCTGAATATAGTAGGACTTGATTCAGGTTTTGTTGATTAAAGATAATTAAGCTGAATATAGTAGCACTTGGTTTAGGTTTTGTTGAAATAAAAGTTCTATTTGATTAAGAAAGTTGAAAATGTAGAAAATAAAAATTAAAAATAAGAAAGCGGAAAAAGTAGAAAACAAAATAGAAAACAAAAATTAAAAATAAGAAAGTGGAAAAACCAGAAAACAAAAAACAGCAAATCAGCAAAAATGTTCTGATATTGGGTCTGGCCCAAAAAAACAAAGTTGGCAAAAGAGTTAAAACCAAAAATGAAAATGAATCGCTGAAGAAGGGATCGAACCTGCGCAAGGATTGTGAACAAATTGAGCGCGTACCACCAAGCTAAACATAAACTACGTACTGACAAGCTTTCATATAAGATTATATATATAGATAATATATATACAAAAAAAAGTTTAAAAAACTTACGGGCCCTTTTAAGTTTTTGGCCCTGAGCGGTCGCCCACCCTGCACGTGCTCAGGGTCGGCCCTGATTTCAAGTGATTTTTGTGAGGAATATAAATAAAGGGCATTTGTTTCATATAATTACAAAAATAAATTTTCCTGGAAAAAACTAGAATTTTAAAATGAAATGCGAATTTAAAGTTAAAGTTTGCCGAATAAATTGGAATTTGTCGGAAAAATAAAATTTATAATGCATATTGTTTTAAATAATCGTGTTTGATTAATAAAATCGGCAAAGTAGATAGAAATTGGTGACAACAAATACAATTGAAATGGGTGGTGTTGACTAATGACTATGATGGTGAGTGGGGACAATAGGGGTGATCGTGGTGAGGAGCCAAAGATTCTTATTTTCTTTGAGGGTGAAGGAAGTGGTTAAACAGGTGAAAGTGGCAAACTTTAAAATGGACCAATCAGAGAGTGTCATGCCAGCATGTCAAAAGGTTTAAACTTTTGGTGAATAGTGATGGGAGTAGTTTTGTTGAATGAAAGTGGCAAACTTATTTTATTCACCTCCACCACCACCGGTCACTGCCACCTACACCGCCACCGGTTCCACCTCCACCGCCACCGGTTCACCTCCACCACCACCGGTTCCACCTCCATCACGTTCACCTCCACCACCACCGGAAAAAATGGCGGCTGAAGGTGATGACGTTGTTTGGTCGGAAAAAATAGCGGCTGAAGGTGATGAAGTCCAACGGTCACAAACGAAATCACCTTTGTCGAATCGGTGAGACCTTGTCGATGAGGTTAGATTACCGAGCGGCAAAGGTGGCCGGCGGCGGTGTTGCCGCGCGGCAAACACCTTTGCCGAGTGGTTTCCCGCACCACTCCCTTCACCCTGAGCGAGTCCTTTTATAATTTTTGAAGAAATTTAAGATAACATATGTCGTTATTTTCTTTTTCGAACGGCATATAATCTCACGTGTAAACTTATTTTGTTTGAGGATATGTTTAAGGTTGACTTCTTGATCGTCATGAGACTGTGCCTCCTGATGCACGGGAAGCAGATGAAATTCGTAAACTCTCGCCTCACGGCAGGTTCGAACTCGAGATTAAAACCTTGATTCGTCCCTTTATCTAGATGTCCCTTGAAAATAGCCTAAACGGAAAGCAAACCTACGTCTCCACTAGGGAAGCCATGCCTTTTAACCACTAGACCAACAAATGAGGACTTATAGTATTTTCTTAAAAAACACTTTTTAAAGATTACAATGGCAACAAATAATATGTACCGAACTAGAACTAGTTTTTAACACAAAGCAGGCTTCAAAATTATTAAATGTAAGTGAAGTTTCACAAATCAAACTATCATTAATGAAAAACTAATGGATATTTTATATATTATATTGTTATTTTTTAACGATAAATATTAATATTATTATTCTACTATACATCAATGATATTAAATTCTCACTTTGTCTAGTAGTTTTGAACATGAGATCTTCCATTAAGAAACACTTTGAACATGGGATATTTTATATATTTTTAACTAGGTTATAACCCCGTGTATTACACGAGGTTGAATAAATAAATTTTATATACTAAAGAATAAAAATAATATATCTTTAAAACCCTCATTTATTGTACGGGTTGAATAAATATAATTTTATATATTAAATAATAAAAAGTTATATCTATAAGAACCATATTGTACAGGCTGAATAAATGTAATTTAATATACCAAACAAAAAAATTATATCTTTAAAACCACATGTATTACACGAGTTGAATAAATGTAATATTGTTTACCAAATAATAAAATAATACATCTTTAAAAAACATCATTTATAACACGGGTTGAATAAATGTAATTTTTTATACCAAATAATAAAAAAATTACATCTTTAAAAATATGCCCATTACACGGTTTGAATAAATGTAATTTTCTGTACTAAATAATAAAAAATATATATCTTTAAAAAAACCTCGTGTATTGTACGAATTGAATAAATCTAATTTTATATATCAAATAATAAAAAGTTATATCTTAAAAAACCTCATGTATTACATGGCTCGAGTAAATGTAATTTTGTATAGTGAAAATAAAAATATTTAATATATTAATCATGATAAAAATGGATTATTCTGTTGTTGCAAAATTTGTTAACGAAGTCTCAATAAATTTAACCCTTTATTTAAAACTCCGTAAATGTATAAATGATAAATAATATTAGTTAATTTTATTTTAAGTTTCATAAAATCTATTTGATACCAAACAAAACAAAACATTCAAATATAATTAATTCAAATAAATAATATTATAAATGAGAAGGATATTAAACTAAATAATAATTATCCATAAGATATTAAACTAATAATATTTAGTAGGAGGATTATCTATAACATAAGATATTAAAATAAATAATATTTAGTAGTAGGGTTATCTATAATTAATTAGAAGAGATTAAACTAAAATTATAATTATTTATAAGAGATTGGCTAATATGATGACAAGTGTCCCTAAAATGATTTCTTTTATTATATAGTACTAGTGGTAAGACCCGTGTGCAAACACGGGTCGTTTCTTACAAAACCATGCATAACACATATTGATAGAACATATAGATACATGTATAGATATTGTACGAAAATGTGTTATCTATTATAGATAATAAAAGATATTTAACAAACTTAATAAAAGATGTCTAAAAGATATCTAACAAACTTAATAAAATTCATCAATTACATATGATTATTTCCATTCTCTTATTAAAAAAAAAAGAGAGTATCCACCCATTGACAATGTAAACTGTTATAAACATAAGTACATATAAAAGATGTCTAACAAACTTAATAAAATTCGAATACAACTTAAGTTTTAACAAACATTAACTAAGAACATACGATCACCAGCCTAAACAACACACATCAAACCTCACTCAAGAATTTGTTACGCAGAACATGTCCTTTGCTACATGTTGTGATCTGGTTAAATATGCTACTGGAAACAATGTAACAGCTGCTGATCCAACAATCTCCCTATACAACAGATGATACGAAAACCCTTCTTTATTACTGATTTTTATATCTCATCAACATCTCCCTGATTTGTCCTTTGAATTGTAATTCAAAGTCCAAGGAAAACATGTCTTCTTCATCATCCTTCTCAAGTTGAAGGTCCAACAAATCTTGGAGATCGTATGCATTCAGATTATATGCACTATCCATTTTAATCTCTTCAACACTACCATCTGATCTGATCAAAGTCAATACTTGAGTTTTTGAGCATCACTTCCACTTTACTATTTTTGGATCAGTTCGTTTTCTTGGCCAAAGAATTATTGAAGACGAGTTTGGTGATTCTGGTCTGCTAACTAAATTTGCAATTGGTTCAGACAAATCAGACGATGAGAGAAGGTTTTTTGGAGTATCGATTTTTAGAGACAGAGCAGCATTTATAGGATATACTGGGTTTTGAAGAACAATTGAATGTTCAGCTCTAACTTCTTCCAGCTTTTTGTAGGTCTCAACTATCTTCGGTTTAGAGCATTTGGCAATGGATCTAGCTGGACCATAACCAGCAGCCACAAGCTCTGCTCTCATTCTTTTAAACTTCAATGCCTCATCTGAATCCACTGTTTTGAATTTCTTCCAATTAGGTGGAGTTGGCTTTACCAGAGGGTCATTGTTCATTTTTGTGATTCTATCGATATCTTCTCTAAGAGCATCTGCTGACCAGTTTTTAAATTGATCTTCAGTTGCCTTATATGGTTTGTACTTCATAATGTGTGCAACATAAGCATCGCTCAGTTTCATCTGAAATTCAGGAATTACTGGCCTCTCAGACATGGATTTACTGACGTCTCTAGCATAGTCTTCAAGTTTTACGACTTTGCTAAGCTGAAATGATAAAAACCTCTGGTGTTCCCTGTCATCCATCTATATGCTTTTCTCCCTTGCTATAACCTCAGCCTGTGATACTTTTAATTTCAGATACTCATCTAAGTTTTGAGGCTTCTTATAGCCATAAAGAGATGGGAAGGATCTTTTAGATAGATCCTCTATTGTGAAGAATGATTCAATTTCACCTTTAACAATGACTAACTCCAGCGGATATTGAGCTTCCAGAGGAATGACTGATGGTAGTGTAGCAATTGTAAGAGATGAAGTAGGTTCTCTGGGTGGAAATGACGAACATGGACTGTTTTGAATGGAGGCAGATGATACAGGGATTGCTAATTTAATCTCCTCATCATCCTCTAACACAATATGAGTTTTTCTCTTACGTGTGGAGATGATTTCTGGTGAAGGAGAATGTTTTGGTAGTGAAAATGAATGTATGGGAAATCTTTGTGACGTTGGAGGTGGTTGGATTGTGGTTGGTGTAGTGAAATTGATCATCGCAGATGTTTGACAAACTTCTGCTGAAACAACTGGTGTCTCAGCAGCTGTTTGGTAAACATCTGCTGATACTTTTGTGTTCCCAGCATCTATTGACATAATGGGTGATGATGGTGTGGAAACTATTTTCTCCTTTTGTGGTGGTTTTTTTGGAGAAGGTTGGGATTTAGGTTGAGCAGGGGATACAATTTCTGTAGGATTAGCTTTTGAATCTGGTGGCAAGTTTCTCAGTGAATTATTTCCCCCTTTTTGGCATCATTATCATCATTATCATCATCTTTCCCAAAGATTGATGTAGAGGTAGAGCCAGTAAGTTTCAACAGATGTTCCTTAATGTTCATAATGCCTGCTTGTGTGTCTTTATACCTGGCATCAACCAAATTTCTGATAAATTCCTCTGAGCTTGAAGGATGGGTTGCATAGAATTCCAAATCTCATTTGCAATTTCCTGTCTGGTAGGTTGAGTTTTAAAAAGCTCTATCATCTGCTTTATCAATTCTTTCATTTCAGCAACATCTGTTTCAATGATAGAAACTATAACCGTCAAATCCTTATAACTTAATTCATCACCTACTTTAATAGGATCATCTGAATTCCCACCTGTAGTGTCACACCCCGATATTTCCCGTATTACCGGTGGGGAGTATCATGACGTAGTTGATATCATCATAGTCAATAATCACAGTTCAATGCACAGCGGAAGTCTAAAGGTAATAATATTACAAACCGATTTGAAAGTAACATAAAATATTACACAACAGATTGTAGTGGATCCACAGGCGGATCAAAATAAAAGAGGAAATGTTCAACAGACTTAAAGTGATAAAAGCTTGCAAGACTCTTTATTTAATCACTCAGGAGTTCCAGCCCATTACGCTTAGTACCTGCACTTAACCTTTTGAAAATACGTCAGTTTACACTAGTAAATACAATTAACTGACACTTTTGAAAAACATTTTTAGAAAATTTATTTAAATGCACAAGGCACAAATATTCTTTTGTAACTTGGGACAATTATTTAAAAATAATCTTGTATACAGTTTTACATGTTTGTCGTCCATTCGGGACCGGTTAGAAGAGCCGGATTAGACTAATAGACACGCCACAAGTATATGCCCACAAGAGAGTGAGATACCGTTTATACATACGCAACTGTTAGGTGTATGCCTACACCCCGTGCTTAAGCCGTTGCCATTTCTAATAAATGAGCCGAGGATATCCAGGACATGGTCATTAACCCTTCAAAGGCATTGCATCAAACAAAACAGATTAAAACGGGTTATGTAAATGTATTAATCACAATTTGATTTAAATAAATACATACCCGACCAAGCAGTATTATTATAATACCGTATCCCAGGCCCGTATAACGGAAAATAAGTTAAAAGTATTTACCTGAGCAAAATATAATTTAATCTCAGCCGTATAACAATCAGCAAGTGCAAATAGCTTTTACTGGGCTCCTAAATCTGGAACGAAGGTTTTAATAACCTATTAGATTCCTAACGGGTCTTACTTAAGTTTAAACTTAGACCGGTTAGTTTTAATGAAAAGTTTACGGTTCAAAACGCTCGATTAAGCGAAGACCGGATTAGAATGTGATTTAGACCCGACAAGTATGAAGACTTGTATAATATGGGTAAACTAAACACATTCTGGATTTTGACGTAAAAATGATAAGGTTTAACCCGTTTTGGTTAATTTATGCAAACTAGTTACATAAATCGTACCGAACGCGAATATGCATAACGGGTAACCAAATGAGTCATATACAGGTTTCACAAGTTAATATGCTTAAAATATGTTATGATATCAGTAGGAACCTTCCATTATGCCCAAAATGAATTTAAAACCAAATTAAGCCCCGTTGGGGTATTTTGGTCATTTTAAAGTTTATAAAAGAGGTTAAATAGCAATCTGAGGTTCTGGTCTAAAATAATCAGTAAACGTATTTATTTTAGTAAGTTATATCAGTAAGATATCATACATATGTGAATTTTATCATTTATGGCCAAACTATGCACCGTAGGGGCATTTTGGTCATTTCACATATGCTATGAGGGTCAAATTTGGAAATCTGAGTTCAAAACTTTTACTTACTGTTTAAGTGTAAAAATTTATTCATAACATTAGTAGGTAACAAGTCTTAGGTGCTAAATATGGTTTTAAACCATACTATGCGCCTAAATCGCATAAAAGTCGGTATTTGGCGGTATTCGGGTTGATTAAGGAAATCTGAGATTTTGATCAGCCTCTACTGTTTAAAATAATTTATTTAATGTATAAAATCAGTAGATAAAGGTTTGATATGTAAAGGATGTGCAAAACTCTTTTTATTAGCAAAAAGGGCATAACCGTCAATTACCAAGTCTATGCAACAAACCCTATGTTATGATCAGTTTAAAATTTAACAAAAATTTCCAAAAATCCCTAAATATTATATCTTAACAGTAGTTGGCAAGTTTGGTGATAGGTTTTATGCCAAAAATGCCGTTTAATGAATAAAAACCTTTCATTTTACGATATCGCGCATAACTTCTATTTTAGACCACGAACTGATGTCAAGTTTTTAGGACATACTTAAATATCAGTAATAAAGGTTTTTGTCCTCTCACATTTTCAAAAATCTCGTTTTAATATCAAAAGGGCATAATGGTCAACTTTTAAGCATTTAACGGAACATGCAATGAACTAGGATTTCTATGGAACCAAGTTGTATAACCTCAGAGGGTTATACTAACCTATAATATGGTCCTAAAGGAATCCTAAGGCATATCTAAACTAAGCTAAGTCGGGTCAGAACTGAAAGTCAAAGCAAAAGTCTACTTTTACGACTTTCGGTTCCGAACCGAGCCTAAACTCAGAATTGTCGGGTTGAACATGCCTAGACATGTTCTTATGTTATTTACCAAGTTATTTTAATGTTAAAACATGTTCCATAACCTCTGCATTGTTAGTTATGAATTTATTTGTAAAAATTGACCCGTTTGACTTTTTATTATAAAGTTTGACCCGACAATTGACCAAGTAAAAGTGATCATCAGTTGGTGCCCTTTTGAGGGTTTATTACCTACACAATTACCAACTCATAGCCACTTTCAATTCGAATAATGGCTGGACCGTTTGTGATTAATCACAAAGTCAAAGCTTAATTAAGATAACTTTGACTTTCGGTCATTAAGCTAATAAAACTTGAACTTAGGGAGCTAAGAATACTTAGCACGAATTAGGAACTGAGGAAAGCTTCCTAGAGCTCCAAGGGACTTCAGAGAATGAGTTGTGAAGTAAAAAACCAAAGTGTGTGCAAGAACAAGAAACAACAAGGGCCTTTATATAGGAATTTCTACTTCATATGATCAATCCACATGTCCCTACATTGATTCCAGATGATTCCAGGTGTCCCTAGTGCATGAAAAACCATTTGCTCAGTCCCTGGTATCGAATTCAGGCATGCAAAGGCGGTGGAACTGACTGAACCTGCAGCTGTGCAGGTTTTCTGTTACTGGCAGTCTCACGCGGGCCGCGTAAGACTTATAAGAAGTCTACGCAGGCCGCGACAATGGGGATCTCCGGTAACAAGTGTCCAAACTTTGCAATTTCAGTCCCTGGTCCATTTTAAGTTTATTTAACTTTCATTTATTGCACTTAGGACCCCCATAGTTAACTATTAAAGGCCTTGGGTCATATTTTAACTCCGTTAAGCTCCCGGTTAATTGTAAGATCACCCGAAAATGTCTTGTTTTCATCGAAACTCCACAAAATTAATATCCAATATTCTTGAGAGCAAAATATACAATTATTACAATATTTTTGGGTTCGTTAAAAGGTCACTCAGAGGTAACATTTAACATGTCGACACTTTTAACCCCTATGTTTCGTAAGATCCTTAATTTAAGCATAAACGACTTCCAATGTTCGACAAATTATTCATTAAAGAATACGAACGTCATATGAGGTCAATCAGAGGCACAAGAATGGCATGTTGACACTTTGGATCCTTTTGCTAACATATTTACATTGTTTGACAATTTAAGTCCCTCCAGATCAATCCATTACACGTTTAAAGTCCATGACACGTGTCTTTATTATATTGGTCATGATTTTGCGAGGTGTTACATCCTCACCCCTTTAAAAGAAATCTCGACCTCGAGATTTACTGAAATAAATGAGGGTACTTCTGTTTCATTATGGATTCAACCTCCCACGTGTATTCTGGACCTCTACGGGCATCCCATTTTACCTTCACAATCGGCACATGCTTCCTTCGAAGCTTCTTAACCTGTCGATCCTCGATCGACAAAGGTTTTTTCAACGAACTTCAAGCTTTCATCTATCTACACGTCCTTATGCGACATTGCTAGCGACTCATCGGCTAGACATTTCTTTAAGTTGCAGATGTGGAATACATTATGTATTCCACTAAGCTCTTCTGGAAAATTTAACTTGTAGGCCACAGTTCTGACACATTCGATGATCTTGAATGGTCCTATGTATCTAGGGCTTAGCTTGCCCTTTTTGCCAAAACGCATCACCCCTTTCCAGGGTGACACCTTAAGTAACACTTTATCGCCAACTTCAAACTTTAAAGGTTTGCGCCTCATATCGGCATAACTTTTCTGCCTGTCCCTGGCAGCTTTCAGAGGATCACAGATTTGGACAATCTTGTCCGTCGTCTCCAGGACTATATCAGGTCCTGACAGTTGGACATCTCCAACTTCCGCCCAACAAACGGGCGTTCTACACTTTCTCCCGTACAAAGCTTCGAAAGGCGCTGCTTGAATACTTGAATGGTAACTATTATTGTACGAAAATTCAATCAATGGGAGATGGTCATCCCAACTCCCTCCTAAATCAATAACACAAGCTCGTAGCATATCCTCAAGCGTTTGAATCGTACGCTCGCTTTGCCCATCCGTTTGAGGATGATATGCAGTGCTGAAATTTAATCGAGTGCCTAATGATTGCTGAAAACTTTTCAAAAAATGCGACGTGTATCTTGTATCCCTATCATAGATAATAGACACTGGCACTCCGTGAAGAGATACAATCTCATCCACGTACAGTTGAGCTAACTTGTCAGAGCTGTGGGTTTCTTTAATCGGCAAGAAGTGGGCTGACTTGGTCAATCTATCGACTATAACCCAAATAGTATCATTTCCATGCTTCGTCTTTGGTAACTTAGTGATAAAATCCATGGTTACCATTTCCCGTTTCCATGTGGGAAGTTCAGGCTGTTGTAACAAACCTGACGGCTTTTGATGCTCTACTTTAACTTGTGCGCACGCCAGACATTTAGCCACATAAGTGGCTATAGATTTTTTCAAACCCATCCACCAATAATTTGCCTTTAAATCCTGGTACCTCTTATCGCTGCCAGGATGAACTGAATATTTGGAGCTATGAGCTTCTTGAAGAATTACATCTCGAAGTCCTCCATAAATTGGAACCCATATTCGACCATTCAATCTTAGGATTCCATCCTTGCCATACGATAACTGTTCAACAGTTACTCCTAACTTTTCATTCGGATAGTTAGCTTCTAATACAGCTTCCTTTTGAGTGGCTAATAACCTTTCATTCAAGCTGTTCTTTAATTCAATGCTCTTAGCATTGATTCTAATAGGCTTAACCCTTTCTTTCATGCTCAAGGCATCGGCGACTACATTCGCCTTGCCTGGATGATATCGGATTTCACAATCATAATCGGTTAATGTATCCATCCATCGATGTTGTCTCATGTTAAGATCCTTCTGATTAAACAGATGTTGAAGGCTCTTATGATCAGAATAGATCACACACTTAGTCCCATAAAGATAATGCCTCCAAAGATTCAGTGCAAATACAACGGCACCCAATTCCAGATTGTGGGTGGTGTAATTCTTCTCGTGTACCTTTAATTGTCGGGAAGCATATGCAATAACTTTGCCCTTCTGCATAAGCACACATCCCATTCCTGTGTGTGATGCGTCGCAATAAACCAGAAATTCTTCAATTCCTTCTGGCAACGTCAATACAGGTGCATTACTTAACTTTTGTTTAAGAATATCGAAGGACTCTTGCTGTTTTGGACCCCAGTCAAACTTGACATTCTTGTGAGTTAACGATGTTAAGGGTGCATCAATCCTTGAAAAGTTCTCAATGAAACGTCGATAGTATCCTGCTAGACCCAAGAAGCTACGTATCTCTGTAGGAGTCTTAGGCTCTTGCCAATTCATAATCACTTCAATCTTAGTGGGATCCACCTGGATACCGCGCTCGCTCACCACGTGTCCAAGAAATTGGACTTCATGAAGCCAAAACTCGCATTTCAAAATCTTGGCGTAGAGCTTTTCTTGCTGTAGAAGTTCAAGGATACACCGAAGATGTCTTTCATGACCGGCTTGACTCTTTGAGTAAATAAGAATGTCATCAATGAAGACAATGACAAACTTGTCCAAGTATGGCTTGCAAACGCGATTCATGAGATCCATGAATGCTGCAGGTGCATTAGTGAGCCCGAAAGTGTAACACCTCGAAAATTCACATCCTATAATGTGTTGACACGTGTCATAAGCTTTGAACGTGTGAAAGAATACTCTAGAGGGACTAAAGTTGACAAACAAGGAAAGTATGTGAATATAAGGGTTCAGAATGTCAACAATGGATAAATATACTTTACAATAACCCTACATGATGCTTATACCCTTAAACGAATAAATCATGGATCATACGACGCTAGTTGTGAAGAAAAGTGAGAGATTACAAACTACAGGAGTTAAATGTGTCAACAGGTTTAAAGTATACCTCTGAGTGACCTTTAAGCAAACCCGAAGCTTTGTAACGATTAATTACGCTCACTAGAATGCATGATAAAAATTTCACCAAGTTTCGTTATCGTATGAGGAAGTTATGATAAAATTCGTATACGAGGGGTTAAAAGCGTCAACGTTGAAATTTAAGACTTTTGGTGATCGTATGAATAACCGGGGACTTAACAAAGTGGATTTATGAATTTGGGGTCCTTAAAAGTCAAGTTTGGGAGTTACAAGTGCAAGAAACCATGTTAAAAATCAAGTTTGGAAGTCCGGGGTCCAAAACTGTCAACTTTTGAAAGATTTGTTGAGCTGGCTTGGTCCTTACGGACCGTAAGGCTGGGACCCTTACGGTCCGTAAGCATGTCCCATATGCAGAAACTCGGACAGGTTGTCTGTTCAGCCATTCAAACGACATATATTGCCCTTTTTCACTTCCATGCGCGACCCCTACTGATTTTAGGCAACTAGGGGCACTTGTAAACATCTTGGTTCCATCATAGACTTGCTTGGCATGATCATGAGAGATTAAAACCCATATAAATAGAGCACTAAGTTGCAACATTTTGATCATCCATTCCCAACTCAACTTCTGCTGATTTCTGGAGCTCAAGGCCTTTCCCCAAGCATCTCTAATCGTGCATTAGACCTTGGTAAGTATCCTTGACCTTCCTTAATTGAGTTTTTACTTAGTTTTAGCTTAAAAGTCAAACCGTCGTAATTACCGTTTGACTTAGCGATTAATCATTAACGGTCCAGTGATTAGTCGAATTGAAGGTAGTTATAAGTTGGTAATTATGTGGGCATTAAACCCTTAAAAGGGCACCCTCTGATTCCCGCTCTAACTATACCATTTGTCGGGTCAAAGTTGATTAGAAAAAGTCAACAGAGTGCTAATCTTCGAATTAACGCATAATTAACAATGCAGAAGGCATGTAACCTATTTTATCACTCATATAACCTAGTAATAAATGTAAGAACATGTCTAAGCTTGTTCGACCCGACAATTTTCTGTTTAGACCCGGTTCGGAACCGAAAGTCTCAAAACTTTGACTTTTTCTTTGACTTCAGTTCTGACCCAATTTAGTATGGTTTGGAAATGCTTTAGAGCTTCCTTAGGACCAGGTTACATGATGGTATAACCCTCTGTGGTTGGATCGTTGATTGTCCGATTCGTTTACACGTTTCCGTTAAATGCCTAATGTTGACCAATATGCCCTTTTGACCATAAAACGAGAATTTAAGAAATGTGAAAGGACAATAATCTTTGCTACTGATTTATAAACTTGTCCCTAAAATTTCACATCAGTTGGAGGTCTAGATTAGGAGTTATGCCCAATAGCGTAATTAGGAAACTTTTTGTTAATTAAACGGCGTAATTAGCGTAAAGCCTATCTAAACCCAATTTTTGACACCAAAACTTTTACCCACTGATGTAATATAATATTTTGAGATTTTTGAAGATTTTTAATTATTTTAACCTACTCATAACCTAATGTTATGGCCTTGATTCGGTAAATACCGATTATACCCTTTTTGGTTATAAAATGAGTTCTACATAGTATTTTGACACCAATCTAATTGCTACTGATTTTATATAATAAATGAAGTATTTTAAACCTTATAACCTGATCAGAAAACTCAGATTTCCTGTATAACCAGGAAATCGCTTAAAATGGCTTTTTAACGCGTATTAAACACCTAGTATGGGTTTAAAACCATTTGGGCATATAAGACTTAACACCAACTGATATAACCTACTAAATTAAGTTGTTTTACTGTTTATTTCAAAACCAAATCTCAGAACTATAAATAATCTCTTTTATAATCTTTAAAATGACCAAAATACCCCTACGGGGCTCATTTTGAGATTAAACTCGTTTTGGGCATAATGAAAGGTATCCTACTGATATCACAACATATTTAAGGCATATTAACTTAGGAAACCTGTATATGACTCTTATGGTTACCCGTTACGCTTCTTGCGCGTTCGGTTCGGGTTATGTAACTAGTTTGCATAAATTAGCCAAAACGGGTCAAACCATATCATCTCTGTCCCAAAAATCCAGAATGTGTTCAAGTTACCCATATTAAACAAGCATACAAGCTTTTCGGGTCGAAACCACATTTTAAACCGGTCTTCGCTTTATCATGCGTTTGATCTGAGTCTTCCTTTTAAAAACTAACCGGTCTAAGTCTAAGCTTAATTAAAGACCCGTTAGGATTCTAATAGGTTATTAAAAACCTTCGTTCCAGATTAGGAGCCCAGTAAAAGCTACGTGCACTTGCTGTATTTGATTTATACTTTGCTCAGGTAAATACTCTTAACTTATTTTCCCTATACGGGCTTGGGATACGGTACTATAAAAGTACCGATTGGTCGGGTGTGTGTAGTCATTTAAATCGGATTGTGATTAATGTATTTGCATGACCCGTTTAATATGTATTATTTGGTGTATGGCTTTTGGGGGTTAAATGACCATGTCCCGAATATCCTTGGCATCATTCAAAGAAATGGCCACGACCTAAGCACGGGGTGTAGGCGTACACCTGACAGATGCATTATGGGCTGAGTGCAGGTACTAGACGAAATAGGCTGGCTACTCCAGGCATCATTACTCAAGTCTCGCAAGCTCTAGATGTCAAAGTCTGTTGAACAATGTTTCATTTTATTTTCGATCCGCCTGTGGATCCTTTACTTTCCATTGTAATACTGGATATTACTTTATATTCGGATTGTAATATATTTATCTTTTGCTTCCGCTGTGCATTTATATATTGTGTTGTTTGACTATGATGATGTCAACTACGTCACGATACTCCCCACCGGGCCCACCGGTAATACATGGAAATATCGGGGTGTGACAGAAAGGCATCACCAAGAACTCATAGCGACCATAGCGAGTTCTGAATGCAGTTTTATGCACATCTTCATCTCTGACTTTCAGTTGATGGTAACCTGACCTTAAATCAATCTTGGAGAAATAACTTGCCCCTTGCAGTTGATCGAACATATCTTCGATCCTGGGTAACGGATACCTGTTCTTGATTGTCACTTTATTCAGCTCGCGATAATCGATGCATAGACGCATCGAGCCATCATTCTTTTTCACAAACAGAATCGGTGCTCCCCAAGGGGACGAGCTAGGTCGAATAAAACCCTTCGCCAACAAATCATCCAACTGAGTCCTTAACTCTTTCATCTCAGTCGGTGCCAACCGATAAGGTGCTCTTGCAATTGGTGCTGCTCCAGGAATAATATGGATCCTGAACTCCACTTGCCTATCTGGGGGTAAACCAGGTAGTTCTTCAGGAAAGACGTCTGGATATTCAGAAATAACAGGGATGTCTTCAATTTTTGGGCTTTGGTTCATCAATGGTTACCTGTGCCATATAAATGACACAACCTTTCTTCATACACTTCGACGCCTTAAGCAAGGACACTTGCTTAGGTAAACCGTACTGAGTATCTCCTTGTATTGTTAACGGCTCACCATAGGGAGTCTTGACCACCACTTGCTTCTTATCGCATACAATTTGGGCTTGGTTACGAGATAACCAATCCATGCCTATCACTATGTCAAATCCTGCTAATATCAACGGAAGCAAGGACAACGGGAGCGAGTGATTTCTAATGGATATAAAACATCCATCTAGAACTGTTGAGGCAGTCTCTATAGTGCCATCGGCTAATTCTACCTCATACTTTATGCTTAGAGTTTTTACAGGCAGATTTAATAACTTACAAAATTTATTATCTACAAAAGACTTGTCTGCACCCGAATCAAACAATACTCTAGCATAAACATCATTGATAAGAAAGGTACCTGTTATCACGTTGTCATTTTGCACAGCCTCCTGAGCGTTCATTTGAAAGACCCGAGCATTGGTCTTCTTAGCCTCTTCAGGCTTCTTTGCAAACTTGGCACAATTTGTCTTAATGTGCCCCTTCTCATTGCAACCGTAACAGGTTGCGTCCTTCATCTTTTTGCAATCCAATGTCTTATGCTCCTTGGACTTGCAGATCCCACACCCGATAGGCTTTGACTGTGACTGCGATCTTGACTCGAGTCTACATTTCCCAAAATGATGTTTCTGGCAGGTCTTGAATTTGGGTTTCTCACCCGACTGTTGGTTATCCTTTTTAAACCCGTAACTCTTTTTATGATCTGAGTTCCCTTTATGTTTCTTATCAGAACGGCGTGAGTTCTCCTCCCCACGTTTCCTCTTTCCTTCTTCGGAATTCTTAAGCGATCTCTGCCTGACCGCATCAAGAGTGAGAGATAACGACAGATCAACCACTAACCTGAATGTGGTAGGTCTAGATGCTTTCACACTTGCTTTGATTTCTGGAGCTAGACCTCCAATAAAACAAGCTATACGTTTCGGTTCCGGTGTGACCAAGTAAGGGACCAATCGAGACATGGTGTTGAAACTGGTAAGGTATGCCTGACAATCTAAGTTCTTCATGACCAAGGTCAAGAAGTTAGTTTCAATCCTTTCCACCTCATGCTGAGGACATAAATTATCTTTGATCAACGCAACAAACTGATCTTAAGACATGTTGTACAACAGGATCTTTCCTGTAGCTTGGATTAGGGACCTCCACCAAGCTAAAGCTTCGCCTTTAAAAGATTGTGAAACAAACTTCACAATGTCCTGTTCCGCACATCCACTAATATCAACCACTGTATCCATCTCATCGAGCCAAGTCATGCAATCAATGGCTCCTTTCTCCCCTGTGAAATCCCTGGGCTTGCAGGAGATAAAATACTTATAAGAACATGTCTTAACACGTGGCTATTGACTTAGCACAATCTTCTTAGACGGGACACTCTGCTGATTCGACGAGTGACGAGCATCGTCCTTCTTTGACTCGTGCGTTTTAGAAGGGGGCTTACTTTGAGCCACAGATTGAGTCTTAGTGCGTGTACCACTTGATTCCTTGAACTGTCTGTCAAGAGCTCTAGTAACAGCATTGTCTATCAATGCTTGAAGATCTGCATCGGCTACATTAATTCTGGTGGTATCATTATTCTCTCTCGGGTGACTGTTAACCTCTTCTGATTCAGCCATGTAGCTTGATTGCTACAAAACAATTGACAATATTTTATTCAGAGGTTATTATGGAATCATCATTTTGATGATTTATTAACCATGGTAAACATAGACCATATTTGGTTAATTTGTTAATCATATTCATTTAGGATTTTCATTATAATTTATCCTAGTTATAAAATATTAAGGATATTATTAGTGGCACAAAAGGCCTAGTCACAAGGATAGTTTTAAAATTATAAGCCATGATCTTAGAAGATCGAGGCATTAAGGTTTGAACATAGTTCATTACCTTTTCTTGACAGGGAGTCATAGACTACGACTGTCTTTTGTCTCATTTGACAATTATTATGGCCCGTAAGCACTACATCACTAATGGATGTTTAATATATGATCATCTTAATTGATGATTTGAACCCATGATTTATAGATCATTAGACTAGATAAGGGATTTGAAAATCCCAATGTAAGATGACATGTGTGATTTTATCATATCACTGTTGTCAGGAGTGCTAACATGTTTTCAGATATTAGCAAAGATTTGAATCTTTTAGATAGGTTTTACCATCATGGCCATGTCTAAGATGACATATAGGCTAGGTTATACCTTTTAAGATTCCTTTTAATAATTAATGGCAGATCAATTGTAAAATGGAATGATATTTTGATTTACTTCATATGATATATTTGTATATATAATGACAAATGAAATTTTAAAAATAAAACATTCCTTAAATTGAAAGAGTACATAGGGACTTTTAAATAAATAACTTGTCCACATAGGGACTAAAAGAAGAAATACAAGTCCTCGCAGAGACTAAATACATAAATAAAATTGTCCACGCAGGGACTTAATTGAAATTAAACAACAAAACAAATAAATAAGGATTTTAATAATCCCCCTTCTTCTTCCCTTTTATTAGGTCTGCCAAACCCTTAAGTAGTCCCCGTCGGCTTCTACGCTCCTCCTGAACCTCTCGTTCCACCTGGTTCAACCCCTGAAGAATTTCCTGCTGCTGCGGTGGTTGGATCAGTGGCGGCTGTGGCGGCTGCTGCTGTGGAGGTTGAGGAGGTGGCGGGTATTGATACCCATATGCTTGGTACCCAGACTGGTACGAAGCTACGAATGGTTCTTCAGGGTGAAAAGCATTGTAGTTGGCCGCCTCTAGGTACGGGTCGATGGCAGGGGCATTGTAGTAGTTGTAGCCAGGATAAGCTCGCTGCTTAAAAGGGTTATACGCCGCTGCACCGGCGTATGAAGGAATTGGGTTATCATAACCCATGTGCGGCGGTGGTGGTGCGACTGGCGCAGACTGGGTTTGAAGGCCCACCCATTTGCGGGTCTTCATATAGTGGTGGGTAGTGGCTGCCACTGAAGTGTTGAGGGGTGCTGAAGTGAAAATCCCCTCTTCGCACAGACATCCGTGCACCTGTTCTCCTTCGCCTCGGTGGTTCTGGAGGCGGCTGCTGCTCTGGCGGCGACGGTGGTGGTGGCGTAACCGCCTGGAAACACGAATCCTCAGAGGGATCCTGATGCTGCTGTTGAGGTGGGTTGAAAGGGGGAGTGAACTCCCTGTGGTATGTGTCCCACCTTTCTTGAAAACTGTCTTGGCCCCTATATGGCGAACCATGAAAAGATGATCCGTCAGAAATCTCGATGAGATGCGTGGTCGTCCCAGTTGGTTGCATTTCTGGATCCGAATCTTCATCCATCTCCATATCCTGCATCTCAGGATAGTGGTCTTCTGGCCCCAAAGGGTTTGGACCCTTGGGTTCTGGAATTTGGTTCATCGGATTAAACCTGCTTTGAAAGTACGGGGTCGGGTCCTGGAAAGCCCGGTGTGAACTTGACCGCTGCAGCGGGATAAAGGAGTGGTGTGAGTGGTCGGACTCGTTGTTCTGGTGGAGCCCGAATGAGTCGTGGTATGAATGTGAGGAGCTGAGAGAGACTGAACGCCTCGCCGGCTCCAGACAAGTCCTCCAATCCTCCTGGGGACTTGAGCTGAAAGTTGCTGAAGGAGTTCGCCGGTGTGATGGCCCGGCCTCGTGGTCATTTGGAGCAGTGATTGGTGACTTGCCTCGTCCACCTCTTCCTCTGAATCGTGGCGGCATTGTCTTTTGTTCCTGTCAAAACAAACAAAAGAAACCAACAAAAGAAAACAATAAGATTAGGATTAGTCCTATGTCGTTAGCCTAGACTCGGAGGTCAAAGAATGTGCAAATTGTGTCATTGAGATTAAACATAAAAGGCTAGTGTTTAATTCACTCAATGTCGGCTCTGATACCAACCTGTCACACCCCGATAATTCCACGTATTACCGGTGGGCCCTGTGGGGAGTATCGTGACGTAGTTGATATCATCATAGTCAATAATCACAGTTCAATGCACATTGGAAGTCAAAAGGTAATAATATTACAAACCGATTTGAAAGTAACATAAAATATTACACAACGGATTGTAGTGGATCCACAGGCGGATCAAAATAAAAGAGGAAATGTTCAACAGACTTAAAGTGATAAAAGCTTGCAAGACTCTTTATTTAATCACTCAGGAGTTCCAGCCCATTATGCTTAGTACCTGCACTTAACCTTTTGAAAATACGTTAGTTTACACTGGTAAATACAATTAACTGACACTTTTGAAAAACATTTTTAGAAAATTTATTAGATGCACAAGGCACAAATATTCTTTTGTAACTTGGGACAATTATTTAAAAATAATCTTGTATACAGTTTTACATGTTTGTCGTCCATTCGGGACCGGTTAGAAGAGCCGAATTAGACTAATAGACACGCCACAAGTATATGCCCATAAGGGAGGGAGATACCGTTTTTACATACGCAACTGTCAGGTGTATGCCTACACCCCGTGCTTAAGCCGTGGCCATTTCTAATAAATGAGCCGAGGATATCCAGGACATGGTCATTAACCCCTAAAGGCATTGCATCAAACAAAACAGATTAAAACGGGTTATGTAAATGTATTAATCACAATCTGATTTAAATAACTACATACCCGACCAAGCGGTATTATTATAATACCGTATCCCAAGCTCGTATAATAGAAAATAAGTTAAAAGTATTTACCTGAGCAAAATATAATTTAATCTCAGACGTATAACAATCAGCAAGTGCAAATAGCTTTTACTGGGCTCCTAAATCTGGAACGAAGGTTTTGATAACCTATTAGATTCCTAACGGGTCTTACTTAAGTTTTAACTTAGACCTGTTAATTTTAATGAAAAGTTTACGGTTCAAAACGCACGATTAAGCGAAGACCGGATTAGAATGTGATTTAGACCCGACAAGTATGAAGACTTGTATAATATGGGTAAACTAAACACATTCTGGATTTTGAAGTAAAAATGATAAGGTTTGACCCGTTTCGGTTAATTTATACAAACTAGTTACATAAACCGTACAGAACGCGAATATGGATAACGGTTAACCAAATGAGTCATATACAGGTTTCACAAGTTAATATGCTTAAAATATGTTATGATATCAGTAGGATACATTCCATTATGCCCAAAACGAATTTAAAACCAAATTAAGCCCCGTAAAGGTATTTTGGTCATTTTAAAGTTTATAAAAGAGGTTAAATAGCAATCTGAGGTTCTGGTCTAAAATTGTAAGACCCAAACCTTAAAAGAGACCAATAAATTTTCATTTACTAAAAATTTCAAACGGGTCGAATAATTTAGAAAAGGGAATTCCATATTTAGCTTCTTGCTACTAACAAGATTGTTACAAAAGAGTTTTTAACCCAACATCTAGCAAACTATTAAAATCCTTTAACCCCAAGTTTAACATCAAACAACTACCGGGTTAAGTTACATACAAAAGACCCGTTTAAAACAAAAGAAAACATTAAACTACAATTTAGATCACAACTAGTAGCTTTGCGGAAGCGTGCA
Source organism: Helianthus tuberosus (assembly GCA_030545235.1). Lineage (NCBI taxonomy): Eukaryota > Viridiplantae > Streptophyta > Magnoliopsida > Asterales > Asteraceae > Helianthus > Helianthus tuberosus. The sequence continues at coordinate 6,963,939 of JARYGA010060438.1, forward strand.
TCACAAGTGTGTGTTCGATCCAAGAAGCACCATCCATCATGTCGCTTTACCTACATTCAACCAACTCATTAGACATTTTAATTAAGAAATTTATACTACATCAAGTTACTAGTCAACCACAAGAAAATCCTTTTTACAACTTTCATCCAAACATGAAACTTCCAACATAGCAAATCATTCCTTTTAACTCATTCAACATCTCTCCATATCATGTATTCGACTTACACCAACACGTTACAAATAAACAACTTCGAATATAGAATAATAACCTTTTTCATCAATACATAATAGACATATTTGTAAGCAAGGAACTTACCTTTGTCGTTGTTGGTTTGCGACCCGGTACGACTCGAGTTTTCCTCCTTAATTCCTACAATCCAAAATCACATACTTTAAACTCTTGTCATTCTTTTCATTCCGTTTTTTTTAACATGTTCATGCTAACAAACAACAAAAATCCCAACGCTAACCATTTATCTTTGTAAATTCATTTGATCATCTCATTCAAGCATTTTAACGAACACTTGGTGTGCATACTATTAATTAAACATAGTGTACAAGCATTATATGCACAACTTAGCTAGTTCATGTCAATAATATCAAGAACATCAATTTTACTCAAAATTTCATACAATCTTCATCTTAAATCAGTTTCACTTAATAATATCTCATAAACAACATCATCATTCGAAAATCTCTATACTAATCTATACCAATTTCACATTACACCTCATAACATTCCTATATTAAATGGGTTATCACTTTCACTAATCAATTCAAACAATTTCGTGTTTAATTAATACTTCATAAGATGTTCCTAACCCATATTCACATTAATTTCATACAAACTCATGGATTCACTTAAAACCCATTTCAATCATGATCACCAAAATGCAAATTTCAACATACCTTATGTCTAGAATGTTAAGATGATTAGAATTGATGAACATGCAATTGATTATCTTCCATTCTTCTCTTTGATTGCTGGATTTTATGATGACAAGGGGTTTTTCCCCTTCTCCTTGTTCTCCAGGAGACGCCAAACACACACACAGAATGTGTGTGGTGTGTATTTTAATGTTTTGTAATTCAACTTTCATGACTTACACATTCAGCCCCTCATTTATGTACATTTGTTTTAAATGACCAAGACTTATTCCTATTAACTAAAGTTCATAATTCTTAACCATCATTCTAATAATTCTTGATTCTACATATGATCTAGTCATATTTTTATTATTTCCATCCTAGCATTCATATACTAAGGTTAGTAATGTTATTACTTACTTGTAACATATTATATAACCATAAATGTACGAATTTATAATTTTGGGGCGTTACAAGTCCACCCCCCTTAAAGAAGGTTTCGTCCCCGAAACCTGATTTACGTACCGAATAAAGACGGGTAGAACTTCCTCATTTCATCCTCCGGTTCCCAAGTGAGATCCGATCCCTTTCTGTGTTGCCATTGAACTAACACTTGCTTGATTTCCTTGTTGCGAAGAATCTTCACCTTGGTATCCTTTATAGCTACTGGTCTTTCTATATAATTCATTCTCTCATCTACCTCGATGTCTTCGAGAGGCACGTGAGCCGTTACATCCGCAAAACACCTTCGTAATTGTGACACATGGAAGGTGTTGTGGATCCCTTCTAATGTTGAAGGCAATTCTAATCGGTAAGCTACCTTTCCCACTCGAGCTAATATCTTGAATGGTCCGATATATCGGGGACCCAACTTTCCTCGTTTACGGAATCTAATTATGCCTTTCCATGGAGACACCTTCAAGAACACTCGATCCCCCACTTGGAACTCAATATGCCGCTTCTTTTTATCTGCATATGACTTTTGTCGGTCTTGCGCCGCTTTTAATCGAGCCCGTACCATGTCAATCTTTTCATTAGTTATAGCTACTACATCCTTAGGAGCGAGTTCTCTTTGTCCCACTTCTCCCCAACAGAGAGGGGTTCTACACTTTCTCCCATACAACATTTCATACGGCGCCATTTTTATGCTACTTTGGTAGCTGTTGTTATACGAGAATTCCACTAATGGCAAATGTTCATCCCAACTTCCCCCGAAATCCATCACGCATGCTCTCAACATATCCACAAGAGTTTGGATGGTCCTTTCGGATTGACCATCCGTTTGTGGATGATACGCGGTACTTATATGCAATTGTGTGCCCATTTCTTCGTGAAATTTCTGCCAGTAGCGGGAGGTAAATCGCGTGTCCCGATCTGACACAATAGAGACAGGCACACCATGGCGAGAAATGATTTCATCTACATAAATTTCCGCCAACCTTTTTGAGGAATAAGTCTCCCGTATAGGTAGAAAATGGGCGCTTTTGGTAAGTCGGTCAACAACGACCCATATTGCGTCATGCCCTTTTCTCGTTCTAGGAAGTTTAGTCACAAGATCCATGGTTATATCTTCCCATTTCCATACCGGGATTTCTAAAGGTTGCAATTTTCCGTAGGGTTTTTGATGTTCCGCCTTTACTTGGGAACATGTCAAGCATTTAGATACATACTTAACAATGTCACGTTTCATTCCCGGCCACCAATAGTTTACCTTCAAATCTTGATACATTTTAGTGGCTCCCGGATGGACTGAGTAACGGGATTTATGCGCTTCCTCCAATAACAAGGTCTTTGCTTCATAATAACGTGGTATCCACACTCGCCCAAACCTTGTTCTTAGCCCACTTGTATTTGCCTCAAGTTTATTTTCAAACCCTTTCGTTCTTTCACCTTTCGAATCACCTTTATTCAAAGATTCGTCTTTCGCCTTCCTTATCGTTTCAAGAAGGTTTGGTGTAACTATCATTCTCATCGATTTCACTCGAATGGGTGGTGGGTATTCTTTCCGGCTTAGTGCATCCGCCACAACATTAGCTTTTCCCGGATGGTAAAGAATGTCGCAGTCGTAATCTTTGATCAATTCTAGCCACCTTCGTTGCCTCATATTGAGATCTTTCTGTTCAAAGAAGTATTTAAGGCTTTTGTGGTCTGAATAAATTGTACACTTTGTTCCAAACAAATAATGCCTCCATATTTTTAAGGCAAACACTACCGCCGCCAATTCTAAATCGTGGGTTGGATAGTTAATTTCATGCTGCTTAAGTTGTCTTGAAGCATAAGCAATAACCTTGCCTCGTTGCATCAAGACACAACCCAACCCTTGATGAGATGCGTCCGCATAAACCACTAAGTCTTCTGTTCCTTCTGGCAGCGTTAAAACGGGAGAGCTTGACAATTTCTCTTTTAATATTCGAAAAGCCTTCTGTTGATCATTGCCCCATTCAAACTTTTCTTCCTTCTTCGTCAACTTGGTTAAAGGGAGGGCTATTTTAGAGAAATCTTGGATGAATCTCCGATAATAGCCGGCTAACCCGAGGAAACTTCTTACTTCATTAACATTCTTTGGGGGTACCCATTTTATCACAGCTTCTACCTTGGAAGGATCCACCAAAATTCCTTTCTCATTAATTACATGACCTAAAAACTGCACCTCCCTAAGCCAAAACGCACATTTAGAAAATTTTGCATATAACTTCTCCTTTCTAAGCGTCTCGAGTACCTTACGTAAATGACTCGCATGTTCAGATTCACTACGAGAGTATACTAGAATGTCATCAATAAATACTATGACGAATTGATCTAGCATATTTCGGCATACTCTATTCATTAGATCCATAAAAGCAGCCGGAGCGTTAGTTAGCCCAAATGACATTACTAAAAATTCATAATGTCCGTATCGGGTCCTGAACGCGGTCTTAGGTACGTCTTCTTCCCTTACTCGTACTTGATGGTAACCTGATCGCAAGTCAATTTTTGAGAACCAACTCGCCCCTTGTAATTGATTAAAAAGATCATCTATTCTCGGGAGGGGATATCGGTTCTTTACCGTGAGTTTGTTGAGCTCACGATAGTCGATGCACATTCTCATCGACCCATCTTTCTTTTTAACAAACAAAACAGGCGCTCCCCACGGGGATACGCTAGGGCGTATGAACCCTTTGTCAAGAAGTTCTTGCAATTGTGTTGTAACACCTCGGAAATTTACGTCCTATAATGTGTTGACACGTGTCATAGGGTTGAACGTGTGAAAGAAGGTTCTTGAAGGACTAAAATTGACAAACAGTGAAACTGTGTAAATAAAAGGGTTCAAAGTGTCAACAATGAATAAATATACTTTGCAATAACCCTACATGATGTTTATAACCTTAAACGAATAGATCATGGATCATACGAAGCGAATCGTGAAAGAAAGTGAGAGATTACAAACTACAGGGGTTAAATGTGCCAACATGTTTAAGTTATACCTCTGAGTGACCTTTTGACAAACCCGAAGCTTTGTAACGATTAATTATGCTCACTAGAATGTACCACAAAAATTTCATGAAGTTTCGTTATCGTATGAGCAAGTTGTGATAAAATTCGTGTGTAAGGGTTAGAATCGTCAACATTGAAATTTAGGGCTTTTCGGGTGATCACAAACTTACCCGAGGACTTAACAAAGTGGGTATAAGTCTTAAAGCCCCATATATTAAAATAACAAAGCTTCATATGCAAGTTGAGTGGTGAAAACGACCTTTCGGGGGACCAAGGACCAAAGTGCAAATAATAAAACATGTGTGACCTGATTCGGATGGGCCTCGCGGCCCGCCTCACACATAGAAGAAGGCCACGCGGGCCGCGTGCGACCTGCAGATGCAGAAAACATTGGCAGCTGTCTGTTGAAGCTTGTAACCGACTCCAATCTCAATTTTTCGAAACTTTGGGCAGCCTAAGATGGTTTTTAGCATGTAGGGTACTTGTGGATGATAATGCAACACTCCTAGACTTAGTTGTCAATGATCTAAGGATGTTTGAAGTTATATATAATGACCCACATTATGCAACAATGATCATTCATCACTCCTGAGCATTTCCAGAGCATACAAGCAGGCCACAAGCATTCCAAATCATCCATTAGTCGTGTGTAAGTGCCTTTGATCCTTCGTGTTTGAGTTATACTTAGTTTATAGCCTAGAAATCAAACCGTCGTAACTACGGTTTGACTTTGTGATAAATCACAATCGGTCCAGAGATTTGTCGAATCAAAAGTCATTATAAGTTGGTATTTATATGGTTATTAAACCCCTAAAAGGTCACTCACTGATTTGAATCCTAACCATGTCGTTTGTCGAGTCAAAGGCTTTCCGAAAAAGTCAACAGAAACCTTAATCGCATATTTAATGATACGGAAGGCGTGCAACCTGTTTTATCAGTCATATAACTTGAAAATAAGTATAATAACTTGTCTACGCTTGTTTGATTCGACAACTTTCTATTTAGAACCGATTCGGAGCCGAAAGACGCAAAAGTTTGACTTTTGCGTTGACCTCAGTTCTGACCCGATTTATATAAGTTTAGACATGCCTTAAGGTTCCATTAGGACCTAGTTACATGTGTGTATAAGCCTCTGCGTTTATACCACTCGAATCCCTAATCGTCCGATGTTTCCGTTAATCGCCTAAATATTGACCGTAATGCCCTTATGACCATAAAACGAGATTTTTGGAAATGTGGAAGTGCCATAATCTTAATTACTGATTATTATACATGTCCCGAAAATTTCACGTTAATCGGAGGTCTAGATTAGGAGTTATGCTTAATGACGTAATTAAGAACGCTTTTATTAATTAAACGGCGTCATTAGCATAAAACCTATCTAAACCCAATTTTTGACACCAAATCTTTTACCCACTGATGTAATATAATATTTTGGGATTTTTGAAGATTTTTAATTATTTTTAAACTGATCATAAGCTTGGATTAGCGCCTTAATTCGGTTAATACCGAATTTACCCTTTTCGGCCATAAAATGAGTTTTACAAATCCTTTTAACGCCAATCCAATTGCTACTGATTTAAAATATTAAATAGAGTGTTTTGAGCCTGTTTAATTGATCAGAAAACTCAGAATTGTATTTTAACCCGTACGTCGCTTAAAACGGCTTTATACGCGTATTTAACGCATAGTTTGGGTTTAAAACTATTTTTGTATATAAGACTTATTACCAAAGGTTATAACCTGTTAAAATAAGCTATTTTACTGATCAACTCAGGCCCGGATCACAGGTGTTTAATTAAACCCTTTTATAATCTTTAAAATGACCAAAATACCCCTACGGGGCTTATTAAGGGATTAAACTCGTTTTGGGCATCATGGGTGATATCCTACTGATATCACAACTTATTTAAGGTGTATTAAGTTAGGAAACCTGTTTAGGACTCTTACGGATACCCGTTACGCGTCACGCGCGTTCGGTTCGGTTTATGTAACTAGTTTACATAAATTAGCCGAAACGGGTCAAACCTTATCGGTTTTATCTCAAAATCCAGAATGTGTATCATATACCCATATTAAGCAAGTCTTCAAACTTGTCGGGTGTAAATCACATTCTATCCGGTCTTCGCTTAATCGTGCGTACGAACCGTATCTTTAAAACTAACCGGTCTAAGCGTAAGCTTAACTAAAGACCCGTTAGGATTCTAATAGGTTATTATAAACCTTCGTTCCAGATTAGGAGAACCAGTAAAAGATATTTTCACTCGCTGATTTTGAACTATACTTACTCAGGTAAATACTTTTAACTTATTTTCCCTATACGGGCTTGGGGTACGGTATATAAAATACCGCTTGGTCGGGGCGTTGAATCTTTGATTGAATGAATGATAATGAAAGTATTGAGACGTCTCGTTTAACATTGTTTTGTTTGCTTAAAGCCTTTGGGGGGTTAATGACCGTGTCCCGGATATCCCTGGCATCATTTTACGAAATGGCCACGACCTTAGCACTCAGGTGTAGGCGTACACATGTTAGTGTCTCATAAATAAAGTGGTGTGTTAATTGATCTTTAACCCGGCTCGATCCGGGCTACTGAACGCATAAGGAACATGTAAATCCATGCAAGTATTATATATTTAAATAATTATCCCAAGTTATAAAATATTATTTGTGCCTTGTGCCTTAAATGCATTTTCTTAAACTCTTTTCAAAATGAGTCGGTTGATCGTATTTACCAGTGTAAACTGACGTATTTTCTTAAAAAGGTTAAGTGCAGGTACTACGCGAAATAGGCTGGCTTGTCTCCTAGCATCCACATTAAGTCTCGCCAGCTTGGATGTCATAAACTGTTGAACATTTGTTTCCTTTTAAATTTGATCTACCTGTGGATTTATATTCGACTATTTGTGATACTTAATATTACAATATCGTTTGGTTGAATTAAATCTATACTTTGCTTCCGCTGTGCATTTAAATATTGTGTTGTTTGACTATTATGTTGCCAACCACGTCACGATACTCCCCTACCGGGCCCACCGGTGACACGTGGAAATTCGGGGTGTGACAGGTTGGTATCAGAGCCAACTCTGAGTGAATTAAACACTAACCTTTTGTGTTTAATCTCAGTTACACAATTGCACATTCCTAAATCTTCGAGTCTAGACAAAGAACTTAGGAATAATCCAAATAGTTCAAATTTTTATTTAATTAAATTTTGTCCTTTATTTTTCCTTGTTATTACCTTGTGTATTTTAACAGGTACAATAATGCCGCCAAGATTTAGACGAGGTGGTCGAGGAAAGGAGCCAGCTAGCGCCCCTAACGACCATGAGGCATGGCCTTCATATCGACGAACTTCTTCTACAAGGAATGACGAAACGAGGGAGCTATGGAGGACATATGAAGACGATGCCAGACGATCTTTTTCGCACACCTCAACACCTCCATATCATGACTCTTATGGGCCTCAGTCAGAGAACGAACCCCACAACCCGCAACGTTTCTTTGGCGACCCTACTCCGGTCTTTCAGGGTCAGTTTAACCCAGCAGAGTACCTACCGGAGCACGTGGGCTTTAACCCACTAGGACCAGAGGATCACTTTTCGGGTGATCAAGATATGGACGAGGACACAGATCCTGTCGAGGCATCAACCGGATCCTTTAACCATCCTTTCGTGATCTCAGACGGTTCGTCGTTTCACGGAACACCATACCAGGGTCCGGATAGTCACATGGCACGGTTCGAACGGTGTGAGTGGTACAATACACCATCTTACCACGCACCACCTCACCAGCAGCCACCACAGCAGCAACAGCAAGATCCCTCTGGGGATCCACGTTATGAGGCAGTCACGCCACCGCCTCCACCGCCGCCAGTGCATCTAGAGCCTCCAGAGCCACCAAGACGTAGGAGGACTGGTGCACGGATCTCAGCACGAGAAGTTGATTTTTGTCTCAACACCCCTCAACACTCTAGCGGTAGCCATTACCCGCCTACTCATGAAGTCCCACAGATGGGTGGATCTTCTGTCCCAGTTTCGGAGGTGAATTCAGCACCTATTGTACCGCCATCACCGGGTTATGGCCACCCAATACCTGCTTATACTGCTCCGGCAGCTTACAACCCATATGGACCACCAGCATACCATGGCTATAACTACGCTGATGACCCTTACAACGTAGCATCAAGCTACCAAGCCCATAATAATCCTGAAGGACCATACGGACCCCCTTGGGGAATGGGATACCCAGCTCAGGGGTATCAAGCACCTGTTCGGCCGCCACCACAGTACCAGCCACCACGGGCTCCTCCTCCTGAGCAGGAGGAACTCCGTCGAAGACTGGCCAAAGTGGAGCGAGACTTCCAGAAGGAACGTAAGAAGAATGAGGGATTTATGAGTGATTTGGCAAACTTGCTTAAGGGAAAGAATAAACGGGATCGTTAAATCCCCATATATATATAGTTGTATTTCCTTGTTTAAATCAAGTCCCTACGTGGACATTTATTTATGTGTGTATGTAGTCCCTGCGTGGACATCTATCTTTGTACTTAGTCCCTACGTGGACTTGTCTCTAGTAGTCCCTGTGTGGACATTTACTTTTGTAGACCGTCCCTGTGAGGACATGTATTATATGTATAGCTCCTGCGTGGGCATCTGTTTCTGTGAAAAGTCCCGTTTAGGGCAAAATGTACTACTTTTAGTATTAATGGAATGTAAGTTTATAAATTTCATCTTTGCTAAGTTATGCATAAATAAATTATATATGAAATAAATAAATCAGAATCATTTTTTTTAAAGTCTATCTGCCTATGTTATTTTTATTAAGGATCTTAAGAGTATAACCTAGCCTGTATGTCATTTTAAGACCTGGCCCAGATGGTAAAACTCGTTAAAAAAGATTCAAATCCCTGTTAACATCTGAAAACATGTTAACACTCCTGGCAGACGTGATTCGTTAAAAACACACGTGATATTATTATATATGGATCTTTTCAAAGATTCTAAACCCAACTTAATGATCTCTGAATCATGGGTTAAATCATTAATAAATATGATAAGTTCTTTTTACCATCCGTTGGTAATGGAATGCCTACGGGCCCTTCTCATTTTCATATGAGACAAAAGACAGTATTAGTCTATGACCCTGTCTGATAAAGGTAATGAACTTTGTTCAAACCTTCATGCTTTGATTCTCTGAAGTCATAGCTTATAATCTATATTGTCCCTGTGACTAGGCCTTATGTGCTAATAAAAACTGTTATTGTTTTATAAATAGGATAAATTATAGTAGAAATCCTAAATTTATGTGAGTAATAAATTAACCAAATATGGTCTATGTTACCACGGTTAATAAAATTGCCATAAAAGACAATTCTATAATAAACTCACCAATAAATTATTACCGATGTGTTACAGTTAAAGATACATGGCAGACTCAAACGAGGTCAACAGTCACCCAGGAATAGTGAATGATAATGCCCATGTAAACGTAGCAGGTGCAGAGTTACAAGCTATGATAGATAATGCGGTTAATAGAGCTATGGATAGACAGCACCATGGATCAAGTGGTACCCATACGAGGACCCATTCTGCATCACACACTAGAACACCCTCCAGGACCCACACTGCCCACAACAGTAATTCTCATCACTCCTCGAATCAAAGGAGTAATCCATCCCAAAGAGTCGTACAGAACCAAGAACCTCGTAATAGGGGTTGCACATATAAATATTTTGTCTCGTGCAAACCCAGAGACTTCAATGGGGAAAAAGGAGCTGTTGATTGCATGACGTGGATGGACGAAATGGATACTGTGGTGGATATCAGTGGTTGTCATAATAGGGATATCGTGAAGTTTGTCTCACAGTCTTTCAAAGGAGAAGCCTTAGCCTGGTGGAAATCTTTGATCCAGGCCACAGGGAAAGTCCCGTTATACAACATGACCTGGGAACAGTTCATGGCACTAATCAAAGAAAATTTCTGCCCTCAACACGAGGTTGAGAGAATTGAATCTGATTTCCTGGCGCTGGTCATGAAAAACCTGGACTGTCAGGCCTACCTTACTACTTTCAATACTTTGTCAAGGTTGGTCCCTTACTTGGTAACTCCAGAGCCAAAACGTATAGCTCGTTTTATCGGGGGTTTGGAACCGGAGATTAAAGCAAGTGTAAAAGCTTCCAGACCAACCACTTTTCGGTCAGTAACAGACATATCGTTATCTCTGACCTCAGATGCTGTCAGGCTGAGGTCACAAAGGAAAAATGATACCGAAAAGAGGAAGCCTGAGGATGACAACTCACGACGATCAGACAAGAAGCTGAAGGGAAACAATGACCAAAAGAAGGGGTCAGGTTTTAAGAAGGATGGTCAACAGTCGGGTGAAAAACCCAAATGTAAAACCTGCAAGAGGCAGCACTTTGGAAAGTACAGGTTTGAATCCAATTCACAATCACAATCGAAACCTTTTGCATGTGGGTTATGCAAATCCAGGGAACACAAAACCATGGATTGCAAGAAGATAAAGGATGCGACCTGCTATGGTTGCAATGAAAAGGGGCACATCAGGAGCAATTGCCCAAAATCTGCCAAGAAGCCGGAAGAGGCTAAGAAGACCAATGCGAGGGTCTTCAGAATGGATGCTAAGGAAGCCGTCAAGGACGACAACGTGATAACAGGTACCTTTCTCGTAAATGATGTTTATGCGAGAGTGTTATTTGATTCGGGCGCTGATAAGTCGTTTGTAGATAATAAGTTTTGTGAACTGTTAAAACTACCTGTTAGAACTTTAAGTGTGAAGTATGAGGTGGAACTAGCAGATGGCACTTTAGAAACCGCTTCAACCTTATTAGATGGATGTTTCATATCCATTAAGAATCACTCTTTTCCTTTGTCCCTACTTCCTTTAAAACTAGCCGGTTTCGACATAGTTTTGGGTATGGACTGGTTATCTCATAACCAGGCCCAGATTATTTGCAATAAGAAGCAAGTGAGGATCAAGACTTCGTCTGGTGAATCACTTACTATCCAGGGAGATACCCAGTATGGGCTGCCCGAGAAAATGTCTATGCTCAAAGACTCTAAGTGTTTGAAGAAGGGCTGTGTCATCTACATGGCACAGGTGATTATTGATGAACCAAAACCCAAGATTGGAGATATCCCAGTCATTTCTGAATACCCCGAAGTATTTCCTGAAGAACTACCTGGTTTGCCACCAGATAGGCAAGTGGAATTCAGAATTGACATTATTCCTGGATCAGCACCAGTTGCAAGGGCGCCTTATAGGTTGGCACCTACAGAGATGAAGGAATTGAGGACGCAGCTAGATGATTTGCTAGCTAAAGGTTTCATCAAACCTAGTTCGTCTCCTTGGGGAGCACCAGTTTTATTTGTTAAGAAGAAGGATGGATCGATGCGTCTGTGCATCGACTACCGTGAGCTTAATAAGGTTACTATCAAGAATAGGTATCCTTTGCCCAGAATCGACGATCTGTTCGATCAACTTCAAGGGGCAAGTTTCTTCTCAAAGATTGACTTGAGGTCAGGCTACCATCAATTGAAGGTTAGAGATGAAGATGTGCACAAAACAGCATTTAGGACTCGTTATGGCCATTACGAGTTCCTAGTGATGCCTTTTGGGCTCACTAATGCACCGGCCGCATTCATGGATCTCATGAATCGCGTTTGCAAGCCGCACTTAGACAAATTCGTCATCGTCTTCATCGACGACATTCTCATCTACTCAAAGAACCAAGCTGACCATGAGAAGCATCTTCACTGCATACTGGAACTACTTCATAAAGAGAAGCTCTATGCCAAGTTCTCAAAGTGTGAATTCTGGCTTCGAGCAGTCCAATTTCTTGGACATGTTGTTAGTGAGCGTGGTATCCAAGTGGATCCCGCTAAAGTTGAATCTGTCATGAATTGGCATGAGCCAAAGACGCCTACAGAAATTCGTAGCTTCCTAGGTTTGGCAGGATACTATAGGCGATTCATAGAAAACTTTTCAAGGATTGCTGCACCCCTGACTTCACTGACACGTAAGAAGATTAAGTTTGACTGGGGTCCTAAGCAGCAGGAATCCTTCGATATTCTGAAACAAAAGTTGAGCAATGCTCCGGTACTAACATTGCCTGATGGAATAGAGGAGTTTGTAGTTTATTGTGATGCATCACACACCGGGATGGGATGTGTGCTTATGCAGAAAGGCAAAGTCATTGCCTATGCTTCACGTCAGTTAAAGGTGCACGAAAAGAATTACACCACCCACGATTTGGAGTTGGGTGCCGTTGTATTCGCACTAAAACTGTGGAGGCACTACCTATATGGAATCAAATGTGTGATCTATTCTGATCACAAGAGCCTTCAACATCTGTTCAATCAGAAGGACTTGAACATGAGGCAACGCCGTTGGATGGAAACTCTGAATGATTACGATTGTGAAATAAGATACCATCCCGGCAAGGCGAATGTAGTCGCCGATGCCCTAAGTCGGAAAGAGAGGGTGAAACCCATCCGAATCAATGCCAAGCGCATGGAAATAAAGAACAATTTGATAGAAAGGTTGTTAGCTGCACAGAAGGAAGCTGTGTTGGAAGCTAACTACCCTAACGAAAAGCTAGGAGTAACTGAGGAGCAGTTATCTCTTAGTAATTATGGAATCCATAGATTAAATGGACGGATATGGGTTCCGATTTATGGAGGATTCCGTGATGTTATCCTCCAGGAAGCCCACAACTCTAAATACTCTGTTCATCCTGGAGCTGATAAAATGTACCAGGATCTAAGGGCAAACTATTGGTGGATAGGCTTGAAAAAGTCTGTAGCCACTCATGTAGCCAAATGCTTGACGTGTGCGCATGTCAAGGCAGAACATCAAAAACCGTCAGGTTTGCTACAACAACCTGAACTCCCTACTTGGAAGTGGGAAATGGTAACTATGGATTTTATCACCAAGTTACCTAAGACAAGGAAAGGAAATGACACCATATGGGTGATAGTTGATCGACTGACTAAGTCAGCACATTTCCTACCCATTAAGGAGACCTACAGCTCCGATATGTTAGCCCAACTGTACGTTGATAAGATTGTAGCCTTACATGGCATACCTGTAGCTATTATCTCTGACCGAGATACTAGGTACACGTCGCATTTTTGGAAAAGCTTCCAACAATCTTTGGGCACACGTTTGAACTTTAGTACGGCTTACCATCCACAGACAGACGGTCAGAGTGAGCGTACTATCCAAACGTTGGAAGACATGCTACGAGCATGTGCGATCGATTTGGGAGGTAGCTGGGATAAGAACCTGCCATTGATCGAATTCTCCTACAACAATAGCTACCATACCAGCATCAAGGCTGCGCCTTTTGAGGCATTATACGGTAGAAAGTGTAGATTACCAGTTTGTTGGGCGGAAGTTGGAGAAGTCCAGTTATCAGGACCAGAAATCGTGTTCGAAACGACGGACAAGATTGTCCAGATTCGAAACAATCTCCAAGCTGCCCGGAATAGGCAGAAGATTTACGCTGATCCAAATCGTAAGGATTTTCACTTCGAAGTAGGTGAAAAAGTCCTACTTAAAGTGTCACCCTGGAAAGGAGTGATGCGGTTTGGTAAGAAAGGCAAACTAAGCCCGAGATACATAGGACCCTTCGAGGTTATCGAACGTGTCGGGTCAGTTGCCTACAAGTTAAACTTACCGGAAGAGCTCAGTAGTATACACAATGTGTTCCACATCTGCAATCTGAAAAAGTGTTTCGCTAGCGAATCAGTGGTTATACCCTATACAGATGTGCATATTGATAAGAGCTTGAAATTTGTGGAAAAACCTTTGTCGATCGAAGATCGACAGGTGAGGAAGCTTCGAAGGAAGCATATACCTTTTGTAAAGGTCAAATGGGATGCCCGTAGAGGTCCCGAATTCACGTGGGAGGTTGAATCCACGATGAAAGAAAAATACCCTTACTTATTTCAGTAAATATCGGGTCGAGATTTATTTTAAGGGGGTGAGGATGTAACACCACGGAAATTTACGTCCTATAATGTGTTGACACGTGTCATAGGGTTGAACGTGTGAAAGAAGGTTCTTGAAGGACTAAAATTGACAAACAGTGAAACTGTGTAAATAAAAGGGTTCAAAGTGTCAACAATGAATAAATATACTTTGCAATAACCCTACATGATGTTTATAACCTTAAACGAATAGATCATGGATCATACGAAGCGAATCGTGAAAGAAAGTGAGAGATTACAAACTACAGGGGTTAAATGTGCCAACATGTTTAAGTTATACCTCTGAGTGACCTTTTGACAAACCCGAAGCTTTGTAACGATTAATTATGCTCACTAGAATGTACCACAAAAATTTCATGAAGTTTCGTTATCGTATGAGCAAGTTGTGATAAAATTCGTGTGTAAGGGTTAGAATCGTCAACATTGAAATTTAGGGCTTTTCGGGTGATCACAAACTTACCCGAGGACTTAACAAAGTGGGTATAAGTCTTAAAGCCCCATATATTAAAATAACAAAGCTTCATATGCAAGTTGAGTGGTGAAAACGACCTTTCGGGGGACCAAGGACCAAAGTGCAAATAATAAAACATGTGTGACCTGATTCGGATGGGCCTCGCGGCCCGCCTCACACATAGAAGAAGGCCACGCGGGCCGCGTGCGACCTGCAGATGCAGAAAACATTGGCAGCTGTCTGTTGAAGCTTGTAACCGACTCCAATCTCAATTTTTCGAAACTTTGGGCAGCCTAAGATGGTTTTTAGCATGTAGGGTACTTGTGGATGATAATGCAACACTCCTAGACTTAGTTGTCAATGATCTAAGGATGTTTGAAGTTATATATAATGACCCACATTATGCAACAATGATCATTCATCACTCCTGAGCATTTCCAGAGCATACAAGCAGGCCACAAGCATTCCAAATCATCCATTAGTCGTGTGTAAGTGCCTTTGATCCTTCGTGTTTGAGTTATACTTAGTTTATAGCCTAGAAATCAAACCGTCGTAACTACGGTTTGACTTTGTGATAAATCACAATCGGTCCAGAGATTTGTCGAATCAAAAGTCATTATAAGTTGGTATTTATATGGTTATTAAACCCCTAAAAGGTCACTCACTGATTTGAATCCTAACCATGTCGTTTGTCGAGTCAAAGGCTTTCCGAAAAAGTCAACAGAAACCTTAATCGCATATTTAATGATACGGAAGGCGTGCAACCTGTTTTATCAGTCATATAACTTGAAAATAAGTATAATAACTTGTCTACGCTTGTTTGATTCGACAACTTTCTATTTAGAACCGATTCGGAGCCGAAAGACGCAAAAGTTTGACTTTTGCGTTGACCTCAGTTCTGACCCGATTTATATAAGTTTAGACATGCCTTAAGGTTCCATTAGGACCTAGTTACATGTGTGTATAAGCCTCTGCGTTTATACCACTCGAATCCCTAATCGTCCGATGTTTCCGTTAATCGCCTAAATATTGACCGTAATGCCCTTATGACCATAAAACGAGATTTTTGGAAATGTGGAAGTGCCATAATCTTAATTACTGATTATTATACATGTCCCGAAAATTTCACGTTAATCGGAGGTCTAGATTAGGAGTTATGCTTAATGACGTAATTAAGAACGCTTTTATTAATTAAACGGCGTCATTAGCATAAAACCTATCTAAACCCAATTTTTGACACCAAATCTTTTACCCACTGATGTAATATAATATTTTGGGATTTTTGAAGATTTTTAATTATTTTTAAACTGATCATAAGCTTGGATTAGCGCCTTAATTCGGTTAATACCGAATTTACCCTTTTCGGCCATAAAATGAGTTTTACAAATCCTTTTAACGCCAATCCAATTGCTACTGATTTAAAATATTAAATAGAGTGTTTTGAGCCTGTTTAATTGATCAGAAAACTCAGAATTGTATTTTAACCCGTACGTCGCTTAAAACGGCTTTATACGCGTATTTAACGCATAGTTTGGGTTTAAAACTATTTTTGTATATAAGACTTATTACCAAAGGTTATAACCTGTTAAAATAAGCTATTTTACTGATCAACTCAGGCCCGGATCACAGGTGTTTAATTAAACCCTTTTATAATCTTTAAAATGACCAAAATACCCCTACGGGGCTTATTAAGGGATTAAACTCGTTTTGGGCATCATGGGTGATATCCTACTGATATCACAACTTATTTAAGGTGTATTAAGTTAGGAAACCTGTTTAGGACTCTTACGGATACCCGTTACGCGTCACGCGCGTTCGGTTCGGTTTATGTAACTAGTTTACATAAATTAGCCGAAACGGGTCAAACCTTATCGGTTTTATCTCAAAATCCAGAATGTGTATCATATACCCATATTAAGCAAGTCTTCAAACTTGTCGGGTGTAAATCACATTCTATCCGGTCTTCGCTTAATCGTGCGTACGAACCGTATCTTTAAAACTAACCGGTCTAAGCGTAAGCTTAACTAAAGACCCGTTAGGATTCTAATAGGTTATTATAAACCTTCGTTCCAGATTAGGAGAACCAGTAAAAGATATTTTCACTCGCTGATTTTGAACTATACTTACTCAGGTAAATACTTTTAACTTATTTTCCCTATACGGGCTTGGGGTACGGTATATAAAATACCGCTTGGTCGGGGCGTTGAATCTTTGATTGAATGAATGATAATGAAAGTATTGAGACGTCTCGTTTAACATTGTTTTGTTTGCTTAAAGCCTTTGGGGGGTTAATGACCGTGTCCCGGATATCCCTGGCATCATTTTACGAAATGGCCACGACCTTAGCACTCAGGTGTAGGCGTACACCTGTTAGTGTCTCATAAATAAAGTGGTGTGTTAATTGATCTTTAACCCGGCTCGATCCGGGCTACTGAACGCATAAGGAACATGTAAATCCATACAAGTATTATATATTTAAATAATTATCCCAAGTTATAAAATATTATTTGTGCCTTGTGCCTTAAATGCATTTTCTTAAACTCTTTTCAAAATGAGTCGGTTGATCGTATTTACCAGTGTAAACTGACGTATTTTCTTAAAAAGGTTAAGTGCAGGTACTACGCGAAATAGGCTGGCTTGTCTCCTAGCATCCACATTAAGTCTCGCCAGCTTGGATGTCATAAACTGTTGAACATTTGTTTCCTTTTAAATTTGATCTACCTGTGGATTTATATTCGACTATTTGTGATACTTAATATTACAATATCGTTTGGTTGAATTAAATCTATACTTTGCTTCCGCTGTGCATTTAAATATTGTGTTGTTTGACTATTATGTTGCCAACCACGTCACGATACTCCCCTACCGGGCCCACCGGTGACACGTGGAAATTCGGGGTGTGACATGTGTCATCAATTCCCGTACCTCCGCGGGTGCCAACCGGTAAGGGGCTTTGGCTACCGGTTTGGCATTTGGTTCCAACTCTATACGGAATTCGACTTCCCGCTCGGGAGGAAGCCCCGGCAATTCATCCGGAAACACATCCGGGTATTCATTCACTATCCTAGTATCTTCAATTCTTAGGGCACCTAATTTTGTATCGACAACATAGGCTAAGAATGCCTTACTTCCCTTCTTCACATACTTAACCGCTTCTAAAATAGTACAGAATTTCGCCTCTACCCTTCTTTCCCCACGAATACTTACCCGTCTTCCCTTAGGAGATGTTACGTGAATGATTTTGCTTTCACATAAGATTTCCGCATGATAGCGGGATAACCAATCCATACCTACCACTACTTTAAATTCCCCTAAGACCATGGGAATCAAATCAATGTCAAAATCTTCATCCTCAATAGTAATTTTACAATCTCTACATATTTCATGCAAAAGATAGCTCTTACAGTCGGCTATTTCTACCTCTAAAGGTACAGACATTCTTTCTACCATGAATAGAGGGGAACATATAAACTCAGTCGAAATGAATGACCTACTTGCCCCGGTATCAAACAGCACATATGTAGGTATAGAGTTTATTGTGAAGATACCTGACACAACATTCGGGTGAGCTCTAGCTTCTTCTGTAGAGATGTGGAACATTCTTCCTTTAGCTTTAGAGGGTTCTTCCTTCCTTCCTTCTTTCTTCGTCCCTTGTTTGAGTTTTGGGCATTCAGCCTTCACATGACCCGACTCATTACAGTTGTAGCACACTCTCTTGGGATTTGGGCAATTATAATACGGATGCCCTTCTTGCCCGCAGTTGTAACATCCTTTCTTCCCCAATAGACATTCACCCGAATGGGGTTTTCCACATGTATTACATCGTGGAAACCCTCCTTTAGAAGCTTCTTTCTTTCCTTGATCTTGTGTCTTAGGTTTCTTGGAAGAACCTTGAGTTGACCCTTTCTCGATTTGCCTTTTCTCCCCGCGTTCAGCCTGTCTCTTTAGCTCAATTTCCCTATCTCTTGCCAAATCGATAATCTCATCCAAGGTTTCACATTTAGAAGGAGTTATGAACTCCCGATATTCAGCTTTCAGCATACCATGATAACGGATAATCTTCTTCCTCTCCGTCCCGACTATTTCTCCACAAAACTTCAACTGGTCAAGGAAGGTATTTGTGATCTCGTTAATTGATTCATCCTTTTGTCGGAGTCGGAGAAAATATTCTTGGATTCGATCCACAGCTGATCGTGGACAATGATACTTGATAAAAGGTTGCTTGAATTCTTGCCATGTCAAGGTTTGGACTCTATCCTCGCCGATTTCTTTACTATACGTATCCCACCAATCCTTAGCCCTTCGTAAAAGTTGCCCCGTGGCAAACATGACTTGATCTTCCCTATCACAATGACTACGAACGAACACTCCCTCCATATTGGCTATCCATCCTTGACATTCAATGGGATCGATTTCTCCACTATAGGTCGAAGGTTTGCATGCCATGAAATCCTTGTAGGTGCACCGGCGTGCTTCCTTCTTGCTTTGAATCCCGGTTAACATTTCTTTCAACTCATCTATCTTACTCGTTATCATAGTCTCCACCGTGCTTAATACTTGACTTTCCACTTCTTGCGCTAGCTTCGAAACATTTGCATCAAATGCCTTCGTTAATTCATCCGAAATTACCTTGTTTAACTCGTCTCGAGTTATTCGTTCCGTGGCATCCGGGTTTCCTCCACTTGCCATCTACAATTTAAATATTCATGTTAAACATTATTACATTCGTTCTCCTTATCTTTCTATACATCATTCATTCTTAGTAATTCATTCTCATAAGTCATAAACCATCCAATCTTTCTTTACAACAATCTAATTGTGTTAATTACTTCATTCGTTCGTGTTTGAGACTTCCCATTCTTTCCCATATTCATCATTAAAACATGTTAGCTATCTTGAATTCTTAGTTTCATAATCAGTTTGAGGTGTTCCTTATGTTAAACGAATACTAGAATCGAACTAGAGGCCCTTGCACAATAATTAAACAATTCAGAAAAATGCAGACAAGGGGGCGCCGTCGCCGACGGCACATGGGTGCGTCGCCGACGGCTGCTGCAAAGTTGCGTCGCTGACTTTTGTCCGTAGGCAGGAAGGTAAGCCATCGGGTGAAGGGGTGCCGTCGCCGACGCCACAAGGGGCCGTCACCGACGGTCCCTCTGATCTGCAGACGCTGTTCAGCTCAAAATTTTCATTTCCAGGCCTTCTTTCAACCCGAAATGGTTCCGTGGATCCCCGAAACCTCCAGTAACATTCCTTTACACACCAATCAAATTATTATTGTAATTTAACCATAATCCCTTCCCGTTTCCATCAAAAAACATAACTTGGAATCCTTAATTCACTTACTTGCGTGGCGCCTTGGAACGAACACACCTTCACAAGAGCTTTCGGTTTGAGTTCGAGCACTCTCGAATCTCTCAAACCTATGCTCTGATACCAACTTGTAAGACCCAAACCTTAAAAGAGACCAATAAATTTTCATTTACTAAAAATTTCAAACGGGTCGAATAATTTAGAAAAGGGAATTCCATATTTAGCTTCTTGCTACTAACAAGATTGTTACAAAAGAGTTTTTAACCCAACATCTAGCAAACTATTAAAATCCTTTAACCCCAAGTTTAACATCAAACAACTACCGGGTTAAGTTACATACAAAAGACCCGTTTAAAACAAAAGAAAACATTAAACTACAATTTAGATCACAACTAGTAGCTTTGCGGAAGCGTGCATCACAAGTGTGTGTTCGATCCAAGAAGCACCATCCATCATGTCGCTTTACCTACATTCAACCAACTCATTAGACATTTTAATTAAGAAATTTATACTACATCAAGTTACTAGTCAACCACAAGAAAATCCTTTTTACAACTTTCATCCAAACATGAAACTTCCAATATAGCAAATCATTCCTTTTAACTCATTCAACATCTCTCCATATCATGTATTCGACTTACACCAACACGTTACAAATAAACAACTTCGAATATAGAATAATAACCTTTTTCATCAATACATAATAGACATATTTGTAAGCAAGGAACTTACCTTTGTCGTTGTTGGTTTGCGACCCGGTACGACTCGAGCTTTCCTCCTTAATTCCTACAATCCAAAATCACATACTTTAAACTCTTGTCATTCTTTTCATTCCGTTTTTTTTAACATGTTCATGCTAACAAACAACAAAAATCCCAACGCTAACCATTTATCTTTGTAAATTCATTTGATCATCTCATTCAAGCATTTTAACGAACACTTGGTGTGCATACTATTAATTAAACATAGTGTACAAGCATTATATGCACAACTTAGCTAGTTCATGTCAATAATATCAAGAACATCAATTTTACTCAAAATTTCATACAATCTTCATCTTAAATCAGTTTCACTTAATAATATCTCATAAACAACATCATCATTCGAAAATCTCTATACTAATCTATACCAATTTCACATTACACCTCATAACATTCCTATATTAAATGGGTTATCACTTTCACTAATCAATTCAAACAATTTCGTGTTTAATTAATACTTCATAAGATGTTCCTAACCCATATTCACATTAATTTCATACAAACTCATGGAATCACTTAAAACCCATTTCAATTATGATCACCAAAATGCAAATTTCAACATACCTTATGTCTAGAATGTTAAGATGATTAGAATTGATGAACATGCAATTGATTATCTTCCATTCTTCTCTTTGATTGCTGGATTTTATGATGACAAGGGGTTTTTCCCCTTCTCCTTGTTCTCCAGGCGACACCAAACACACACACAGAATGTGTGTGGTGTGTATTTTAATGTTTTGTAATTCAACTTTCATGACTTACACATTCAGCCCCTCATTTATGTACATTTGTTTTAAATGACCAAGACTTATTCCTATTAACTAAAGTTCATAATTCTTAACCATCATTCTAATAATTCTTGATTCTACATATGATCTAGTCATATTTTTATTATTTCCATCCTAGCATTCATATACTAAGGTTAGTAATGTTATTACTTACTTGTAACATATTATATAACCATAAATGTACGAATTTATAATTTTGGGGCGTTACAAAAATAATCAGTAAACGTATTTATTTTAGTAAGTTATATCAGTAAGATATCATACATATGTGAATTTTATCATTTATGGCCAAACTATGCACCGT
The DNA here is from genome assembly GCA_030545235.1 of Helianthus tuberosus. Lineage (NCBI taxonomy): Eukaryota > Viridiplantae > Streptophyta > Magnoliopsida > Asterales > Asteraceae > Helianthus > Helianthus tuberosus. The sequence goes on from JARYGA010060438.1 coordinate 6,985,910, forward strand.
AGGGGCATTTTGGTCATTTCACATATGCTATGAGGGTCAAATTTGGAAATCTGAGTTCAAAACTTTTACTTACTGTTTAAGTGTAAAAATTTATTCATTACATCAGTAGGTAACAAGTCTTAGGTGCTAAATATGGTTTTAAACCATACTATGCGCCTAAATCGAATAAAAGTCGGTATTTGGCGGTATTCGGGTTAGTTAAGGAAATCTGAGATTTTGATCAGCCTCTACTGTTTAAAATAATTTATTTAATATATAAAATCAGTAGAAAAAGGTTTGATATGTAAAGGATGTGCAAAACTCTTTTTATTAGCAAAAAGGGCATAACCGTCAATTACCGAGTCTATGCAAGAACCCTATGTTATGATCAGTTTAAAATTTAACAAAAATTTCCAAAAATCCCTAAATATTATATCTTAACAGTAGGTGGCAAGTTTGGTGTCAAAATTTGGGTTTAAATAGGTTTTATGCCAAAAATTCCGTTTAATTAAGCTAATAAAACTTGAACTTAGGGAGCTAAGAATGCTTACAAGAATACTTAGCACGAATTAAGAACTGAGGAAAGCTTCCTAGAGCTCCAAGGGACTTCAGAGAATGAGTTGTGAAGTAAAAACCAAAGTGTGTGCAAGAACAAGAAACAACAACTTTATATAGGAATTTCTACTTCATATGATCAATCCACATGTCCCTACATTGATTCCAGATGATTCCAAGTGTCCCTATTGCATGAAAAACCATTTGCTCAGTCCCTGGTATCGAATTCAGGCATGCAAAGGCGGTGGAACTGACTGAACCTGTAGCTGTGCAGGTTTTCTGTTACTGGCAGTCTCATGCGGGCCGCGTAAGACTTATAAGAAGTGTACGCGGGCCGCGACAGTGGGGATTTCCGGTAACAAGTTTCCAAACTTTGCAATTTCAGTCCCTGGTCCATTTTAAGTTTATTTAACTTTCATTTATTGCACTTAGGACCCCCATAGTTAACTATTAAGGGCCTTGGGTCATAATTTAACTTTTTTAAGCTCCCGGTTAGTTGTAAGATCACCCGAAAAAGTCTTGTTTTCATCGAAACTCCACAAAATTAATATCCAATATTCTTGAGAGCAAAATATACAATTATTACAATGTTTTTGGGTTCGTTAATAGGTCACTCAGAGGTAACATTTAACATCTCGACACTTTTAACCCCTATGTTTCGTAAGATCCTTAATTTAAGCATAAACGACTTCTAATGTTTGACAAATTATTCATTAAAGAATACGAACGTCAAATGAGGTCAATCAGAGGCACAAGAATGGCATGTTGACACTTTGGATCCTTTTGCTAACATATTTAGATTGTTTGACAATTTAAGTCCCACCAGATCAATCCATTACACGTTTAAAGTCCATGACACGTGTCTTTATTATATTGGTCGTGATTTTACGAGGTGTTACATGTAGTGGTTCTATTTGTTTTGATAATAGGAGAAGTCTCCATATCATCAGAAACAGATGCCCCTTTTCTTGGTTCTGGGGACTTCCCACTGAAGCAGAGATTATAGTTGTAACCTCATCAGTGGTTGCCTTCAAGGGAGTCTTAATGATGTAACCACTGTCCAACTGATCACCAATGGGTTCAACAGTTGTAGTGGCTACTCCACTTGAACTACTACCAAGAGTTTCGTAACACTCAACGGGGATAACCTCCTCAACTATTTGTAGGATAGCAGATTGAATTGGTTCAGACACAGTCATTTGTTGCGATCTACTCTCAGTAATTTGTGCATTAGAGGAACTGTTTTCTTTCTGAAATTCAATTGCTTCAAACAGAGGTAATATTGATGATGGAACTTGAGTCGAGGGTTATGGTGTAGAAAGCGTGATAACCCTGGGAGAGGGACTTTTAAACATATTTTCATATGAAAGGTCTACCTCATGTTGTAGTGTCCATGTGCTTACAACATGATCCTTTTGTGAGGATACATGAGGAGTTTGGATCGGTTGAGATCTTTCCAACAACTGTGAGGAAGTAGCAGCAGTGGTTTCAAGTGACATTTGTGTTGTCACTGCATTAACCTCTGGGATCTCATCTTCCAGAGGAACCATTTTATTTTGTTTCCTTTTGGTGGGCTTTTTGGATGTGACAGGTTTCTTTTTGCGTTTTCCTGTTGTTTGTTTCACAACACCGGTTGTGGTGTCATGATCACCAGGAGCAGTTGGCTCAACAACAGAAGTTTGAGCAACTGATGCAGACGCATCTAAAACATGCTCATCCACCTTTGTTTCCGTTGTTGAAACTTTTGACTCTTTATCCATAAGTTTAGTAAAAGTTTTACGTGTAAGACTATTTATTTGAAAAGCTGCACCTTGTTCAAAATCTGTTTGTGACACTTGTTTTCGTAGGTAGTAGCTTAGAAGTTTTGGATACAACAGAAAAGCATTACTACGAACACCTTTTTTTCAATTTTTTCACATTTTTCACATTACTCAACAAATCAGAGAACAGTGCCTGTGATAAATTGTAATAAGATTTTGTTAAAATAGCATAACCCAAATACTGAATGTTCAAAGGTATCTCATTAAATGAGGTGGTCTTGGCTGAGAGACAAGTTAAAAGAGTATGAAACAAAAATTTCATTGGCGGATGGAAGTTTGGTTTGTAGATAGTAACTTCCTTTAATTGTACATCATACCCTCTTTCAATGAACTCTGTATGAAGTTTAGGTTTTTCAAAGTTGGTCTTACCTCCCAAGTCGTCCAATGCAAATGTAGTGGAAATTGTAAATGGAGAAATTCGTACCACACTTTCCCCGACCTTAGATGTGATGGCAACTGGATTATTATCTTCAGACTCTATTTCAGCATTAAACCAAAATTGTCGAAGTGTTTCTGTATGAACCGGAGCATCAGCAGTAAGGATTGATTTGTATTTTGATGAAGTTAAAAGGTCAATTATTGAGTGAAAGCTAGTATTTTTGTTGGTTTTCACGAAGATGGGGAGCTAGTTGTAAGGGTTTTTGATGTTCAGAGATATCATCGGAGAAGAAGGTGATTTGGGGATGAAACAGGGTTTAAATTGGAGAGTTTTTAATATGTTGGAAACTGTTTTTCAGAATTTTGAATTCGAGACGGCAGTGGTAGAACCTCGATTTAGGGATGAAACAGCTTTTATATAGAGAGAGAGAAGAAGTGACTGCTGACGTGGCAGTAGTTACAAATATTTGATGGCTAAGATCTGTCCACGTCAGAACCTCTCTTGCGACAACCGATGACAGTTGTTTAGAAACCTCTGTTGGTCGAGTACAGAAGTTGGGAACAGTGTGAGTCAAACAGTCGTTAGATAAACAGAAGTTATGAGAACAGATGAAAACTTTCAGCAGTTGTTTTATTTTTAGCTAACATCTGTCCACGTCAGAACTTCTGTTGTCAAAATGGATGACAGTCAGCAGTGGATGTATTTTTAAGCAAGCAGAAGTTTCAAAAACAGTTGTTTTCAATCGGTGTAACTCAACAGTCGTAAGTCTAACATCTGCTATTAGCCCAACCACTGTTAGTATCAAAACCTCTGTTGAGCATTTTAAGATTGAATATCATATGTTGTTCGTTAACATCTGTTGACCCATAGCAGACCTTTGCATCTTGAGACATTTATTCATCAGCAGATGCTCTCTTTTGTCAGACTTTAGCTACAACACACCTTTTACAACAGCAAATATCGACTCCTTGTAATTAGGCCTTACCGTAAATTCTTCCAAAAAACTATTATTGATAAACAAAATTATATAATAATACTTAGGAATGACTGAAATAATTAAAATGAAGATGCGACAACAAAGATTAATAGTTTTAAAATTTATTCATTTAGTCAACAGTGGTAAATCAACAGTCGTTAGCATACACAGTTGTTTCATAAGAAGGTTCGAATATATGAAAACAGCAGCATGCTTATACAAAGGTCTACAATTACAATTTGACATACTGTACAACATCTAATCTAATGGACTAACAAAGTCCCAACATCTGCTATTAACCTAACCACTGTTACTATAAAAACCTTTTGTCGGCTCAAGATATTTTGAATATCATATGTTGTTGTTTAACATCTGGTCTCCCATACAGACCTTTCCTTCTTCAATCTTTCATCATCATAAAATGTTCACTTTTACCAAACTTTAACTACAATAGGCCTTTTACAACTCCAAATATTGACTCTCTGTAATTTGCAGGAGCACAGATTCTTCAAAAAATTGCTATCAATGATCAAATTCTGAACATTTGTTTTATCTTTGCACTCATCTGTTCACCATCAAACCAACCCTTGATACTATTAATCCTCTGTTGACTTACCAAACAGATGTTCAGACACAATTCAACATCAACATAATCTGTTCACCATCAAACCGACTCTTGATACTATTAAACCTCTGTTGACTTAGCAAACAGATGTTCAGACACAATTCAACATCAACATAATCTAAATCAAACTCAAACACTAAATAAGTAAAACTAAAACGCAACATAGATTCATAAGATTAAAATTTATTCATTTATTCATGACATTAAAAATCCAATAATTACATAACATACTGAACATCATTAAAGTTCAAATCTAACAATAACAACAAGAATTAAGAAACTTTAGCTTCAACTCCATCGATTGCTGAACCTCTCGATGTATGTCCTTCAGCATCGCCACAAACCCCACGTCTCTATCACCTTACTCTATATTACTGACAACACAAAGCTCACAAACGGAAGTCGAAGGCATCCTCATAAGATCTCTGGAAACCTGCTCTCTCATGAACATGCCAACTTGCAATCCATCAAAAAGTGTAGCCATATCTTCATACACATGTTCCTCGATTTTCCTGACAAAACGCTGCTTTAAATCATCTGATTTTACAGAAGTGAATGACGTCATTTAAATAAACTATATTACTCGACTTTCCTGAAAGTATGATATCTTCGTAGGAAAACGTGATGAAAAACAGATGAAGTGACTATGAGTTTATATACTGAAATATCTAACAGTGAAAACGTGTAGATTTAATATAAAAATATTAATGTATATTTCAAAACAGAAGTCTTTTAATGCAAAAACCTTTTCAAAACAAAAGCAGATTATCACAATTACAATTAATCTCTTCATTTACCATGTAGACGCGTTTTTAAACTCTATAATAGACCGATGATTACTTTTGATTCAAAACATCAACAAATTGTCCTACAAATCACTTTCTGTCAAAAATTGTTCCAAATCAGAAAAACCAACAAAAAATCTACATGGCAAACTTCAGCTTCTACCACTGGTCAGAAACCAGCGATGTTAAAACACAATTTTCGATGTGGTCACTAAAAGAAAAAAGAACAGACGAAGAACTAAACATGAAATTCGACATAATCAATGACACTAATTACAACAAAACCTGGAACAGCATAGCATTGCTCGATTAAGTCCTCCACTCTCCTCCATCAGAGTTCCAGAAGAATGCAGAAGAGTTTCTGACACAACTTCTAAAACAGGATCAGAAAATTTGCAACATGCTAACAGACCTGAAATTCAAAAGAGAGCATGAAATCACATGGAGAAAGGCCAGAGTCTACGAAATCATAGCAAGTGTTAACTCTAGCGTGTAATACTTTATAAATATTTCATTAAATTTCTATTTTTCTATGTAGTACTTCAGTTTAATAATATCAACATGCATCTTAACATATTCTAAAATATCAGTGTCAACAAAAACTCTCAACATCATCAACAGTTAATCAAAATAAGAAACAAACCTAAAATGCAAAGGTCTCCTCTCAACTATTGTAGCACATCTAACTTTTCACGATATTACACGAATCTATACTTTGTATAAAAGAAGAAAATCTTACTGACGCAAGAAAAGCTGACTTTAGATTTAACGAAAATGGAACAATGCAACTCTCCCATCAAAGAAGGTAGCAAATGCAACTTTTCACGATGTTGCAACAATGATACTGCAACATCGATATTGAAAGGTTGATGTGTGAAAGGAAGCTTCATAGAAACGACGATGTTGGAACAATGATACTGGAACGATAACATGTAAACAAAATTGTAACACCTCGTAAAATCATGTCCAATATAGTATCGATACGTGTCATGGACTTTAAACGTGTAACAAAATGAATATGACGGACTAAAGTTGACAAACGAAGAAAGTATATGTATATAAGGATACAAAATTTCAACATTTGATAATTATGCCTTTTAACAACCCTACACGATGTTTATACCCTAAAACGAATGTATCATGAAACGTGTGAAACCGTTTGTGGAAGAAAGTGAAAGTTTACAAGACGCGAGGGTTAAATGTGTCAACGTGTTTAAGTTATACCTCTGAGTGACCTTTTAGTGAACCCGGAGCCTTGTAACGATTAATTATACTCCTAAGAATAAGTGGTAAAAATTTCACAAGGTTTCGATATCGTATGAGAAAGATACGCTAACTTTCGTAATTAAGGGGTTAAAAGCGTCAACGAGGCAAAAATTGTGTTTTCGGTTACCGTTTAACGAAACCGGACCTAAAGACGTTTAGTTATATCTCATGGATCATAGAAATATAAATTTCATGGGTTAAAGGTGCTTAAAATGGAAGAAATTACGCTTTAGAAAGTCCAGGGGGTGAAAGTGTCATTTTTAAAACTTGTTTGCTGGTCCCCCTACCTGCTGGCGCTGCGCCAACACCTGGGCACTTCTCCTTCGTGCGATGCGACGGACTGCCAGCTCAGAAAAGATTGTTTTAACGTGGCAGCTTGCATGTTTGCTCGATTCCGCGAGTTTGCCACCCTCTAGCTGCTTGAAACACGTCCCTAGACACTTGTTTTCATCCCTGGAGTTGCCATAACACCTGTATCCATCTCCTTGAACCTTCCTTGGCTATAAATAAGTCCAATTGTTGCAACTTGTGAACTCACATTTGAGCACTTCACTTGAAAAGCTTCCAAAAACTTGTGGTGCCGGAAGTCATCATTCCGGCCGAATGGTACGCCCTACATCCGGAACCTCCTCGAGACATACTACAAGGGGTTCCGGTTGGTGTCGCTCCTCCTCCACCAGATGTTGAGGAACATGAAGCCGCCTCCCTTCTCCCGAGGGAGATCGAAGAATGGCTCTAGCAACATCTAAGGAACACCGTTCGGCTTGGAGTTCTATAAAACTTTTAGACCGGAAGTCTATTTCCGGAATTTTGGTTCTTATTGTAGAAATAGAACTCCTTAGGAAGATTTTACGGATCACTTGACCTATTTAATATTAGCACTTTTAACTTTTATTTTCTGCTTTATTTTTCATTTTTAGGACTATTATGTAATTCTCTCTATGATAAATGAATGATGGTTTTAGTTAATTTAGTGTTTGGATGGTGTTGCAATGAATAAAACACACTTGAGATGTCAAAGGATACAAGGGAGACTTGAACCAGCACCCCATGCAGGAAAACAGAACCGTCCGACAAATTTCTTCGTTTACAGTAAGTTCGGCACGGGCCGTGTCCGCCCAACACGGCCCCGTGCTGCACAGTCTGCAGAAAGAGACCCAGTTTAGGTAACTGGACACGGGCCGTGTTCACCCAACACGCCCCCGTGTCCAGGCTTCTGTTTCTCTTGTTTTAATTTTGTTACTGGCACTTGAACACGGGGCCGTGCCCGGACAACACGGGGCCGTGTTCAGCGCCCAGTAACACAAAAATTTCGCTTTTTACACCTTTTTACACATTCAATCAACCTAAAAACCTATTTTTGGGACACATTGAGGACAATGTGTAATTTAAGTGTGGGGGGGGGGGATGCTAAAACCTTGAATCTTGCAAGTCCTAAATACAAGTCTTACACAAAACTCTATTGGAACCGCTAGTCACCCCAAATTTTTTCAAAATTTTCATTTTTTTTTACTTGTCTAGGTTTAACTCGGGAAATTCAAGTTCTCAAAAAGGTTATATTTTTACAAATTTACAACCGATAACGTCGTGATAAAAAGAACCAACATAAGAAAATTATGAAAAGGCATGACAAGCTTAGTTAAAATTTAATTATATATACTTGATCACATAAAAAACCCATTCCCACAAAAGTGAGTTTTGAGCCTTTATTGAGCAAACACTTACATATCATTTGACTAAATGCTCATTTTCGTTTCTTGTGTGAATAGCCGCTTGGTTCTTACGACTCTAGAACTTGCCATGACGATACATTCCCGGTCCTTACCAACTTAAACCCGAGTAAGTAAATGATGGAGGCATTAGGACTAACCCCTTTTTATTTCTACACCATTATTTTATCTTTTTTTTACCACCTACCCAAAATCCCCTAGTTAGCCCCTTTGAGCCTAAACCTTTTCATTTCATAGCCCAAACCAAACACCTTTTTACCCACCAAAACCTTTTTCATTTTTTACCCCTTTGTTTTAGTAACAAGTTCGATTCTTCGTATGACTATTCAAAAAAAAAATTGTGTTGATGATGAAGCAAAAGAAAATAAACAAACAAGTTCATCAAAAATAACTTTGTTTGAATAATAGCTTCATCAAAATAAAAGTTACAAAAATAGAAAGTCTTACGAAATCCGAAACTTGTTACGCTTTTCGCCTTTTTCTACAAACCACTAACCACTCACCCAACCACCTACCTTTAACCCAAGCCTAACCCCTCACCCAAAAAATCCTCATGATATTTATAAAGGTATATAAGTTAAAAAGGAGGAGGATTGATTGCTTGGCAAGCCTATGGTAGGAGTAAGTTCCATGCCGCTCTCGAGTGATCCACAAAAATACATTTTCGGCCGAGTGTTGAGTGATCCCCGTGAGGTATGTGAACTTGTATATAAATAGAATTTTACAAAGGCACGTTATGCCCTAATAAGTAATTTATCTTATGAAAAGTTTTAAATAAATCATGACGAATAGGATTGTAAATAAATAAAAATAAAACTAAATAAAGAATCTTGGAAATCCCGACACTCTATGACAAGCCCAAAACCTTCTTTTCTACCCATTCCATTTGGGAGTGTAATAGCCACATATTAAAGAGTTTTGCTTGAGGACAAGCAAAGATTCAAGTGTGGGGGTATTTGATGTGTTCAAAATGCAACGTATAAATTTCATCAATTGTGGCATAAAACTAACCTTTTTTTAGTACTAATGTTGGAAAAAGTGTGCTTTTGTCTTCCTTTTGTATTTTCAGGATTAAATGAGCTCAAATTAACAAAAGAAGCAAAAAGACATCAAAATCTAACATAAATACAAGAAAAGGAACAAGACGTGACATGCCCGACCCCACGACAGCATCTTCCTAAGCAAAACAAGACATCAGAAGACTGAACACGCCCCGTGCTCAGCCAGCACGGGGGCGTGCCCAAGTGTCAGCAGAAAAGACAAAGTGGTAGAAGCTTCTATTGCCCACCACGGGGCCGTGCTCAGCGGACACGGGGCCGTGGTCAACTATAAGATTCGCACAATCCAGGCAAATCTTCATAGTACAAAGATTCTTCTGCACACGGGGTCGTGCTCAGCGGACACGGGGGCGTGGTCAACTAATAAGACAAAGCTGCATTAAATGAAGAAATAGAGGATGTGGACACGGGGCCGTGCCCACTGGACACGGGGCCGTGCCCGAGCTTCTGTTCAGCCTATAAATAGGAGTTCTTGGCTCAAGCTCAAACCATCCCTTGGCACACCACCTCTCTCTCACACTTCACCCACCACCCACCACCACCATAACACCATCATCCACCACCATCATCCATTGTCCATCATAGAGTGTGTGAGTCGTCTCGGGATCCAAGATTGATCGTAAGAGTTCTTGACAATCAAGGCCATGTTTGCCTAAGTCTCTTACATCACTTGGTGAAGACAAAGTGTTTAGTGTAATAATTTTTATTTCTAATCTTTTGCACTTTTTACTTGGTTTTGTATTAATGACTTTAATAACTAGTTGCTTATGTTGAAGGTGATCTTTCCTTATCGTTTGTCCGTGGTGTCTTGGCATTATTTTACTGTCTATATAAAATAAAAGATTTTCACCATTCATATCTCCACGGTCTATATGGAGGTATGTTGGCTACCTGGTCGGGGGTTAAGGGAACGGTTTGGTAAAGGTCTTGCCATTGTTCAGCGTTTAGAGGTCCTGCAATGGACCTGGGTCAAATTTAGTAGGACCTCCTTCAATACTTAACGGTATTGGATGGCGGGGGTCCAAACTCTTTGATCCCCTCATAAGTTAACTACTATTAATACTATAACCCGGCTATTTAGGACTGTATCCCTGCTGACTCAGACTACTTAGTCGAGGGTAACGTCACCTCCAAAAGAGGGGCCTACCATAATTTGCATTAATAACTTAATTAATATTCTTTCAATAATCCACCCTTTTAGGATTGTATCCTTGCTGACTCAAACTACTGGGGTGAGGGTAACGTCACCTTCAAAAGAGGGGCCTACTACAATAACTAAGATAATCTCTTAAAATAGTGCAAAAGTGCGGAAATAATCAAAGGTTACACTAGATACGAGTCGGAACCAAGTGATTCATCTTGTCTATCTTTTTTTCTTTTTATTTTATTTTTTTAGTTAGTTTTTATTTTTTTTTAGTTTAAAACATTTTTCTAAACTTTTATTTTTGATTAGACGTTGAGGATAAACCGGTACTAAAAGCTCTTGTGTCCTTGGACGACCTCGGTATCTTGCCAACACTATACTACGCTCACGATGGGTGCACTTGCCCATATGTGTGTTTAGTGTTAGTAAAATATCGTGTTTTATAAATTTAAAACTTGGCTAAAAATAAGTGTTAAAAAGGGCTTAAAATACACACCTAAAATATATAACACTTCACACGCATCACTTGCACTCGCTGTTTGTGAAATATACTTGCTCAGGTAAATACTTTTGACTTATTTTCCCTATACGGGCTTGGGATACGGTATTATAATAATACCGCTTGGTCGCGTATGTAGTTGTTTAAATCGGATTGTGATTAATATATTTACATAACCCGTTTTAATCCATTTTATTTGGTATATGGCCCTTGGGGGGGTTAATGACTGAGGTGATGTCGTGGTCACAATCAAATTTAATCCAAATACAACTAATTAGCTAGCGGTAAGTGGGTATCGAACACAGGGAGTTTGTGGAAAATGTGTTATTTGAAAGTGTATCTAACTTAGCTAAAAGTAATCTAATTGCAAATAAAATAAAATTCAAGAGTTGATTTGATTGGATTGGTTTTAAAACTAAAATTAACTAATTAGATTGCAAGAGAACAGTTTTGGTTGTAAGCAAATTAGAGACAAATGACCATCCTAGACTTCCGGTTTCAATTGACATTCATGTTATCATTCCACTAGAAAGAACTACATAGACATAGCTCATGTGTGACTGCTTGCAGTGATGAAAGGGAACTAAGTACTCAGATTCCTAGAACGTGAGGTTGTTACCCGATGATCAATCAACCCTTACCCAAGCCTAACTATACCCATGATATCTCGATTGCCAACGGCACCAAGAACGTATGGTTTCTAATTAGTTCAATGCAAGAATCAACAAATTACTAACAAGCAATTACACACCATAACAAACACACCATTAAGATAGAGATTGCTATTCTAGAAATTAGGAAAACAACTTGAAATGTCTCAAACAAACCTTCAATCCAGGATGATCATAAAGTACTTAGCCACTCATGGCTTGAACAAACATCATAGCAATAGTATTATTGTTCATAAGGATCAAAGCAACAAAACTAATGATTAAGATAGTGTTCTTCTTGCCAAAGTCTCCAAGATGCTCTCCAAAACCGTGTCCAAGTGATTAGTAACCGAAAACATATGATAAGTCTCCATAAAAACCCATAAAAAGACAATTTAATGCATAAGTTACAAGTTTGGTATCAGTCGGCACCGTAAGCTACGCCAGATCACCATAGCTTACGGCGGTCAGAAGTCCCTTACGGCAGCTAGACTATGTCTTACGGCGGGGAGGTGTTTGAAAGATTTGGGGCCGTAACCTACGGCCAGGTGCCGTAGGCTACGGCGCAGAGTCTTGTTTCTTTTTATTTCTTCACCGAATCTTCACTTCTTCCACTCCTTGACTCCGCCAACTTCTAGCATCCACCCATGCCTTCTAAAACCCGCATTTTGAGCACTTTAGCACCTGCATCATCAAACATAGAGTGGTTACCAAGTTCAAGCAATTAACCGAATAAAGCATGGAATGTGCGTATATTTAGACCTTTTAAGGGTTGTCCTACGGACCACCCGTCAATGACCATGTCCCGGATATCCTTGGCATCATTCATTGAAATGGCCACGACCTAAGCACGGGGTGTAGGCATACACCTGACAGCTGCATATGTAAAAACTGGTAACCCACTTTAAGGAATTAACCTTGTGGGCATTATGCCTGTGGCGTGTCAGTTAATCTTGTTCGGCTGTTCTAACCGGCCCTGACGGACGACAAATAAGTAAAACTGTATACAAGATTATTTTTAAATAATTGTCCCAAGTTATAAAAGATATTTTGCGCCTTGTGCATTCAAATCAATTTTCTTAAACTCTTTTCAAAATGAGTCGGTTAATTGTATTTACCAGTGTAAACTGACGTATTTTCACAAAAAGGCTAAGTGCAGGTACTAAACAGAATAGGCTGGCTACTCCTAGCATCACTAAAGAGTCTTGCGAGCTTAAGATGTTAAAGTCTGTTGAACAATGATCTTTTTATATTTTGATCCGCCTGTGGATCCTTTACAGTTCGTTTGTAATACTTTGATATTACTTTTTATTCGGTTTGTAATGTGATTCATCTTTTGCTTCCGCTGTGCATTTAAATTGTGTAGTTTGACTATGATGATATCAACTATGTCACGATACTCCTCACCGGGCCCACCGGTAATACGTGGAAATATCGGGGTGTGACAGGTTGGTATCAGAGCCAACGTTGAGTGAATTAAACACTAGCCTTTTGTGTTTAATCTCAATGACACAGTTTGCACATTTCTCGATTTCCGAGTCTAGACAAAGAACTTAGGACTAATCCAAATTTGTTTTTATTTCTAACTTTGCCCTTTATATTTCTTTGTTGTTCTTTTGTTTGTTTTGACAGGACCTACAACTATGCCGCCAAGATTCCGAGGTAGAGGTAGAGGCAAGGGGCCATTCGTCGCCCCCAACGATCATGAGGCCGGGACTTTACACCGGCGAACTCCATCGGACTCATTAAGCAAAAGTCCTCAGGAAAACTGGAGGACACATGTAGAACCCGCGAGGCGTTCAGTCTCGCTGAGCTCCTCACCTTCTTACCAAAATTCTTACGGGCCTCAATCAGAAAATGAGCCCCACAACTCACACAATTCTTTTATACCCCTCCAAAGCCACAACTCACCCTTCAACGACCCAACACCCTACTTCCAAAGTCGGTTCAACCCGGCAAACCCAGTTGAAGAGCCAATGGGTTATAACCCGTTGTGACCGGAGGACCATTTCTCCATGGACATGGAGGAGGATCCAGAACCTGCCCAACCACCGACCGGAACACCTACACACCCCATTGAGATTTCGGATGGGTCACCCTTTCTTGGATCACCTTATAGTGGTCCCGACAGCTACGAGGCGAGGTTTACCCAATACGACTGGGTGTTTACTCCCAGTTATCACTCGTCTTCGCATCAGCAGCAACAGCCACAGCAGGATCCCTCCAAGGATTCCCGTTTTGTAGCGGTCACTCCACCGCCACCACCACCAGTGCAGCAACAGCCTCCGGAGCCACCGAGGCGTAGAAGATCAACCGCACGGATGTCCGTGCGAGGGGGAGTCCGGATCAGCACCCCTCAGCATTCGAGTGGCAGTCATTACCCGCCACTATATGAAGACCCACAAATGGGTGGGCCTTCTAACCCCGTTTCTGAGGTACAGTCTGCGCCGGTCGCACCGCCACCAGTGGGTTATAACAACCCAATCCCTGCATATACCAGTGCAGTGGCTTACAACCCTTTCGAGCAGCCAGCCCATACTAACTACAACTACGCCGAAGTTGACCCATACCTTACGGCGGCAAACTACAATGCTCTTCATCCCGAGGGGCCCTTTGGAGTCCCATATCAAGCTGGATATCCACCCTATGGGTACCCACCCTATGGGTATCAACAACCGCCACCTCCTCAACCTCCGCAGTATCAGCAGCCCCCGCAGCCACCAGTGATATCGCCACCGCAGCAACAGGAGATTCTTCAAAGGTTGAGTCAGGTGGAGGAGGAGGTTCGGGAAGAGTGTAGGCAAAACCGAGGAATTCTCAAGGGTCTGGCGAGCTTAATCAAGGGGAAGAGCAAAAAGGGTCATTAAATCCTTTATTTGTTTATTTGTACTTCTTTAATGTTTAATCAAGTCCCTGCGTGGACATCTGTTTCTGTAATCAGTCCCTGCGAGGACTTGTATTTCCTGTTAGCCCCTGCGTGGGCATGTCTTTTCTGTTTAGCCCCTTCCTGGGCAAGTATTTCTGTTAAGTCCCGTTTAGGGCAAAATGTACTCTTTTTAAATTATTAGTGGCATGTTATCATTTAAAAATTTATTTGTCATTATATGCATAAATGTAAAATGTATGAAGTAAATAAATCTAAAATATATCATTCCTTTTTATAAGGTCTGCCTTTAAATATTAAATAAGAATCTTAAAGGGTATAACCTAGCCTGCATGTCATTATAAGACCTGGCCATGATGGTAAAACCTATTTAAAAAGAGATTCAAATCCTTGTTAACATCTGAAAACATGTTAACATTCCTGGCAGATGTGATTCGTAAAATCACACGTGTCATTCTTATATTGGATTATTCCAATTCCTTCTTTATTATTAAACATCCATTTGTGATGTAATGCCTACGGGCCATAATTATTGTCATATAAGACAAAAGACAGTCGTAGCCTACAACTCCCTGTCAAGAAAGGTAATGAACTATGATTCAAGCCTTAGTACCTCGATCCTATAAGATCTTGATTTAAAATTTGAATATGTCCATGTGACTTGGCCTTTTGTGCCATTATTATATTTAATTATAACTAAGGGTTGTTAATGAAAAATCCTGAATAAAATACTTAACAAATTAGCCAATATGGTTCTTTAATACCATGGTTAATAGATTAATAAGATGACAAATCTAATATATACCTCTAAATAAATTATTGTCATCATTTTATATAGCAATCAAGCTACATGGCAGAGTCTGAAGAAATCAACACTCACCCAAGGGAAAATCATGATACCACCAGGATCAACGTAACTGGTGCGGAATTTCAAGCATTGATAGATAATGTTGTTACCAAGGCCATAGATAGGCAATTAAATGAGTCAAATGGTACTCGAAGCAAGGCCTCATCCGTACCCCATTCTAAACCTAAGACTCACTCCGAGGCTCATAGTAAACCACCATCAAAGAAGAATGATGACCGACACTCTTCAAACCAGCATAGTGTTCCGTCTAAGAAAATTGTATTGGGTCAGGAGCCACGTACAAAGACTAGCTCCTATAAGTAGTTCGTATCCTGTAAACCCCGAGATTTCACTGGGGAAAAAGGAACTATCGACTGCATGACGTGGTTAGACGAGATGGACACCGTAGTTGACATTAGTGGTTGTGCCGATAGGGATGTTGTGAAGTATGTATCTCAGTCGTTTAAAGGAGAAGCACTAGCCTGGTGGAGGTCACTAATCCAGGCTACTGGGAAGATCCCATTGTACAATCTGTCATGGGATCAGTTTGTTGCTCTCATCAAGGAGAATTACTGCCCTCAACATGAGGTTGAAAAGATTGAGTCCGACTTCTTATCATTGGTGATGAAAAATCTAGATTGTCAAGCTTACCTCACCAGTTTCAATACCCTATCTCGACTGGTTCCGTATCTGGTAACACCGGAACCCAAGCGAATAGCTCGGTTCATTGGGGGTTTAGCCCCAGAGATCAAGGCCAGTGTCAAGGCATCACGACCTGCTACTTTTAGGTCAGCAGCTGACCTATCTTTATCCCTTACCTTGGATGCGGTCAGGTTAAGATCGCATAAGAACTCGGAGGAAGGTAAGAGAAAACGTGAGGATGATAACTCACGACGGTCTGAGAAGAAGTTTAAGGGAAACACAGACCACAAGAAGAAGTTTGGGTCTGGCAAGGGTAATCAGCAAGCAGATGAAAAGCCAAAGTGCAAAACCTGCCAGAAATGTCACTTCGGAAAATGCAGGTTTGAATCCAAGTCTCAATCAAAACCGTCTGCATGTGGGTTATGCAAATCCAAGGAGCACAAGACGATAGAGTACAAGAAGATAAATGATGCAACGTGCTATAACTGTAACGAGAAAGGGCACATCAAGTCCAACTACCCTAAATATGCCAAAAAGCCTGAAGAAGTAAAAAAGACCAATGGAAGGGTCTTTCGAATGGATGCACGAGAAGCCGTTCAGGATGATAATGTGATAACAGGTACCTTCCTTATAAATGATGTTTATGCAAGGGTGTTATTTGATTCGGGTGCGGATAAGTCATTTGTAGATGATAAGTTTTGTAAGTTGTTGAATTTACCTGTTAAAACCCTAAGCGTGAAATAGGAAGTATAGTTGGCCGATGATACCATAGAAACTGCCTCAACTATATTAGATGGATGTTTCATATCCATTAGGAACCACTCCTTTCCGTTATCTTTGCTTCCTTTGAAGTTAGATGGTTTCGACATAGTTATAGGCATGGGCTGGTTATCTCATAACCAAGCCCAGATCATTTGCAACAAGAAACAAGTGGTGATCAAGACTCCGTATGGTGAGCCACTTACCATACAAGGAGATACCCAGTATGGGTTGCCTAAGCAAGTGTCTCTGCTTAAGGCATCAAGGTGTATGAAGAAAGGTTGTGTCATTTATATGGCACAAGTGACTATTGATGAACCAAAACCCAAAATTGAAGATATCCCTGTCATTTCTGAATATCCAGAAGTATTCCTTAAAGAACTACCAGGTTTGCCGCCAGATAGGCAAGTAGAGTTTAGAATTGACATTATACCTGGAGCAACACCTGTTGCAAGAGCACCTTACCGGTTAGCCCCAACTGAGATGAAAGAATTGAGGACTCAGTTGGACGATTTGTTGGCAAAAGGATTTATTAGACCTAGCTCATCTCCCTGGGGAGCACCAATTCTGTTTGTAAAGAAGAAAGATGGATCGATGCGTCTATGCATTGATTATCGTGAGCTAAACAAGGTTACAATCAAGAACAGATATCCATTGCCCAGGATCGATGATCTGTTTGATCAACTGCAAGGGGCAAGTTACTTTTCCAAGATCGATTTGAGATCAGGTTACCATCAGCTGAAGGTTAGAGATGAAGATGTGCACAAGACTGCATTCAGAACTCGCTATGGCCACTACGAGTTCTTAGTGATGCCATTTGGGCTCACTAATGCACCAGCAGCATTCATGGATCTCATGAATCGTGTATGCAAGCCCTACTTGGATAAATTTGTCATCGTCTTCATCGATGACATTCTTATTTATTCAAAGAATCAGGCTGACCATGAGAAGCGCCTTCGGTGTATTCTTAAACTTCTTCAACAAGAAAAGCTTTATGCCAATTTTTCAAAGTGTGAATTTTGGCTTCGTGAAGTCCAATTCCTCGGACATATGGTTAGTGAGCATGGTATCCAGGTGGATCCTGCTAAGATTGAAGCTATCATGAATTGGCAAGAGCCGAAGACGCCCACAGAGATTCGCAGCTTCTTGGGCTTGGCAGGAAATTACAGGCGTTTTATTGAAAATTTCTCAAGGATTGCAGCACCCCTAACTTCGTTGACTAGGAAGAATATTAAGTTTGATTGGGGTCCTAAGCAACAAGAATCCTTCAATATTCTTAGACAGAAGTTAAGCAATGCTCCTGTGTTGACATTGCCTGAAGGAATTGAAGAATTTGTGGTTTACTGCGACGCATCACACACGGGCATGGGGTGTGTGCTAATGCAGAAAGGTAAAGTTATTTCATATGCTTCCCGACAATTAAAGGTGCACGAGAAGAATTACACCACCCATGATTTGGAGTTGGGTTCCGTTGTATTTGCACTGAAACTTTGGAGGCATTATTTATATGGTACCAAGTGTGTGATCTATTCTGATCACAAGAGCCTTCAACATCTATTTAATCAGAAGGATCTGAACATGAGGCAGCGACGATGGATGGAGACACTGAATGATTATGATTGTGAAATCCGATACCATCCAGACAAGGCGAATGTAGTCGCCGATGCTTTGAGCAGAAAGGAAAGGGTGAAGCCCATAAGAATCAATGCCAAGAGCATTGAATTAAAGAACAGTTTGAATGAAAGATTGTTAGCCGCTCAGAAGGAAGCCGTATTAGAAGCTAACTATCCAAATGAAAGGTTGGGAGTCACTGCTGAACAGTTATCATATGGCAAGGATGGAATCCTAAGATTGAATGGACGAATATGGGTTCCGATCTATGGAGGACTATGGGATGTTATCCTCCAAGAAAGCCCACAGTTCTAAGTATTCTGTTCATCCTGGAAGTGATAAGATGTACCAGGATTTGAAGGCAAATTATTGGTGGATAGGCTTGAAAAAGTCTATAGCCACTTATGTGGCCAAATGTCTGACATGTGCTCAAGTTAAAGCAGAACACCAGAAGCCGTCAGGTTTGCTACAACAGCCTGAACTTCCCACCTGGAAGTGGGAAATGGTGACTATTGATTTTATCACAAAGTTACCAAAGATAAAGCGAGGAAATGATACTATATGGGTGATAGTGGATAGACTGACTAAGTCAGCCCACTTCTTACCTATTAAGGAAACACACAGCTAAGATAAGTTAGCTCAGCTGTACGTGGATGAGATTGTGTCTCTCCACGGAGTGCCAGTGTCTATCATCTCTGATAGGGATACGAGGTATACATCCCATTTCTGGAAAAGCTTTCAGCAATCCCTAGGCACTCGATTAAATTTCAGCACTGCATATCATCCTCAGACGGATGGTCAAAGTGAACGTACTATACAGACATTCGAAGATATGCTACGAGCTTGTGTTATTGACTTAGGAGGAAGTTGGGATGATCACCTTCCTTTGATTGAATTTTCATACAACAATAGCTATCATTCCAATATTCAAGCTGCACCTTTTGAAGCTTTGTATGGAAGAAAGTGCAGAACGCCCGTTTGTTGGGCAGAAGTTAGAGATGTACAACTCACAGGACCTGATATAGTCCTGGAGACGACAGACAAGATTGTGCAGATAAGAGATCGTCTCAAAGCTGCCAGGGATAGGCAGAAAAGCTACGCAGATAAAAGGCGTAAACCTCTAAAGTTCGAGGTTGGTGACAAAGTGTTACTGAAAGTATCACCCTGGAAAGGGGTAATGCGATTTGGCAAGAAAGGCAAGTTAAGCCCAAGATATATAGGACCATTCGAGATTATCGAATGTATCGGAACAGTGGCTTATAAGTTAAATTTTCCTGAAGAGCTCAGTGGTATTCATAATGTATTCCACATCTGCAATCTAAAGAAATGTCTAGCTGATGAATCACTAGTCATACCACATATAGATGTGCACATAGATGAGAGCCTGAAATTTGTTGAGAAACCTCTTTCTATTGAGGATCGACAGGTTAAGAAGCTTCGAAGGAAGCATGTACCGATTGTAAAGGTTAAATGGGATGCCCGTAGAGGTCCCGAGTATACGTGGGAGGTAGAGTCCACAATGAAAGAGAAGTGCCCTCATTTATTTTAGTAAATCTCGAGGTCGAGATTTCTTTTAAGGGGGTGAGGATGTAACACCTCGTAAAATCATGTCCAATATAGTATCGACACGTGTCATGGACTTTAAACGTGTAACAAATTGAATATGAGGGACTAAAGTTGACAAACGAAGAAAGTATATGTATATAAGGATACACAATGTCAACATTTGATAATTATGCCTTTTAACAACCCTACACAATGTTTATACCCTAAAATGAATGTATCATGAAGCGTGTGAAACCGTTTGTGGAAGAAAGTGAAAGTTTACAAGACGCGAGGGTTAAATGTGTCAATGTGTTTAAGTTATACCTCTGAGTGACCTTTTAGCAAACCCGGAGCCTTGTAATGATTAATTATACTCCCAATAATAAGTGGTAAAAATTTCACAAGGTTTTGATATCGTATGAGAAAGATACGCTAACTTTCGTAATTAAGGGGTTAAAAGCGTCAACGAGGCAAAACTTGTGTTTTCGGTTACTGTTTAATGAAACCGGACCTAACGAAGTTTGGTTATATCTCATGGATCATAGAAATATAAATTTCATGGGTTAAAGGTGCTTAAAATGGAAGAAATTACGCTTTAGAAAGTCCAGGGGGTGAAAGTGTCATTTTTAAAACTTGTTTGCTGGTCCCCCTACCTGCTGGCGCTGCGCCAACACCTGGGCACTTCTCCGTCGCTCGACGAGATGGATTACCAGCTCAGAAAAGATTGTTTTAACGTGGCAGCTTGCATGTTTGCTCGATTCCGCGAGTTTGCCACCCTCTAGCTGCTTGAAACACGTCCCTAGACACTTGTTTTCATCCCTGGAGTTGCCATAACACCTGTATCCATCTCCTTGAACCTTCCTTGGCTATAAATAAGTCCAATTGTTGCAACTTGTGAACTTACATTTGAGCACTTCACTTGAAAAGCTTCCAAACACTTGTTCTGGAGATTCCTGGAGCTCAAGACCACTTCCCAAGGATCCTTAGTCGTGCATAGGACTTCAGTAAGTGTCCTTAACCTCTCCTAATTCAGTTTTATTAGTTTAATGGCCTAAAGTCAAACCTGTCATAATTAAGGTTTGACTTAGTGATTAATCACTAATGGTCCAGTCAATTCTCGAATTGAAAGTAGCTTTGAGTTGGTAATTATGTAGGTATTAAACCCTTAAAAGGGCACCCTCTGATTCCGACTCTAACTAGGTCAATTGTCGGGTCAAACTTGATTATAAAAAGTCAACAGAAAGCTAATTTTTGCATAAACACATAATTAACAATGTAGAAGCTTTGGAACCTGTTTTATCACTTGTATAACTTGGTAAGTAATGTAAGAACATGTCTAAGCATGTTCAACCCGACAATTTTCAATATAAGCTTGGTTCGGAACCGAAAGTCTCATAAGTGGACTTTTTCTTTGACTTTCAGTTCTGACCCATTAGAGTCGGTTACATGTTAGTATAACCCTCTGTGATTATACAACTTGGTTCATTAGTTATTCGATTCATGTACATGTTTCCGTTATATGCCTAAATATTGACCATAATGCCCTTTTGACCTTAAAACAAGAATTTTGAAAATGTGAAAGGACAATAATCTTTATTACTAATTTATAAACATGTCCCTAGATTTTCACATCAGTTTGAGGTCTAGATTAAGAGTTATGCTCAATAGCGTAATTAGAAAGCTTTGTATTAATTAAACGGCGTAATTAGCATAGAGCCCCCAATTTTTTATACCAAAATTTTTACCTACTGATGTAAAATAATATTTTGAGATTTTTTAAGATTTTTATTTATTTTTAGGTTGAGCATAACATAGGGTTATAGCTTTGATTCGGTAATTGTCGGTTTTGCCCTTTTGGCCTATAAAATGAGTTATACATAATATTTTGATACCAAACCTTTTGCTACTGATTTTATATAATAAATAAAATATTTTGAGTCTTCTGAAATGATAAAAATATCAGTTTTTCTTTAAAAACCCGGAAATCGCTTAAAACCGTCTTTTTACGCGTTTAAAACGCATAGTATGTATGAAAACCATTTTTCTCATATAAGACTTAATACCTACTGATGTGTTAAGAAAATTTTTATATTTTAACAGTAAAGAAAAGTTTTTAACTCAGATTCCCTGTTTTGACCTTTAAAGCTTATGTGGAATTACCAAAATGCCCATACGGTACATAGTTTGGTTATAAAAGGTAAATTTCACATATATGCCATACCCTACTATTATGACTTATAAAAATAAGTATTTTTACTGAATTTATCAGACCTGAAACTCAGATTTATATTTAAACCCTTTTATAAGCTTTAAAATGACCAAAATACCCCTACGAGGCATAATTTGAGTTTAAATCCATTTTGGGCATAATGGTAGGTATCTTACTGATATCACAACATATTTAAGGCATACTAGCTTAGGAAACCTGTTCATGACTCATTTGGTTACCCGTTACGCATTATTCGCGTTCGGTGCGGTTTATGTAACTAGTTTGCATAAATTAGCCAAAACGGGTCAAACCTTATCGTTTTTATCTCAAAATCCAGAATGTGTTTATTTTACCCATATTATACAAGTATACAAACTTGTCGGGTCTAAACCACACTCTAATCCGGTCATCGCTTAATCGTGCGTTTTGAACCGCATATCTTCCTTTAAAACTAACCGGTCTAAGTTTATGCTTAATTAAGACCCGTTAGGAATCTAATAGGTTATTAAAACCTTCGTTCCAGATTAGGAGCCCGGTAAAAACTACTTGCACTCGTTGTTTGTGAAATATACTTGCTCAGGTAAATATTTTTAACTTATTTTCCCTATACGGGCTTGGGATACGGTATTATAATAATACCGCTTGGTCGGGTATGTAGTTGTTTAAATCGGATTGTGATTAATATATTTACATAACCCGTTTTAATCTGTTTTATTTGGTATATGGCCCTTGGGGGTTAATGACCATGTCCCGGATATCCTTGGCATCATTCATTGAAATGGCCACGACCTAAGCACGGGGTGTAGGCATACACCTGACAGCTGCATATGTAAAAACTGGTAACCCACTTTAAGGAATTAAACTTGTGGGCATTATGCCTGTGGCGTGTCAGTTAATCTTGTCCGGCTCTTCTAACCGGCCCTGACGGACGACAAATAAGTAAAACTGTATACAAGATTATTTTTAAATAATTATCCCAAGTTATAAAAGATATTTTGCGCCTTGTGCATTCAAATCAATTTTCTTAAACTCTTTTCAAAATGAGTCGGTTAATTGTATTTACCAGTGTAAACTGACGTATTTTCCCAAAAAGGCTAAGTGCAGGTACTAAACGGAATAGGCTGGCTACTCCTAGCATCACTAAAGAGTCTTGCGAGCTTAAGATGTTAAAGTCTGTTGAACAATGATCTTTTTATATTTTGATCCGCCTGTGGATCCTTTACAATCCGTTTGTAATACTTTGATATTACTTTTTATTCGGTTTGTAATGTGATTCGTCTTTTGCTTCCGCTGTGCATTTAAATTGTGTTGTTTGACTATGATGATATCAACTACGTCACGATACTCCCCACCGGGCCCACCGGTAATACATGGAAATATCGGGGTGTGACAAGAATCAACAAACATTCGAACAAAGAAGTATAATCGAAGATTAGCCGGCTGAATCACGAGAAATATGCGTTTGAGAGAGAGAGATACGCTCGCAGATATGAGCGAGAGAGATTTGAATGTGGAGCTAGATTCATATATCTTATTTATAGGATTAGAATATATGGTTTGAATTTTGAATTTTGAATTTTGAATGTGGAGCCAGAATTTTGAAATTGGACAGAGGTTTATTGGGAACATAGGTTTGATTATAAAATGTTGAGGGCAGAGGTTTAGACCGAATTTTAATTATAGATGATTTTATATATTAGGCTTTATGATGTAATAATGATATAAGAAAAGCCTTGTTGGATAGCCTCTTCAGCTGACACATCAGCTTTTCTTATGTCACTCAGATTTCTCCTTTTATAGAAAGTATAGATAGATTCATGTTTATGATCAGTGGCGGAGCCAGAAATTTTTTCATGTGGTGTCGTTTTTTCTCGATATCCGGGTTTGTAATAACTCGGAGTCCAAATTTTCGGATCGGGTTGGGTCAAGGCGGGTCGAATTACATAATAAAAAATCAATATCATAATTAAGTGCCATGTCATTGAAATAACACAAAATAAAAATACAAAGTCATTTACAATATAGATAATAAAATACATTTTATAGCTGCTCCCTCCGTGTTTTCATGTTTTGAAAATGACTCATAACGTCTTCAATTGCAACTTTCGCAAAGAACTCTTTTTCAGTATAACAAATGCAAGCATCAGTCAAATCCTTATCATCCATCCGATTTCGTAAATCCGTCTTCACATGCTTCATAGCAGAAAAACATATCTCAGCACTTGTCGTGGATTAGGGTTCGGAATTTTGTGTAAATCAATAAAATACATAAGTATATAACACCAAATAATTCAGATTAGGGAATTGCTATTTGTCATGCACTCATGCGAATATGTCATCTTCACACTTCAATCTTGATCTATAAATTATAATATATACATATGCATTAAATATTTGAATGATAAAAAATGAATGAGAAAACTGACCTTTACTCATATTATTTTATTTGATTGATAATGATCAGAATTCAAAATTGCGATTCAAGAGGCAACGTGAATTTTGGTATTTTGGTAATTTAATTGCGATTCAAAAGAAGGGAGGGAGATCAATCACGCAACTTTTTTTTTTTTAAAGTTAGGTTTAACAATTCAATTCACTAATTGGATATGCCCTATAATAGTTATTGGGTTATAAAAGTTAGACAAATATGGGTTTTTGATGATTTAAATCTTACTATATAAAAAAATACCTAATTAGGCTTAATTTTTAAACTATAAATTTGTTTATTATGTAAAATGTTTAGAAAAAAAAAGTGTCTCTCGAAAAAAAAAATAATGGTGTCGCTCATAAAAAAAGCAATGGTGTCACTCGTAAAAAACAATGGTGTCACTCGTATTTATTCTTATACGATACATATAAAGCGCAAATTTAAATGGTGTCTGCAGACACTGAGTATGTGGCTCCGCCACTGTTTATGGTGTTATCATATAAGACAACGGTCTACAAATTCGTAAATATATCTTACAATATATAATGATAAAATACACTATTCCAAAATCAGTATAACATAAAACATGGTATGTTACGTTGAAAATATTTTACATAAAATAGACTATTATTTCGTTTTTATCATATTAATTATTGATTTTACTAGATTTCTTAATTTGTTTGGTTAAGGATGCTTCAGGTATCCAAATATAAAATCACTAGGTTAGTTCCCCGTGTGTTACACGAGTTGAACAATTTAAACTATTTAATAAATATTTCTTGTAAATACAAACTAAAGAGGGAGACATTTATATACCAATTGACATAAATAAGTTAATATAAAGATGATGTATGTTAGTATTATAAATTTTATCAGAGAAGAATGTAATCAAACTGTCGCTAAAAATAATACAAAAATAAATATATTATGTAATACGTATTATTGTATTTACGTATTACATTACATTACATTTAAATTTAATGATAAATAAAAAGATAGAATGGATGTAAATTACAAAGACACTCAATGTTTAAAAAAACGATGTAACATGAATAATGATAATTTACGAATATTTTCATTAAATGTATTATTTGAAGATTTGGAAAGTTGTTACTAAGATTTCAGGATTTTTTTTTTGAAATTAGGATTAACTATTACCAAGATTTCAGGATTTTTTTTTTATTTTAGGATTAACTATGAAACAAAAGAGATAAGTAAACCAATGTGTGACACGTGTCATTTATTAGAACCATCTAATTTTCTGTTTTCCCACCTCTTTTGTACAGTTATCTTATATTAATTAAATACTAAATTAATATTAAATCGTATCCTAGTTTGAATTTGAAATAGAATCCTTCTATTTTTCTAACAAAGTATTATCTTCGAATTTAAAATTGTTAATTTAAGATAAGATGTTTTTAATTTTTCTTTAGGAAAATAGAAAATAGATGACTCCAATGAATGATACGTGTCACATATTAATTTATTTATAGTATAAGTTTGGTATATAAAATTACATTTATTCAACACGTACAATACACGGGGTTTCTTAAAGTTTTTCTTTTATTTAATATGTCAAATTATATAGTAAAATAAAATAAAGAATTTCAAATAATGTCACGTGACACCCTCTCCTTTAATCTTACAATTTTAATTTATATAGTATTTTATTTTAATATAATTTTTAATTACTAATACGTGTTTTATATTTATAAATCTATTGTTTTTCATCAATTGGTTGTTCGATAAATGAATATGTTTTTTTTTCCTGGTGCTAATACTTTTGTTATAATAATCTAAATATATTAGTAGTAGATTACGTTTGAAGTTGATAAGGTATTAACCATTTGAAGTTGATTATGTTTTTAAAGTGATTTTTTAACTTTGAAATTATAAACTTATCTTTACTATAAAATATATAATTTATAAACATTTGATGTTTTTTAAACGGATAAATAATAATAAAATTAAATTGATATGTGAAGGGAGATCAGATTTCAGGATTATTATTATTATTATTATTATTATTATTTTGAATTTTGGATTAACTATGAAACTAAAGGGATCATATTTTAGGAGGGAAAATAGATTTCTAGATAGGCTCATTGATTGTCATGTGTCTCAAATTGGTTTACTTTATTATATGTATAAATATGTCAAAGCAAAGATACTATATTTGTATGTAACTATGTAACAACTAATAATACAAGTTATATTCCACAATTTCTAGACCATGGCACAAACGAGCTAGTGCTTATCAACTTCTATACTTCCTTTTTATCATATTATGAAATCATATCGTATAAAACATAGTTATAAAAAGTCGTGTTTTAAACTTTAGCTAAATTATTCATACTTTATAAAAAGTTGATTTAGTAGATAGGATAATAAAAAGCTAATTATCCTATACGTTATTATTTGTTTCAATAATTGTTTTGTAATAAAACCGTTGTTTTCTCAAAGGACATGATGTAACTGGTAAGATATCTTCATTCTATTCTAGAGACGTAGAGTTTAAATATTGTAAAGTGTAATTTTGCATAGGTTAGTTTATGTACTAGAAAATGGTTAATTACACCCTTAAATTTCTTAAAACTTTCTTAAGCTTCTAGATTCTCTCTTTCTCTCCTTTCTCATTTTGCAAATGATAGTTTATTTTTAACAATCGGATAATAAAATTTTTAGACTTCATGTGCCGTGAAGGGAGATGGCTATCGACGGCAACTGTTAAGGTTGTTTTGACAACTTCTGGATGGGTAAATGTTGAATAAGTATGAGATAATCATTAAGAGTCAATAAAATACTTAGGGGTTGTTTGTTTAGCTCTTAATATGACTCTTAATTATTCAGACATTTTACTGGTTCAGCACTTAATGGTTCAGACTGTTTGTTTCGCGAGCAGATGTCTGAATGGTTAAGACTAGGGGTGTGCAAAAAACCGAATTAACCGACTAAACCGAACCGGAAAAACCGAACCAAATAAAAACCGGTGGATCAGTTAATGGTTTTTTTGAAAACCGAAAGTAACGGGTCGGTTATGGTTATCATTTTTCCATACCCACCATAACCGAACTGAACCGATATGTAATAAATCTTTGTAGGATTTAGGACTTTTCACCATATTTTTAATATTTGATTTTTTGACTGAATATTTTTAGTACTTATCGGTGTTTCATAACATTTTATGGTTTTGGTTGGATGTTTATTTGAATTTATGGAATGTATCATATCATTTTGTTTGAATATTTGATATTAATTGATATTAATATTATAGATTATATGTAATTTTTAATACTATGTAATCTACCTATACTAATAAATGAAAATCTTTTTTGGACACGTGTCACTTTCTGGTGCTTTCTCACGTTATTTTCCTATTTATCTCTTATATTAAATAATAATAATTTTAAACAAAAATTAGATAAGAATAATTATTTGTTTTTTATAAATAATTTTAAACAAATATTTAGATAAACATAAACGTTTGTTTTTTTATATAATTATAAAGTTATATCCTGAGTATTATGAGTAGATATTTATACTATTAAGTTTGGTAATTGAAAGTGTGGTAAATTAGAAATCAAAGGTTCCGTTTGATATATACTTAATAATTGTAAAATTGTTTTTTTTTTTACTATAATAAATAATTATTCTAGGTCCGGGGCATATGCTTCTGATGTGTGTAAAATACAACATATAAATTACATCAAATGAGGCATAAAACTAACCCTTTTTTAGTACTAATATTGGAAAAAGAGTGTTTTTGTCTTCCTTTTGTATTTTCAGGATTAAATGAGCTCAAAAACGCAAAAGAAGCAAAAAGACAGCTAAATCCAACATAAATACAAGAAAAGGAACATTAGTGGATTGCCCGAACCCTCAACGGCACCTTCCAAAGCAAAATAGAGAAAACAGAAGGCTGAACACGCCCCGTGCTCAGCCAGCACGGGGCCGTGCCCAAGAAGCAGCAGAAAAGACAAATCTATAGAAGCTTCTATTGCCCACCACGGGCCGTGCTCAGCGGACACGGGGGGCGTGCCGAAAGTACTGCAGGCGCATTAATTGTAATTGCGAATTACAATTAATGAAGAGAGAGAGTGTCAGACGGGCACGGGGCCGTGCCCAGCGAACACGGGGCCGTGCCCAGGCTTCTGTTCAGCCTATAAATAGGAGTGCTTGGTTTCATTGCAACTCATCCCTTGGCACACCACCTCTCTCACACTTCATCCACCACCCACCACCATCACAACACCATCATCCACCACCATCATCCATTGTCCATCATAGAGTGTGTGGGTCGTCTCGGGATCCAAGATTGATCGTAAGAGTTCTTGACAATCAAGGCCATGTTTGCCTAAGTCTCTTACATCACTTGGTGAAGACAAAGTGTCTAGTATAATACTTTTTATTTCTAATCTTTTGCACTTTTTATTTGGTTTTGTATTAATGACTTTAATAACTAGTTACTTATGTTGAAGGTGATCTTTCCTTATCGTTTGTCCGTGGTGTCTTGGCATTATTTTACTGTCTATATAAAATAAAGGATTTTCACCATTCATATCTCCACGGTCTATATGGAGGTATGTTGGCTACCTGGTAGGGGGTTAAGGGAACGGTTTGGTAAAGGTCTTGCCATTGTTCAGCGTTTAGAGGTCCTGCAATGGACCTGGGTCAAATTTAGTAGGACCTCCTTCAATACTTCACGGTATTGGATGGCGGGGGTCCAAACTCTTTGATCCCCTCATAAGTTAACTACTATTAATACTATAACCCGGCTATTTAGGACTGTATCCCTGCTGACTCAGACTACTTAGTCGAGGGTAACGTCACCGCCAAAAGCGGGGCCTACCACAATACTGCATTAATAACTTAATTCATTATCTTCCAATAATCCACCCCTTTAGGATTGTATCCCTGCTGACTCAAACTACTGGGGTGAGGGTAACGTCACCTTCAAAAGAGGGGCCTACTACAATAACTAAGATAATCTCTTAATTATGTGCAAAAGTGCGGAAATAATCAAAGGTTATACTAGATACGAGTCGGAACCAAGTGATTCATCTTGTCTATCTGTTTTTATTTTATTTTTATTTTCAGCATTTTAGTTAGTTTTTATTTTTCTTAGTTTAAAACATTTTTTCTAAACTTTTATTTTGATTAGACGTTGAGGATAAACCGGTATTAAAAGCTCTTGTGTCCTTGGACGACCTCGGTATCTTACCAACGCTATACTACACTCAACGATGGGTGCACTTGCCCATATGTGTGTTTAGTGTTAGTGAAATATCGTGTTTTATAAATTTAAAACTTGGCTAAAATAAGTGTTAAAAAGGGCTTAAAATATACACCTAAAATATACGACACTTCACACGCATCAAGTTTTTGGCGCCGCTGCCGGGGATACAAGGATTTTGAGAAAGTTTAAAATCGACGGCCTAATCAGTTTTTCAAAACCCTTTTTAAAACGCGCGCACATTTTTCTGCATTTAGTTTAGTTTTGCATTTACAGTATCCTGTACACGGGGCCGTGTTCGCTGAACACGGGGCCGTGCTGCAGATTTTTCATAAACGCCCAGTAACAGTAGCTTGAACACGGGCCGTGCTCACTGAACACGCCCCGTGCTCAACTAGATCAGTCAATTTAATTAAAACGCCCAGATACAGATTCTGAACACGGGGCCGTGTCCACTCAACACGGGGCCGTGTCCAGCCTCTGCTTCTGTTTTTATTTTTGTTTTCTGATCTCGAGACTCGGTTGTGGTCTGCTGAGTGATTCTTATGGATCAATACTCAGGAGGTTACAACTACACCTATGATGAGGATGATTGTAGGGGTAATTATTGCACTAATTGTCGTAATGCACGTTCGATTCAAAATAATCACTCATATCAACCATCCAATTCATACACTTACTATGAGGAACCCAGGTACGAACCATCAACTTCATACACATCCTATGAAGACCAAAGGTATGAACCTCCTCCCTCATACTCATATTTTGATGAACCAAGGTATGAGCCTTCTTACTCATACTTTGAGGAACCAAGGTATGAGCCACCACCTTCATATGCTTATTATGAGGAACCTTGGCGTGAACAACCCACCTCATATGAGTATTATGAAGAACAAAATTACGAACCTTATCCATCATATGCTTACAATGAAGGACAATGGTGTGAACCATCAACTTCATATGGGTATTATGAGGAACAAAGGGTCGAACAACCGGATTCAAGCTTAGAAAATAATGATTCTTTTTCTATAACCGAAGTGACCGATAGGATATTAGAACACATTAGAGTTATCGATCGATGTATAAAAGAAGCTCGCGCAAGGGAAGAGGAGTCCCGCGCAAGAGAAGAATTAAAAAAGGAAGAAATAACTGAAAGTGTTAAAATGGAAGAACAAATAAGTGAAGAACCGACACATGAGTTAAACAACGAAAAAGGTGAGTCCGACAACGTTAAAATCCAAGAAGAGTCTAATTTTGAAGAAATTAATCTCTTGTCACCTTCTTTCGAAAATCATTGTTTAGTACCCACTCATGCTAAGTTTCTAAAAGAGTTAAACACTAACACTAAAATTGACGAAACAGTAAGTGTTAAGTTAACTAATGATCAAACTTCGCTAATAAAAGAAGATCCGTTTGAAATTAACATCACACCGGTTCCATGTTTCTTTCAAAATTCATTTATTAGTAATGTCACAATCGATAAAGATCTTTGTGTTAACATAATGCCCAACTACATTTTCGAAAAATTAAGTATTAGTGATTTTTCTCCACTTCAAATACCCATTTTTCTATCCAATCGGAAAGTAATAAAATCAATCGGTATAGTTGAAGATTTCTTGGTTCAAACAAATCAAATGGTAATCCCAACCGACTTTGTCATCCTCGATGACGCTCCTCTAGTGTTGGGACGACCATTTGCGAAAACTTACGAAGCTTTGAAAAACCGGAAGTTCAATAATCTACCTCTTCAATTAGGGGCATTTAAAAGAAGTGTCGATCTCGAACGATCAATGAAATATCCATTCGGCAATAATGACCCCCTAATTGAAGATGAAGATGAACCACCCGATACAAGTGAAGAGATTGACCACTTTGTTGAAGAAGAGGTCGCCATAGAACAAACTTTTAAAGTTCTTGATCGAAACGAGCAACCAAATAAGGAGTCTCCTAAAGACCCACCACTTGAGCTCAAAGAACTTCCAAAAGGTTTGGAATATGCTTTTCTAGACAAAGATGGTAAATTACCTGTAATTATTTCGTCTAAATTAGATAACCTAGAAAAAGAAAAACTAGTTAGTCTTTTGAAAAAACACAAAAATGCAATAGCTTGGAAACTTGTTGACATAAAAGGAATTAGTCCTTCTATGTGCACACACAAAATTTTGATGAATGATGACTACAAATCTGTCATACAACCACAACGTCGAGTAAATCCAAATGTTCAAGAAGTGGTTAAAAATGAAGTCATCAAATTACTTGACGCAGGACTTATCTATCCTATTTCCGATAGTCCTTGGGTAAGTCCCGTCCAAGTAGTTCCAAAGAAAGGAGGTATGACGGTAATTACTAACGAAAAAAATGAATTAATACCAACAAGAACCGTCACAGGATGGAGAGTATGTATAGATTATAGACGATTAAATGAAGCAACAAGAAAGGATCATTTTCCTTTACCCTTCATTGATCAAATGTTAGAAAGATTATCCGGGCATAAATTTTACTGTTTCTTGGATGGTTTTTCAGGTTACTTTCAAATCCCGATAGCACCCGAAGACCAAGAAAAGACAACTTTCACATGTCCCTATGGAACTTTTGCTTATCGACGCATGCCGTTCGGTCTTTGTAATGCCCCCGCAACATTCCAACGTTGCATGGTAGCCATTTTCCATGACATGATAGAAAAGACAATGGAAGTCTTCATGGACGATTTTTCTATCTTTGGGGATTCATACGACCAATGCCTCGATAACCTTGAACGAATGCTATCCCGATGTGAGGAAACTAACCTCGCCCTTAATTGGGAAAAATGCCATTTCATGGTAACGGAGGGAATAGTACTCGGTCACAAGATCTCAAGCGAAGGAATGGAGGTGGATCGAGCCAAAATAGATACCATTTCTAGGTTACCTCCTCCATCCTCCGTAAGAGCTATTAGAAGTTTCCTAGGGCATGCCGGATTTTATAGGCGGTTTATCAAAGACTTTTCAAAAATCTCAAGGCCTCTGACAAAATTACTTGAAAAAGATGCTCCTTTCATCTTTGACAAGGATTGCAATCAAGCATTTCTAACCCTAAAGGAAATGCTAGTCAATGCACCTATCATGATAGCACCTGATTGGAAGTTTCCTTTCGAAATCATGTGCGATGCTAGTGACTTTGCAGTTGGAGCTGTCTTGGGACAGAGAAAAGAAAAGCATTTCCACCCAATATATTATGCTAGTAAAACACTTAACGATGCACAAGAAAATTACACAACAACTGAAAAAGAGTTACTAGCTGTGGTATTTGCTTTTGATAAATTTCGCTCTTATCTTGTTCTTTCTAAAACTATAGTCTATACAGACCATGCAGCCATTCGATATCTCTTTAAGAAGCAAGACGCAAAACCACGTTTGATTAGGTGGATTCTACTCCTACAAGAATTTGACATTGAAATCAAAGACAAAAGAGGAGAAGAAAATACCGCAGCAGATCATCTTTCACGCTTAGAAGACCCAGCTTTGGAGGCAACCAGGGACGAGCAAATCAACGAAAAATTCCCAACTGAATCCCTGGAAATGGTGGAATTTAAGGAAGAACCATGGTACGCCGACTTTGCCAACTACTTAGCTAGTGGAATAGTCGCAAAAGGATGGCCACATCATCAAAGAAAAAAATTCTTTGCCAATGTGAAACACTACTTTTGGGAAGATCCATATCTTTTCAAAATGTGTGCCGACCAACTCGTCAGACGATGCGTACATGGTAGTGAAGCCCGAAGAATTCTTCGCCATTGTCACGAAGGTCCATACGGAGGACATCATGGTGCTGCCAGTACCACACGAAAGGTATTTGATTCAGGATTTTATTGGCCAACCATTTACAAAGATGCCCAAAATCTTGTAAAGACATGTGATGCTTGCCAAAGAACAGGTAATATTTCTTCCAAAAACGAGATGCCACAAAATGGCATTCTTGTTTGTGAAATTTTTGATGTGTGGGGACTCGACTTTATGGGACCTTTCCCACCATCAAAAGGAAACAAATACATACTTGTGGCAGTAGATTACCTGTCTAAATGGGCCGAGGCCGAAGCACTTCCAACAAATGATGGAAGAGTAGTGGTAAGATTTCTGAAAAAATTATTCTCTCGTTTTGGCACACCCAAAGCTTTAATAAGTGATAGAGGTACCCATTTTTGTAATCATCAACTCGAAAAAATTTTAACAAGATATGGGGTCTATCACCGGGTTTCGACAGCTTATCACCCTCAAACAAACGGACAAGCCGAAGTGACCAATAGAGGGCTAAAACGAATACTTGAAAAAACCGTAGGGTTAAATAGAAAGGAATGGGCTGATAAATTAGATGATGCTTTATGGGCTTTTCGAACTGCTTATAAAACAACGATAGGTACAACCCCATATAAGCTAGTCTATGGAAAAAGTTGCCACTTGCCAGTAGAAATTGCACACAAAGCCTACTGGGCAATCAAAAATGTAAACTTAGATCTAGAATTTGCTGGTAAAAATCGATTTTGTCAAATAAATGAATTAGACGAGCTTAGGAATTATGCATACTCAAACTCTGAAATTTATAAGGAAAGAATGAAAAATTGGCACGACAAACATATTAAACCTAATGAATTTCGGGTAGGAGATCTAGTTCTTTTGTTTAATTCACGACTTCGATTGTTTCCTGGCAAATTAAAGTCTAGGTGGTCAGGACCTTTTTCCGTCACCCATGTTCTTCCACACGGTGCAGTAGAAATTAAACCTCGAAATGGGTCACCATTTAAAGTCAATGGCCAACGGCTGAAACTCTATCAAGGATTTATTGAGGATGAGGAAGAAGAGATCTCGCTTCAAGCCGTGGAAGAATAAAAACATCATGCCTGGTAAGTTACGAACGATTGAGGCGGCAAAATCAAGCGGTAAGTTTTCTAAACCATAGCTTATGGTAAAAGGGGCACTCACACGCGCACGAAAAAAAAAAAAAAAAAAAAAAAAAAAAAAGGGGCTCGGCACGAGGCCGTGTCCGCTGGACACGGGGCCGTGTTCGCGCTGCAGACGGGATAAAACCCCTTTTTAAAAACAGTTTCTTCATTCCACACGCCCCGTTTTCCCACAAAAGCTCTGGTTCCAGGCGATTTTTCGCGAGATTCCAACGTCTCTTACCAATCTAACAAAGTCAAGGTATGATTCTGTCACTCGTAGTAGTTAGATTAGTTACTTGCATGTAGTTAATACACCACAAATTTGGGGAAAAATCTAGGGTTCTTGATGATCATTCGGATCGAACCTAAAATTTTTGCCTAAATCTGTTTGCATTTAGTTAGATTAGTGTTAAGGGAAGTAAATACACTTGTATTGTTCATAGATTCACCCGATTTCTTACAAAAAACCCCAAACCCTTGTTCTTGAACCGAAAAAGATAAAATTGATAGGGTAAACGGGTTATTTTGGGAAAAACGGCACTTAGGGTTTTATTTTCGGGGGAAACCGCACCTATTGGTTCAAAAAATTTCAAGTTTTCGAAACCGGGTCGAAAAATGGGATTTTTGAGTAACAGACCCCTGGACACGGGGCCGTGTCCGCTGGGCACGGGGTCGTGTCCAGCCCGCTGTTTGCAGTTTTGTCCAAAAATATTTCTGTTTCATGCTAACTTTTGGTGTATTCTTGCAGATGGCCAGGAAGTTTACTAGATTCAACGCCAATGAGCTAGATGCAAGAGCTCGATACGAGCTTCTTCAAACAAGGCCGGAGGAATACCCGAGGCAGGCGTGCACAGAACTACTAACCTTGGTGAATCAAATTGACCGTTTCAACAACATTGTCACGGGACCACTCAGAGTCGCACTAACAACCCGACTCCGTTCTGTTCATGAATGCACCTTGGAATTCTACAGCACCTTTGCATTCAATTCAAGGTGCGAACCGTTCGATGAAGACGGGGTGTCATTCAGGCGTGGCGGAACAAGATATTCGATCTCCATGGCACAATTCGGATCGATTATCGGGTTGTATGCGGAAGAGGATGCAGGAAACGAAGAAAATACAGGGGGATTGAGAGAGATCGAAGACAACGAGCGCCAAGCCATGTGGGCTCAGATTGGGGAAGGGTTCTACAATCCGAGCAGCACTAAGAGTACCAAGCTGAGGGATCCGCTTTACAGATACATTCATAGGCTCCTCGGCTACTCTCTTAGCCAAAGGCATGACAGTGGTGGCGTCGTTGGGTTAAGAGATTTGCTTGTCCTCCATTGCATTCACAACCGCAGGCCGCTCGATGTTCCGTTCCTCATGCTCCGAAACATGCATCACAACCGCCTTGCTAGTGCACCAACTCCTATTTTCTTCGGGGGGTGGGTGCACCGTCTCTTCAGGCACTTCGCCCACATTCCGAGGGCATTTGAGAGGAGCCCATGGTCGGGTACGGTGGATATTCACATATGCCGCTCGATGAACCTGGTTTATGAGGCAGAAGACGGGACGGTAACCTTTCAAAGGATGCAAGGTCATGCATGGAACCCGCAAGAAGCACTTGTCCTCCCAGCACCGCAACATCATCAGTACCAATACCCACCCCACGGTGATCCGGGCCAATCATCCTCCTCGGGAGGCAGTTTTCCTAATTTTCAAAGTTTGCATGATTTGTTGCAGGAAAACCTCATGTGTACTCGGAACACCTATAACATGGCGAGCAACACCTACCACCGGGTCGGAGCTATCGAGAGAAACCTATCCGAGATACAAAACGATGTCGGATACATACGAGACCACATTGAACGCCGTGGAGGGGATGACGAGGATGATGATGATGATGATGCCATGGAGTAGGCGGGAGGAGAATAGGAGGAAGCGGTTGATTGGTGGCTCCCCAGGTTAACCTTTGCAATCTTGAACAATTGATGGCCTGCGTGCCAAGTGTTAGACAATTTACTTTTCCTAACTATTTTTCTGCATTTTATTTTTCTTTTACTTTATGCGTGGAACAATTAACTTTGGTAATGTAGGATGTTGGTATTGCTTGGTGTGGTATTAAGTGTTGGAACAGGTACAAACCAAGGCTTAAGGTGTTAAGCCTCAGCACCTATAGGGCTAGGATGGAAAAACCGGAGGAAGAAACCTGTTTTTCAGGCTTCCAGACTGTCCACACGGGGACGTGTCCAGCCAACACGCCCCCGTGCTCACCTCCCTGACCTGCTGTTTGGCTTCTGTTCGACAGAATTTTGTCAGACACGTGGCCGTGTTCAGTGGACACGGGGCCGTTTCCACCTTCTGTAAGTTCTTGTTACTGGCACCTGAACACGGGGTCGTGCCCACTCTACACGGGGCCGTGTTCAGTGCCCAGTAACACAAATTTTTGCTTTTTTTTTAAACACTATTTTACACATCTAATCAACCTAAAAATTTATTTTTGGGACACATTGAGGACAATGTGTAATTTAAGTGGGGGGGGGGGGGGATGCTAAAACCTTGAATTTTGCAAGTCCTAAATACAAGCCTTACACAAAACTCTATTGGAACCGCTAATCACCCCGAATTTTTTTCAAAAATTTCAATTTTTTTTTACTTGTCTAGGTTTAACTCGGGAAATTCAAGCTCTCAAAAAGGTTATATTTTTACAAATTTACAACCGATAGCGTAGTGATAAAAAGAACCAACATAAGAAAATTATGAAAAGGCATGACAAACTTATTTAAAATTTGATTATATATACTTGATCACATAAAAACCCATTCCCACAAAAGTGAGTTTTGAGCCTTTATTGAGCACTCAATTTCATATCATTTGACTAAATGCTCATTTTTCGTTTCTTGTGTGAATAGCCGCTTGGTTCTTACGACTCTAGAACTTGCCATGACAATACATTCCCGGTCCTTATCAACTTAAACCCGAGTAAGTAAATGATGGAGGCATTAGGACTAACATTTTTTTTTCTACACCATTATTTTTTCTTTTTCTTTTACCACCTACCCAAAAATCCCACTAGTTAGCCCCTTTGAGCCTAAACCTTTTCGTTTCATCACCCAAAACAAAAACCCTTTCACCCACCAAAACCTTTTTCATTTTTAACCCTTTATTTTAGTAACAAGTTCGGTTCTTCGTGGAAAAAAAAAATATGAAGCAAAAAGAAAATAAACAAACAAAGTAATCAAAAATAACTTTGTTTGAATAAAAGCTTCATCAAAAAATAAAAAGTTGCAAAAATACGAAAACCGACACTTGTTACGCTTTTTAGCCCTTTTTCTACTAACCACTAACCCAACTACCTACCTTTAACCCTAGCCAACCCTTAACCCACAAAGTCCTCTTGATATCTACAAAGGTATAAAAGTTAAAAAGGAGGAGGATTGATTTCTTGGCAAGCCTATGGTAGGAATAAGTTCCGTGCCGCTCTCGAGTGATTCACTAAAAATACACCTTCGGCCGAGTGTGAGTGATTTCCCCGCGAGGTATGTGAACTTGTATATAAATAGAATTTTAAAAAGGCATGTTATGCCCAAATAAGTAATTTCTTTTATGAACAGTTCTAAATAAATCATTACGAATAGGAGTGTAAATAAATAAAAATAAAACCCAAAAAGATCTTGGAAATCCCGACACTCTATGACAAGCCCAAAACCTTCTCTTCTACCTATTCCATTTGGGAGTGTAAGCCAAATATTAAAGAGTTTTGCTTGAGGACAAACAAAAGTTCAAGTGTGGGGGTATTTGATGTGTGTAAAATACAACATATAAATTACATCAAATGAGGCATAAAACTAACCCTTTTTTAGTACTAATATTGGAAAAAGAGTGTTTTTGTCTTCCTTTTGTATTTTCAGGATTAAATGAGCTCAAAAACGCAAAAGAAGCAAAAAGACAGCTAAATCCAACATAAATACAAGAAAAGGAACATTAGTGGATTGCCCGAACCCTCAACGGCACCTTCCAAAGCAAAATAGAGAAAACAGAAGGCTGAACACGCCCCGTGCTCAGCCAGCACGGGGCCGTGCCCAAGAAGCAGCAGAAAAGACAAATCTATAGAAGCTTCTATTGCCCACCACGGGCCGTGCTCAGCGGACACGGGGGGCGTGCCGAAAGTACTGCAGGCGCATTAATTGTAATTGCGAATTACAATTAATGAAGAGAGAGAGTGTCAGACGGGCACGGGGCCGTGCCCAGCGAACACGGGGCCGTGCCCAGGCTTCTGTTCAGCCTATAAATAGGAGTGCTTGGTTTCATTGCAACTCATCCCTTGGCACACCACCTCTCTCACACTTCATCCACCACCCACCACCATCACAACACCATCATCCACCACCATCATCCATTGTCCATCATAGAGTGTGTGGGTCGTCTCGGGATCCAAGATTGATCGTAAGAGTTCTTGACAATCAAGGCCATGTTTGCCTAAGTCTCTTACATCACTTGGTGAAGACAAAGTGTCTAGTATAATACTTTTTATTTCTAATCTTTTGCACTTTTTATTTGGTTTTGTATTAATGACTTTAATAACTAGTTACTTATGTTGAAGGTGATCTTTCCTTATCGTTTGTCCGTGGTGTCTTGGCATTATTTTACTGTCTATATAAAATAAAGGATTTTCACCATTCATATCTCCACGGTCTATATGGAGGTATGTTGGCTACCTGGTAGGGGGTTAAGGGAACGGTTTGGTAAAGGTCTTGCCATTGTTCAGCGTTTAGAGGTCCTGCAATGGACCTGGGTCAAATTTAGTAGGACCTCCTTCAATACTTCACGGTATTGGATGGCGGGGGTCCAAACTCTTTGATCCCCTCATAAGTTAACTACTATTAATACTATAACCCGGCTATTTAGGACTGTATCCCTGCTGACTCAGACTACTTAGTCGAGGGTAACGTCACCGCCAAAAGCGGGGCCTACCACAATACTGCATTAATAACTTAATTCATTATCTTCCAATAATCCACCCCTTTAGGATTGTATCCCTGCTGACTCAAACTACTGGGGTGAGGGTAACGTCACCTTCAAAAGAGGGGCCTACTACAATAACTAAGATAATCTCTTAATTATGTGCAAAAGTGCGGAAATAATCAAAGGTTATACTAGATACGAGTCGGAACCAAGTGATTCATCTTGTCTATCTGTTTTTATTTTATTTTTATTTTCAGCATTTTAGTTAGTTTTTATTTTTCTTAGTTTAAAACATTTTTTCTAAACTTTTATTTTGATTAGACGTTGAGGATAAACCGGTATTAAAAGCTCTTGTGTCCTTGGACGACCTCGGTATCTTACCAACGCTATACTACACTCAACGATGGGTGCACTTGCCCATATGTGTGTTTAGTGTTAGTGAAATATCGTGTTTTATAAATTTAAAACTTGGCTAAAATAAGTGTTAAAAAGGGCTTAAAATATACACCTAAAATATACGACACTTCACACGCATCAGCTTCTATCAAATTATATATGTTTTTAGATGCATCGCTATAATGATTTGAACTCACCATTATAGTCGCACAATTCTTTCAAGTGTCAAATCCAGACAACTAAGTTTCGTTTTTGAAATGTTAGGCGTACTGTTATAATTGGTTTAAACTCATCGTTTGTCGCACATTGCATCAACATTTACAAAGAACACCATTTTTAAATACAACAATTCTATACTCCATTAAAAAAGAATTTAATTATCGATTTTACGTTATAATTCATAAAAAATGATGAAATATATAAAAATGTGGGGATCGATGTCCACCTTTTTGTATTGTAAACTCTCTTAAATACAAAATTGAGACGAATGTTTTATGAATGGAATAAACAAATATGCATGAAGGTGCATAAAACTAACTAAAATAATTTTATCTCATAATTTGAATGTATCATGAAAACAAGATTCAACCCCATGTAAAACATGTGTTTTTTACCTAATAATAAATAAAAAACAAACTAAAATGTTATAATAAGTAAATAGTAAATCAAAGTTCATTTTTAAAAAATATATTTTGACGACTGCTTGTGTTAACATATGACATTATATTTTTTTTCAACACGTGCAGTGCACAAGTTTTTTTTGTTGAAAATATATCTTTTTTATTATTTATCATATAAAATTACATTTATGCAGCCCGTGTACTACACGGGGTTGAAACCTAGTATACTAATATATACAAATATGCAATAATAATTTATTCCATGTAAAAAAAACTATTTTTAGCTAAGCTAAATATACGGTTAATCACCCATAACCGACCCGCTATAACCATCAAAATCGAATAACCATAACCACCATAACCGATCGGTTATGGTTATCCAATAACCGACATCGCGGTTATGGTTATGGTTTTTCGTCAAAACCGACCCAAACCGACCCATGCACACCCTTAGTTAAGACATTTGCCTCTGAATGGTTAAGCATTATACTGAGTCTGAATGGTTAAAACCTTTAATCTGAATTGGTCAGACATTTGCCTCTGAACGGTTGAGCATTATACTGGCTCTTAATGGTTCAAACCTCTTACTAGTTCAGCTTAAGATACGAAGTCTTAACAATTCAGATGTTGCCAAACAGCCCCTTAATTGTTCAAAGACAAATGTTTGACCAATTAAGATACGAAGTCTTAACAATTCAGACTCAGTAATCAGTATAATGCTGAACTATTCAGAGACAAATGATTGAACCATTCAGACATCTACTCGCGAAACAATCCGAACCATTAAGTGTTGAAACAGTAATAGTTTTGAACCATTAAGAACTCATTAAGAGTTCTAACAAACAACCCCTTTCTCTCTCATGGTGAAATAAATCTCACATCAATTTTTTTTTATTTTTTTTGGGCAAATAGTTAAATGAAAATACGGTTACGTACGCAAGGCGTCAATTAAAAAACGACCACACAATATAAAAACTACACTTGTGAACAGGAAAGTTGTCCTTATAACGACAACCAAAAAGTTACAAAATGACACAAATTCCTCCTCTATGTCATGGATAAGAACAAATTTACATAAACCTTGTTACGACAATCATACATATTCATATAATATGAAATACCTTCAGATTTATCTGTAAAAGTTATAAAAATAATAAATTAGCATACCATAATGTTCATCTAATTATTACAATAAACATTATATGGTTACTTCGTTATTATTACAAAAAATAAAAAGGTGTCGGTATACAACGAATAAGACCAACCATTTTTTTTTTTTTCGGATGAATTTATAACACTTAAAATCATATCTGAATTTATCGTTCAGATTTGAATCTCTTATAAGTTTTTTTTTTCATGAATCCCTAAAATCGCTTTTTTTGTTTTTTGTTTTTTTTTGTTCAATAAGTGAATACGGTGGTTATTAAGGTAAAATAACTTTATTAA
Organism: Helianthus tuberosus; assembly: GCA_030545235.1. Taxonomy (NCBI): domain Eukaryota; kingdom Viridiplantae; phylum Streptophyta; class Magnoliopsida; order Asterales; family Asteraceae; genus Helianthus; species Helianthus tuberosus. The sequence continues at coordinate 7,027,859 of JARYGA010060438.1, forward strand.
CCTTTTAAAAAAAACTTAGAGAATAAGATGTTTTTATTGTTTATTGGCTCTGTTAGAATCAACCATCGTTAAAAGCGCGATACTTAATTTTATCTCGTTGGAAATAAAAAAAGAAAAAAATATTGTTAGACCATAAGTAGTGGTTCACCCCACTTGAGGGGGTTTTCGGGGTTTTCCGTCATTTGACGCCCACATCAGCATGGCCAATTTCCCCCTCCTTCAGTGATTACCTAATAACTAGACAATGAATAATTAATTTTACATTATTTTATTTAACTATTCTAATAATATAAATGAAAATTGGAAAATAATTAATAAAAAAATAAACAAATTATTAATCAATAATTTAATTTTATAAAAAAGGTATTTTCTTTGAAATTAATGTTCAAGACCACACCACAAGGGGTTGGGATGTCCCGATGATGGATCGTCTCCTACCGAGGCATGGAACGGTCTTGAGGGCAACCCGGTTTTACCCAGCTGTTACCCCAGCGAGTCTCTCGTGTGGGGGCAGTATGGTTTCCGGGCGGAAGTCAGCTCACGCGGCAGGCCGGGGCCCAATCGAACATCACGTCCGCAGATGCGGGGCTGACGGGGGAATGTCTTTGACATAAACCCGGTGACCACTGGTCCAGTATATAAAAAGTCACCTTCCAAAAAAAATGAGACTCACCTGTCATTTACCTTTTTAATATATGTATATATTCTTTCACACACACCAACTATACATATAAGCAATATATCTATCTCCATCTCCATACATCTTTATCTCCATCCTTTTTGTAAAGCAATATACAATCTGAATGGAGCCTTTTTAATTAAATTGAGCAATTCAATATGAATGACCTATACATACAAGTAAAACAGTCCCCCTCGATCCAATGACTCAATCTTCCTCCAACTTCACCGCGTGATACCAAGCACGAGCAAGGGGCCAGTGGTGATGATGTGAATCGGCGTTTTGGGGGCTAAAACGTGCAATGACGGATCAAGAAAATCTTTATAGAGACAACGTTTAGAAAAAAAAAGGGTAACAAAATCGAAAAAACATCAATTTATTTCAAAATTTATACTACCGTCGGAGCGTCAAATGGTAGTGAGGGCTACCCCTATTTACAAGCTATATCGGCCACTAAAAACCCCCATTACGGATTAGGGGTGTGCATGGGTCGGTTTGGTTCGGTTTTTACTATTAACCATAACCATAACCGCTAGTTCGGTTATGGAGTCTTGGTAACCATAACCATAACCAAACTTCGGTTACGGTTAATCCGTTATGAAGTCGGTTATGGTTCGGTTTTGGTTAATTTCGGTTAAGTAACCAAGCAAGGTTTGAAATAAATAGGGTTGTGCACGATTTGAACTTAGCTTGAGCCTATTTTATAAGATAATGGAGACTAAAATTTTTGGTTAAACTATCGATTTAGGGTTCTTTTTAATAAGGTAATTCTCAAACAAAAACAATTATGGCCATAACACCTTAGTTCTTTATCAAAATAAATGACATCTACATCAACATCATTTTGTTACTAACATACTTTTATCTTACTAAAACTCTCTATATGCTTTTGTAAAACACAAATCCATTATATAAAGTTAACATCACAAGTTCGGTTCGGTTTCGGTTATATCGGTTAACCAAAGCTTCATAACCATAACTATAACCGATTGAGCGGTTATACAAAGTTTCATAACCATAACCATTGGTTATATTGGTTATCGGTTATTAGTGGTTCGGTTATGGTTCGGTTATCAGTTATGGTGGTTAATTTGCTCACCCCTATTACGGATGGTCTTAGAGGAGTAATGATTTGAAAATTTAAATTACGGTATCAAAGTTATTCCTAACGAAAACATTAAAGTAAATGACAATTTAAAGCTAAACATATATATAGTAGATATAAATATTGGTTAAATTTTATATGATTCAGATTTATTTAAACATTTTAATGGGTTGGCTTGTTCAATGTGGCGGGCGTTACCGAAGCTTTTTTGGAGAGCGTAGTCTAACACGACCTGCCTTAAACACTGATTATATTTTGGCATTATTGTTATTATTTAAATAATTAATAATTGTATATTTAAGTATTCATGCGCGATGCGACAAGGTCACCAAGTCTCTTTTGAAGAAGCGCAATCTAACCCAACCTTCTTTTAACACCAACTTTTTTGAAGAAGTGCAATCTAACCCAACCTTCTTTAAACACCAACTAAAATTGCGTTGTTGTTGTTAATATTATTATGTAAATTTAAATCTTTATTATAAATAAGATAATAATTAATTTGGTGAATTAAATAATCTAATTTGCTAAGTAATATACTAACTAGAAGTTTATTCACTCAACCAAATAAGTATTAGAGTTAATTACTGTTTTCGTCCCTGAGGTTTGTCAAAAATAACGATTTCAGTCCATTAGTTTAAAAATTGCGATTTCAGTCCATTAGTTTCATTTTCGTAACCATTTCAGTCCACCAACTTAACTCCATCCATTTATTCTGTTAACTTTGGGTGAAAATCTTCAAGTTTTAAACCTGATTGAAAAGAGTTAAAAATGCAGGGACCAAATTGCGATTCCTCAAAACAAATTTCAAACAAACAGAAAGACCGCTCTTCCGGTCATCTTCTCCGAAATTTCCGGTCGGATTCCGGCAAACCCGGAGCTCCTTCCATACAGTCGTTTTTCATTCGTGTTCGTTCGCAATGTTTATCTCCTCTCCGTATCAACTTAAAAACCAAATCAAATCCCGTTTTCTCTGCTATTCATGCTTATCCTCTAACCCCAAACACCTCCACAAATCTCATTACGTTTTTGACTCCTTAACCGCCTCTGAATTTGTATATATACATGTATCTCGATCCATTCCAACTTTCCTCAACTAAATTCATGTTCAATTTCCTCCTCTGTTCAATTGGCCAGTGGTGGCAATGGTAGTTATGGAGTGGCCGGAGGTGTGGGGATGGTGCTGACTGATTATTGACGATGGTGGCAGTGGTGGATGGTGTTGACGGTGGTGGTGGATGGTGCTGACTGATTATTGACGATGGTGGCAGTGGTGGATGGTGTTGACGGTGGTGGTGGATGGTGTTCGAAACAGGGGAAGAATCAATGGGGTTTTTGCAAACACAACAACCACACCACTACCACCATCGTTCATTGCCACAACCACCCGTCTCCCTCCCTCACCAACCATCATTCACCACCACAACCACCATGCCCCACTGCCATCTATCAAATCTGAGACCTTTTAGATCTGAAATTGAAACTCTCTCAATGGTGATTGTAGGCGGTGTTGAACGACGGTGGTGGGGGCCAGGGTTTTGGATTGGGGATGGTGACGGTGGTGAACGGCGGTGGATGGCGACAGTGGTATAGGATGGTGACCAGCGTTTTTTTTTAATTAAACCATAGGGGCAATTTTGTAATTTCACCCAAAGTTAACAGAATAAATGGATGGGAGTTAAGTTGGTGGACTGAAATGGTTACGAAAATGAAACTAATGGACTGAAATCGCAATTTTTAAACTAATGGACTGAAACCGTTATTTTTGACAAACCCCAGGGACGAAAACAGTAATTAACTCTAAGTATTATATACAACACTTATACCCTACACTTCGAAAATTGTAATAGATGTCTTAAAAAGTGTTGAAATTACCAAATTATCATCCAAAATTTTTATAACATATTATAGATATTCTAGATCGCTCGCTCACTTAAAAATGAGTCGAGATAAAAATTAGTGTATTAAAATCGTAAAAAGAATATAACTACAAATATCACTTCTACATTTTTAATGGTCAATAAAAAAATTAGGGTATTTTTTAACGACAAATTTGGATCACCGACGGATCACTGTGATATCATCATACCACCATTATAATCACCTGATCATATTCATCTCCACTAGGCAATAATGCCTATACACCAATTCATAAATAATCGAACTCACGTCAAGAGCACAGTAGGCTATAATGTCATGAGCAGAAAAATTAGGGTATTAAGTATGGTACTTTATTATTGGTTATTATGGGTGAACATTCAATGTAAACTTATTACTTTACTTTAAATAAAAATGAAAAAACTTTCTACTTTTGTTCTTTTAACTACAAATATCACTTCTACTCTCTTTAAAACAAAATAAAATTTCTTCGTTGTTCAAGTTTAAGCCTAATATATGTTCTCTTTAATCAAAAAAACATAATATACTAAATCATCAAAAAGCTTTTGGGTAATAACTGGTGATAGATACCAATTCCCGTAAGGGCAGGTGGGGCGGTCCGTGATGGATCCCCCGTCACTCGTTATTCTTCCACGAACACCGCCGCCGGCACCCCCATCACGCGTTAATATTTCAACGAGTGAAATATATCACGCGTTGAAAGTTGGAAGAATTCGACCGTTGGCTTGTTTTGTTAGCTATTTTTAATGAAAAGTTCAAATTTAGCCCCTCAACTTTTGTTAGCTATTTTTAAATAGCTATTTTCTATCACTAGTGACCACCTCCGCTACATTTCTATCACTAGTGATAGAATATTGAGTGATGACATGTCATGATTTGATTGGATATTGGGAGTGATAGAAATCTATCACTAGTGACCACCCCCTCCCTCTAATTATAAATTTTAAATTATGATTTGACTACCTTTTATATGTTATGTGCATAAACATTAAGATAATACGTAAGATATTGTCCGATTCCTGCAAAACCTATCAACCACAAGTCTATATTCTATGCTATTTCAGCTTTTCCGGTTCTAATGTATCTTCTATATTTTTTTTTTGGAAGAAGACTTTCTGTACAAGACTGATTGGTCTCCGAGAACATGTCTAAGACATTCCCCGTCAACCCCGCATCTCCGGACGCGATGTTCGATCGGGGTCCGGCCGGCGCGCGAGCTGACTTTCGCCCGGAAACCATGCTGCCCCCACACATGTTGCTGGGGTAACAGTTAAGTAAAACCGGGTTGCCCTCAAGACCGTTCCATACCTCGGAAGGAAACGATCTATCATTGGGACGTCCCCCCTAAAGCCGCAAGAGGGAGTCGAACCGGTGACCTCCCAAAGGAGGAACCGGCCTCCAACCACTGGGCCACAGAGAGGGGATTAATGTATCTTCTATATACACTAAAGAAGGGATTTTTTGATGTATTTTTATATATTCAGACAATTTTAGCATGTATATTCACGAAATATGTGAATAAATTTTGAATAACTAATTTATCGTTTTAGCTTCGTTAGATTCCTTCGTTAAATTTTGGATTAACTAATATCCTCTTATAAAACCATATCAATTGCATATATACCTAATCCCATTTTTTTTACTTGTAAAATTATTCATTTCATTACACATAAAAGTGCCAAACCAATAAATTATAAACAAATGACAAGTAAACGTGTAACAGGCCACGCCGCAACCACCTTTTGAATTGCATATTTCCGTTTCTTTATTACAATTTCTCCAACATGACAAAATTGCGCTTTCAACCATCTGTTATTTCCCCTTCTAAGTAACCAGCTCTCTTTCTCAAGACACTTCTTCCTAAAAAAATCAAAAAATCAAGAACCTCCATCGAATGCCACCGGTGCCCCTAATCCTCTTGGCGATTCATTCCCATACTCGTTAATCATTTTGGGCAAGGGTGCCACTACTTCGGTTGTTGTACATGGAAATCAAACTTGAATTTATCGTATAATTTTTACTATGTAACTATGTAAAACATGTGAAATCAACCGAATCTGATTATTCCAAGAGGTATCATGTTAAAAACTGGTGATAAGGCCTAAAGACACCTTCGCACAAATCCAATCTCTTTGACTTTTGTGGATTTTCAATGAGAATAACAATAGTTTGTTTGGAATTTAAAGATCGAATATTATGCTATACGTCTCCTTGAGAGATTCTTTCAATCATCCTTTTGGATTGTCTACGTTCTAGGTTTTAACACTACGTGTATGTAATTTTTGGATTGGGTCGTCTACGTTCTAGGTTTTAACACGTACGTGTATGTATTTTTTGGATGGGAATTTAAAGAATTTGTGATATTTATAATATATATAGAGAGGGAGAGAGTTAGGTTTATTTATGAACAACCCCTTTGATAATGAACACTAGTGAACTCATCGTAGTCCTTAATTATCAATACACAAGTGTAAATCAATGGCAATGATTTGATAATCAAAATACACTGGTGATACACTGGTGTATTTTACGATTTGATGATATAAATCAATGGTCTGGATTTGCTCTTTCATAATCTAAAAGAAAATAGCTAAATTGATGGTGCATAAATCACTTGTTTTTTAAAAGAGTTAAATGTCATTTTAGTTCTTGTGGTTTGGGTCATTTTGCAAGTTTTGTCCAAATGTTCATTTTTCGTCTGTGGGTCCAAAAAGGTTTCATCGTTGCCATTTTAGTCCACTGGGTTAACTTCATCCATTTTTTCTGTTAACGAGAAGGGCAATTCGGTCATTTTAAATGTAATTCTGTTAACTAGAAGGGTAAGTCGGCCATATAAATTTGACTGAATTGCCCTTCTCATTAACAGAAAAAATGGATGAAGTTAACCCAGTGGACTAAAATGGTAACGATGAAACTTTTTTGAAAACACAAGCGAAAAATAAAACATTTGGACTAAAATGTCAAAATGACCCAAAACACATTAATTAAAATGACATTTAACTCTTTTTAAAATATTGAAGTTTTGAAGGCAAAGAGTTAAATGCCAAAATCGTCTCTAATATTTGAGCAGATTCGACACAATCATCCAAAAGATTTTTTTTTCTTTTTGCAACTCAACACTTTAGGTTTGCGTTTTGTTACCACTTTCATCCCTTTCACTAACTTTGTTTAAAATTAACGTTAACTTAGGGGTAATTTGAACGTTTTACCTCATTTTTTTGTTTTTTAATGTTTTTATTCTCTTTTTACATTAAAATAATGCCCACCCTACCCTACCATTCATGCCCAAATCTCCGATCTGCACAGCAAAGCCGACCTTAGGTAGTGGAAGTGTTGCGCCGATGATGGATGTTGGTGCGGCGACACTTGTTTTATGGTGGCGGTTGTGAGCTGGTGATGGAGATTGGTGCGGCAACGATGGTTTAGGGGTGCTTGTTTTAAGGTATCATTAAACAATGGTGGTCTGGTGGTGGCGGGGGCGGTAACAGTGATGGAGGTGTGGTGGTTTGGTTGTCACCATAGTGGTGATGACAGGTTAATCGTGGCGTGGTGGTGTCGGTGATGATTTGTTGGTGGTGATAATGGTGGGTGCGTTAGATGGTGGTTTTAACCTTTTTTAAAGGTGGAGAAAAAAATTGTTACAATAACACCTAGCAAGAAGCTAGATGTATGAAACGTACAAGAGCCTTATAGCCTAGTGACATCTTAGTGGTGGAATAAGATTTATGACCATTAAGTGATGGGTTCGATTCCCACAAGAGGGGGGGTTTCCAGATTTATTGGGTTTCCTCCAGAATTGGTGTATAGGCATTATTGCCTTGTAGAGATAGATATGATCGCGTGGTTCCGTTGGTGATTCGATAATACTCCAGTGGTCCGTCATTAATTCAAATTTACCGTTAAAAAAAACATAAAGGAATGTTTTAAAATAGAAAATACTCAAGTTCGACCATTATAAGAATACACTCACCTTGATTTCTTCACATGGACTTAAATGTAGAGATTACCCGGTTGTTGGAAACTTTTTCATTGTGCTTAGGACCTTCATATTGATATATTTTTATTTTTAAGTGGGTTTGTATGATGTTTCATTTTCACTTGAATGCATTTGTGGGTTACATATAACGTAATATTACTTCGGTTTTATGTCCTCTCTGCGAGGAGTTTGAGGAAACGGTGGAGCATTTATTTTCTGCTTGTCTGATGGTGGATAGGTTTTGGTCGGCTTTCAGTGATTGGTGTAACTTACCTCAGATTTATGCTTTTAATTTTAAAGACATTATGGAAATTCACAAGTTCACGCATCTAAGTAAGAAAGCAAAGACTCTCATCCAAGGATTGGTGTTTATCTCGTGTTGGTGTATTTGGAAAGGAAGAAATGATTTGGTATTCAATCAGATTAGAAGAAGTCCACAAGATATTTTAGGGGAGGTCAAATCACGGGGTTTCGGGTGGGTTAAGAATAGATTGCCATGTAAATATATTAGGTGGGTGGATTGGTGTAAATACCCACTGTATATGTTGTAATTGTTTGCCCTTTGCCCGTTTGGGTCGAGGGTGTTGTTTTGTTGTTAGCCTTTTGCCCGTTTGGGTCGGAGGTTGTTTTTAATGAAGTTTACTTTTTAAAAAAAAAAAAACATATAACGTAATATGTATCCATATGCAAATAACATAAAACCGTACATGTCTTTGGAGTTTTTTTTTTAAACGCCGTATATGTTATATCATAAATAATTTATTGATATACGTATTTGTTGTGTCATAAATGATTTAAAGTGAACATTTAAACTGACTATAGGGTGTGGGGCATGGATTGGAACATTAATTCAACATAGGATTATTAATTAAATGGTACACTACCTCTTCTTGATTGATGGTGGTTCCCATGGATTAAACCACGATTACCACGACTCTCCCATTTGATAATTTTAAGACAAAAATAAATTAAAAAAATAAAGGGATGATGGTTTGGGTCATGACCACACCTTTAGCGTAGTGGTTTTGAATGATGGATTAAAGATGGATGACATGATGCCTATGTGGAGGGTCACGGTGGTTATAAGGGTCATGACCACGCCTTATATATATTTTTTATATATTAAGTTAGTGACATAAATGAGACGAAATTCATACTTGGACCCTACACAATTAGTAAATTATAAAAGATATGTTTTTGATAGATCTACAAGGAGAATATTATATTGTCTATTTTTATATATATGATAACAATTAGTGACTGATATAAAGAAAATTTAAGAGTTTATTTTTGGTACCGGTCTGTTATGGTACCGGTTTTTACCCCTCAAATACCGGTACAGAACCGTACCGTACCGGGCATATTCAGTACCGGTACTCATTTTTGAGGATTTTTGGTACCGGTTTGTATTGAGTTCATCCCTACTCAGGTGTACCAATCTATAAAACGAAGAAGAAGAAGAAATTTGCACTAATTTTGTATTTCGCTAAAAAAGTTAAGGGGCAACCTTGACACCCTTTAAAATATGTTATATCCACCCTTCATAACAGTTGGAATAACTTAGACTATACAGTGTGAAGGCGTGGAAGCCACAACCATGCCAGAACACCCCCTTGGAGGCGGTGTTGTGGCTGGTATAACATATGCCACGTGTCACAGTCACACCACACTGTCCTTTCACGCCTCATCCCATCCCACATTTTTAACACCAAACCACTTTTCTAACAAATGCTGACGTGCCTGTAAATGACACTTCACACCCTTTTCGCTTTAGCCTCTCATATATTATAAACCAGTTTGAATATATATGAACAACAATTCATTTCTTGTCAACCATGGTGGTGGCCTATACATGCATTAAATTAAATAATTACAATAATAACTATTTTAAATTCCCAAAAAACAAATTTGACCATTACGTCCTCTATATAAATGCTTTCAACAACCCTAATTCTCTCTCCTCAACCCACTCTCCCCCTTTCTCTCTCTACAAATTTTACACTTTACCCCCTGCCACCTTTCATGGCCGAAACACAATCCAAACGCCTCCGCGAAGACGACGACGTCGTTTCCACAACCGAAACAACAAAACGTCATAGAAACACTTACATTAACGACCAACAAGAAACTACCACCACCCAAGAGTTACTAGATTTCTTCACAAGTCTCTCTTCTGACCCGTTTCTTGTTTTTGCCCCACAACCCGAACCCGACCCGGATACTACTAATAATAATATTAATGATGATGAGAAAGAAAGTGTTATTAGACACCTTCTTGAAGCTTCTGATGATGAACTGGGTATACCCAGTAGGGCTGATGATGACGTCAGCGGCGGTGGTGGTGGGGTGGATGATGACGTCACCGGTGGAGGTTGTGATAATATGGTGGATTTGTGTGATGGGTTGTGGGAGCTTGAAGATGAGGCTGCAAATTATTACACTTTGTTGCAGTCTGAACTCTTTATGCAATAGTTTTATTGTTTAGGGGTTAGAAGTGACAATACAGATAATGTGTGGGGTGTTATGGGAATGAGTGAGGGTTTTGGGATGTTCATTTTGGACCCTTTTACTCTATGAGAGTTTCTGGATTGCCCCTCGTGTTTTTCTGTTTAGACTGTTGAAATTTAGAAAGAAAAGAATGTGCATTGTTAGCTATTAATTTTTATTTGTTTATATTAAAAAATATTTATGTTTATTCTATTGGATTCATTTTTTTCACTCATAAAATACAATAGTTTTAATTCAAGTATATAATAAATAAAATTTATATTAATTTTAGGGGTTGTTTGGTTAATCTCTTAATAAAATTATTCTTTACAAAGTACCGTTGCCCTACAAAACACAGACGACGTCCGATCTTTGTACTACAAAGTACCCTAAACTATGGACTCCACACCTTTACCCCAACCACCAATCACACACACGTCATTCAAGAGATAGACCCCACCCTTAAACCATTTCTCTCGAAACCCGCACGAGTAACTTGCACTTGCCCCTTACCCTTGGGGGGTGGCGGCGGTGTTCTCTAGCAAGGGTTGGAAACCTTGCACATCTACATGTGAGGTGTCGTGTCTCCCATTAAGTGTATTTTGTTCACTGAAAAGAAACATTTGAATCAGTCAGCAAAACCTTTTACATATTAAGTTTCAAAATGATGTTAAATAAAATTTTTACCCTTTTATCCATTTATCAGTGTTCATAACCCTTAGGTGGCCTATTATGCACTACCTTTTGGACTCACCACCACTTCCTCCACCACCAACCAATTAGGCCGAGCTAATTAAGTCCTTTTACTGGTTCAAAGTCTTTACCTATTCAGACAGTTTAAAGACTCAACACTTATTGGCATGGAGGTTACCAAACACCCACTTAAGGGCTGTTTGTTTACCTCTTAATAAGGCTCTTAATGGTTAAGACCTCTTACTGGTTCAGAACTTAATGGTTCAGACTGTTTGTTTCACGAGTAGATGTTTGAATGGTTTAGACATTTGCCTCTGAATGGTTAAGATTTATACAGAGTCTGAATGGTTAAGACCTCTAATATGAATTGGTCAGATATTTGCATCTGAACGGTTAACCATTATACAGGCTCTTAATGGTTCAGACTTCTTACTGGTTCAGCACTTAATGGTTCAGACCTCTTACTGGTTCAGCACTTAACCATTCAGATGTTGCCAAACAGCCCCTTAATGGTTCAGCACTTAATGGTTCAGACTATTTGTTTCGCGAGCAAATGTCTGAATGGTTAAGACATTTGCCTCTGAATGGTTAAGCATTATATTAAGTCTGAATGATTAAGACCTCTAATCTGAATTGGTTAGACATTTTCCCCTGAACGGTTAAGCATTATACTAACTCTTAATGGTTCAGACTTCTTACTGGTTCAGCCCTTAATGGTTCAGACCTCTTACTGGTTCAGCACTTAACCATTCAGACGTTGCCAAACAGCCCCTTAGTCTAGTTTAGAGTAATAAAAAATGTTACACTTTCATGTCGAAGCAAGTCAACTTTTTTGTCAATTTAAGAACCAATCGGTTCGGCTTTCGTTGTTAGGTCTGCTTTAAAACTTGAAATTGTTGTCTGATGAACTATCTGTGTGATTTTTTTTCAACATAAACTAATGAAAACCAACTAAACATAAACTAAAGACTTAACACTTATTGGCACATGGTTATTTTGAATCTTAAAGTTCATTTCCAATGTATAATATGTAAGATTAAATATATTATGTATTATGTATTAATATTTAATCTATAGCCATTATAATCATTTACATAATAAAGATCAAAATATATAATAACCTATTAAATAATTAGTTGGTAATTGTTGATGGACCATATTACCCTTATTAACTAATTAGGTTTCCTCCTGGGTGCTTATATAAGGGAGACTTATGTGAAGGTTAAAGGGTTAGACAGTTACACAATTAGACACACCCCATAAGCATAACATCAACTTCGACCTCCATCTCCCATAGCCGATACCCTTTCGGTTTAATCAGTCACCATCATCAGTCAGCACCCTAAGGAGGAACCAGATCACCTTGACAAAGATGTCGAACTCCATGTCGTCTTCTCTCACTGGATTCTCCACTGCACTGTCTGCGGTGACATGTATGTTTTCATGTTTTTCATTATGTTTAAAACAGAACTGAACCAACATGTGGTATCAGAGCATATGTTGATTAGTCAGTTCTGTTTTCGTATCCATAATTCTGGGATTGAAACTTGGAAAACGGAATTTTTTGAAAATCTTATGAACAACCAGTTTCGAGTCATTGAGAACGACTCGAGATCACTGTTTTCGGAAAAAGGATTAATTATATGTTCACTCGAATTCAACTGGGTTATGTTTTAACCGAAATCTGTTTAGAAAAACTATTAAAATTCAGGTTTCGGGTTCCAGAATTTATGTTTTATGTTTTTAAGGGTTCATCATGTTCTTAGGAAAATTCGAAAATTCTATTATGTTTTGGAATGTTTTAGGATTGATGAGTGTTTTTCCATGTTTGATCCAATTTTATCTTTTAAGTTTATTCGAAAACTGTTAAAAGATATACAGTTCTAATTTTTCGAAATATTTTGATAAAATTAGATCATCTTAAAACAGGAAATCATATCTCATAATCCCTTAGATTTCGAATTTTCAGTTATGTTATCACAATAAACAGCTATCAACAGTGGGCTCGAGAACATCAGATTACGACTCGAGACCATAAGGTCTCGACTCGAAATCATCAGGTCCTTAAACCTTCTCGACTCGAGACCATATGATCATAACTCGAGACAAAGGTCTCGACTCGAGACCATAAGATCATAACTCGAGACAAATGTCTCGACTCGAGACCATAAGGTCATAACTCGAGATCATAAGGTTGCGAATCGAGACCGTGGTTGCGACTCGAGATCTCATTATGAGTCGAGATCTCATAAGATATAGTAGTCGAGACCATGGTTCCGACTCGAGACAACAAGGTTGCGACTCGAGACCTCATAACTAACTCGAGATCTCATAACTCAGTCGAGACCTGACTCGAGACCTGACTCGAAACCTCATTATTTTAGGCTGTTTAAATAATTGGTTTTTGTAATTACTTAGTTAATTAATCAGAATCAGATAATGTTTTACAAAACCAAAATGGCTTAACTTGAATGAGATTTTGATATATCATTTCTGGCCAAAGCTAACTTGATACATCTACTTATCATTCAAGTATTACGAAAGCTATGTTAAGTGTGCATCATAAACATGAATGTCTTAATATCTGGCCAAAGCTGATATAATTCTTTCATAGATGGCATACTTAACAAGTGCATAACTAAAGTGATTGTCTCAATTTCTGGCCAAAGTTGATTTGTTACAACCACTTTGCACATATGCTTAAATGATTACACTTCTGGCCAAAGCTGATTTGTCTTCGTTTAAGTAGAATTTTAACTAAGTCTATTATTTTGATGTTAGTAATAGACAATATCACAGCTTCATAATGTAAAATGGTCATTATTTATGCCTGCCTTAGTTTAACGTGCCTTTAGATCACATTAGAACTTCTTTCTTAGTATCATAATTTGCTCATCTTATTTCCACTATCAGCACCCAATTGCGGGATTCCACCTTTGACTGGTGATAACTTTGCTGCATGGAAGGATGCTCTCATGCTTACTCTTGGGCTGCTGGATTTCGATTATGCTCTAAGAGAGGATAAGCCAGCGGACCTTACTCCACAAAGTACTTCTGCTCAGCAGTTAACTTATGAAAAGTGGACTAGGTGTAACCGCATGTCTCTCATGTTTATGAAGCATTCCATAAGCAATGCAATCAGGGGAGCTATTCCTGATTCTGAAGATGCTAAAACCTACTTGGAACATGTGGAGGCGCAATTCAAAGGGACGTCTAAAGCACACGCTAGTACTCTTATTCTCAAGCTGGTGACAACTAAGTATGATGGGAGGAGCGGCATTCGCGAGCACATCATGATGATGAATGACATGGCCAATAAGCTGAAGGGGCTGGAAATGGAAATCAGTGATGGTTTCCTCGTTCATTTTATCATCACTTCGCTTCCTTCGTCCTTTGAAGCATTCAAGATCAATTACAACACTCAGAAGGACAAATGGACGATGAGTGAGCTGGTCGCCATGTGCGTACAGGAGGAAGAGCGTATGAGGATGGATCGCACTACCGATGTTGCTAACTTCACCACCTCCAACTCTAAGAAAAGGAAGAACAATCATCAGAGGAAGGATGCTTCAAAAGTCCAAAGGCCTAATCCTAATACAAGTGCACCTTCCATCTCTAAGAACTCCTTAGGCAGTATCCGCTGCAAATTCTGTAAAAAGACAGGACACATGAAGAAGGAATGGCCTGACTTTAAGGAGTGGCTGGCTAAGAAAGGTAATGATTATTTTATTATACTTGAGTCCTATAATTTAAGTGTTCCTGCTAATTCTTGGTGGTTTGATTCTGGTTCTATGGTTCATGTTACCAATTCAACTCAGGGATTCCTTTCAATCCGGAAGCTGGAAAGAAACCAAAGAACGCTTAAGGTTGGGGATGATCAAGAATTAGAAGTGAAGGCCATTGGAACATTACAATTAGTTATGAAAACTGGTTTATGTATTAAACTTTATGATACCTTATATGTTCCTGAGGTAACTCGGAACCTTGTATCAGGACCAAAGTTAGACATGGACGGTTTTATTGTTTCCCATGGTCATCGCAAACTCTCTATCTTCTATGATTTTGTTCTTTATGGTACTGGTGTTCTGGATGGTGGTCTCTATAGATTAGAACTAGATGATGGCTTTTCCAAATCTTTGTTGTCATATAATATTAATGAATCACTCACAAAGATGGAAGAGAAACGAGTCTTAGAGACTTCATCCATGTTGTGGCATCAGCGTTTAGGCCACATTTCAAAAGAACGATTAAATCGTCTCCTAAAGGATGAAGTCTTACCTCCTCTCGATTTCTCTGATTTTGGAACATGTGTCAAATGTCTTAAAGGTAAAATGACATTAGCGAATAAGAAAGGTGCCACTAGGAGCTCTAATTTATTAGAACTCATTCATACTGACATTAGTGGTCCCTACCAAATCGCTGGCATAACAGGACATACTTCATTTATCACTTTTATTGATGATTATTCTCGTTACATGTACTTGTATCTAATTAAGGAAAAGTCTGAATCTCTTACAACTTTTAAAGATTATAAGGCTGAAGTTGAAAAGCAATTAGATCGTCAGATTAAAGTTGTGAGATCAGATAGAGGCGGTGAATATTATGGAAGACATACTGATGTGGGTCAAGCTCCTGGTCCATTTTATGAGTTTTGTAAGGGCCAAGGGATTGTGAACCAATACACCATGCCTGGTACACCTCAGCAGAACGGTGTCGCTGAACGAAGAAACCGTACCCTTATGAACATGGTGCGCAGTATGTTAGCCAACACTAATTTACCATTATTCCTCTGGACTGAAGCGCTAAAAGCAGCTGTTCATATACTCAATAGAGTTCCTTCTAAGTCTGTCCCTAACACTCCTTATGAACTTTGGACAGGAAGGAAACCGAGTCTTAAATATATGAAAGTATGGGGCTGTATTGCTGAAGAAAAACTTTACAATCCTTTCCTAAGGAAACTTGACCCTAAAACAGTTACCTGTTTCTTTATCGGGCATCCTGATAATTCTAAGGGTTATCGTTTCTATTGTCCTTCCCATGTCACCCGTATTGTTGAAACCAAGCGTGCCGCGTTCCTGGAGGATTTCAAGGTCAGTGGGAGCAGTACCAACCCTTACGAAGAATTGCAAGAAGTACAAGACGTGGGGGGGAGAAACTCGTCGCTTACCATTACTCCGATTACTCCTCTTGTACCCAATGCAACTACTGTACCTGAAGCTACTGCACCAACTCCAAATTCACCTCTACAATCAGAACCTATTATACCTCATGACGAAGGCACATCAAACGCTCAAAACCAAGACAACGCTGAACCCGATAATCCACTCAGGAGGTCATCTAGGCAACGAAGGCCTACTAATTGGGATGATTATGTTACCTACCTGCTTGAAATGGATCCCGGAAAGCTTAATGATCCTATCTCTTACAATGAAGCCATTAGCAGTGATCAGTCTTCTGAACGGAATAAAACAATGATTGAAGAGCTTGAATCCATGAAGAAAAATGACGTTTGGGATTTGGTAGAATTACCCAACGGTGTCAAACCCGTAGGATGCAAATGGGTGTTCAAAACAAAACTGGATCCGAATGGTAACGTTGAACGCTACAAAGCGAGATTGGTTGCAAAGGGCTACACTCAGAAAGAGGGAATTGATTATCAAGAGACGTTTTCACCTGTCTCTCGTAAAGATTCATTAAGGATCGTCATGGCCCTAGTAGCTCATTTTGATTTGGAGCTGCATCAAATGGACGTTAAAACCACTTTCCTTAACGGAGACTTGGACGAAGATGTTTACATGAAGCAACCTGAAGGCTTTAAACCTGAAGGTCAGGAGCATCTAGTATGTAAGTTGAAGAAATCCATTTACGGGTTAAAACAAGCATCACGTCAGTGGTACCTCAAGTTTGATGAAGTCATGAAGAAACAAGGTTTTATGAAGAATCAAGTGGATCAATGCACCTACCTCAAGATGAGTGGGAGCAACTTTACTGTCACGACCCCCGACCCACCCTGGACGGAATCGGAAGCCGTGAACAGTCCAGCGGTACCGGTGATTATTTAAAAAAAAACGTTGCAGCGGAAATTTCATCAGGACCGTGAGTTAGGAAAAATATCAGAGTTTAGAAACACCGGATTTTATTTAAAGAGATGGGATAAACCCATATTTTATAAAGATAGCTTTAATAAGATAAATTTGTTTACATAAAACAATATTTCTTATTTTGATTTAATTAATAAAATAAGCCACTTCTTGAAGCCTTTCAGTGTCATATCCATCTCTTATTCCAATTACCTGAAAAATGTTTTAAAAAGGTTTGTCAGCGATAATACTGAGTGAATTCATTCCATTTTTATAAAATATATTGTTATACCGTACAGTATTAAGGTTTTTATATTTGTTTATATTTACCCAACTTCAATCAGTATTTGTCAAATGCTGACAGTTTCAATGTGACAGTAATCATATCAATTATTAGCTCACTTTAGTCCAATAGTGAATTTATCAAATAATTCTATTTTACTATTATTCAATTTATCTGTCACTAGGCGATTCCTGTGACTATAATCATATCAATATTGATTATTCTTTCAATTAATGATTCTGGTCATATCACTGTTGATCATTCTTCCAACTAGTGATTCTATAACACTGTTGATCATTCTCTCAACTAGTGCTTTCTGTCATGTCACTGTTGATCATTCTTTCAACTAGTAACTCAGATTATATTACTGTTGATCATTCTCTCAACTAGTAATTTCTATTCATAACACTGTTTGATCATTCTCTCAACTAGTGTCTTTGGACATAATTGTGTCCCGTGACATTTCTTTGTCAAATATATTACTTTTGGCATAAAACCATTTAATCCAGAAAAATGACATATATCAATTTATGTCAAATTACTATAACTTATCAAATATGTTAATTAAATAATTGTAATATCATTATTTAATATTTTAACTTGACTAAAACTAAAATATAATCTTAGTAAAATGCATAATTTCCACTGTTTTTGTAATCATGATAATATTAACTAACTTTCTGGCAAATAATAATGAGAATCAAATAATATATAAAATCTTTCATACCAGCAGTTAATATAAAAACTTAATCACTGTAAGTATAACTGGTAACTATTTAGGATTCTGGAAAAGCCTTTGTAAATATAATTGTATCACAAAAAGGTGATAAAACTGTGAGAAAATAGAGTGGACTCACAAACTGTGAGAAAAGAGAAATGAACTCACATTGCAGATTTCTACGGGCAAAGCTTAGTCTACAGATAATCCTTGATATATATTGCAGATTTAATTTGAGCAGAGCTTAGCCTATTTCTTTAGCCTGGTAACCTAGTGCACACGAATTAGGTAATAACTAATACAGCATTTACGATAACTCACGAGATCAAATTCTCACAACGAACGACAAAGTGCAATACTTCATCCATCGAATTAACGATGATCCGTCAAATTAATGACGAACGACAAAGTACAATACTTTATCCATCGAATTAACGATGATCCGTCAAATTAATGACGAACGACAAAGTATAACCCTAATATGGGCGGCACTTAAACATCCATTGAGTACATCGATCGATCGGACAATGAATCGTAATAGCGATTGAGTTAATACCCTGTATCGTAGCAGCACCCCCTACTAATTAGTGATTTGTGTGTGCTTTGAGAGTAATTGGACAATAATTCAGCGTATATTTGGAGTTTCTTCGTCGTTTTTGCGCCCAGAATCAAGTCCCAACATCCTCTATTTATAGTCGAATTTTGACCCTTAGGCGGCCCGCGTGAGTTTTAAGCTAACTTGAGGCGGCCCGCGAGAGAACTTATTTTTTGTATAGGGTTGCCACGTGTGGGACTAGGCTAGCTGAGTCGACGAAATCATTAATTTCAACTTCGTCCGCAAGTTATTAGGATAATCGTCAAGTAGGGAATACCCCCCCTGAGTTTTAGGGGCCCTAATCCTGATTCTGAAAATTCTGAAAATTTTAGGGTTCGCGTAGAATTACTTGAGTGTTTCAATTAGGGTTTCCTATTGAATAAAATAATAATATAACTAGGACTTTTAATGAGGGTTGTTACATTTACTATACTTGTCCTTTATGTAGATGATATTCTATTGGCAAGTAATAGTTTAGACATGTTGCATGAGTCGAAGCGGTTACTCTCGCATAACTTCGACATGAAGGATCTCGGAGATGCTTCTTACGTCATTGGCATCGAAATTCACCGAGATAGACACAAAGGGATCTTAGGATTGTCCCAAAGGGCTTACATAGATCGTGTCCTTACACGTTACAACATGTAACAGTGCCAACCCTCCGTCGCTCCAGTAGTTAAAGGAGATGTTTTCGGTTCATTCCAGTGTCCGACAACAGAGGTTGAGAAGGAGCAAATGAGCCAGATACCTTACGCGTCAGTAGTCGGGAGCTTGATGTATGCTCAAGTCTGTACTCGCCCAGATATCGCTTATATTGCTGGAATGCTAGGCCGTTATCAGACTAATCCTGGCCTAGATCACTGGAAAGCAGCTAAGAAGGTACTTCGATATCTGCAAGGGACAAAAGACTATAAACTGACTTATAGAAGAAGTGATCATTTAGAAGTGGTGGGCTATTCTGATTCTGACTTTGCCAAGTGCAAGGATGACAAGAAATCCACTTCGGGCTATATCTTTATGTTTGCAGGCGGCCCTATCTCATGGAAGAGTCATAAACAACAGTTGACCACAACTTCCACAATGATGGCAGAGTACATTGCTGTTTATAACGCAACCTGTCATGGAATGTTGCTTAGAAATCTGATCACTGGACTCAAAATTGTTAATTCCATTTCTAGACCATTGAAGCTTTACTGTGATAATTCAGCTGCCGTTAGTTTCTCGAACAGTAACAGTTCGACTGGAACTGGTTTATATCTCGATACAAAATATCTGTTCGTACGTGAACGAGTTGAGGAAAATAATCTTTGTATCGAGTATATTAGTACTAAAGATATGCGTGCGGATCCGATGACTAAAGGTCTCCCTCCTAAGGTTTATGAAGAACATGTTCGGAATATGGGATTTAGTAAAGACCTTATTTAAGCATATTGTACTAGCTTATGTTTTATGTTAATGAAATTTCCTCAGTTTGATTTTGTATGTCTCTTAGAATATGTTCAACCGGTATAATGGCATATAGACAAATAAAGTTACAAATCAAACAAAGGGCTTATGCGTATTTTGATCATAACGATTAGGTTTTAAATTAAGGCTATAGTATGATTAATGGGGGTCCTGAGTCGCATAATGATTCAACGGCTGTATTTTTCTGCTATAGTACTTGTTTAAGGCTAAAATGAGTGTTAACTCCTGATCGGGCTTATCTAATACTCATAGTAAATGATTACTCGGCTAAGTGGGAGAATGTAAGATTAAATATATTATGTATTAATATTTAATCTATAGCCATTATAATCATTTACATAATAAAGATCAAAATATATAATAACCTATTAAATAATTAGTTGGTAATTGTTGATGGACCATATTACCCTTATTAACTAATTAGGTTTCCTCCTGGGTGCTTATATAAGGGAGACTTATGTGGAGGTTAAAGGGTTAGACAGTTACACAATTAGACACACCCCATAAGCATAACATCAACTTCGACCTCCATCTCCCATAGCCGATACCCTTTCGGTTTAATCAGTCACCATCATCAGTCAGCACCCTAAGGAGGAACCAGATCACCTTGACAAAGATGTCGAACTCCATGTCGTCTTCTCTCACTGGATTCTCCACTGCACTGTCTGCGGTGACAGGTATGTTTTCATGTTTTCCATTATGTTTAAAACAGAACTGAACCAACATAATACCTTAGACTAGACGGTATGGGGGCCGGCTTAGGCCCGTCCTAGCCCGTCGCCGGTCCCCCACACCGCCCCCCACTCCTCCGGCGCGTCAACATTGGCTCCCACTCGACGATCTTCACGGACCTCATTCCTCTCTCCTCACACACACACATCTATACATACATACATATATATATAAAGGGGTTCATCCCCCACCCCCTAGGTCCATCCCCTCCAAGCCCCTTCTACGTGGCGCCAACGTGGCGGCCCATCCCCTTGCGGATGAGACTCTCCATACCCACTAGTCTTAGTGTTTATTTAGTTATCTGTTGGATTTTTAGTTAAATACGTTTAACGTTATGACATGATTTTTCGATATTATATCCATTGGGAATAGCCTAATTGTGTTGGTGAGTTAGATAAGGTGTAGGATAGAAGGAGGTTATGGGTTGAATCCCCATGGTGTGCAAGTTTAGCCATTCAAAACAAATATATATATATATATATATATATATATATATATATATATATATATATATAACAATTACTTCTAGCTGCTTGTTGGTATTTTTATATGAAAGTCGCAGTTAATAAAATAATTATATTACCGTGTTTAATGCATCTATAAATCCATGTATAGTCATAACTCTCCATAACCCTCTTTACTTATATTACCGTGTTTAGGGCATGTTTGCTAAGCTTTTCAAAACAACTTATTGGCTTATTGACTTATCAAAAAGCCAATAAGTTGTTTTTGTGTTTGGCTAAGCCAAAAGTCCTTTTAGAAATGGCTTTTGCAAAGAAGAAAAAGAAGGTTTCAAGAAGTCACAATATTGTGACTTCTTGGTCAGCTTTTAACTTTTCAAACTACAAATTACCAATATACCTCTTCTTTACCCCCTTATATCTAAAAGAATGCCTATTTTAGTCATTTTACATCAATAAGCTAATTCAAACACTTTTTTTTAAAACTTCTTTTCAAAAAGTCCTTTTCCCAAAAGTTCTTTTCCAAAAGTCCTTTTTAACTATAATAAGCTTAGCCAAACATGCCCTTAATGCATCTTTAAATCCATGTATAGTCATAACCCTCTTTACTCAAACATAACCCCCCATAGCATATGCATGTAGTGGATAATATAACCCCCTTCAATTATATATACAATATGTATGCATCTATAACTTGTATGTTTGAGAGAGAAATCAAAACAAAACCTTGCCACCATCATCACGGCCATTGAACCATAGCGCCCCATAACCCCTAGAGGGGTTTATAGCGCTCCGTCAAGCCCCTTCACCTCTCCACTACGTATGGCCTAGAAAAGGTAATCCAACAAGTTAATTTTTTTTTTAAATAAAACTTTATTAAAACACAAATTCGATTCAAACGGGCAAGAGGCCAAACAAAACAGAAGCCCTGATCCAACAAGTTACTTAACAAAGGCAAATAAACGTATATCATTTAATGCATCATCTATAAAAAGGGTTATCCAACAAGTTACTTAACAAAGCCAAATAAATAAACGTATATCATTTAATGAAAATGACCATTTACGTTTGTTTTTATTTTTTAAAAAAATTAAAAAGAAAAAGAAAAAAAAACAGGCTGAACTAGCAAATATTTAAATCCTCCACCATCCGTAAAGGTGGTTGATGGACAACCTTGTATTTAATATACTTTATATCAATTAAAATAAATTAAGTTCAATATCTTATTTATTTTCATAAAAAAAAATCAATCCGTAAATATTATAAATTTGTATATATTTGATAGCAATATAACTTAACTCCCGTTTTAATTTTTTTACTTCTATTAGGACTCAATAATTTATATTTAAATTGTGTATTTTTCTAATCATGTTTTATAGGTTTTGTTATTATTACTATTTAACAACATTTTCTTTTCTTAATTAATAAAGTAATAATTTATTATATACTAGAAACATATAATATATATATATATATAGGAAGAGGATCATGAGAAAACTACATATAAATGAGAAAACTATAAAACTAACTAAAAAACCTAAAAAAAACTAAAAAACATACCAATTTTTTTTTACAATTTTTTATAAAAAAATTCGCTAGTTTTTATATATAAAAAAAATTTGTTGTACTGCACATGTGCATTATATGTGTACTACACATGTGCACTATATCCGTAATAGTGCACATGTGCAATACAACAAATTTTTTTTTTTTTGAAAATTTTTTTCTAGGCATAAAAACCTGCGATTTTTTTTATAAAAATTAAAAAAAATTGGCATGTTTTTTAGGCTTTTTTTGTTAGTTTTTTTGTTTTCTCATTTAAACTAGTTTTCTTATGATCCATCCCATATATATATATATAGGGCAATGCTAGACAGAAAACCCTCATTTTCTTAGAAAACTCTGGAAACCCAAATCTCCCTCCATTTTTACCCAACCTCCCGACATTTTTTTTTTGAAAAAAATAACACATGTAATATACATGTTTTAGAGTGTTTTGGGCAAAAAAAAAACAAAAAAGCGCCGAAGGGATTTTTTTTAAAAAAATAAACAAATTTCAGCAATGTCCGGTTGCCTAACATGTGTTAGCCACAAAAGACAGAAATTGCTGAAATTTTTTTTTTTTTTAAATTATCCCTTCGGCGCTTTTTTGATTTTTTTGGCCCAAAACTCTTAAAAACATGTATATTACATGTGTTATTTTTTTCAAAAAAAAAATGTCGGGAGGTTGGGTTTTCTAGGGTTTTTTATATAGATAGGGTTTTCTAAATAGCCCCCTATATATATATATATATATATATATATATATATATATATATATATATATATATATATATATATATATTGTAAAACTAAGTTGTTTCCGTTCCATTCTCCAGATGAAACAATAAACATGTTATAAGCCAACGCGTTATATATTAAAACACCATACAAGAGGAAGAGGTATTGATGGTTAAATCATAGATTGATGAGTAAAACACGAAAAGGATTTAAAAATGGGTTCTGATAGTTATTTTGTATTTAAACAAGATTTATTTAAAAATAATCACGAATTCGCTACACGGTTCTGATAGTTATTTTGTACTGAAACAAGATTAATTTAAAAATGACCACGAATTAATTGCTTAAACATAGTGAGCTACTTCGTTTTAAAGAACAAATTGTTTTTTTCTTTTCTTTTTGAAAGTAAAAAATTATGTTCAGTGTCAAAAATATAGCTAAAAGTTATAAATATCTATCAGAAAAGATAGAATTGTTACAAGACCGTGTGCAGCGGATTAATGATCTGGTGTAGTCAGCATAAAGAGGGCGTTAAACGCTACCTCGCGCGAACGTTTCGAAGGCGCCAAAGAGGATGGCGTGACTCCGGTAAATCCTGTGTATACGTTCTGTTGTAATCTTTTTAAATAACTTATATTAAAAAAAAAAAGATGCCTGAGGTAAAAGAATAATTCTTCTCAAGTTGTTAATTTGAATCTATAGTTGTCAATTTGAATCCTATGTCAAGTTGTCAATAAGATACAGTTTCCATTAAAAAGCACACGCTTATCTTTGAAATTCAGTTTTATTAATTTTCAATGAAATTACAACGTACTTTAATAAAGTGTTTGAAACTGTTACAACCTATGTTTATCTTAAAAAAACAAAATTGTCGTGAAGTTCACCTGTCAAAAAATAAATCTTAAAAATCAAAATAATATTTGTAACGATTCTCGTTAATGACTAGAAATTATAAAATTAGTTTTATAAAACAAAGTCTTACAATAAAATTTAAAAATTATATATATACTAATAAACATAAACTCACAATACTAAGTTGTTCTATGAAATATCTTCTATCTTTTATGCAATTTTATATAACAAGACGACTAGTTGAGAAAGTCTGCTAAGGATAGAGGATAGCTAATAATAGGTTGGAGTGGAGTCTACGTGGTGAAGAAATGAGTGGATGGGGTTTATATAAATTTTCGTATTTTTTTACAATATCAAACATTTTGTAGGTAATTTTTTTAATAAAATTGTTGTGGTAGTTGAGAGTTTTAGGTTATAAATTATTGGGAGCTTGAATACGATTCTTTTTTGTTGAGGTTTGAATCTCTTACGCAATAAACATTTTATTTGTGGTTAGGCTATGCGTTATGATTGTTTGGAGGGGTGCGGGAGGGTGCCAGCGGGTGTGCTGGAACATTGTGGCCCTCCTCACGTCCCGCATGATTTCGGGGATGAGGAGGACTCACGTCTAGCTCGTCATGCACCAGTCTCTCTATGAACCATGTTGTTTTTCAAGGTTTTTTTTTTTTTTTTGAAGGAGCCATGGAGGTACTGATGTTAGAGTGCCGGTGTGGAAGGTGTGGATTGTAGGTATGAAGCTAGAGCTCCATAAGAAAAGGGAAAAGGAGAAGAAAGTGTAGTTTATAATAATAAATAAATAAAATTAAAATATGAACCAAGTGTTTTAAATTTAGTTTAGTTAATAAATGTTAAAAAAAACAAATAAAACTTATTATAAGCAAGTGTAGTTGTTTTTAATTAATTATATAAGTTAAAAGTTTGTATATGGTATTAAATAAATAAAGTATCTGAGATCATTCACACCCTTCAATCATTTCTATCATATAATTACACCAAAAAAAACTATATTTTCTCTCTATTTCCAATTAAATAATATTTTTTATACTTTTATCATTAATTTTTCTCTCCTTCACTCATAATCACTTTCGAAATATATTAACAAAAATTATACAATATGAATAGTTTCTCTTCAAAAATATAGATGAACAATAATATTATCTCTCTTACACTCACAACCATTTTTTATAATATAAAGAACAGTCTGACATAATTGAGGGATGAAAGATGAGTATAATACATGTTGAAAGGTTGAGGTGAGAGATAGGGGGGATGGCGATGTGGTGCTGAGGCGTTATTGTATGTGTCGTCACTAAGATGTATTTTTTTGTGTGGTCTGAGTAGAAACTTTCCAGGTTTCACAAATCTATGATTGTTCTAGCTTGAGCACGCTTAAATGTGAAAATTTTCTATAATTTACGATCATTGCGTTCAAAACGCGCTAGTGATATTTGAGAAGAGATCTTCCCGTAGCCACGTTTGTCTCCCGTATAAATAATATAACAAAATCATGTAAGATTTGCTTAAGTTATTATTCAAATTTTACGTGACATTAGTGTCAAATATGATATTTCCTCCCGTATCACCCGATTATAATCTACTACAACGCTCATATAGAATTTTAAATATTTAAAATTCTTATGAATGATGCTAAAACCAACATTATTGTGTATTATTTATAGTTATGGAAAAAATTTATACATCCCAATATATATTTAAAATTCTTATGAATGATGCTAAAATCAACATTATCATGTATTATTATTTTTCGTTATGGAAAAAATTTATACATCACAAAATAAAGCATATGGCTCGAGAAATTATGAAATATAATATTTTTAAATTAATACAAAATAGTTTAATTTTCTAGTTGATTGCGGGAATAAAATATCTAAAGTAGACCATATTTGTCACATGACACCTTCCCCACTTGCTGGTTCCACAAGATATTGCAATAACTTTGACATTTAAAGCGATGGGGAGTGGTTTTGAATCCAAATTAATTTCATATTATTAATATTTTATATAACTTAACTATGTGAAGAAAACCTCAATTCAAACTTATGTATCATGTTTCTAATCAACATTGAATTGGATCTGTAAAGTAAAAAACATTTTCTTAATAAGTTGGACAAAATTTTGTAATCAACGTTGCCTTCAAAACTCAATACAGAAATGAGCAGAAAATTAAAAAGTTAGTCGAATAATTGCAACAACTAGACAAATGTAACTAAGAGTTTATTGGACATTTAAAAGTTAATATATTTATTTTAAATAAATTCTCAACTAAAGAGAAAACTTGTGGATTTTATAATATAGTTTTCTTTTTCTGAAGTAGTGTGAGATTTATTAGGAACACTAAAATAGTTGGGAAATGAAAAACAATGTATTTAACATTTTATATATATCTTAAAAATTCAATTTAAAATGCTAAAGGTTATTTTTTTCAATTTTTCAGAGTTTTTGCATATATAGATGTGTAGAAACTATTCCAATAAAAAAAGCATTTTTGTATTTTTTTTTTAATTTTTTATTGTTTTTTGAGTCGTTTTTATTAAAAAACTAGTCTTAAGCTACGCGTGTTGCGGGCTAGTGGGCATAAAAACGTGCTACCAACGTTAAGGAGATGGGGACGTAAAACCATGCTAAGTAGCATCGAACGAAGACCAAAACCGGGTAAAGCGTAAAAAACACGAATTTCCAACACAAAGTGACTTACGTGACGTAAAACGTTGAAGGAGTCGAATTTATAACGATGGGTATTAGAAAGTGGAGGGGGTAAAAGAAACTTAAAAGACCAAATGTGACCACCAAATACGAATGAAAAAAAAACCCTGAGGAGCCAAATGTGACTATAAAATCCTTTGCTAAATAGCAACGAACGACGAACAAATTCGAGAAAAACGTAAAACAAAAACTAATAAAAAAAACTAAAATTATTTAACCTTTGTGACACAAATTATAAAAGCTAAAGTTTTGGTACAAAATGAAAAATCATAATGCCAAAAAAAAGAAAAGAAAAAAAGAAGACAAAAAATATAATATTCCTCCGTATGTTATTAAAA
Source organism: Helianthus tuberosus (assembly GCA_030545235.1). Classification (NCBI taxonomy): domain Eukaryota; kingdom Viridiplantae; phylum Streptophyta; class Magnoliopsida; order Asterales; family Asteraceae; genus Helianthus; species Helianthus tuberosus. The sequence goes on from JARYGA010060438.1 coordinate 7,055,225, forward strand.
TTAAAATTGAGAGACTTAATAATAATAATAATAATAATAATAATAATAATAATAATAATAATAATAATAATAATAATAATAATAAGGATAACAAAATATTTTTTATATATAATATTAAAATTGAAATTAAGAGATTTATAGATAATAATAATAATAATAATAATAATAATAATAATAATAATATAAGGATAAGGATTATAAAATATTTTTAAATAAAAATATAATTGTGAAGTTGAAGGAGAAATTGTCACGTGGCATTAATTGTATTCTTTTATTAATATTTAGATCTTCTACGTGTATTTATATGAGAAAACTCCGAGATTTTATATAAAAAAATGATTTTAACATGTTAAATGTATAGTTCCTAATTCCCCATTTTTTAATGTTATCGAATAAATCCTCCCCTTCTAAAGTATAATAGACAGATTTATTATTAGAAAATTCATGCAACGTAGTATAATAGACAGATTTGTTATTAGAAAATTCATACAACGTAGTTGTGTGTATATTTATATGAAAAGTCAAATAAATAATTACTATACTTTTAATTATATTTAAGGGGTAGGGGTGGTCACTAGTGATAGAATTCTATCACTCACAAGCAACCAATCAAGTTCCGCCATGTCATCAACATTTTTTCCATCACTTACAACATTTTTTAGTGGCATTGCCTATCACTCACAACACCCAAAAATAAACCCTCACACCCCCTAACAACACCCATTTTCCACGCGTGATAAAAACAACGGAAGGTGGAAATTTTGAGTTCATCAATCGTTGAACTAATCAGTGGCGGTGGTCATCATGGAAAAACAACGCGTTATATATGGCCATCACGGAAGAAAAACGCTCCGCCACCCGTGGCGGGAAAATGTCACTAAAATGTAACTAAGTTTGTCAAGTGTCTCAATTAGACCGTGGGGTATGGTGGGCTTGGGTTGGGGCATGGGTTGGGGCATTTGTTGACACGTGGAATGGGAAAAAAAAAACCCACGCCCATGGGGTATGGTGGGGCTTGGGTAGGGGGCATGTGAAATGGCTAGTTTGGTTTGGCCATTGAGAGCCCGCCATGTCACCTTGCTAGACCGCCCCACGCCCGGCTTCAAACCCACGCCAAAGGGGCTATGCCCAAACCCAAGCCCTCGGGGTGATGGCTTGGGCGTTTTCAGCCAACCCACGCCCCAACCCAAGCCCCATACCCCACAGTCTTAAGTCATTCAAACTTTTTTTGTATCTCTAATGTCACTAAACTTTAATTTTGTGTTTTAATACTGTGTGATTACCAGGTCATCAAGTTACCGTATTTTTCTTTTATTTTTTATTTTCTTTTTAATGCTTATGTGGATATTATTATTTTATTAGGTGGAATTATAAAATAAAAACACATTATAATCCTAGGCGACATGAACAGCAATATCCTATTCGTAAAAACATATTAGGTGGATATTATTTACATATTTTTTGTTTTCTATTCGTGAAAAAAGCAATATCCTCCCAAAACCTAGGCAACATTAACAGCGTTAAAAAAGTTGAATCGTAACACTATATATTTTGTTAATTTTAGAATAAAAAATGTTTTTTCAATTTTTTTTAAAGAAAAATCCATGTCATTAATTATTTTCCACGTCATATTAAAAACTAAAAAAGATAATAAAACCTGACACATCATCATTACTAACCTGGTAACCTGATAATTACATAGTATTAGAACATTAAATGAAACTTGAGTTATTTTATAAAGACAAAAAAAGTTTCAATGACTTAATTGGAACACTTGTGAAAGTTGGTTACATTTCTACGAAGTTACCCCTATATTTAACCTATTTTTTTCATTGAATATATATAAACCATCAATTTAATTCAATTTTTTTAATGGCAAACTTTTACTCCAACAAAAAAAGCAATCAAGCAGCTTAAGCCCTCAAAAAAAAAAAAAAAAAAAAAGTAGAAGCACCAGAGAAGAAAGAAACTAAACAACCAAGATGGATAAAACAGGACAATTTAGACAGACTCTTCAATGAACATCAAATTAGCACCAAATAGACTACTCAAATCCTTGGTGTCTTCAACTAGTTTAATTCAATTAGTTATCAAAATATATTCCAATACTTTCATATAAAAATAAAAACAATTTTTTTCAATCATAAAAAAATAAAAACAATTTTTTCAAAGTATTTGTATGTGTGTGTGGTCGCATGTGGTCACGAAAGCATAAGGTTAAAGCCTACTGCTATGCAACCCAATCCGTAAAGTGATGTGAGAATGAATTGTACTTCCCTTAGTTTTTTGGTGATTTTTTTTGTAAAGTTTATATTAAAAACAATTAAAGCGTTTTAGGAATAAATATTTTTCCACAATATTGACGAGAAAAGCTGACAACGAACTTATGTGCGCCTTGAGGAAGTTTCTTTTTACAGGTAAAATTAGTGAATATTATATCTGCTATTGTAAAATATTGTATAACTAGGGCCGGACATGTAGTATAAGTAAATCCAGGCTTGAACCTATGGCATCCACTTAAAAGAAAATGAATATGTAAACTATTAATATTAGTGTAAACTTATCGTTTTAGATTTATCTGATTTCTTATATAATGAAACTATTCATTGTCTTCCTCCTCGAGTTACAGGGGGAGAGGACAGTGTTATTGTGCGTAGGGCTGACAATTTTACACGAATACATGAATACATGACACGAACCTATACGAAGTTAACAGGTATCGCGTATGGCCTTAACAGGTATCGTGTACCATACAGGTAGACACGAGATTACCTGTTAATTTTCGTGTATAAACAGGTTAAATACCTGTTTATCTGTTAATACCCGTTAGTACACGATAAGAAACTAAATTAAATAAAACTCATCAGTCACGTGCGTGTGAGTTTCTTAATTCCTTTCTATTTTCATTACTCATTCAATTCAAAAAATAAAAATAAAAAAACCCTAAACTCCCTCTGTAACTCTCAGATAGCATGTCGTGTTCACGTTTTTGTTCGTGTTAACAGGTATTAACAAGTAATTTTCGTGTATAACAGTCGAACAGTCGTGTTAACATGTATTAACAGTTAATTTTCGTGTATATCGTGTCGTGTTTGAAAAAAAGGACACGATAAGTTATCGTGTCGTTTATGAGATTTCGTGTATCGTGTCTTATCGTGTACGGGTATACACGATATGCCAGCCCTAATTGTGCGGGTTCAAACCCGGACCAGGTACCCGTGGAGGTGCCCGTCCCACCTAACGGCAAGAATAAAGAATAGTTAAACCTGTAGCTATATTTTCTTCGAGGTGATGTATTAATCCCAACTTCTAACTACTCCATTTTGTCGTTAATATATATAAAAGGTTCATTCAAAGATGCTTTTAATTTGATAACTGCGAGAATAATTAAAGTTTTCTTTTTTACACTAAGGTAAATAAAAATTTAAATAGTTAGTAATAAAAATTTAATAATTTAAAAAAAATATTATGAGATAAGATATGATCGAAATTAAATAATTATCTATTTAAACTAAGAAATATAATACCAAGAAGAAAAATAAAATAAGTGCACAAAGAAACTTAGACTCATAGAAATATGATACGTGACTCATTCAAAAATGCTTTTAATTTACTTAGGTATGCCGTATAGATAAATAGATAGATGTAACGAATAAAACTTACTATTATGGAATCGGCTTTTATACACACTCAATCTTATTATATCCGTTAAGCATACATTAAAGTTGATATGGTTCTCGAGTTCTTGAGCTCTCTGGTCAAAAATTGTTCCGTAATGAACGTGTTCAGTATAAATAATCTTCTATTTTCATATATGTTTTTTTATAATCACAATTACATAACAATGACAGGTAAACGGGAAAAAACTGACTGTTTTAAAATCTTGAAAACAATAATAAATAAACTTCTATCTTCATATTAAATCTTGAGAAGAATAATAAATAAATAACACTTTCGGTTATCTTGTAAAAATTATTCTTTTACGTATATCTTTTATATCATACAAATACGTGTTCTGAAATGACAGTTTTTTTAAAAGAAAATTTGGATCACTGACGTACCACTGGAGTATCATCGTCTCACGAGCGGAACAACTCGATCATATCCATCTCCACTAGGCCATAATGCATATACACCAATTCAGGAGGAAACCAATAAATATGAGAAAACCTCCTTTTGAGAATCGAACGCAAGATGACACTAGACTATAGTGGCATGAGCAAATGACAGTTATTTCATGTATTATTATCAGTACTAATAAAAAAATATTATTTCACCCTAAAAATGTCATTAGACTATAGCGGCATGAGCAAATGACACTTATTTCATGTATTATTATCAGTACTAAATATTATTTCATCCAAAGATGCCACTAGACAAATTAAAAAAAAATAAAGTTACAATAAAATTAAAAAAAAATAATAACAATGGTACGCGAGAAGCACACGGCATTACGTTAATGTGTGGCGTCTTCTAAAATGCGCCGTGTGCGTTCTGCACAAGTTCTGCCTTTTTTGTACTCCAATGTGGATTATCGATTAAAACGATGTTTTCATGGGACCCACCTTTGCATATATCGACAGCATGTGGGCCCAACCACCTCAGATCAAAACTTTAAATCACATCCCTCCAATTTTGAAGTTTGCAAACATATTCTGATTTTTATATAATAATAAAAAAAACAATTTAGATTTTGCAATAAAATGAAAAGATAATTCGGGTGTAAACTAGCCCAACCGCTCGAGAGTTACTCGTGATCTACTCGGTTAAAAGTTCGAACGAGCCAAGACTTAACGAGTCCGAGACCGAGCCTGAAATACAAAGCTCGCGAGCCTAAACGAGCTCAAACAAAATTTTAGTTTATAATAATAACGATGATAACTGGAGCCTAGATTTGGCTCGTTTAAGCGATATTGAAGCGAGCTCAAGCCGAGCCTTGGGTTTTACTTGCGAGCCGAGCTCGAACTCAAATAAGTTGGCTTGAACCGAACGAGCTCAGGCTTCATAAAAACATCATCAGCCAAGCCCGAGCCTACGTTTACACCCCTAGAGATAATTACAAGATAATCAAATAATACAAATGGAAAAAAAATAATGAATTGATATGCTAAAAAGAAACTCATAAGAATTAATATGCCAAAAAGAAACTCATAAAAATTCGGCGTCATGAGTTTGTGTTACACAAATAATGTAATTAGGAATCGTGTTAGTACTTAGATGTTTTAACTTACTGGTGCAAATACGTTAATCATTGAGATCGGTTTTAGCTAAACTCACGAGCCTAAACAAGTTTATATTTATATAAATTTATTTAGTAAGGCAGTTAAGTATTTCCATAACAATTAATTGATATAATTTAGTTGTGCAAACATAATTCAAATGATATAAATAAAAATAAGACAAAAATCAAGTATTTTGTATTTTTATTTGGTTACAAGAAAATGCATTTGTAACTAGATAACAAACATCTGTGAAGCCAACAACACATAAACCATTTCCTTTGTATGAATGCGCCTTATACTCTTATCACCAAGAACAGAAATGCAATTAGCTAAATGCAAAAAAAATAAAAATAAATAAATAAATAAATATTCTAACCTTCCATGGTATCATATAATAACTTAGTGCAAATTCTTTTAGGTTCCTAATAAAGACACGTCCCAAAATTTTAATTTCAAGCACTCTATATCGTATAACATTATACGGCACGTATAGAATAATCTGACATAACAAATATTGTGATGCGGGCCCAAGTGTGGAGGAACAAGCTATTTTGTATTTGGAAGCCCAAGACCGCGTAACAAAAGGGGCTTCACTAAAATGGCTCTAACTTGGGCTACGGGGGTCCGTTTTGGGCGTGCGACCAGGCGAAACGAACGTGGGAACGAGCTCCATCTTGCTGCAAACGCCTTTGGCGGTTTGGGTCAACGTCCGGACCAAAAAACGCTTATTTCTATTACTTATTGGCATTTTTATGTTTTTTGAACTATTTTGGGCTTTTTGTTTTAGGCCGTGTGTTTGGCCCGTTATCTTTTTTTAGGCCCGTTTCGAATTTCAGTCTCTATTTATATGTTGCTAAAGCTAATGAGAAGTTCAGAATTGAATTTTGAGAAAACTGTTTTTTTCACTTCAAATTCCGTGGCCTTTGGGGTTACAATTTGGGGGTTGGGGAAGAACTGCACGGGTATTCGTAGAATCAACGTGTAATCTTCATTTTTCCGTTTCACGCGCTACATCAGTTGGTATCAGAGCCGAATTCCTGGCTCAAAATGCCTCCGAGGAGAAACAACAACAGGCCTCTCGATGAAGTTTATGAACGAGAGTTGGAGCAGCGACTTATGGCGAGAATGGATCAACGGCTGGATCAGGTGGTCGATCAGTTGACTGACCGGATGGCCGACTTGGTCAATCGTAGAAGGCAGAGACCCAATGACGGGTATGGTTCTGATTTTAGTAGCCCATTTGGTGATGGTTCGACTTCCGAAGACGAACAGGAAGGGCGACCAAGGGGTGAACGTGGAGGGGGTAACAGGCGTTGGGATTCTGGGATAAGGATTGATATTCCAGAATTTGATGGGTCTAGTTTGAATCCGGAGGGGGTTCATCGATTGGTTGGCTACCGTGGAGGAGGTGTTTGAATACAAGGAGGTGCCTGAAAATAAGCGGGTGGCCTTGATCGCTACCAGGTTACGTGGTAGGGCCTCTGCGTGGTGGCAACAATTGAAGTTAACAAGGAACAGGCTTGGAAAGTCAAGGATCGTGACATGGACCAAGATGAAGAAATGCTTGCGGTCCAACTTTTTGCCTCATAACTTTCAAAGGTTGATGTACCAGCGTCTTCAGAATTTAAAACAGGGGGCTAAATCGGTTGATGATTATACCACAGAGTTTTACCAGTTGATTGCGAGGAATGATATTAAAGAACCGGAGGAACAACTTGTTTCTCGGTATATTGGGGGTCTGAGGGTTCAAATCATGGAGTCTGTGAACCTCTTTGATCCGTTAACCATTCCAGAGGCACATCAACGGGCGTTGGCCTTTGAGAAGCAAAACCGTCGGGTGGGCGGTTCATTTACCCCTGCTGGAGGAAACGTTGGGTCAGGCATTGGGACACCACGTGGCGGGCCTAGTCAGCAGAAGCCGGGGGGTAGCAATACCGGGCCTACTTCTAAGGGGGCTAGCAGTAGTGGTCCGAGATGTTTCAGTTGTGGTGAAACAGGCCATCGTCAAGCTGAGTGCAAAAAGGCTGGTAAAAGACACTTGTTTGTTGAGTCTGAGGATGACCAGTATGAAGAGTATGAGAATAACCCAGTGTACGATGAAGAAACCGAATATGAAGAGGAGGTTGTGACCGGTGATGTTGGGGTGAACTTGGTGGTCAGACGCTCTTGCTATACACCAAAGGCTGATGGGGATGACTGGCTGAAGCACAACATCTTCCACTCAACATGTACAATTTTGGGGAAGGTTTGCACGTTTGTTATTGATTCGGGGAGTTGTGACAATCTGATTTCTGAAGAGGCAGTTCAAAAGTTGGCCTTGAAGACAGAGAGTCACCCGAAGCCTTATAAGCTTCAATGGCTTAAAAAGGGAGGTGAAGTTACGGTATCTAAAAGGGCACTCGTTTCTATTTCTATTGGGTCAACGTATAAAGATGATGTTGTGTGTGATGTGGTCCCTATGGATGCGTGTCATTTATTGTTGGGTAGACCTTGGGAATATGAGCGTAATATAGAGCATAATGGGCGGTCGAATACTTATAGCTTTCTGTTTGGCGGTGTGAAGATCACTCTTGTTCCTAGCAAGCCTAAGCAGTTGGCCACAAAACAGTCGGGTACTTTGTTGACCATCAGTCAGTTTCAAGAAGAGTTGGAGGAGACATATAATGTTTTTATTTTGATAGGGAAGACAGTGCCCGAGGAAGTCGAAATTCCTGATGCTATGGTCCCTTTGCTGGAAGAATTTGCTGATGTTTTCCCTGATGAATTGCCCGATGGATTGCCACCTTTGCGTGACATCCAACATCATATTGATTTGGAGCCTGGGTCACAGTTACCCAATAGACCACATTACAGGATGAGCCCTGGTGAGCATGAAGAGTTGCGAAGGCAGGTTGAGGAATTGATTTCTAAGGGGCATGTTCGTGAAAGTATGAGCCCTTGTGCTGTTCCGACTTTATTGACTCCAAAAAAAGATGGCACTTGGCGTATGTGTGTTGACAGTCGAGCAATCAACAAGATTACTGTGAGGTACATGTTTCCTATTCCTCGACTTGATGATTTGCTTGATCAACTTAGTGGTGCTACTATTTTTACGAAGTTAGATTTGAAGAGTGGTTATTACCAGATTCGTCTTAGACCGGGTGATGAGTGGAAGACTGCCTTCAAGACTCGTGAAGGGTTGTATGAGTGGTTGGTGATGCCATTTGGTTTATCAAACGCACCTAGTACTTTTATGCGTGTGATGAATCAGTTGCTTAGACCTTTTATTGGGAAGTTTGTGGTTGTGTATTTTGATGACATCCTCATTTTTAGTGCTTCTTTCAGCGACCATGTTGTGCATGTGAGACAGGTTTTGGCCTTACTTCACAGGGACCGTTTTTATGCAGCCACCAAGAAGTGTGTGTTCATGACCCCTAAAGTGTTATTCTTGGGGTATGTTATTTCTGGTGATGGGATACAGGTTGATGAATCCAAAGTGGCGGCTGTTCAAAATTGGCCAACTCCTACTACCATTACTGAAGTTCGCAGTTTCCATGGGCTTGCTTCTTTTTACAGGCGGTTTATTCCACACTTCAGTTCTATCATGGCTCCAGTGACAGATTGTATGAAGGGGAAGACGTTTGTATGGACAGATGAGGCAGAGTTGGCTTTTCAAGTTGTGAAAGAGAAGCTCACTACAGCACCAATTCTGGTATTGCCTGATTTTTCTCAAGTTTTTGAACTTCATACTGATGCCTCAAGGGTTGGAATTGGTGGGGTTCTTAGTCAAGGTGGTCGACCTGTTGCTTATTTTAGTGAGAAGTTAACTGGACCTAAGTTGAGGTACAGTACTTATGACCTAGAGTTTTATGCAGTGGTCCAAGCTGTAAAGCATTGGCGTCATTACTTGTTCCAAAAGGAGTTTGTTTTATTCACTGATCATGATTCCCTAAGGCATATTCGTACTCAAGACAAGGTATCTCACAAGCATGGGCGATGGTTGGCCTTTCTTGAGAAGTTTACTTTTGTGGTCAAACACAAGACTGGTGTTTCAAATAGGGTTGCTGATGCCTTAAGCAGGAGGAGTAATCTGCTTGTATCTATGAGGGTTGATGTGCCGGGTTTGGAGGTCATTCGTGAGCAGTTAGCCATTGACCCTTATTTCTCAGTTATTTTGCAGGATGTGGAAACTGGGCAAAAGTCAGACTTTCTTTTGCATGATGGTTTTCTGTTCAAGGGGAATCAGCTGTGTATTCCTGATTCTAGTCTTCGTTTGAAGATTATTAAGGAGCTGCATGGTGAAGGGCATGTTGGTCGTGATCGTACTTTACAGTTGGTTCAAGCTTCTTATTATTGGCCTACTATGAGGAAAGAGGTGGATCGTTATGTGAAGAGGTGCCGTATTTGTCAGGTTTCCAAGGGCACGGCCACCAATGCGGGTCTCTATATGCCTTTGCCAGTCCCCTCGCAGCCATGGGTTGATATTAGTATGGATTTCGTGTTGGGGTTACCTCGTACTTAGAGAGGTAATGATTCCATCTTTGTTGTGGTGGATCGGTTTTCTAAGATGGTCCATTTTATTCCCTGCAAGAAGACGACTGATGCTGTTAATGTAGCCCAACTTTTTTTTCGTGATGTGTACCGTTTGCATGGGCTACCTTCTTCTATTGTGTCTGATCGGGATACCCGATTTCTGAGTCATTTTTGGCGTAGCTTGTGGAAGATGGTGAATACTCAACTTAACTTCAGTAGTGCTTATCACCCTCAAACTGATGGGCAAACTGAAGTTGTTAATCGGTCACTTGGGAATTTGCTGAGGTGTTTGGTTGGTGATCATGTGAAGGCATGGGATCAAAAATTGTGTCAAGCTGAGTTTGCTCATAATCATGCTGTTAATCGGAGCACTGGATATAGCCCATTTCAGATAGTTTATTCTTCTCAGCCTCGAGGACCACTTGATTTGATGTCTCTTCCTGTTTCTGGATCTGTTCCAAAGAAAGTTCAGGATTTTGTGGAGGGTTTACATGAAGTTCATAATGCTGTGTATGATCATTTGACCAGTGCTAATCTGAAGTATAAGCAAGCTGCTGATCAGAAGCGTAGGCATGTTGAGTTCGAGGAAGGTGATTTTGTTTGGGCTGTTTTGACTAAAGATCGTTTTACAGTTGGGGACTACAACAAGTTATCAGCGAGGAAGATTGGCCCAATTGAAATCGTGGAGAAGATCAATCCGAATGCATATCGTCTAAAGCTGCCTAGTCACATTCGTTGTTCTGATGTGTTTAACGTGAAGCATCTGTTTCCTTATTATGGAGATTCTTCTGATGATGAACCTGTTGGTAATTCGAGGGCGAATTTTGTCTATCCAGGGGGGAATGATGCGGGCCCAAGTGTGGAGGAACAAGCTATTTTGTATTTGGAAGCCCAAGACCGCGTAACAAAAGGGGCTTCACTAAAATGGCTCTAACTTGGGCTACGGGGGTCCGTTTTGGGCGTGCGACCAGGCGAAACGAACGTGGGAACGAGCTCCATCTTGCTGCAAACGCCTTTGGCGGTTTGGGTCAACGTCCGGACCAAAAAACGCTTATTTCTATTACTTATTGGCATTTTTATGTTTTTTGAACTATTTTGGGCTTTTTGTTTTAGGCCGTGTGTTTGGCCCGTTATCTTTTTTTAGGCCCGTTTCGAATTTCAGTCTCTATTTATATGTTCCTAAAGCTAATGAGAAGTTCAGAATTGAATTTTGAGAAAACTGTTTTTTTCACTTCAAATTCCGTGGCCTTTGGGGTTACAATTTGGGGGTTGGGGAAGAACTGCACGGGTATTCGTAGAATCAACGTGTAATCTTCATTTTTCTGTTTCACGCGCTACATCATATTGGGTCGTATAATGTTATACGGCTCATATAAATGGAGAAAATATTAGGTCGTACAACATTCTATACATACCGTATAACATTATATAGGTCATATAACATTCTATAAGGGTCGTATAATGTTATACGGCCCGTATACATGGAGACAAAAAAAATCTCAGACATTTTTTTATGCAACAGTCAGTTACTTGGGCCGTATACATGTAGGAGTGTGAAAATACTTTTTAGGGGTGCGGAAACAGTGGGAGTTTTTTTTTTTTTTACCAACAAACACGATAACGCTGGACAGTGAGCATCTGAAAATACCCAAAGTGACTAACATTTGTCGCGTCCAGTAGAATAACCTGATCCTACAAGTGACTCTGTCATTGTAACACCCCGTGTTTCGAAAGTTAAAGTCAAAGTCAATATTGAAGTCAAATGAAGAAAAGATTGCTAATAGCGATCTGTCATTCCTTGCTCAACTATTGTTTTGACTTCTTTGACTTGTAATCAACCTATTTAATTATTTGCTTTAGTTGTATTATGTGGAGTATCTATTAATAATCGAGTTTTAATCGCTATTTAATCGCATGTTTAATCGATTTATCGCTATCGCATCGCAACTCGAATTATGTGTTCTAGATATTGTTTTACGTGTGTGTGTTATTTATGTGTTACTTGTGCATGTTATGTTTATGTTGAGGTGTTAATCGCAATCGCAAATCTATCGCATCGCAATCGAATCACAAACGCTAAACACAAGTTAATTATAGTGATTGTATGTTAGATATAGTAGTTATGTTATTCGTGTAACTAATGGGTAATACTATCGCATCGCTCACTCGAATCACATCGCAACGCTCAACACGCGAATCGAAACGACAAAACTCGTCGCGCCGAACACTAGGATCGAGTGGCCAACCGATCGAGTGGCCATCCGATCGGATTGCCATCCGATCGGGTTGCCATCCGATCGAGTTGTCACCCGATTGGGTTGCCACCCGATCGACCAGCCACCTTCCCCACTTTCCTTTTTGGGAAACCCTATTAATACCCACCTGTCACATCATTTGTGATGTGATAGCTCCCTTGTTCGACCAGCCGACTTCAAGCCCTCATTTCTCTTGATTTCTCTCGATTCTTGTAAGTTTCCAACCTAAATCTTGTACTTCTATGATCTACACACACTTCTACACCATTTTCACCTTTGAATCTCAACTTTTAACCTTGAAATCACCGGATTTGAGGTGTTCTAAGATGATGTCATCATGGAGCTCTTATGAACTTCAATGTTTGGCTTCATTCCACCAAGAACAACTTAGATCTGAAGGATTTCCACATGAATAATCAATGTTTTTGCATAGATCTACACAAATTCATGGTTAAAAGGATTGAGAGAAGGTTTTCTAACTTTCTTTCAACTCTTTTACACTCAATGCACTTAAAACCGATGGAATCGGAGCTCGTTCTGATCATCTACTCATTCTTAGTGATGTGTTAGTTCCAGATCTGAATTCTATCTAAGAGACTACTGATTTCGGGTTTGAACATGAACAACCGACTCGAACCGTGAACCGGTCGGACTAGGGTGATTCCTGTTCGGTCGGATCACTTGGTTCGAGGTGGGGTTTCTGTTGTTTAAGCCAGTTATCATCACGTCTCGTTCAAAACTACAAAACTTCAAACGAAATCAAGTGTCAAGACGATTTGACCATTGGGACGGATTGTCGTCCGATCGGATTGCCATCTGATTGACCGGCCATCCGATCGGGTTACACTTGGTTCCACACTTAAACTTTTTTATTCAAAATTCTAAGGTTCTGAACGTCGAACGGATTGCCGTCCGATCGGATTGCCATCCGATCGAATGACCACCCGATCGAGTGACGTCTCGGACTTTGGTACTTGAATCAATTTTCAAAGACCATCAGTAACTAACGGATTGCCACCCGATCGGGTGACTGTCCTGCTGTGAACTTGTTCTCAACTAAGAAGACTCGCCAATCGGATTGCCGTCTGATCGAACGACCGTTCGATCTACCGACCTGAAGGGTAGAAATACTTCCATAATTTTAAAATGCGACAACGAAAACTTTAAAGTACAAACCATCATACACAAACACATCCACACCAAACGAGGTGTCAATCCAATCGAATGGCCATCCGATCGGATGACCATCCGAACGGATTGCCACCGGTCGACTGGCCATCCGATTGGATTTCCATCCGATCGGATTGCCATCCGATCCTTGTTACACCTGCATCGTTTTACGCGCCGCTTATCGTTTATGCTATCGTTAAACTGTTCAGGCTAATTTCTCTCAGCACCCCCTTCAATCCAAGGAAGTGTTTATTAAGTTAAACGCTATATGTGAGTATACTCGATCCCTTTTTGCTTTATGCACTTTTGGGTGTTACATATGTTACTTATTCTAAATCACATCGACCACACAACGCAAACACTATTTATACGCTAACCTCTAATGTATGTTATACGTGACTCGATGAATGCCTGTTTGTTATGTTAACACATTGATTGCTGTCTACCTGCCTTAGCAACGATAGTACTATAGTTTGGACTCAGCACCTGTTTACTCAGGGGTTGTTAAGGACAATACTTCATGTGCTCACAGTGGTGGACATGTGATGCGCACTCGCCATTCGCAGTCAACTCGCAGTCATTGGTATTGATAGGATCTTTGTCGATAACTTACATGCTTCACATTATACGTTACACATGCTGGTTATGCGTAAACGATTTCGAACTCTATTATGCTATTATCAAACTTGTATGCTCACCTTTACACTATGTGTATTGACTTATATTTTTAACGTATGTAACAGGTGCTTAAGATGCTAGGATGCTTGCTTGCTCTTTGATGGAATCAAGTAGGGGAGAGTCTAGAAACAAACAAACAATTTATTTTTATTTGAATCTGAGTTGTCGGAACAGTTTTATTTGTTTTGGAGATATCTATGTCTGTAATAACTTGCTTGCTTAATAGGTTATGGTATGGGACATAATGTTTAACTATTCGGTAAAGTAGTTGTTATGGAATTTCTTTGGAACAATCTGTTTCGCTCAGTGCCATGCCCCGATGTTTCCGCCATCGGTTGGGGTGTGACAGATTGGTATCAGAGCCATAACTATAGGGAATTAGGCAAGACTCGACCTAGTCCGGGTCGATGTCTTAGAATGACCTAGTCTATAGTCTAAGTACCAACAGACCGACTTGTGTATGCCCAGTAGGGGTTTTGTACGAGTTTACTCCCTATATTCCGCTCGAACTCGCTGTACACTACACATTTGCGCAATCATCGCATACTACAGTTCTGCGCAAGATCAGCCTTTCCTAAGGCTGATTACACCCACAAACGAATGATCTGGTTAAGATTAGGTGTGAAAACCGCAAACTCTCGACCAAATTACTCGTTCGAATTGCTATTTTTGCTATAAAACAAGAGAATTTGCGTTGAATCAGGAGTGAAATCCATACTTTGACGCAAATCTCCTTATCTATCTCGTGATTTCGTCACACAAACAGGAACGTTGTCGCTAAGTTAGGGGTGAAACCCGAACCTTGATGACTCGTTCTACTCTCTAATGTGGTTTTACAAAACTCTCACCAAAGTCTCGACGGACTCCAACGACTTGAAGTCACATTGTAACGCGAAGGATGCGTGCCAATCGCTCAAATCGAAGTGAGAGCACAGTCCCGAAGGCCAAAGTATGCACTTACGGTCCTTGTGAATAGTCGAATCACTTTGGATAGTCAACGTCTATCTAGCCGAGACAATATATCCTCGAATTTTATATATTTCGATTCTGGATTTGCTACCGCCAACTCTGTGATTTATCGATTTTATGGGAACTTCATGTGTTTTGTGTGGTTTTATGCATATTTGTTAGCATTTTGAGGTATCATTGGTTTTGATCTAACGCTTCTTGCTCCGCTTATCACAACACACTACACGAAACGCCAACAAATCGCTGGTCATTATTCGCAATCGATGCTCGATGCTCGCAATCGCTATATTTGATCGCTATACGTGCTGTGAAGGATAGGGAATACGTGCAACATATAGTTAGGTTTCTTTATTCTGATTGCCTTATGTGCTTCTGTGCCTTACGTGCCTACGTGTTTCTGTGCCCTACATGCTATGTGATTCTGTGATTATGTGTTTATGTGTTCCTGAGCTTTATGGTGAATCGCTAGACTATACTAGGAATGATCGAATAGCGTTTTGAATCCTATGGCGCTGTCTGTTGCAGACATTGTCGTCATCTGGATCCCTACACTCACGGGTTGCTAGGCGTAAGCACGCCGACAAGCGACTTGCTTCTCTCGTTGCCAACCAAATCGCTAAAGCCATCCCTCAGATCGTGAGTGAACTGAACGAGAACGCAAGCAAATCGTCTGCAGAGTCCCGAACTGATTCGCCAAAAGCTTCTTTTAGCTTCAAGCAGTTCAAAGCCTGCGGACCGAAAGAGTTTACTGGTGAAGATGGTCCTACGGATTTGTTCCAATGGTTTGATTCTATCGAGGTCACCCTGCATCAGAGCGGCTGTCCTGACAATCTCCGTACTCTCAACGCAACAGGCGTCTTCCAGTCCCGCGCTTTAGACTGGTGGACGGCCGAGAGAAACAAACGCGAAAATGATGCAGCTTACGGGCTATCATGGGATGAGTTGAAGGACGTGATGATGGAAGAGTTCTGCCCTCCCCATGAGCGCCAAAAGTTGGAGGATGAATTCTGGCACATTAAGCAGAAGATGGTGACAACGCTAGTTTGATTGCGCGCTTCAAGCAGTTGAGTATTATCTATCCGGATCAAGTCGAGACGCCTGAAATCGCCATCAAGAAATATATCCGTGCTCTTCCGGATTGCGTGGCTGATTTTGTTCAAGCTGCAAAGACGTCAACGATTGAAGAAACCTATTTGCTTGCTGCTGAGATCAACGACAAGCGAGTCAAGTCTGGTGTCTGGGATAAAGCTCCCAAGAATCTGCATTAAGCTACCACTGCTTCAACCGCTGAAACCGCCACTGCTCCTCAGTCATCCAAGCTTTCGAGACGCAAGAGAAAGAACAACAGCAGTTCCAGCAACAAGAACTACGCTGTGACCAATACTGCCCCGCTCCAATCAGTTCCAGCTCCCCAGCAACAACAACACCTCCAAGTAGCGGCCCCGGTTACCAACACACTGCCGGCAAATCGTGCGTATACTGGTCCTCATCCGGTTTGCCCTACTTGTACTTATCACCACCCAGTGGGAATCACCTGCAGATACTGTGCACATTGCAACATGTACGGCCATTTCGCCGCCAGCTACTGTACAAGTCCACGTCAAAACCCTGCACCAACCCAAGGTCAAGCTCCTGCTCAACAAGCTCAACTTGCTGCTCCTTAAGGCCATCAAGCGGCTCATGCACCCGCGGTCAATGCTAGAGCTTGCTACGCGTGTGGTGATACCATCCACTTCGCGAATATGTGCCCAAACCGAGTGGTCAAGTAAGAGCCACAACAGCAGCAGCCCCAGCAGCAGCCTCAACAACAGCAGCAACAACCAGCAGCCCGCGGGCGTGCGTTCAACATTAACGCACGCCAGGCCCAAGCCGATAAGAATGTGGTTAATGGTACGTTTCCCGTGAATGGTATATATCCACCGGAAGAACCGTCGCCGTCAATTCTGTTCTCTGTGATTGTACTCTCGAGCTCAACAATCACGTCTTTCCTATCGACCTTATTCTGATGCAACTCGGTAGTTTTGACGTCATAATAGGCATGGACTTTCTTCGTGAAAACCATCCTGAAGTTGTTTGCTTCGATAAGATGATTCGATTCTCGCTCGCTAATGGTGATCAGCTGTGTGTTTACGGTGAAGTCGCGTCAAAGAAACTCCAACTCACGTCGTATGTCCAGGCTAGCAAGTATCTCCGCAAGGAATACCAAGCTTTCTTGGCGCACATTGTAGTAGCAGAGAAAAAGGAAGTTAAGGAGGTGAAAGACGTTCCTGTTGTTTGTGAATTTCCTCGTGTATTCCCTGATGATTTACCGGGATTACCTCCCGCTCGTGATATCGATTTTCGAATCGACCTCATTCCTGGAGCCAAACCCGTTGCTAAAGCGCCGTATCATCTCGCTCCTTCCGAAATGCCCGAACTCTCGAGTCAGCTCCAGGAACTTCTTGATAAAGGCTTTATTCGCCCTAGCACCTCTCCATGGGGCGCGCCTGTCCTTTTCGTCAAAAAGAAGGATGGTTCGTTCAGGATGTGCATCGACTATAGGGAGTTGAATAAGTTGACAATTGATGTGGGGTAAAATACACATATTCGTCCCGTGTAAATTGTATAATTATTGTATAGTTATTTATTCTTTTTAGTTAGTTTTAGTATTATATTATATTATATTGTGTTTTGGCAGGTCCTGGTGCAAATGGAGCGGAGAAGAGTAATATGGAAATGACCAGTCAGCTGGGCAGAGTGTGGTGCCAGGGACCGAAGTAAAATTGCAGCTATTTTCTGCCGCATGAAATTTGAGCTGCTAAAATACCCATCGGACGAAAGCTGCTGCCAATTC
Source organism: Helianthus tuberosus (assembly GCA_030545235.1). NCBI lineage: Eukaryota > Viridiplantae > Streptophyta > Magnoliopsida > Asterales > Asteraceae > Helianthus > Helianthus tuberosus. Next base: position 7,072,864 of record JARYGA010060438.1, read on the forward strand.
ATATATTATAATTATTAAAAGTAAAAGAAAAAAATAAAGAAAGCATATTTATTATTATTGTTGTTGAAGTTGTCGAGAAAAAAAAGAAAGCAAAGGAGCTTTGGACAAATACATCAAGTTGGACAAATTTTTGAGGGTATGGGCATGACTTTTTTTTTGTGGGCCGTGAAAGGGCTTTAAGGTCCAGTAATGTTACATGAACATGGAGGGCTGTGTTCGACAGGGAGGCGACGCAAAGAGGGGATATCAACATCAGACGAAAAAGATAACAGCCCGGACGAATTTTAAAGATTATATTGACAAGGGTTCAAGGCTAGAGAATTTTTGGGATTGAAAGAGGGAAACTTGGGAGTCAAAGAATTTACGGGTTCTTTTATTTTCTAGTTTCTTTTATTCTATGTCAATGAATTCTTGTCTGAGACTTTGTTTGATTGTTTTTAAGATCATGTTTTTTAGCTAAACTTATAAACCACCTAGACTTGATGAATGGATTAATATAAAGATTTTACCGTTTTCGTTATTTGCATGATTGTTATGGGTGATTGTGTTTAGTAAGAGGTTTGATTTAATGGTTTGATGTGTATGCGTACTTTGAATTGGTTTATTGTTATTACTTGCTTCATATGATTCTTAGTGACGGTCTATATCACAACGTAGAGTCATATTAGGGTTTAGGGTTTCGGTGAGTGTCTATATCACGTTAGAAAGCCTTCACTCTTTAGGGAGAATTGGCCAATAACCCCTAGAAGTAAGTGTTAATAATTTGCTAAGTCTTAGTGTTCTACTAGTCCTAATACCTGGGAAGTGAGGGGCTATTGGTAGGTCTTACCCGGCGAATTGCTTTAGATAGGCCTTGGGAAAGGTTATGTCTTGGTTTACCTATCGGTCTTATTAGTCTATCAAGTCAAATTAATTACTTCAAACTACCCTAGATCTAGGATTGGGAAAGAATAGGTCAACATTAGGGTACTTACACAATAATTAGACAACTGGGAAGGCGTCTAATAACCGGTAGAATTAACGGCCTAGTTAGTGCCACAGGTTTCTCCTTGAGAAGGGTCGAGGGGCCTCGTTGGTTCTTAATAGGTTTAGTATTTTAAGATCCCGGTTCCATAACTCGTGCATTTAACTTAATCGGTAATCTCTTAAAAACAATCCAGGATTCTTGTCTAGGTGGTCTCGTTCTCATATAAGAAAAGTCCGCAGTCTTCTTTCGTATTTAGTCTAGATTTAGTTAATTTAGTAGTTTAATATAGATTTCCTTAGTTTCTCAGTACCCCCCCCCCCCCCAACCAATTAAACAGTTAGAGTCTGTGTCAGTCTAGGTCTAGATAGAGTCTAGTCAACGTAATTAGAGAGTCTCGTGGGTTCGATACTCGGACTTGCTTAGGCTATACTACATTGACCGGTACACTTGCCGGTGGTGTGGTCTAGGTTTTAGAGAGTCTGTTTTTATAAATTTAAAGCTTAGAGTGTCTAATTTAGGTTTAAAATTAGTTAGTTTAATTAGACCACTTTTAGCACATCAAGTTTTTGGCGCCGTTGCCGGGGACTATTGGCGATTGCGTTTATTAGCTTTGATTAGACTTAATTGACATAATCTGTGCTACTTGTCTTTTGTTTTGTGTTTTTGTGGTGAGTCTTGTGAGTCTGTCTGTGTTCTGTATATTGAGTCGTAGGAGTCTAATTTTCTGTGTCTTCTATTTTTTCTGAGTTTTAAATATGTGTGAAATTTGTGGAGGACCCCATTTTACAGTTAAATGCCCACAATATGAGGGGTCCTCTGCACATTATTATGCTAACCCCTATGTGCAGCCGCAGTCATATTTTTCACAGGCGTATTCTTCGTACCAGTATGAGGAACCGTATCAGCAGCCTCAACAGCAAAATTCTGAAGTCTATGATCAGGACCAGTTGGATAGTATAATGAGGTTGTTAGCTCAACTGGTTGCTACGGATGAGACTACTCAGAAAATGTTTCAAGAACATGAAGTCCTGTTTCAAAATCACGAGTCTATACTCTCAGACATTCGGTGTTCAGTAGAAGAAATGTCTAGGAGATTAGAAGAAGTAATAGAAACTGAGAATAAGGGCATCATTGATTTTGGCTGTGAAGAAGAGGAGATTAAGATGCAGTTGGCTAATTGCGGTATAGTGAGAGAGAGTGATTCAGATGACGAGGAAGAACAAGAAGAGTGGCGAATCTACCAAGAATCATTAGTTAAGGAAGTAGATGTTGAAGAGGAATTAGATTTAGATGATTCTTTGGAGAGTATGTTTGATGATGAGGTAGAAGTTGAGGTTGAGAAAAAAGTGTTAAGTTGGGAAGATGAGTTTTTAGGGGAGTTAGAAGGTTTATTAGAATCTGAACAAGTAGGGGAATTTGATCCATTAGGTATTTAGCAAATTTAGAAGCCCTACTAGAAGGTAAACCCGAGAATATAAGTGAACTCACACCGCACGCAGAAATTAAGTGTGGGGATCTTCCCGAAGAAGAAGTGGTGGTGGAAGAGGAAGAACACCACAGCTGGCCCGTGGTACTGATAGCGAATGCAAGTAAAAGTTCAAAACCATGGGAGAAGGCAATGAGAAGAACACCCGAGATCGTGTTTCAGCGGCTCCTGCCGGGTAAGTTCAAATTTTGGTGTTTTAACCCGGTTAAATATTTAAAATTCTTTTATAATTCCACTACAAAATTTTTAAATGTTTATGAGGATCGGGTGGAATTAAATGGGTTAGACCGGGTTCAAATCAAAGAGAAGCCTCCTGATTAAGTTCAAGTGTGGGGAGGTTTTGTAGAGTTTGTATTTTGAGTCTTATTTAGTAGTGTTTGAGTCGTATTTTGTTTAGAGTCGGTACTGCTTTGGTTTTTGCTTGTTTTTGTTTATGCAGGTTTGAATCGTACCACCCGTACTCAATCTCCATTCGGGTGATTTTGGAGCTGCTTATCAAATTTCAGGCATTTTCCAAGTGTACTAGTTAGTGTCAAAGCCGATCGCGACCGAAATGCTATACGATCGAGCTGGATTGGACGAGAGTTTGGAGCATACGCGTTGTTATTTAACCAGCTAAGTCCTTTCCAATTATGCCCTTTGTATTTTTTTATTTCTTATTTATTTTAGTTTTTTTTATTCGGTTTCCATCCTACATTGAGGGCAATGTAGAGTTTAAGTGTGGGGATGAGAAACTATCATTTAGTGTATAGTTAGTAGAGTCTTGAGTCTTAAATATGAAAAACACAAAAAAATTGAAAAATTGAAAAATCCAAAAAAAAAAAAATTGAAAAAAAATAGAAAATGTCTTTCGAATAAAAAAGAAGTTTGCAAATTAAAGCGGAAAATGATAGAAAAGATGAATTTTTGCTCGGGTTCGAATAATAATAATATGAGATTATAATAAATCGAGCTTGCGTCTAGTTTGGGATATGTGGATAGGCCCGGGTTTGGTTTTAAGTCCCTTTGAGCTAATATACCTTAATTGTCGGTCTGCTAGTGGGTTTTCGCCTGGGAAATATGGGAAACTAAAACTGCCGATAATAGTATAAGGGGCACCGTTATAAGTTAAAACCGTTAGAGTTTGTGGTCATGCGAAAAAAAAATAGAATAAAAAGTGAGCTAGAAACTAAATGAAAGTAACACAGGTCTATGTAATCCGAGTTGGGGATAGCGACTCTACAGCCGGAATGCCTCTGGGATGTGTGAAATCGACTTGCCGAATAAAAGTACCGAAACCTAAGTAATCTGTGGTTGGGGATCGCGACTCTACAGCCGGAATACCTCTTGGTTAGGGAAAGCATCGTCTAGACTCACGAGAAAAAAAAAGAGAAAAAAAAAAAGCAAAGCAAAAAAAAGAAAAAAAAGAACGTAAAATTTTTTTTGATTGTAAACTCTCTTGGTTTTGATATAAGACGGTTGGGAATTGGTCCAGTGATCGTTCTCTTAGTCCTATAAGCTTGAGGCGGGAGTAGGTGGACCGTTGATTCTAGCGTGAGACCCTAGGCGGATTGACCGCACTTAAATTAAAATCACATGATAAGGGCTTAGGATTAGACTTGGGTTTAAGGGGACAAGTATATTCGCAATCGCGGCTAACGCAAACCTTGGTTTTAATTAAATATACCTATGCTTTTGAGCCGAGTGACTAGTCATCTATGATTCCGTTGCATAATTCTTTTTCGGGGACGAAAAAGGTTAAGTGTGGGGATATTTGATGTGGGGTAAAATACACATATTCGTCCCGTGTAAATTGTATAATTATTGTATAGTTATTTATTCTTTTTAGTTAGTTTTAGTATTATATTATATTATATTGTGTTTTGGCAGGTCCTGGTGCAAATGGAGCGGAGAAGAGTAATATGGAAATGACCAGTCAGCTGGGCAGAGTGTGGTGCCAGGGACCGAAGTAAAATTGCAGCTATTTTCTGCCGCATGAAATTTGAGCTGCTAAAATACCCATCGGACGAAAGCTGCTGCCAATTCATATATTATAATTATTAAAAGTAAAAGAAAAAAAATAAAGAAAGCATATTTATTATTATTGTTGTTGAAGTTGTCGAGAAAAAAAAGAAAGCAAAGGAGCTTTGGACAAATACATCAAGTTGGACAAATTTTTGAGGGTATGGGCATGACTTTTTTTTTGTGGGCCGTGAAAGGGCTTTAAGGTCCAGTAATGTTACATGAACATGGAGGGCAGTGTTCGACAGGGAGGCGACGCAAAGAGGGGATATCAACATCAGACGAAAAAGATAACAGCCCGGACGAATTTTAAAGATTATATTCACAAGGGTTCAAGGCTAGAGAATTTTTGGGATTGAAAGAGGGAAGCTTGGGAGTCAAAGAATTTACGGGTTCTTTTATTTTCTAGTTTCTTTTATTCTATGTCAATGAATTCTTGTCTGAGACTTTGTTTGATTGTTTTTAAGATCATGTTTTTTGGCTAAACTTATAAACCACCTAGACTTGATGAATGGATTAATATAAAGATTTTACCGTTTTCGTTATTTGCATGATTGTTATGGGTGATTGTGTTTAGTAAGAGGTTTGATTTAATGGTTTGATGTGTATGCGTACTTTGAATTGGTTTATTGTTATTACTTGCTTCATATGATTCTTAGTGACGGTCTATATCACAACGTAGAGTCATATTAGGGTTTCGGTGAGTGTCTATATCACGTTAGAAAGTCTTCACTCTTTAGGGAGAATTGGCCAATAACCCCTAGAAGTAAGTGTTAATAATTTGCTAAGTCTTAGTGTTCTACTAGTCCTAATACCTGGGAAGTGAGGGGCTATTGGTAGGTCTTACCCGGCGAATTGCTTTAGATAGGCCTTGGGAAAGGTTATGTCTTGGTTTACCTGTCGGTCTTATTAGTCTATCAAGTCAAATTAATTACTTCAAACTACCCTAGATCTAGGATTGGGAAAGAATAGGTCAACATTAGGGTACTTACACAATAATTAGACAACTGGGAAGGCGTCTAATAACCGGTAGAATTAACGGCCTAGGTAGTGCCACAGGTTTCTCCTTGAGAAGGGTCGAGGGGCCTCGTTGGTTCTTAATAGGTTTAGTATTTTAAGATCCCGGTTCCATAACTCGTGCATTTAACTTAATCGGTAATCTCTTAAAAACAATCCAGGATTCTTGTCTAGGTGGTCTCGTTCTCATATAAGAAAAGTCCGCAGTCTTCTTTCGTATTTAGTCTAGATTTAGTTAATTTAGTAGTTTAATATAGATTTCCTTAGTTTCTCAGTACCCCCCCCCCCCCAACCAATTAAACAGTTAGAGTCTGTGTCAGTCTAGGTCTAGATAGAGTCTAGTCAACGTAATTAGAGAGTCTCGTGGGTTCGATACTCGGACTTGCTTAGGCTATACTACATTGACCGGTACACTTGCCGGTGGTGTGGTCTAGGTTTTAGAGAGTCTGTTTTTATAAATTTAAAGCTTAGAGTGTCTAATTTAGGTTTAAAATTAGTTAGTTTAATTAGACCACTTTTAGCACATCAACAATCAAGAACCGCTATCCCTTGCCCCGAATCGATGATTTATTTGATCAGTTACAAGGTGTTACGTGTTTTTCTAAGATCGATCTACACTCAGGCTATCACCAATTACGCATTCAAGAGGAGGATATACCCATAACCGCTTTTCGAACCCGCTATGGTCACTATGAGTTCGTTGTCATGCCTTTTGGTTTGACCAACGCTCCTGCAGTATTCATGGATTTAATGAATCGAGTGTGCAAACCCTTCCTTGATCGCTTTGTGATCGTATTCATCGACGATATCCTGATCTATTCCAAGTCAAAAGCCGAACACTCGCAGCATCTACGTTTGGTTCTTGAGTTACTCCAGGGAAACCATCTCTACGCCAAGTTCTCTAAGTGCGAATTTTGGCTAGAGGAGGTCCAGTTCTTGGGTCACATTGTTAATAGTCAGGGTATCCACGTTGACCATGCGAAGATCGAAGCTGTTAAGATTTGGGTTTCGCCCAAGAATCCGTCTGAAGTCCGTTCCTTTCTTGGACTGGCAGGCTATTATCGCCGTTTTATCGAAGATTTCTCCAAGATCGCTGTACCGTTAACCTCTCTCACGCATAAGGATAAACCTTTTGTTTGGGGATCTAAACAAGAGGAAGCCTTTCAAACCCTCAAAACCATGCTTTGCAATGCTCCCGTGCTCTCACTACCCGACGGAAACGACAATTTCATAGTTTACTGCGATGCCTCGAACCTTGGTCTTGGTTGTGTTCTCATGCAACGAGACAAGGTTATCGCGTACGCTTCTCGACAGCTCAAAATCCACGAGAAGAACTACACCACACACGACCTCGAGTTTGGCGTAGTTGTTTTTGCATTAAAGATTTGGCGACACTACCTTTATGGTAGCAAGTGTACGATCTTCACCGATCATAGGAGCTTATAACATATCTTTGACCAGAAGGAACTGAATATGTGTCAACGCCAGTGGGTAGAACTGCTCAACGATTACGACTATGAGATCCGTTACCATCCAGGCAAAGCCAATGTCGTTATCGATGCTCTCAGTCGACGAAGTTACTAGCTTAGCGTTCGTAACTCCCAAGCCCAGTTTAATCTCGAAGCTCTTATCCGTGACGCGCAGCATGCTTGTTTTACCGAGCGAACTTTGAAGAAGGAAAGGATTCTAAACGATGGCGCCCAACTCGAGAATAAGTCGAATGGTATTTTTCATTACCTGGACCGAATTAGGATTCCCAAGCGTACGGACTTGCGACAACTTTTGATAGACGAAGCACACAAATCTCGATATTCCATTCATCCCGGTGCTGACAAGATGTACCGGGACATGCTGTAACACCTCGCAAATTTCGGGTTTAATATTAAAACGACACGTGTCATGTAAGACAAAAACGCGTTGAAAACCCGGATTTAATAAAGATGTTTTCGGTAGGATTTAAAGTGGCGTCATGTTAAATTATTACCTCTGAACACCTCAATTATAAATCCCAAGACCCGATATAATATTTTACACATCTATGCACCTTCAAATCAGGGAATTATTGCCAATAATGGAATTGGAAAAGTATGATTGATCCCAAGAAGAAAATGAATGGTAAACCGATGTTTTCGGGTCTTGTATATGCAATCAAGTGAAATAATGGATGATAGTAGGGTATGTTATAGTATTAGACACTTATTGGAGGTCCCCTACTGATAAAATAAAGTCCACAAGTCGTTTATAACGGCTGCCCTTTCAAACCACCAACAAACAACAAAATTCGGATCAGAGTAAGGCGTCGCGTAGCGCGACTGACCCTCGCGCTACGCGAGGGTGTGCCCAGCGACAGCAGACCTGCTGTTGGCTGTTGTGTGCGATTATGACCCCCTTGGCCGGTTTTTCTTGCACATACATGGCCCCTAGACATCCCTACACACTACTTACAAGTGTTGATCAATTGTGGATGGCCCTAGACTTGGTTGTCACTCTCTTGTGGTGCTTGATTCTTGTATATAAAGGACCTTCAAGTGCAACATTCATTCACACCTCATATTCAAGCATTCTGATTATTTGGGGAGCTTGCAAACTGATCAAGAGCCTTTCTAATCATCCATTAATCATCTAGTAAGTTGCCTAACCTTTCTAAATTAATTCTAGCTTAGTAATTAGCTTAAAAGTCAAACCGACGTAACTACGGTTTGACTTCGCGATTAATTAACGATAGCTCAGTCGTGTGTCGAATTAAAAGTACCGTTAGATAGGTAATTATATGGGTATTAAACCCTTATAAGGGCAAGTATCAAATCCAGACCTAACTAGGTCGTTTGTCGGGTCAAACGTTGACCGAAAAAGTCAACAGAATTACAAAATGCGATTTAATGCACGACTAGCAATCCGCGAGGCGTGCAACCTGTTTTAAACTTAATATAACTTGGTAATAAGTATAAAAACTTGTCTACGCTTGCCCGACTCGACAACTTTCTGTTTAAACCCGATTCGGAACCGAAAGGCGCAAAACTTTGACTTTTGCATTGACTTCGGTTCTGACCCGTTTTAGTTGGAATTAGACATCCCTTAAAGTCTCATTAGGATTGGGTTACATGCTAGTATAAGTCTCTGTACTTGTTTCATTGATTATCCGATGCATGCACACGTTTCCGTTAATCGCTTAAATTGGACCATAACGCCCTTATGACCCTACAACGAGAATTTTGAAAATGTGAAAGTACAATAATCTTAATTACTGATTATTAAACATGTACGTAAATTTTCACGTCAATCGGAGGTCTAGATTAGGTGATATGCGCATTAGCGTAAATAATAAGCTTTTTATTAATTAAACGGCGCGATTAACGCATAGCCTATCTAAACCCGATTTTCGGTACCAAAACTTTTACCCACTGATGTTAAATAATATTTTGGGATTTTTGAAGATTTTTAATCATTTTTAAACTGATCTTAAGCTAGGCTTATCGCATTGATTCGGTTAATACCGAATATGCCCTTTTAGGCCATAAAACGAGTTTTACGAATCCGTTTGATACCAATCCAATTGCCACTGATTTAAAATAATAAATAGAGTGTTTTGAGCCTGTTTTACTGATCAGAAAACTCAGAACCATATTTTAACCCGTACGTCGCTTAAAACGGCTTTATACGCGTATTAAACGCGTAGTCTAGTACTAGAACCATTTTATCACAAAAGACTTTATACCAACTATTGATACCTGTTAAAATAAATAATTTTTCTGATTAAACCAGAACCGTATCTCAGAGGTATTATAAATCCCTTTTATAACCTTCAAAATGACCGAAATACCCCTTCGGGGCATAATTAAGGATTTAACTCGTTATGGGCATTATGGAAGATATCATAATGATATTACAACATATTTAAAGCGTATTAACTTAGGAAACCTGTTCGCGACCCTTTCGGTTACCCGTTATGCATTATACGCTTCGGTTCGGTTTATGTAACTAGTTTGCATAAACTAGCCGAAACGGGTCAAACGATATCATTTTTATCTCAAAATCCAGAATGTGAGTAGTAAACCCATATTAAACAAGTCCTCTAACTTGTCGGGTCTAAATCACATTCTATCCGGTCTTCGCTTAATCGTGCGTACGAACCGTATCGTTAAAACTAACCGGTCTAAGCTTAAGCTTAATTAAAGACCCGTTAGTATTCTAATAGGTTATATTAAACCTTCGTTCCAGATTAGGAGCCCAGTAAAAGCTATCTGCAATTTATTCGATTAAGGATTTATACTTGCAAAGGTAAATACTTTTAACTTATTTTCCCTATACGGGCTTGGGGTACGGTATATAAAATACCGCTTGGTCGGGACGTTGAATCTTTGATTGAATGTATGATAATGAAAGTATTGAGACGTCTCGTTTAACATTGTTTTGTTTACTTAAAGCCTTTGGGGGGTTAATGACCGTTGTCCCGGATATCCCTGGCATCATTCTACGAATGGCCACGACCTCAGCACCCGGCGTAGGCGTACGCCGTTGGTGTCTCATAATTATAGTGGTGTGTCGATTAATCTTTAACCCGGCTCGATCCGGGCTACTGAACGCATAAGGAACATGTAAATCCATACAAGTATTATATATTTAAATAATTATCCCAAGTTATAAAATATTATTTGTGCCTTGTGCCTTAAATGCATTTTCTTAAACTCTTTTCAAAATGAGTCGGTTGATTGTATTTACCAGTGTAAACTGACGTATTTTCTTAAAAGGTTAAGTGCAGGTACTACGCGAAATAGGCTGGCATGTCTCCTAGCATCCACATTAAGTCTCGCCAGCTTGGATGTCATAAACTGTTGAACATTTGTTTCCTTTTTATTTGGATCTACCTGTGGATTATATTCGACTAATTGTAATACTTAATATTACAATATCGGTTGGTTGAATTAAATCTATACTTTGCTTCCGCTGTGCATTTAAATATTGTGTTGTTTGACTATTATGTTGCCAACCACGTCACGATACTCCCCTACCGGGCCCACCGGTGACACGTGGAAATTCGGGGTGTGACAGGTTGGTATCAGAGCCAACACTGAGTGAATTAAACACTAGTCTTTTGTGTTTAATCTCAGTTACACAATTGCACATATCTAAACTTTTGAGTCTAGACTTATAACATAGGACAAATTCCACCTCATTCGGTTTTTGTTTTGTCCTTTAAAACTTTATATTTTGTTATTTGTTATCTTATGTTTTATTGACAGGAATAACAAAGATGCCTCCGAGATTTTTACGTATGCGAGGACGAGGAGGAAAGGGGCCGACCACCGCCCCCAACGATCACGAAGCAGGACCTTCGAATACACGAGGTCCTATCCCCGCCGAGAGTGACGGTACCCGGCGGAACCAGAGAGGTCTCTTTCAACCGGCAAGACGGTCGGTTTCGAACAGCTCTACGACTCCCGCTCAAGACTCATACGGGCCACAATCAGAAAATGAGCCTAGAGACCCCCACCATTCGCACATACCGTTACAGCGATCTATGTCGCACCGCCCTTTTGGAGACCCCACTCCAATCTTTCAAGGCCAGTTTAACCCGGCGGATTATATACAAGAACCAGTGGGTTTTAACCCATTGGGACCGGAGGACCATTTTTCTGGAGGAAATGATATGGACGACGAAGATGACCCCGTAGAACCCGCATCAGGAACTCCCAACCATCCCATAGAGGTCTCGGATAGTTCCATTTACCACGGACCACCCTATAATGGTCCAGATAGCTTCCAGGCTATCTTTACTCGGCACGAATGGTATTATACACCTTCTCACTATTCGTCGCCGCATGAGCAGCATCAGCCTCACTATTCGTGTAAGGACCAAAACTTCAATTTAAACTAACAAGCTTTCATTTATTAAAGATTCTAAACGGGTCGAATAATTTATAAAGAAATTCTGCATTTAACCTTTTTGACTACTAATGAGATTGCTACAAAAGAGTTTATAACCCAACAGTTCATAGCCTATTAACAAGGTCTATAATTACGAGTTCAACATCTAACAACTACCGGGTTAGATTACATACAAAAGACCCATTTTAACAAAACATTTAACCAAAGTTTAGACCCTAACTAGAAGCTTTGCGGAAGCGTGCAACATAAGTGTGTTCGATCCAAGTAGCGCCATCCGTCAAATCGCTTTACCTACATTCAACCAACATGTTAGACATTTCAATTGAATAGTTCATACAACCATAAGTTACTAGCCATACTACAAGAAGACCATTTTAAACCATCAAATAACACAACTTCTCAACATGGCACATCATTCCTTCTAACTCTTTCAACATCTTCATGTCGTGTATTCGACTTATGCCAAATTACCACAAGTATACGACTTCGAATATAGAATAATAACATTTTACATCAATACATACTAGTAATAGTTGTAAGCAAAGAACTTACCTTTGTCGTTCTTCGTTTGAGACTCGGAACGGCTTGAGCTTTCCTCCTTAATTCCTACAATCCATAATTACATACTTAGCTTCATGTCTTTCTTTCCATCCATTGTCAATAGCTTCAATTTAACAACTAACTAACTCTCTATTCTAGCCATTTAGCAATAAAATCACATGATTAACTCATTCAAGCATTTTGACAAACACTTGGTGTGCATGCCATTGGATAAACATAAGGTACAAGTATTATATGCATAACATAACTAATTCATGACACTAACATCAATATCATCAAATTCAATCAAATCTCATACAACCTTTACCCTAATTCGATTCCTCATAACATCATCTTGTTAATAACATCATTCATACTAATCTACATCACATCTTCATGTTACAAACCATCACCATCCAATTCTAAGTGGGTTTTTACTTTTAACTATTATTTAGGTCGAATTCAAGCATAATTCAAGCTCTCTATGGAATTTCTAACACATGTTCATACTAATTTCACATGAATTTCGAGTTATACTTAAAACCCATTTCATACATGATCATTAAATCATGAAATTCAACATACCTTTTGTAGAGAATTCTTAGATGGTTATGAATCTCATCACATGCACAAGATTTTGATCCTCATTCACCTTCCATTTGCTAAATTTCTAGTTGATAGTGAAGAGGTGGGTGTTGTTCTTCCTGCCCTCAATATCGACACACACACACATACTCCCACTAACTGACTAAATTTTGTTATAACATTCTCATTTACCAACTTTCATATTCAGCCCCTTATGTTTAGCTACTTATCAACTAATTACCCATCCTTTATTTATATTACTTGTTCTCATAGTAAACTTTATTTATACTTCCTAGTTAGTTTTACTAACATGATAAACAATAGGCTATTATTAAAAGTCTAAGGTTACCATTTAATCCTAAGACTTCATACATGAACATTATATCAAAACATGTAATAATAAATTTTGGGGCGTTACAAGTCCATCCCCCTTAAAGAAGGTTTCGTCCCCGAAACCTAATTTACGTACCGAATAAGAACGGGTAGAACTTCCTCATTTCATCCTCCGGTTCCCAAGTGAGATCCGATCCCTTTCTATGTTGCCATTGAACTAATACTTGCTTGATTTCCTTGTTGCGAAGAGTTTTCACTTTGGTATCCTTTATAGCTATTGGTCTTTCTATGTAGTTCATTCTCTCATCTACTTCGATGTCTTCGAGAGGCACGTGAGCCGTAACATCCGAAAAACACCTTCGTAATTGTGACACATGGAAGGTGTTGTGGATCCCTTCTAATTCCGAAGGCAATTCTAACCGGTAAGCTACTTTTCCCACCCGAGCTAATATCTTGAATGGTCCTATGTATCGGGGACCCAACTTTCCTCGTTTACGGAATCTAATTATGCCTTTCCACGGCGACACCTTCAAGAATACTCGATCCCCCACTTGGAACTCATAATGCCGCTTCTTTTTATCTACATAATACTTTTGTCGATCTTGCGCCGCTTTTAATCGAGCCCGAACCATGTCAATCTTTTCATTAGTTATAGCTACTACATCCTTAGGAGCGAGTTCTCTTTGTCCCACTTCTCCCCAACAGACAGGGGTTCTACACTTTCTCCCATACAACATTTCATACGGCGCCATCTTTATGCTACTTTGGTAGCTGTTGTTATACGAGAATTCCACTAACGGCATATGTTCATCCCAACTCCCCCCGAAATCCATCACGCATGCTCTCAACATATCCACAAGAGTTTGGATGGTCCTTTCGGATTGACCATCCGTTTGTGGATGATACGCGGTACTTATATGCAGTTGTGTGCCCATTTCTTCGTGAAATTTCTGCCAGTAGCGGGAGGTAAATCGCGTGTCCCGGTCTGACACAATAGAGACAGGCACACCATGGCGAGAAATGATTTCATCTACATAAATTTCCGCCAACCTTTTTGAGGAATAAGTCTCCCGTATAGGTAGAAAATGGGCGCTTTTGGTAAGTCGGTCAACAACGACCCATATTGCATCATGCCCTTTTCTCGTTCTAGGAAGTTTAGTCACAAGATCCATTGTTATATCTTCCCATTTCCATACCGGGATTTCTAAAGGTTGCAATTTCCCGTAGGGTTTTTGATGTTCCGCCTTTACTTGGGAACATGTCAAGCACTTAGATACATACTTAACAATGTCACGTTTCATTCCCGGCCACCAATAGTTTGCCTTCAAATCTTGATACATTTTAGTGGCTCCCGGATGGACCGAGTAACGGGATTTATGCGCTTCCTCCAATAACAAGGTCTTTGCTTCACAATAACGTGGTATCCACACTCGCCCAAACCTTGTTCTTAGCCCACTTGCATTTGCCTCAAGTTCGTTTTCAAATCCTTTCGTTCTTTCACCTTTCGGATCACCTTTATTCAAAGACTCGTCTTGCGCCTTCCTTATTGTTTCAAGAAGGTTTGGTGTAATTATCATTCTCATCGATTTCACTCGAATGGGTGGTGGGTATTCCTTCCGGCTTAGTGCATCCGCCACAACGTTAGCCTTTCCCGGATGATAAAGAATGTCACAGTCGTAATCTTTGATCAATTCTAACCACCTTCGTTGCCTCATATTAAGATCTTTCTGTTCAAAGAAGTATTTAAGGCTTTTGTGGTCTGAATAAATAGTACACTTTGTTCCAAATAGATAATGCCTCCAGATTTTTAAGGCAAACACTACCGCCGCCAATTCTAAATCGTGGGTTGGATAGTTAATTTCATGCTGCTTAAGTTGTCTTGAAGCGTAAGCAATAACTTTGCCTCGTTGCATCAAGACACAACCCAAACCTTGATAAGATGCGTCCGCATAAACCACTAAGTCTTCTGTTCCTTCTGGCAGCGTTAGAACAGGTGAGCTTGACAATTTCTCCTTTAATATTCGAAAGGCCTTCTGTTGATCATTGCCCCATTCAAACTTTTCTTCCTTCTTCGTCAACTTGGTTAAAGGGAGGGCTATTTTAGAGAAATCTTGGATGAATCTCCGATAATAGCCGGCTAACCCGAGGAAACTTCTTACTTCATTAACATTCTTTGGGGGTACCCATTTCATTACCGCTTCCACCTTAGAAGGATCCACCAAAATTCCTTTCTCATTAATTACATGGCCTAAAAACTGCACCTCCCTGAGCCAAAACGCACATTTAGAAAATTTTGCATATAACTTTTCCTTTCTAAGCGTCTCGAGTACCTTGCGCAGATGACTCGCATGTTCCGACTCGCTACGAGAGTATACTAGAATGTCATCAATAAATACTATGACAAATTGATCTAGCATATTTCGGCATACTCGATTCATTAGATCCATAAAAGCGGCCGGCGCGTTAGTTAACCCAAATGACATTACTAAAAATTCATAATGTCCGTATCGGGTTCTGAACGCGGTCTTAGGTACGTCTTCATCCCTTACTCGAACTTGATGGTAACCTGATCGCAAGTCAATTTTTGAGAACCAACTCGCCCCTTGTAATTGATCAAAAAGATCATCTATTCTCGGGAGGGGATATCGGTTCTTTACCGTGAGTTTGTTGAGCTCACGATAGTCGATGCACATTCTCATCGACCCATCCTTCTTTCTAACGAACAAAACAGGTGCTCCCCACGGAGATACGCTAGGGCGTATGAAACCCTTGTCAAGAAGTTCTTGCAATTGAGCCATCAATTCCCGTACCTCCGCGGGTGCCAACCGATAAGGGGCTTTGGCTACCGGTTTGGCATTTGGTTCCAACTCGATACGAAATTCGACTTCCCGCTCGGGAGGAAGTCCCGACAATTCATCCGGAAACACATCCGGGTATTCATTCACTATCCTAGTATCTTCAATTCTTAATGTACCTATTTTTGTATCGACAACATAGGCTAAAAATGCTTTACTCCCTTTCTTCAGGTACTTAACTGCTTCTAATATAGTACAAAATTTTGCCCCTACTTCCTTTTCCCCACGAATAGTTACTCGTTTCCCTTTAGGAGATGTCACATGAATAATTTTGCTTTCACATAAGATTTCCGCGCGATAACGGGACAACCAATCCATACCTACCACTACCTTAAATTCTCCTAAAACCATGGGGATCAAATCAATATCAAAATCTTCATCATCTATAGTGATTCTACAACCCCTACATATTTCGTGCAAAAGGTAACTCTTACAATCGGCAATTTCTACTTCGAGAGGTGCACACATTCTTTCTATCGTGAATAAATGGGAACATGCAAACTCACTAGAAACGAATGACCTACTAGCTCCGGTATCGAATAATATATATGTGGGTATAGAGTTTATCATATAGATACCTGAGACTACATTCGGGTGAGACCTTGCTTCCTCCGTGGAGATTTGGAACATTCTTCCCTTAGCCTTTGCAGGTTCTTCTTTCTTTCCGTCTTTCTTCACCCCTTGTTTGAGCTTTGGACAATCAGCTTTCACATGGCCCGATTCGTTACAATTGTAGCACACTCTTTTGGGATTCGGACAGTTATAGTACGGGTGCCCTTCTTGTCCGCAATTGTAACACCCCTTCTTTCCCAATAAACATTCACCCGAATGAGGTTTTCCACATGTCTTACATCGTGGAAACCCTCCCTTGGAGGCTTCTTTCTTCCCTTGATCATGCGTCTTAGGTTTCTTGAAAGAGCCTTGTGTTGATCCCTTCTCGGCTTGCCTTTTCTCCCCACGTTCATCTTGCCTCTTTATCTCGATTTCCCTATCCCTTGCTAAATCAATGATCTCGTCCAAAGTTTCACATTTAGAAGGAGTGATAAACTCTCGAATTTCAGCCTTAAGCATGCCATGGTAACGGATAATCTTCTTCCTCTCCGTTCCAACTATTTCTTCACAAAACTTCAATTGATCGAGGAAGGTGTTCGTGATTTCATTGACTGATTCATCCCTTTATCGGAGCCGGAGAAAGTCTTCTTGGATTCGATCCACAGCTGATTGTGGACAATGATACTTGATAAAAGGTTGTTTGAATTCTTGCCAAGTCAAGGTTTGAACTCGATTCTCTCCGATCTCCTTACTATACGAGTCCCACCAATCCTTGGCCCTTCGTAAAAGTTGCCCCGTAGCAAACATGACTTGATCTTCCTTGTCACAATGACTTCGAATGAACACCCCTTCCATGTTAGCAATCCATCTTTGGCATTCAATGGGATCAATCTCTCCATTATAAGTGGTAGGCTTACATGCCATGAAATCCTTGTAGGTGCACCGTCTTGCTTCCTTCTTGCCTTGAATCCCAGTTAACATTTCTTTCAACTCATCTATCTTACTTGTTATCATAGTCTCTACCGTGCTTAATACCTGACTTTCCACCTCTTGAGCTAGCTTTGAAACATTCGCATCAAACGCCTTCGTTGCTTCATCCGAAACTACCTTGATTAACTCATCTCGAGTCATTCGTTCCGCGGTATCCGGGTTCCTTCCACTAGCCATCTACAATTAAACATTCATGTCAAACACTTTTACATTCATCCTTCCCATCCTTCTATTAGTCAATCACCATTTAATAATTCATGCTCGTAAGTCATAATTTCATCAAATCTTTCTCTATAAACATTCTAGTCGTATTACTTATTTCATTCGTTCGGGCACGTATATTCCCATGCATTCATCATGTAAACATGATGGTTATCTTGAAACTCCTAGTTTCACAATTCATTGAAGTGTTTCTAGAGTTTAACGAACGTTAAAGTTGGAATTAGGAACCTTATTGTGCTTAACAAACAATTTCAGCAATTTGATAAAAAGGGGGGACCCGTCGCCGACGGCATATAAGCCCGTCGCCGACGGGCTCGGGATAACCCCGTCGGAGAGTGTTAACCCGTCGGCAGTAAGTTAAGGCGTCGACGAAATAGGTGGAAATAGGTGCCGTCGGCGACGGGCCCTCATGCCGTCGCCGACGGGCTCTCTGATGTTGAAACGCTGTTTAAACAAAATTTCACTCCCAAATCCTTTCTTCCAACCCGAGACGGTCCTGGGCAGTCCCGAACCCTCCAATGGCATCTCATAACGTCCCAACCCAGGTTATACTTGCAATTCAACCATCACCCATTCCCATTTCCATCTAGATACATGACTCGAAATCCTTAAATTAAAGTTCACTTACTTGCGTGGCGCCTTGGAACGAACACACCTTCACCCGAGCTTTCGGTTTGAGTTCGAGCACGCTCGAATCTCTCAAACCTAGGCTCTGATACCAACTTGTAAGGCCCAAAACTTCAATTTAAACTAACAAGCTTTCATTTATTAAAGATTCTAAACGGGTCGAATAATTTATAAAGAAATTCTGCATTTAACCTTTTTGACTACTAATGAGATTGCTACAAAAGAGTTTATAACCCAACAGTTCATAGCCTATTAACAAGGTCTATAATTACGAGTTCAACATCTAACAACTACCGGGTTAGATTACATACAAAAGACCCATTTTAACAAAACATTTAACCAAAGTTTAGACCCTAACTAGAAGCTTTGCGGAAGCGTGCAACATAAGTGTGTTCGATCCAAGTAGCGCCATCCGTCAAATCGCTTTACCTACATTCAACCAACATGTTAGACATTTCAATTGAATAGTTCATACAACCATAAGTTACTAGCCATACTACAAGAAGACCATTTTAAACCATCAAATAACACAACTTCTCAACATGGCACATCATTCCTTCTAACTCTTTCAACATCTTCATGTCGTGTATTCGACTTATGCCAAATTACCACAAGTATACGACTTCGAATATAGAATAATAACATTTTACATCAATACATACTAGTAATAGTTGTAAGCAAAGAACTTACCTTTGTCGTTCTTCGTTTGAGACTCGGAACGGCTTGAGCTTTCCTCCTTAATTCCTACAATCCATAATTACATACTTAGCTTCATGTCTTTCTTTCCATCCATTGTCAATAGCTTCAATTTAACAACTAACTAACTCTCTATTCTAGCCATTTAGCAATAAAATCACATGATTAACTCATTCAAGCATTTTGACAAACACTTGGTGTGCATGCCATTGGATAAACATAAGGTACAAGTATTATATGCATAACATAACTAATTCATGACACTAACATCAATATCATCAAATTCAATCAAATCTCATACAACCTTTACCCTAATTCGATTCCTCATAACATCATCTTGTTAATAACATCATTCATACTAATCTACATCACATCTTCATGTTACAAACCATCACCATCCAATTCTAAGTGGGTTTTTACTTTTAACTATTATTTAGGTCGAATTCAAGCATAATTCAAGCTCTCTATGGAATTTCTAACACATGTTCATACTAATTTCACATGAATTTCGAGTTATACTTAAAACCCATTTCATACATGATCATTAAATCATGAAATTCAACATACCTTTTGTAGAGAATTCTTAGATGGTTATGAATCTCATCACATGCACAAGATTTTGATCCTCATTCACCTTCCATTTGCTAAATTTCTAGTTGATAGTGAAGAGGTGGGTGTTGTTCTTCCTGCCCTCAATATCGACACACACACACATACTCCCACTAACTGACTAAATTTTGTTATAACATTCTCATTTACCAACTTTCATATTCAGCCCCTTATGTTTAGCTACTTATCAACTAATTACCCATCCTTTATTTATATTACTTGTTCTCATAGTAAACTTTATTTATACTTCCTAGTTAGTTTTACTAACATGATAAACAATAGGCTATTATTAAAAGTCTAAGGTTACCATTTAATCCTAAGACTTCATACATGAACATTATATCAAAACATGTAATAATAAATTTTGGGGCGTTACAAGTCCATCCCCCTTAAAGAAGGTTTCGTCCCCGAAACCTAATTTACGTACCGAATAAGAACGGGTAGAACTTCCTCATTTCATCCTCCGGTTCCCAAGTGAGATCCGATCCCTTTCTATGTTGCCATTGAACTAATACTTGCTTGATTTCCTTGTTGCGAAGAGTTTTCACTTTGGTATCCTTTATAGCTATTGGTCTTTCTATGTAGTTCATTCTCTCATCTACTTCGATGTCTTCGAGAGGCACGTGAGCCGTAACATCCGAAAAACACCTTCGTAATTGTGACACATGGAAGGTGTTGTGGATCCCTTCTAATTCCGAAGGCAATTCTAACCGGTAAGCTACTTTTCCCACCCGAGCTAATATCTTGAATGGTCCTATGTATCGGGGACCCAACTTTCCTCGTTTACGGAATCTAATTATGCCTTTCCACGGCGACACCTTCAAGAATACTCGATCCCCCACTTGGAACTCATAATGCCGCTTCTTTTTATCTACATAATACTTTTGTCGATCTTGCGCCGCTTTTAATCGAGCCCGAACCATGTCAATCTTTTCATTAGTTATAGCTACTACATCCTTAGGAGCGAGTTCTCTTTGTCCCACTTCTCCCCAACAGACAGGGGTTCTACACTTTCTCCCATACAACATTTCATACGGCGCCATCTTTATGCTACTTTGGTAGCTGTTGTTATACGAGAATTCCACTAACGGCATATGTTCATCCCAACTCCCCCCGAAATCCATCACGCATGCTCTCAACATATCCACAAGAGTTTGGATGGTCCTTTCGGATTGACCATCCGTTTGTGGATGATACGCGGTACTTATATGCAGTTGTGTGCCCATTTCTTCGTGAAATTTCTGCCAGTAGCGGGAGGTAAATCGCGTGTCCCGGTCTGACACAATAGAGACAGGCACACCATGGCGAGAAATGATTTCATCTACATAAATTTCCGCCAACCTTTTTGAGGAATAAGTCTCCCGTATAGGTAGAAAATGGGCGCTTTTGGTAAGTCGGTCAACAACGACCCATATTGCATCATGCCCTTTTCTCGTTCTAGGAAGTTTAGTCACAAGATCCATTGTTATATCTTCCCATTTCCATACCGGGATTTCTAAAGGTTGCAATTTCCCGTAGGGTTTTTGATGTTCCGCCTTTACTTGGGAACATGTCAAGCACTTAGACAATGGTAATATAATGCCTGCGGGCCCTACTCATTTCCATAGGGTTTTTGATTTCCCGTAGGGTTTTTGATTTCCCGTAGGGTTTTTCATATTTTAACCATACGTGGTAATATAATGCCTGCGGGCCCTACTCATTTCCATATGAGTCAAAAGACAGTGGTAGCTTTGACTCCCTGTCTAATAAAGGTAATGAACTTTGTTAAAACCTTCATGCTTTGATTCTCTGAAATCCTAGCTTATAATCTATATTGTCCCTGTGACTAGGCCTTATGTGCTAATAAATACTGTTATTGTTTTATAATTAGGATAAATTATATTTGAAATCCTAAATAAAGGGGAGTAATAAATTAACCATATATGGTCTATGTTTACCACGGTTAATAAAATTTTCCATAAAGGACAATGCTATAATAAACTCACCAATAAGTTATTGCCAATGTGTTACAGTTCAAGAAACATGGCAGACTCAAACGAGGTCAACAGTCACCAAGGGATAGGGAATGATAATGCCAATGTAAACGTAGGAGGTGCAGAGTTGCAAGCTATGATAGACAACGCAGTTAATAGAGCTATGGATAGACAACACCATGGGTCAAGTGGTACCCATACGAGAACCCATTCTGCATCACACACTAGAACACCCTCCAGGACCCACACTGCCCACAACAGTAATTCCCACCACTCCTCGAATCAAAGGAGTAATCCATCTCAGAGAGTCCTACAGAACCAAGAACCTCGTAATAGGGGTTGCACCTATAAATACTTCGTATCGTGCAAACCCAGAGACTTCAATGGGGAAAAAGGAGCTGTTGATTGCATGACGTGGATGGATGAAATGGATACTGTGGTGGATATTAGTGGTTGTCATAATAGGGACATTGTGAAGTTTGTCTCACAATCTTTCAAAGGGGAAGCCTTAGCCTGGTGGAGATCTTTGATCCAGGCCACAGGGAAAGTTCCGCTATACAACATGACCTGGGAACAGTTTATGGCACTCATTAAGGAGAATTTCTGCCCTCAACACGAGGTTGAGAGAATTGAATCTGATTTCCTGGCACTGGTCATGAAAAACCTGGACTGCCAGGCCTACCTTACCACTTTCAATACTTTGTCAAGGTTGGTCCCTTATTTGGTGACTCCGGAGCCGAAACGTATAGCTCGTTTTATCGGGGGTTTGGAACCGGAGATCAAAGCAAGTGTAAAGGCCTCCAGACCAACCACTTTTCGGTCAGTAACGGACATATCGTTGTCTCTGACCTCAGATGCTGTCAGGCTGAGGTCACTGAGGAAAAATGATACCGAAAAGAGGAAGCGTGAGGATGACAACTCACGACGATCAGATAAGAAGCAGAAAGGAAACAATGACTCTAAGAAGGGGTCAGGATTCAAGAAGGATGGCCAACAGTCGGGTGAAAAACCCAAGTGTAAAACCTGCAAGAGACAGCACTTTGGTAAGTGCAGGTTTGAATCCAACTCACAAACGCAATCAAAGCCTTTTGCATGTGGGTTATGCAAATCCAGGGAACACAAAACCGTGGATTGCAAGAAGATAAAGGATGCGACCTGCTATGGTTGCAATGAAAAAGGGCACATCAGGAGCAATTGCCCAAAATATGCCAAGAAGCCGGAAGAGGCTAAGAAGACCAATGCTAGGGTCTTCAGAATGAATGCTAAGGAAGCTGTCAAGGACGACAACGTGATAACAGGTACCTTTCTCGTAAATGATGTATACGCGAGAGTGTTATTTGATTCGGGCGCTGATAAGTCGTTTGTAGATGATAAGTTTTGTGAATTGTTGAAACTGCCTGTTAGAACTTTAAGTGTGAATTATGAGGTGGAACTAGCAGATGGCACTTTAGAAACCGCTTCAACCTTATTAGATGGATGTTTCATATCCATTAAGAATCACTCTTTTCCTTTGTCCCTACTTCCTTTCAAACTAGCCGGATTCGACATAGTTTTGGGTATGGACTGGTTATCTCATAACCAGGCCCAGATTATTTGCAATAAGAAGCAAGTGAGGATCAAGACTTCGTCTGGTGAATCACTTACTATCCAGGGAGATACCCAGTATGGGCTGCCCGAGAAAATGTCTATACTCAAAGACTCAAAGTGTTTGAAGAAGGGCTGTGTCATCTACATGGCACAGGTGATTATTGATGAGCCGAAACCCAAGATTGGAGATATCCCAGTCATTTCTGAATACCCTGAAGTATTTCCTGAAGAACTACCTGGGTTGCCACCAGATAGGCAAGTGGAATTCAGAATTGACATTATTCCTGGATCAGCACCGGTTGCAAGGGCGCCTTATAGGTTGGCACCAACAGAGATGAAGGAATTGAGGACGCAGCTAGATGATTTACTAGCCAAAGGTTTCATCAAACCTAGTTCGTCTCCTTGGGGAGCACCAGTTTTATTTGTAAAGAAGAAGGATGGATCGATGCGACTGTGCATCGACTACCGTGAGCTTAATAAGGTTACTATCAAGAATAGGTATCCTTTGCCCAGAATCGACGATCTGTTCGATCAACTTCAAGGGGCAAGTTTCTTCTCGAAGATTGACTTAAGGTCAGGCTACCATCAATTGAAGGTTAGAGATGAAGATGTGCACAAAACAGCATTTCGGACTCGTTATGGTCATTACGAGTTCCTAGTGATGCCTTTTGGGCTCACTAATGCACCAGCCGCGTTCATGGATCTCATGAATCGTGTTTGCAAGCCGCACTTAGACAAATTCGTCATCGTCTTCATCGACGACATTCTCATCTACTCAAAGAACCAAGCTGACCACGAGAAGCATCTTCGATGCATACTGGATTTACTTCATAAAGAGAAGCTCTATGCAAAGTTCTCAAAATGTGAATTCTGGCTTCGAGCAGTCCAATTTCTTGGACATGTTGTTAGTGAGCATGGTATCCAAGTAGATCCCGCTAAGGTGGAAGCTGTCATGAATTGGCACGAGCCAAAGACGCCTACAGAAATACGTAGCTTTCTAGGTTTGGCAGGATACTATAGGCGATTCATAGAAAACTTTTCAAGGATTGCTGCACCCCTGACTTCGCTGACACGTAAGAAGATTAAGTTTGACTGGGGTCCTAAGCAGCAGGAATCCTTCGAAATTCTGAAACAAAAGTTGAGCAATGCTCCAGTACTGACATTGCCTGATGGAATAGAGGAGTTTGTAGTTTATTGTGATGCATCACACACCGGGATGGGATGTGTGCTTATGCAGAAAGGCAAAGTCATTGCCTATGCTTCACGTCAGTTAAAGGTGCACGAAAAGAATTACACCATCCACGACTTGGAGTTGGGTGCCGTTGTATTCGCACTAAAACTGTGGAGGCACTACTTATATGGAATCAAATGTGTGATCTATTCTGATCACAAGAGCCTTCAACATCTGTTCAACCAGAAGGACTTGAACATGAGGCAACGTCGTTGGATGGAAACTCTTAATGATTACGATTGTGAAATAAGATACCATCCCGGCAAAGCGAATGTAGTCGCCGATGCCTTGAGTCGGAAGGAGAGGGTGAAACCCATCCGAATCAATGCCAAGAGCATGGAAATAAAGAACAGTTTGATGGAAAGGTTGTTAGCTGCACAGAAGGAAGCTGTGTTGGAAGCTAACTATCCTAACGAAAAGTTAGGAGTCACTGAGGAGCAGCTATCTCTTAGTAAGGATGGAATTCTTAGATTGAATGGATGAGTATGGGTTCCAATTTATGGAGGACTCCGAGATGTTATCCTCCAGGAAGCCCATAGCTCTAAATATTCTGTTCATCCAGGAGCTGATAAAATGTACCATGATCTTAGAGCAAATTATTGGTGGATAGGCTTGAAGAAGTCTGTAGCTACCTATGTAGCTAAATGCTTGACGTGTGCGCAAGTCAAGGCAGAACATCAAAAACCGTCAGGTTTGCTACAACAGCCTGAACTTCCTACTTGGAAGTGGGAAATGGTAACTATGGATTTTATCACCAAGTTACCCAAAACCAGGAAAGGAAATGACACCATCTGGGTGATAGTTGACCGACTGACTAAGTCAGCACATTTCCTACCCATTAAGGAGACCTACAGCTCCGATATGTTAGCCCAACTGTACGTTGATAAGATTGTAGCCTTACACGGCATACCTGTAGCTATTATCTCTGACCGGGATACTAGGTACACGTCTCATTTCTGGAAAAGTTTCCAACAATCTTTGGGCACACGTTTGAACTTTAGTACGGCTTACCATCCACAGACTGACGGTCAGAGTGAGCGTACTATTCAAACGTTAGAAGACATGCTACGTGCATGTGCGATCGATTTGGGAGGTAGCTGGGATAAGAACCTGCCATTAATCGAATTCTCCTACAACAATAGCTACCATACCAGCATCAAGGCTGCGCCTTTTGAGGCATTATACGGTAGAAAGTGTAGATCACCAGTTTGTTGGGCGGAAGTTGGGGAAGTCCAGTTATCAGGACCAGAGATCGTGTTCGAAACGACGGACAAGATTGTCCAGATTCGAAACAATCTCCAAGCTGCCCGGAATAGGCAGAAGATTTATGCTGATCCAAATCGTAAGGATTTTCACTTCGAAGTAGGTGAAAAAGTTCTACTTAAAGTGTCACCCTGGAAGGGAGTGATGCGATTTGGTAAGAAGGGCAAACTAAGCCCGAGATACATAGGACCTTTCGAGGTTATCGAACGTGTCGGGTCAGTTGCCTACAAGTTGAACTTACCAGAAGAGCTCAGTGGGATTCACAATGTGTTCCACATTTGCAATCTAAAGAAGTGTTCCGCTGATGATTCACATGTCATGCCACATACAGATGTGCAAATAGATAAGAGCTTAACGTTTGTATCACAACG
The DNA here is from genome assembly GCA_030545235.1 of Helianthus tuberosus. Classification (NCBI taxonomy): domain Eukaryota; kingdom Viridiplantae; phylum Streptophyta; class Magnoliopsida; order Asterales; family Asteraceae; genus Helianthus; species Helianthus tuberosus. The sequence goes on from JARYGA010060438.1 coordinate 7,098,655, forward strand.
TAGAGTCATATTAGGGTTTCGGTGAGTGTCTATATCACGTTAGAAAGTCTTCACTCTTTAGGGAGAATTGGCCAATAACCCCTAGAAGTAAGTGTTAATAATTTGCTAAGTCTTAGTGTTCTACTAGTCCTAATACCTGGGAAGTGAGGGGCTATTGGTAGGTCTTACCCGGCGAATTGCTTTAGATAGGCCTTGGGAAAGGTTATGTCTTGGTTTACCTGTCGGTCTTATTAGTCTATCAAGTCAAATTAATTACTTCAAACTACCCTAGATCTAGGATTGGGAAAGAATAGGTCAACATTAGGGTACTTACACAATAATTAGACAACTGGGAAGGCGTCTAATAACCGGTAGAATTAACGGCCTAGGTAGTGCCACAGGTTTCTCCTTGAGAAGGGTCGAGGGGCCTCGTTGGTTCTTAATAGGTTTAGTATTTTAAGATCCCGGTTCCATAACTCGTGCATTTAACTTAATCGGTAATCTCTTAAAAACAATCCAGGATTCTTGTCTAGGTGGTCTCGTTCTCATATAAGAAAAGTCCGCAGTCTTCTTTCGTATTTAGTCTAGATTTAGTTAATTTAGTAGTTTAATATAGATTTCCTTAGTTTCTCAGTACCCCCCCCCCCCAACCAATTAAACAGTTAGAGTCTGTGTCAGTCTAGGTCTAGATAGAGTCTAGTCAACGTAATTAGAGAGTCTCGTGGGTTCGATACTCGGACTTGCTTAGGCTATACTACATTGACCGGTACACTTGCCGGTGGTGTGGTCTAGGTTTTAGAGAGTCTGTTTTTATAAATTTAAAGCTTAGAGTGTCTAATTTAGGTTTAAAATTAGTTAGTTTAATTAGACCACTTTTAGCACATCAACAATCAAGAACCGCTATCCCTTGCCCCGAATCGATGATTTATTTGATCAGTTACAAGGTGTTACGTGTTTTTCTAAGATCGATCTACACTCAGGCTATCACCAATTACGCATTCAAGAGGAGGATATACCCATAACCGCTTTTCGAACCCGCTATGGTCACTATGAGTTCGTTGTCATGCCTTTTGGTTTGACCAACGCTCCTGCAGTATTCATGGATTTAATGAATCGAGTGTGCAAACCCTTCCTTGATCGCTTTGTGATCGTATTCATCGACGATATCCTGATCTATTCCAAGTCAAAAGCCGAACACTCGCAGCATCTACGTTTGGTTCTTGAGTTACTCCAGGGAAACCATCTCTACGCCAAGTTCTCTAAGTGCGAATTTTGGCTAGAGGAGGTCCAGTTCTTGGGTCACATTGTTAATAGTCAGGGTATCCACGTTGACCATGCGAAGATCGAAGCTGTTAAGATTTGGGTTTCGCCCAAGAATCCGTCTGAAGTCCGTTCCTTTCTTGGACTGGCAGGCTATTATCGCCGTTTTATCGAAGATTTCTCCAAGATCGCTGTACCGTTAACCTCTCTCACGCATAAGGATAAACCTTTTGTTTGGGGATCTAAACAAGAGGAAGCCTTTCAAACCCTCAAAACCATGCTTTGCAATGCTCCCGTGCTCTCACTACCCGACGGAAACGACAATTTCATAGTTTACTGCGATGCCTCGAACCTTGGTCTTGGTTGTGTTCTCATGCAACGAGACAAGGTTATCGCGTACGCTTCTCGACAGCTCAAAATCCACGAGAAGAACTACACCACACACGACCTCGAGTTTGGCGTAGTTGTTTTTGCATTAAAGATTTGGCGACACTACCTTTATGGTAGCAAGTGTACGATCTTCACCGATCATAGGAGCTTATAACATATCTTTGACCAGAAGGAACTGAATATGTGTCAACGCCAGTGGGTAGAACTGCTCAACGATTACGACTATGAGATCCGTTACCATCCAGGCAAAGCCAATGTCGTTATCGATGCTCTCAGTCGACGAAGTTACTAGCTTAGCGTTCGTAACTCCCAAGCCCAGTTTAATCTCGAAGCTCTTATCCGTGACGCGCAGCATGCTTGTTTTACCGAGCGAACTTTGAAGAAGGAAAGGATTCTAAACGATGGCGCCCAACTCGAGAATAAGTCGAATGGTATTTTTCATTACCTGGACCGAATTAGGATTCCCAAGCGTACGGACTTGCGACAACTTTTGATAGACGAAGCACACAAATCTCGATATTCCATTCATCCCGGTGCTGACAAGATGTACCGGGACATGCTGTAACACCTCGCAAATTTCGGGTTTAATATTAAAACGACACGTGTCATGTAAGACAAAAACGCGTTGAAAACCCGGATTTAATAAAGATGTTTTCGGTAGGATTTAAAGTGGCGTCATGTTAAATTATTACCTCTGAACACCTCAATTATAAATCCCAAGACCCGATATAATATTTTACACATCTATGCACCTTCAAATCAGGGAATTATTGCCAATAATGGAATTGGAAAAGTATGATTGATCCCAAGAAGAAAATGAATGGTAAACCGATGTTTTCGGGTCTTGTATATGCAATCAAGTGAAATAATGGATGATAGTAGGGTATGTTATAGTATTAGACACTTATTGGAGGTCCCCTACTGATAAAATAAAGTCCACAAGTCGTTTATAACGGCTGCCCTTTCAAACCACCAACAAACAACAAAATTCGGATCAGAGTAAGGCGTCGCGTAGCGCGACTGACCCTCGCGCTACGCGAGGGTGTGCCCAGCGACAGCAGACCTGCTGTTGGCTGTTGTGTGCGATTATGACCCCCTTGGCCGGTTTTTCTTGCACATACATGGCCCCTAGACATCCCTACACACTACTTACAAGTGTTGATCAATTGTGGATGGCCCTAGACTTGGTTGTCACTCTCTTGTGGTGCTTGATTCTTGTATATAAAGGACCTTCAAGTGCAACATTCATTCACACCTCATATTCAAGCATTCTGATTATTTGGGGAGCTTGCAAACTGATCAAGAGCCTTTCTAATCATCCATTAATCATCTAGTAAGTTGCCTAACCTTTCTAAATTAATTCTAGCTTAGTAATTAGCTTAAAAGTCAAACCGACGTAACTACGGTTTGACTTCGCGATTAATTAACGATAGCTCAGTCGTGTGTCGAATTAAAAGTACCGTTAGATAGGTAATTATATGGGTATTAAACCCTTATAAGGGCAAGTATCAAATCCAGACCTAACTAGGTCGTTTGTCGGGTCAAACGTTGACCGAAAAAGTCAACAGAATTACAAAATGCGATTTAATGCACGACTAGCAATCCGCGAGGCGTGCAACCTGTTTTAAACTTAATATAACTTGGTAATAAGTATAAAAACTTGTCTACGCTTGCCCGACTCTACAACTTTCTGTTTAAACCCGATTCGGAACCGAAAGGCGCAAAACTTTGACTTTTGCATTGACTTCGGTTCTGACCCGTTTTAGTTGGAATTAGACATGCCTTAAAGTCTCATTAGGATTGGGTTACATGCTAGTATAAGTCTCTGTACTTGTTTCATTGATTATCCGATGCATGCACACGTTTCCGTTAATCGCTTAAATTGGACCATAACGCCCTTATGACCCTACAACGAGAATTTTGAAAATGTGAAAGTACAATAATCTTAATTACTGATTATTAAACATGTACGTAAATTTTCACGTCAATCGGAGGTCTAGATTAGGAGATATGCGCATTAGCGTAAATAATAAGCTTTTTATTAATTAAACGGCGCGATTAACGCATAGCCTATCTAAACCCGATTTTCGGTACCAAAACTTTTACCCACTGATGTTAAATAATATTTTGGGATTTTTGAAGATTTTTAATCATTTTTAAACTGATCTTAAGCTAGGCTTATCGCATTGATTCGGTTAATACCGAATATGCCCTTTTAGGCCATAAAACGAGTTTTACGAATCCGTTTGATACCAATCCAATTGCCACTGATTTAAAATAATAAATAGAGTGTTTTGAGCCTGTTTTACTGATCAGAAAACTCAGAACCATATTTTAACCCGTACGTCGCTTAAAACGGCTTTATACGCGTATTAAACGCGTAGTCTAGTACTAGAACCATTTTATCACAAAAGACTTTATACCAACTATTGATACCTGTTAAAATAAATAATTTTTCTGATTAAACCAGAACCGTATCTCAGAGGTATTATAAATCCCTTTTATAACCTTCAAAATGACCGAAATACCCCTTCGGGGCATAATTAAGGATTTAACTCGTTATGGGCATTATGGAAGATATCATAATGATATTACAACATATTTAAAGCGTATTAACTTAGGAAACCTGTTCGCGACCCTTTCGGTTACCCGTTATGCATTATACGCTTCGGTTCGGTTTATGTAACTAGTTTGCATAAACTAGCCGAAACGGGTCAAACGATATCATTTTTATCTCAAAATCCAGAATGTGAGTAGTAAACCCATATTAAACAAGTCCTCTAACTTGTCGGGTCTAAATCACATTCTATCCGGTCTTCGCTTAATCGTGCGTACGAACCGTATCGTTAAAACTAACCGGTCTAAGCTTAAGCTTAATTAAAGACCCGTTAGTATTCTAATAGGTTATATTAAACCTTCGTTCCAGATTAGGAGCCCAGTAAAAGCTATCTGCAATTTATTCGATTAAGGATTTATACTTGCAAAGGTAAATACTTTTAACTTATTTTCCCTATACGGGCTTGGGGTACGGTATATAAAATACCGCTTGGTCGGGACGTTGAATCTTTGATTGAATGTATGATAATGAAAGTATTGAGACGTCTCGTTTAACATTGTTTTGTTTACTTAAAGCCTTTGGGGGGTTAATGACCGTTGTCCCGGATATCCCTGGCATCATTCTACGAATGGCCACGACCTCAGCACCCGGCGTAGGCGTACGCCGTTGGTGTCTCATAATTATAGTGGTGTGTCGATTAATCTTTAACCCGGCTCGATCCGGGCTACTGAACGCATAAGGAACATGTAAATCCATACAAGTATTATATATTTAAATAATTATCCCAAGTTATAAAATATTATTTGTGCCTTGTGCCTTAAATGCATTTTCTTAAACTCTTTTCAAAATGAGTCGGTTGATTGTATTTACCAGTGTAAACTGACGTATTTTCTTAAAAGGTTAAGTGCAGGTACTACGCGAAATAGGCTGGCATGTCTCCTAGCATCCACATTAAGTCTCGCCAGCTTGGATGTCATAAACTGTTGAACATTTGTTTCCTTTTTATTTGGATCTACCTGTGGATTATATTCGACTAATTGTAATACTTAATATTACAATATCGGTTGGTTGAATTAAATCTATACTTTGCTTCCGCTGTGCATTTAAATATTGTGTTGTTTGACTATTATGTTGCCAACCACGTCACGATACTCCCCTACCGGGCCCACCGGTGACACGTGGAAATTCGGGGTGTGACACATGCGCTACAACTACTGGTGGCCGGGCATGAAGAAGGATATCGCTATCTATGTTTCGAAATGCCTGACCTGTTCCAAGGTCAAGGTTGAGCATCAAAGACCATCTGGCTTACTCCTTCAGCCCGAGATCCCGATGTGGAAATGGGAGAGTATAACTATGGACTTCATAACGAAACTTCCGCGTACTCAATCTGGTCATGATAGCATTTGGGTTGTGGTTGACCGTTTAACCAATTCAGCTCACTTCCTGCCGATACGAGAAGACTTTAAGGTATAAAGATTAGCCCGAATCTACACCAACGAGATCATTAGTCGACATGGGACGCCTCGCGACATCATCTCTAACCGCGATGGTCGGTTTACCTCGCGTTTTTGGGAATCGTTTCAATTTGCTCTCAGTACTACTCTCAATCTAAGTACCGCTTTCCATCCCCAAACCGATGGTCAGACTGAAAGAACGATTCGCACCCTTGAAGACATGCTCCGTTCGTGTGTCATAGATTTCGGTTGTAATTGGGACGCGTACTTACCTTTGGTCGAATTCTCGCACAATAACAGTTATCATTCTAGCATACAAATGGCACCATTTGAGGCTTTATACGGAAGGAGATGTCGATCGCCTATTGTATGGCACGAGATCGGAGACGCGCAAATTACCGGTCCCGAGCTGTTGCAAGAAACGACAGACAAAATCCTCCAAATTCGAGACAATCTATTGAAGGCTCGGAGCCGACAGAAAATTTATGCTGATAGACGCCGCAAGCCCCTTAAATTTGACGTTGGCGATCACGTACTTCTAAAGGTTGTACCTTGGAAGGGGGTGATCAGATTCGGCAAGAAAGGAAAGCTCGCGCCTCGATATGTTGGACCCTTTAAGATTCTGGAGAGGATTGGAAAAGTGGCCTACAGACTCGAACTACCAGAGGAACTGAGTAATGTCCACCCGACTTTCCACGTTTCGAACCTTAGAAAGTGCTTGGCCGACCAGGAATTACATGTCCCTCTTGAGGACTTGCAAGTGGACGAAACATTACACTTCATGGAAAAGCCTGTCGAGATCGTGGGACGAGAAACCAAGGTGCTCAGACGCTCACGCATTCCCATTGTGAAGGTTCGGTGGGAAGGCAAATGAGGCACCGAGTTCACCTGGGAACTCGAAAGCGACATGAAGGCGAAGTACCCCCAGTTGTTTGTTACGGCTAAAGCCTAATTTCGGGACGAAATTCCCTAAAGTAGGGGAGGCTGTAACACCCCGTGTTTCGAAAGTCAAAGTTAAAGTCAATATTGAATTTAAAGGAAGAAAAGATTGCTAATAGCGATCTGTCACTCCTTGCTCAACTATTGTTTTGACTTCTTTGACTTGTAATTAACCTATTTAATTATTTGCTTTAGTTGTATTATGTGGAGTATCTATTAATAATCGAGGTTTAATCCCTATTTAATCGCATGTTTAATCGATTTATCACTATCGCATTGCAACTCGAATTATGTGTTCTGGATATTGTTTTACGTGTGTGTGTTATTTATGTGCTACTTGTGCATGTTATGTTTATGTTGAGGTGTTAATCGCAATCGCAAATCTATCGCATCACAATCGAATCGCAAACGCTAAACGCAAGTTAATTATAGTGATTGTATGTTAGATATAGTAGTTATGTTATTCGTGTAACTAATGGGTAATACTATCGCATCGCTCACTCGAATCGCATCGCAACGCTCAACACGCGAATCGAAACGACAAAACTCGTCGCGCCGAACACTAGGATCGAGTGGCCAACCGATCGAGTGGCCATCCGATCGGATTACCATCCGATCGGGTTGCCATCCGATCGGGTTGCCACCCGATCGACCAGCCACCTTCCCTACTTTCCTTTTTGGGAAACCCTGTAAATACCCACCTGTCACATCATTTGTGATGTGACAGCTCCCTTGTTCGACCAGCTGACTTCAAGCCCTCATTTCTCTCGATTTCTCTCGATTCTTGTAAGTTTCCAACCTAAATCTTGTATTTCTATGATCTACACACACTTCTACACCATTTTCACCTTTGAATCTCAACTTTTAACCGTGAAATCACCGGATTTGAGGTGTTCTAAGATGATGTCATCATGGAGCTCTTATGAACTTTAATGTTTGGATTCATTCCACCAAGAACAACTTAGATCCGAAGGATTTCCACATGAATAATCAATGTTTTTGCATAGATCTACACAAATTCATGGTTAAAAGGATTGAGAGAAGGTTTTCTAACTTTCTTTCAACTCTTTTACACTCAATGCACTCAAAACCGATGGAATCGGAGCTCGTTCTGATCATCTACTCATTCTTAGTGATGTGTTAGTTCCAGATCTGAATTCTATCTAAGAGACTACTGATTTCGGGTTTGAACATGAACAACCGACTCGAACCGTGAACCGGTCGAACTTGGGTGATTCCTGTTCGGTCGGATCACTTGGGTCGAGGTGGGGTTTCTGTTGTTTAAGCCAGTTATCATCACGTCTCGTTCAAAACTACAAAACTTCAAACGAAATCAAGTGTCAAAACGATCTGACCGTTGGGACGGATTGCCGTCCGATCGGGTTGCACTTGGTTCCACACTTAAACTTTTTTATTCAAAATTCTAAGGTTCTGAACGTCGAACGGATTGCCGTCCGATCGGATTGCCATCCGATCGAACGACCACCCGATCAAGTGACGTCCCGGACTTTGGTACTTGAATCAATCTTCAAAGACCATCAGTAACTAACGGATTGCCACCCGATCGGATAGCCATCCGATCGAGTGACCGTCCTGCTGTGAACTTGTTCTCAACTAAGAAGACTCAGCAATCAGATTGCCGTCCGATCGAACGACCGTTCGATCAACCGACCTGAAGGGTAGAGATACTTCTTTAATTTTAAAATGCTACAACAAAAACTTCAAAGTACAAACCATCATACACAAACACATCCACACCAAACAAGGTGTCAATCCAATCGAATGGCCATCCGATTGGATGACCATCCGAACGGATTGCCACCCGATCGACTGGCCATCCGATCGGATTGCCATCGGATCGGATTACCATCCGATCCTTGTTACACCTGCATCATTTTACGCGCCGCTTATCGTTTATGCTATCGTTAAACTGTTCAGGCTAATTTCTCTCTGCGCTCCCTTCAATCCAAGGCAGTGTTTATTAAGTTAAACGCTATCTGTGAGTATACTCGATCCCTTTTTGCTTTATGCACTTTTGGGTGTTACATATGTTACTTATTCAAAATCACATCGACCACACAACGCAAACACTATTTATACGCTAACCTCTAATGTATGTTATACGTGACTCGATGAATGCCTGTTTGTTATGTTAACACATTGAGTGCTATCTACCTGCCTTAGCAACGATAGTACTATAGTTTGGACTCAGCACCTGTTTACTCAGGGGTTGTTAAGGACAATACTTCACGTGTTCACAGTGGTGGACATGTGATTTGCACTCGCCATTCGCAGTCAACTCGCAGTCATTGGTATTGATAGGATCTTTGTCGATAACTTACATGCTTCATATTATACGTCGCACATGCTGGTTATGCGTAAACGATTTCGAACTCTATTATGCTATTATCAAACTTGTATGCTCACCTTTACACTATGTGTATTGACCTATATTTTTAACGTGTGTAATAGGTGCTTAAGATGCTAGGATGCTTGCTTGCTCTTTGATGGAATCAAGTAGGGGAGAGTCTAGAAACAAACAAACAATTTATTTTTATTTGAATCTGAGTTGTCGGAACAGTTTTATTTGTTTTGGAGATATCTATGTCTGTAATAACTTGCTTGCTTAATAGGTTATGGTATGTGACATAATGTTTAACTATTCAGTAAAGTAGTTGTTATGGAATTTCTTTGGAACAATCTGTTTCGCTCAGTGCCATGCCCCGATGTTTCCGCCATCGGTTGGGGCGTGACAGTCATCTTGATCCTCTTCTAAATAAAATAGTATACGAAACAAATTTCAACAGACTCTTGACAATCATACGAATCATGAAACACAACAAAACCATGATTGATCGAGTTATGTACTAGTCTGCATCGAAGAAGATTTTCACTTATTTGTCTTTACGAACAAGCAAATGCCGTTTCAAGAAAGAGGGTGAATAACAATCATAAACTTACCAATTCTGTCTCTCCTCATTGTAGTTTATTGTTCGGGTTCAATGATGAAAAACGATGGTTGCTTTTCTCGTCAGTAATACTAAACGAAGATGGTTGGTTGAGTGTGGTAAGAGGATCATTCAGAGAAAACACGTAGCATTAGTCTGTGATGTGGATACAGACTAAAGATTTTTTTTGAACGTGATGCCTGACCTCTCTTTTACTATTATAGACGTCCGGAAGTCACAACCTTAAAAATACCATAATTAAGTAATAAAATATTCAAAGCTCCTACGCTGAATTCCTCTCAAAATCAATCATTTTTTTCTTTCTCGTTGTCTTGTAGCTTGAGTTTAACTTAATTATATAATAAAAACGATCTTTTACTAAATATATGATTATATGGACGTCAACGAGCAAGGTATTCGGACTCCGATGAGTCACTCGAGACAGGCTCACTCAAAGCTTAAATTAAGCCTTATTTTAAACTAGCTTCATCGTAAACTTAATTTCATTTCATAAACGTTTTCGAACCAATCTTCATCCTAAGTTTGACTAGGCTCGCGAGTTTAAATGAAGCATTTATTTATTTGAAAATCAAAATTAATTTAATATAATTTGTTACATAATAAATAAATGGTATAGTGCATAATAAGAAAATATAACTAAATAATTATAAAGTATGTTATAAACAAAAACTATAACTATAAAAAAATACGTAATAATTAGTAAATAAATAACGAGTTGGCTCAAATTTATAAAAATTATCATGTGTCGAGCTTGAGTTTTGTGCGAAGAGCTTGAAACGATTTAAATTAAGTTTAGACGAACTCCATTGTTTACACTTTTACACCCATGCAACATTTCTAACACTTTAGTGTTTGGTATGCAGAAATGACAGTTGGAATGGAATGAGTGATTATGAGGGAATGAAGAAAAGAGTGTTTGGTTGGTCAATGGAATGGAATCACCCATTCCAAAAGGCATTCCATTCCCTCAAAATCATTCCTTCCATCCCCCATGTTTTTTTTCCATTCCATCTCCTCTTGCACCATTCATCAACAACACCACAACCCACGACCTTCGCCACAACCCACCACCACCACCGACGCCATCGCCGCCACCCGCCACCACGTCACCCCGACAGCCACCACCGCCGCCGCCACCTTTGCTGCCACCCACCACCAACGACCACCTTGTCGCCACCACCACTCGTCGTCACCGTTGCACCGCCACTCGCCGCCACCACCCCCACCCATCGCCGCCGCCGAAACCCACCACCGCCACCTATAACCACCCACAATCACGAGCACGGACCAGCACCACCACTCACCGCTAATTTTATTACTCCGTTTTTCTTGCCTACAGAACAATACACAATAATAATTCATTCCATTCACATGCTAACCAAACAAGACATGGAATGGTAATGATCCATTGCATTCCCTCGTCCATTCCATTACCTCGTCTATTCCATTCCTTCGTCCATTCCATTACCCCATACCAAACATTGTTTCATCACAAAATATTTATATATGTTGGGAAATCTCATATTTTTATAGACCAAGGAAGCGTAGAATGAACTATAAAAATATAAAAATCTGTATTTTTTTTACTATACAAAGTCTAAAATGACTATTTAAAACTATTTTTTATCCAATTGGTTACATAATTTATATAATGATGTCACTTGGGCATTACTTTATATAGTAATTAGCCATTGGTGATGATTGCCACTTGAATTTATGTTAATTAATATCAAGATCCATCATTTGGCTCTTTGAATGATGGCAAACCAACTATAAATTGCACTATTACTTCTTATGAGTTGTGATCCCATATACTTTATTCTTATCTTTTAAAAGTACCGTTTATTAAAGCATAAATAGCACAATGGAGCAAATGATCTCTAGATCAAGTGGTGGAGGGCTTGCATTTCTCTTGAGAGATGCAGGTTTGACTCTCACTTGGTGCGCAGAGTGAGGCACTGGTGGGCAATGATAGGAAACCCTGGGAAACCTAGGTTGGATCCTTGAGCCAAACGGGTTTTTACCGATAATTTCACCGTCGTGCCTACGGGCGGGTGGGTTAACGGGTTTTCCCCGGAATTGGTGGTAGACTCGGGTTACTCTCGGAGTACTTCGTTTGTCCAGTGGGTGCCCCGAGAGTGCCCGGGATTGAATTTGTTGGCCGTTCAAAAAAAAAAAAAAAATAGCACAATGGAGCTGAGGTGTTATGGGCGCTATTGCTTATGTGGCACTGGTATGTTTATGTGAAGCTAAGGTGTTGTTGATGTGGCGCAATGAAGGCCTTAGAGGCTCTATTTCATACCCTCCAGCCTAAACAACTTTATTATCGTTAAAATTGTTTTATCATACATTTTAAGGTGACTTATTTGCACCTACATTGAACTAATAAATGTGTTCTTCTTTGTTTTTTTTTAACGGCAAAACCACTTTATATATGCATATAAAGAGCCAGCAAGAAGCTGAGATACAACAAACAGACTAAAAGAAAACAGAACAAAACAAGCAAGGAAAATACATCAAACAATGCCAACTAAATCAAACCACCTCCAATTACTCCAAGTAATCTGATTTAGATTAGATCGATTGCTAATCCAAAGGATGTTCTTCTTTGTTAAGTCACCATCTTAACTCTAATTATTGTGTTAAGAAGCCAACAAAACACGTTTTGAGTTTTTATTCAAAGAAATAAAGGGCCTAAAAGTTGTCTCAAACTATCATTACCATGAGCTTCATCACATTTTGTTTTGAGAGTCTTTTATGCTCTATAAATGCAACATTGCATCACTCGTGAACTCATGTGTATACATGAATCATTAATAAACACACGTATCATCAAGTAAATACAAACACTTTAGTCTACTCATCATCAAATAAAATAGTTTATACCATACCGAATACTCTATTTGCAATTTCGGATCTACAATAACAACCCACGATGCTAGTAACATTGGGTTCATCGTCAACAAGCACAAACAATTCAAATCCTAAATTCTAAATCAACATCATATGAAGAAGCGACATATCAATAACAAACAAGTGTGTCCACGAGTGATGTGTCAACACTTCGAGATATCAGTCTCCACATAATTATACCTTATATGTTTAGCCATTCCTAACCGCTCTCAAATAACATTGACTTATCAGTAGTGCATTTTCAGCTCGACCAACTTTTTTCCTCCAACCTTTCCACGCCACACGAGAGCCGTACAATAACTCAATAAGCGCTCATTTCAAGGGTTGTTTGAAACCGCATACATGTGCCTAAATCATTCGAAAATTTAACTCGTATGCCCTCAACACATCCTCGTTTGTATCGTTAGTTCACTTTATCATTTGAGACGGTATGTCGTGCTCATATACACTACTAACCCCCACTGGCCAACTCCATCTAAAACTTGAAACTAAACCTATCTTATTTACAATGTAGCCCTATATTCAATTCACAGCCAATATCATGATCCATTAACATCTTGGTGACAAAATCCATGTTAGCTATAAACGTGGGCTTTGTTTTACTTCAAGTAGCCTTAGCCCAACAGCTCTTTTGTTTTTGCTAACCATGGGCCTGAATTTATAGAATCCAACAAAAGTAGATCCGATCCAATGGGCCTGAAATAAACAGGCCCAGTCATATCATACACACATATCTAAACCCTAATTGTATCTCTTCAACTCGAATAACCGCTGTTGCAGGTTCATTCAGATCTCTAAACCCTAATTATCAGGTTAGCATCTTCTTTCATCTCTTGTTCAATTATAAGCTCTTTAAATCTCTGTATCTGTATGTATCCTTCATATATATCTAGTTTAATTCATGATTTAGCGTTTAATTTGACCTATTTTAGCTCTTTCGATTGTTATAGCAGTTTATACTTGAGATCTGTATCGTTTGCGTTGTTTTTAATCAATTTATTTCTTCAAAGTAAGCATTTAATCACTATGTTTAGCATTTTATAGGAAATTTGACTTAGCGGTTAATTTTGATCTGTTCTAGCGGTTTATTCATAAGATGTGTATTGTTTGCGTCATTTTTTATAGTTATTTTATGTTCAAAGTAAGCATACAATCGGTATATTTAGCATTTTTATAGGAAATTCGATGTGTTATTGATTGTTCATATTATCATCTACCTAGTATCAATCATGATTTAGAGTTTAATTTTGACCGATTTTAGCTCTTTCGATTATCGTAGCGGTTTGTGTTTTTTTTATATCTAGTTTCACTCTTTAATTGTAAGCATCTAATTGATGCTTTTAGCATTTTATAGGAACTTTGATGCGTTAATGTTCGTTCACATCTCTAGTATCAATCATGACTTAGCGGTTGATTTTGATCTATTCTAGTGGTTTATTCATAAGACGTGTATTGTTTGCGCCATTTTTGATAGTTATTTATGTTCAAAGTAAACATACAATCGGTATATTTAGCATTTTATAGGAAATTCGATGTGTTATTGATCGTTCATATTATCATCTACCTAGTATCAATCACGATTTAGAGTTTAATTTTGACCGATTTTAGCTCTTTCGATTATCGTTGCGGTTTGTGTTATTTTTATATCTAGTTTCACTCTTTAATTGTAAGCATCTAATCGATGCTTTTAGCATTTTATAGGTAATTTGATGTGTTAATGTTCCGTCATATATCTGGTTTCAATCATGACTTAGCGTTTGATTTTGACTTATTTTGGTACTTTAGATTATTGTAGCGGCTTGCTCTTAGGATATATTGTATGTGTTGTTTTTATATCTAGTTTCACTCCAAGTAAGCATTTAATTGGCATATTTAGCAGTTTTCATGTGTTTTATGGAAATTCGTTGTGCTAAATCTTTTCATGTGTTTAGTATCAATCATTATATACTGTTTAGTTTCATCTATTTTAGCTTTCTCTATTATCTTAGCGGTATATTGTTAGTATCAATGTTGTTCACGTCAATGGAGATTTGATGTGTTAATGTTCATTCATATGATGTTTTCAGATATTCAATCAGTTTTTATATTTGGTGTTTGGCAAGTTGAATTGTTAATTTGGCCTTGCTAAATCGTTTAATCTTTTCAGCATCAGCAGTAAGAGGAACAAGCGATCGCTACATTGACAGTGAATTTGTTCAACAATGGTTCACGTGTCATTTTACCGCAACTGTAACTATTCTCATCACTTTCTTTTTCACATTTATTTGAAAATCGACGCATGTGCATGTATAACATACATTAAAATGTGTTTTAGATGGGAAGACTTTTAAGAAGCCACGACGTCCTTACGAGAAGGAGCGTTTGGATGCAGAACTAAAGCTCGTTGGAGAGTACGGTCTTCGATGCAAAAGGGAACTCTGGAGGGTGCAATATGCTCTTAGCAGGATTAGAAATGCTGCAAGAATGCTTTTGACTCTCGAAGAGAAGGACCCACGTAGGATTTTTGAGGGTGAAGCGCTTATGCGAAGAATGAACCGTTACGGGCTTTTAGACGAGAGTCAAAATAAGCTTGATTACGTTCTGGCTCTTACTGTTGAGAACTTTCTAGAACGCCGTTTGCAGACACTTGTGTTTAAAACTGGTATGGCTAAGTCTATTCACCATGCTAGAGTCCTCATCAAGCAGAGGCACATCAGGTATTGTTAAGTTCATTTGATTATCTTAATATGACATTTTAATAACTTGTAAATGCATGTTCTTTCTACGATTATATGTTATACATAGGGCTGCAAATGAACTGACATTATATGTGTTCACGAACACTTACCGAACGAGATTCTATGGTCGTGCTAGTTTGTTAAGGAAATGAACATGTTCGTGTTGGTTTGTTAGTCATAGGCAACGGACGAAAACGAACGTTCTTTGACACAAATGAACGCAAATGGAAACAAACGAACGCAACCAAGCGCTCATGAACAAAATATATAATACACTGACACTCTTTAAATATTTTATTTGTCGGAACTTGAAGTATTTAAATGAGATATAAAACCGAAAAACGCTAATGAATTATCGAACACAATCGAACGTAAACTAACACGTTACCAAACATAAATTTAACTAAACGATCAGAATTTCATAAACGAACGAACACAAACTTCCCCCTGAACGGTTAACTAACTGTTCGCTGAACGTTTGGTTTGTTTGCAGCCCTAGTTATACATGTATACTCTGCATAAGATTTGACTTGGGAAAAATGATGATTACAGGGTCGGGCGACAAGTGGTGAACGTACCGTCATTCATGGTGAGGGTTGACTCACAGAAACACATTGACTTTTCTCTCACTAGTCCGTTTGGTGGTGGCCGACCAGGCAGAGTGAAGCGAAAGAACCAGAAGGCCGCTGCAAAGAAGGCGGCAGGTGGTGATGCCGATGAGGATGATGAAGAATGAGCTGCCACCTACTTTTTGTTAAATCAAAGGTTTCATGTTTATCGTCTTACAGTTTGCGGAACTTTTTGATGTTTGAAAGTTTTCACCTGCTTTCTTGATCTTTTTGTTAAGAATTTTATAATGGATTTTGCATTAATGTCTTAAAAGTGATTTAGTATATTTTTAATTTAGCAACTGTTTTGGGCAAAAACAACGAATGTTTAGTATTTTTAGTTGATAAAAAAACCAAAAATTGATGCTAGTTTGCGAAGTCCTAATGATTTACCGCGTCTCCACATGGATATTTGGGTACTAAGACCTAAAACATGTATTTACGTACTAAGAACACTATATGCTTATAATGTACAAAAATTACCTTCCTGCTAATGAAGTTTGACTGTAAAGACATCCTTCTCGGAAGCGCGTCTCCTCATACGGATATTTGGACACGTCTTTTACTTCTTTCTGTCTGCTTCTCTTTTCTACTTAGGACCACGGCCTTCGCAACGGAGATGGTTTTACTAGATGAAACTACTTTTGCATTTCTTTATATAGATTGCATCTTCAAATTTATGCACGGGTTTGACCAACATGTATACAAATACATTTGATTCATATATACTCAATAATATTGGCGAACTAGCAATAGCGAAAGCTCGTGATAAAGCTAGTTAAGATTTGCAAGCGCTTCGCGGTCCTCAGAATGTGATGCTGGTGAGGATGATGAAGAATGAGCTGTCACATTTTGTTAAGGTTTCATGTTTACCATCTTACATCTTTTCAGAACCTTTTATTGTTTGAAAGTTTTCAAACTGCTTTTTTGATCTTTGTTAAGAAATTTATGATGGATTTTGCATCAATGTCTTAAAGTGATTTAGGATTTATAAATTAGTAACTGTTTTTTCGCAACACAATGGATAAGACACTTCAATGATTCTCTCTAAGGTGGTTTTTGTTTTTTCAGAAAAAAATCTCTTCTTGTCCTCTTTTGTCTACGTCACGCAGACCAAGCGCAAACGTTTAGATATGTAAGTGTTTATCTTTTGAAGACCTTTCATTAAAAAAGGTATGCACACCCTCTTCTTGCTGCAGATGTAGGTCAACTTCTAAACTCTTGTGCCCTCAAATAGAAAAACATGAAACCCTAGCACCAGCCACTCCACCCTTCACCTCCACCGTTGTCGACCTCCTGCCTCGGCCACTCTCCACCGCCATCGCATATCCTGCCTCCGCCGCTCTCCAGTGGTGTCGCACCTGATGCCTCCGCCACTCCTCCACCCCTTCACAGGTATGCAATCCTCATAGCCCTAAATATAATTGTTCAAACTATCTTAGCAGTACATAAGTTAAAAAACAAATAGTCGTCTTTTTGCAGATCGCAGAGGTTTATCCCCTCTTTTTCTACATATGTCTGCAGATGTGGTCCGCAGACTGCAGACATTTTACCTCTGAAAAAACAAACTGCACCTAAAACATGGTGAAATCCTTGGTAACGGTAGATGCTATTTTTTGCACAAGTTATGAGGGGTAATTGAACATGCAGTTACATTCTTTTAATGCATGTTATGTATAGGTTTATACAAAATCAAAGAACTAATGTTAGTTTTGTGGAGTTCTAACACTTGACCAACTCACCGGGATTAAACAAGAACAAACCTAAAACACCTAAAGATTTGCATATATCTACGTACGAAGGACGCTTTACATGTTTAGAATGGACAAATCACCATCTCTACTAATAAAACTAGACTGTTTTCTCTGAGTTTAATAAGTTTTTGATTTGCTACTCACATTATATTTTTTTTTTGTTTAGCTTTAAACCTTTCTACACGTATTTTAGATCTCACAAACACACTCCAAGTTGAGTTGTTAACTTATCTTTAACCTAACTCAAGGCTCCATCTTTGTCATTTAATGCAATAGCATGTTCAAGTGATACAACCTTGTAGTTATAGAAGAAAGTGTTACTTCGGACCAACGAACAAACTACTTGTGGAACAAATTACGATATTTTACACTTGGTCATAACTCGTGTGACAATTGACAAACATATCCAAGTGTTAAGTGTGGCTCACTCAAAAATATCTTGTTGCTAGTGTCACAATTAAGAAACATATTAAAGAGCTGGTGTGACTCACTCAAAATATCTTGTTGTTAGAGTGACAATTGACAAACATATTAAAGGGTTAGTGTGACTCACTAAAAAAATCTTGTTGATTTTATGGTTGGTTTGAATTTTCCTATGTTCTTTTAGTAAAATCTGTGAAGGTGATTAACACACAAACCCTTCAAATATATTTTTAAGTATAGTGGCTTGGTGCCACATGCCATGTAACCAGGTGAAGGCGCTAAATATCGTGTTGTGGCCGCTAAGTGGGAGGACGTGAGAGGCTTAACGAGCGTTAAAGGAGAAGTATGATGTTCGGTTTGATGGTCTGATACAACCAACGAAAACTATACATTTGGAGAGAGACGTTAGTTCACTACTCATGGTCTATATTATTCTAAAAAAGTTAATTAATAAAAATTAAGTAAAAGACAAAAGTGTTTGTGAGTGAATCTAAACCTTAGTCTCATTCTTCCAAATTAAAAAGAGACCCCTTTTAACCTATGAACTATGAAGTGTTATCCCATTCATCTTTCTATCTCATTATGATACTCATGTGAAAGCAAACTTTTTCACTTCAAAAGCTATCTTTAAAGTAACACACCTTTTTATAAAAAGAGATACATTACTTATTAGTTATATTATTTGTAGGCTGTAGCCCATTCATCTATCTATTAAGTCCATTCAACCAACCGATTTAAGAACAAGATGCTAGCTAGTGGGTCAGAGCCGTCCCCGAAAACTCTCGAAAAAATTCAGGCCTCGGGCGATAAAAAGAATTGGGCCCAAAATTGTGGTTAAGGGGAAATGAATTAAAAAAATAAACCTTACATTATCTTGAGATGGTTTTTTCCACTACACCACCAATACTTGTTTGCATAATAAACGGATGAATATACTAAATATATAATTTAATAAATATATAAAAGCTTGTAAATACTTTTCGGGCCCTTTGAAAATTTGGGCCTTGGGCTTCGGCACGGGTTGGCCGGCCCAAGAGCCGGCCGTGTAGTGGGTCAAATGACTAATGGGCCCTTTTTACAGTCCTCCCCACTTGTCCCCTACATACATTCAACTTGATTATACCCAATAATGTCGCTAGTAAATTCTGTCTCCCAACAAACATATATTCATAAATAATATCCCATGTTACTAAATCATATGGTCAAATAATTGTTACAATTCTCAACCATCAACTTCAATCACATAAATAGCCAATGGTCCAAACTCCACACATGGAAAGTTACATGCTTTAAATATTTGAGCTGTTTTGATGTTAATATTCTGCAAGACTGTTTTTTAACTATGAAAGATTGCAACATCCACCAGCCCGGATCACGACCCGCTGCACTTTATTAATTTTTTTATTTTTTTTATTTTTATATAAACCATTGACAACCTTAGCCATGAATCATTGACACAAACGGTCCGGGCCAACAAAAGCGAGGATGATAGATGTCATACACAGTGTTTGTTTGTTGGCATCATGATTTGCTTGATCCAACTATATTTTCTCTAAGGTGTTAAACTAGTCAACGAAATAATTTAGCTTGGAATGAAAAAGGTCAAGTGTGAAGTGGGTAAAAAATCTTTGAAAGTATATTTGGAATCCATACAAGATACAATCTCCTTTACACTTTATGCATAAGTTTTCAATACACTAAATGTTTAAAAATGGGGCAAAAGGTGTTCATGTAAACCCAACCCAACCCGCCTAGTTTTCCACCTTCGGTTACCACTTTTCGGCTCATTTTGTTAGAAAAACGTAAAATTAAAAAACACGCAATTTTTTTAAAATTTGGTGCAGTTTTTTAAATTTTCGGTTTTAGTCATGTAAAATCTCAATACCGCATGAAGTAATTGTAAACAAATAACTTTTGGTGATTGCCGTTAAAAGTTGCGCAAGGTCTTGTTGACTCTTCGGCTGACCAAATTTTTTGTTAACATAGGCTACAAAAGGTATATTGTTTTCTTGTAGTTTGACATCCCAAATCGATATAAACATGTGAATGTAAATTATTAATTTTTATTTTGATCCGCGATTTAAAAGTTATGGTTCCACCATTACTTGTGGACCATCATTTTTCTTCATTTAATAGGCTTATCTTCATAATTCATAGCAAGCAACATTCTCTTCCATAATGGAATGTTTCTTCCAAAGTAACTCCTTTTTGCACATACATGAATGTACATATACATTTATACATACACACATATGTACATATACATATATACACTTTAGGATTTCCAGAAAATTCAAACTCCAAAAACTAATAATTCTTGATTACTATTTAATAAGAAAAAAACATTATCTTTTTTTTTTTTTTTAATTCTTGTAAGTTCCATAGGAAAAATTAGATGACTTTATGATGGATAAAGCACATTATCTTTGTATCTTCTTTCATTTCTTTAAAAATATCCTAAAACTAGATAATGATCTTTTCATGGATAAAAACATTATCTTTGTATCTTGTTATGTTTTAACAACAAACATGAGTCTTTCCCTTTCAAAGTAACAAAAGTTTCCATCAGGGACCACTTTCTTAGTTTTATTATTATCATTTATTAATTCATAACTAACAAAAATACCTTATATCTGGCATATTAAATCCCACCCGGGCCATGGTTATATGTCACATTCTTTTGCAACAAGCGATTAATTATGAAAAGCTTGTAACACCGTAGGCAAATCTCACTTTGGCCGTGAACATTAGAGATTATTTGTTCGTAATAAAATGCTGCCGTCTCAAATAGCATCAATACGTAGTAGGTGCATTGGCAATGGATGAGATGACAACTTCACAGTTAAGCGTGCTTAAGTCTTTGTCATCATCATCAACTTACTCTAAGGAGGGTAAGATGTAGACAGCCTTACCTTTACTCTGAAGGAATAGAGAGACTGCTTCCAGTGAGACCCCTAGCTCCATAGTAGTTTTGCATCAAGCCTTGGACACATGACACATAACACTCAACAATTGGGACAAATGCCGATTAGTGTATGTACCCATTTGTCTTTCGTTTATCAACGCCATCACATGATGCATGATTAAACGTCCCACGCTTTTAACATTATTTCCACAAAATTAGTAAAATAACGTTAAAACTAGCGCAGTTTCACTTTTGCCCTCGAGGGCCCACACATATATACATTATATCAGGGGCGGAGACAGCTTATACCCAGCCATAGCACGGGCTACGGCTCAAAGTCGTGTTCGTAGTGTTAATTTTTTGTTTTTTTTTCGATTTTATATAAAGGATACCCCTAAAACATCGTCCCGATTCGTCAGAAACAGGTCTGAACAGGTCAGAAACATCGTCCCGTGAACCGTATCCGTGAATCGGCGACCCGATAACGTGCCGACCCGTGACCCGTATACGAACTGATTAACCCAACATTTTTTTGGGATACCCCTGGTTTTAAGGTCTAGCTCCGCCACTGGATTATATACGCATACCGTAACCGGGGCGTAAGTTAAGCGTGTTTGAGTAAGAGCAATAATTGATGGGTGACCTGCTGGGAAGTTCCACTTGAGCATGCATTTCAGCATTTGCAATGGATGAGATGACAACTTCACAGTTAAGCGTATTTTAGTAAGAGCAATAATTGATGGGTGACCGGTAAGTTTCCACTCGAGCAACCAAAAGAAATTCATGAGCTCTCCGTGTGTAAAACAGACAATATTGGTTGGTTCGAAAAGACGGATATTACAATGTCTCATCCTATTCATGCAATCATGCTACCACTAGGAAATTTAAGCAAAGTGGTCCATGAAAAAGATTTTGATTTGGATCTTGTTTCTTCGTTTTATAAATTATTCTTATCCCATTATTGTTACAGTTTTAAATCTGGCAGTATGGTCAGTTTTTAACTTCATGTGGTTCACTTCACCAATGTCTTCTACCAATCATTCTGTTCTTTATTCTTTATGCATCTCAAAACTCTTGGTTGAAAAACCCTCCAAGTGTACTCTACAACTGGACTACAATCATTGATCGTAGGTTCAGGAGTTTGAGTCTTGATTTGGATGTAAACTGAACATGGACTTAGCGGGTCGAACCATATATGAAGCCAAAGTTTGTAAGGAAAATAGCGGGTCAAACCATATCTTGCTTTTCATTTGTTTTCTAGTTTTTTTTCATTGATATATAAGATAGTGACGGTTCCTCCCCCTCCCCCAAAAAAATAAAATAAAAAATAAAAGGGAGAAACAAGATGGTTCGGGTCGAGTGACCCGAAACACTCTTTCTCTAACATTTAAGTGGACTAGTTTGTTCATTTAGTGCTTAAAAGAAAATTGTGATATAAGTAGGAAATTATTATATATATAATTGAAGAAGTTGTTAGCTATAGTGAAAATTATATTGACATGTAGGTGACTCACAAACATATTCATATCCAATCATGTGGAATGTGATGTCATCTCATAAATTCATACATACTATACATGAAAAATCTAAATTAATATTGTTGTAATTTTAATGAGTTCTATATTTATTTAATTAATTTCATTTTTTTTAGGTAACATCCTTATTTTATAATTAATATTAAATGAAGATGAATAATAAATAGAATTAACTTTTATGAAATCATATGGATTTAGTATTTGTGTCGTGTGTTATTTACTAAAAGTCTATAATTAATTGAAAAGTTTGACTTGAAACAGTCCATAAGATCCTATTACGATTAATAAATGCAAAATTGCGGCAAGATCTGGATTCAACCGCATTAACACACCATGAGAGTCGACTACAATTGATATCTCAAACAACTTTGAAAGTATCAGAAGAGTTGGAAACGTAATCGCTCATTATTTTATATTAAAAGGCAATTGCAAAAAAAAAAAACAAAATCAGTACGCTCAAATCACATTAAAAAAACCGACCCTGCAACGCGGGAAATCAATTCTAGTTCCTTATCAATCGACCAAATTACCAAATTAGTCAATTTCAAGATAGAAAATTATGGAAAGTGACCACCAACCTAAGTATGTTATTATTATTATTATTATTATTATTTTTGTTATTATTATTATTATTATTATTATTATTATTATTATTATAAAACTAGTATTGTTTTACAAAAGTATCATAAATTTTGAGAAAAGTGATTTAAGAGGTATGCATTAAAGGATAAAAAATAGGGTTTGAACAAATTGTGATCTATTTGATAACCTTTTTTAATTGCTAGAGACTAGATAAAAACATAAAATCAAATGGATAATTACATAGGTAAATAGTTAAAGTTAGGGATGACAATTCTTGACAAAATTTGAATATATAACATATGTAATGAAGTTTTGTGGTTGCCATATCTAACCATATAATGTGATAAACAAATTGTGTTTAGGTTGACTTGTTTAACTCGTTTAATCAAATTGGGTCGTGTAACACAGGGGAGGATCTTAGTTAGGGCCAGAGGAGCCCTGTTCCTCTGTTTTTCACTTCGAAGTGTAAATTTTACCAAAAAATATATATATTAAGTTCAGGTCCCTTTATTTTTTTCTTTAAAAATCTCCCCTTCCCTTATTTAAAAGTTTAAGACCCCTCATTGGTGTTATAGCTCACATGTTTAACCATTTAATTAAACGTAAACTACCTCTTAACCCGTTTAAAATAAGAAAAATGAATTTGATAAGTTGAACCCAAACTTATTTATTACAGCCAAGGGCGTAGCTTTCAAGAGGCCGGGAGAGGCGTCCGACCCCCCGAACTTTTCGCTCAGTAGTGTTATGTATGTACGTTTCGTGTAGAATTTTTTAGGTATGTATGTTTTCGACCCCCGGTTTTATAAAAAAAAGTTTACTTATGTAGAATTTTAAGTTCGGTGACTTCCAACCCCCCGGTGAAAATTTTCAAGCTTCGCCACTGATTATAATGTTGGAAATTTTAGTGAAAATGAGTTTTCACTAAATATTTTGGACATCAATAATTATATTTATATATGTGTTGTATAAATAATAATTCGTGGGTTTGTGTTCTATGTTGTGAGAGCATCATAACAATGAATCAAACTATGTCCAAAATGGAGCTAAGATGAATAGAATATCGATGCTCGAAGTTGGTGATTGAAGTGAATATTTCTCGTAACGCCCCAAAATCTGAATGTTAATATTTGTCGTGTGTTCTTATGTGACACGTCATGAAATAAATAACTAGGCTATTTAACCTAGTTAAGGGTATGGTTAAAAGTATTAAAAGAGGAAGGTAATGTCAGTTATGTTTTAAAGGCAAACCCGAGAGGCTAAAGTGGGAAGGATGAAAGTTAAGTTATTAAATAACTTAACACACACAAACACACACATACGTGTGTTCGAGAAGAGCAGGAGGCTCCCATGGAGCCTCAAACCCTAACTTCATCTTTATGCTCAAATCGGAAGGCAAGATGAAGCTTAAATCCATAACCGAGCATGGATTAATGATCACCAACACGAGAGGATCATAAGGTATGTTTTAAATCTAAGATTGGTGATCATGGGTGAAGTGGGTTATGTTCTAATCCGTGAGTTAATATGAAATTGATCATGTACAAGGGTTAGAATCCTCGTATAGAACATGGGTTATGTATGGTTTGCGTTAATTTGATGATTAGAGGTGAAACCCGTTAGTTAGGGTGAAGATGATGCCTAGAATCACCTCCTATGTTCAAGTCTTGTTGAATGATTGATGTATTATGTGGGTCTGATGAATTATTGTTAGATGAAAGTATAGGAATATGATGATGTTATGTTTAATGTTCATTTGGAATGATATATGATGATTAGTAGAAGGATTTGATAAGTTATGTATGAGTTTAGAAGATTCATGCATGAATTAGTTGTACGTTATGCTTAAAAGGTGGTATGCACACCAAGCGTATGATAAGATGTATATAGTGTCGTCCGTATAGTCGATTATGATGTTACGGGTATATGATGATAAGTCGATAGTTAAGTATGGTTAATAGTTGACTTTTGGAAGTCAACTAAGTATAAGAAACATGATTTGACTCGTTGTCGTAAATGTAGGTTGATGGGAAGTCGTATGGTACATGTTATAGCAATCCGTGTTAAATGTAATGACATGATAAGTTACATGAGTTTAACGTATACGGATATGATTATATGAAGTTGATTATATATTTTAATGCTTGTTAGAAATGACTAAGGAAAGTTAAGTGTGTATTATGCGAGTGATATGATTGTTACATGTACAAATGTGTATGCTAATAAGAGCATGATTTCGATGAAATGAAAGTATAGGAATCACGTCGAGACGGACTCAAGTATGAGGTGTTAACGGGTCAAGAAGAGGCAAGGAATCGGATACGAGCACGGACGCATAAGGTAAGTGATTTCCGTAATCACTTCTTAGTTCAAGTAAGTAATAAAGTGTTGTAATTAGTTAAACATGATGTTTGAGGTCAAATACGTGTTAAAGTCTTTCGTCGTAAATGATGGGATTAAAGTTGACCAAAATGCCCTTGATGGGTATTTTGGGGTAAGCGATCTTAAAAGTAGTTTAGAAACAAGATATTCGTTTAGTGTAATGTTTTGGACAAGTATGGAAGTAGAGATGATAGTTTGGTTAATCATAGACCAATTAATGCGTGAATACCCTTAACGGGTCAAAATAAGCATATGAACGATAATGTGTTAAGAGGATGTAAGACATACAAGAATTTAGTAATTTATGATAGACGTCACTGATATTGTTAGATTTATAAGAGATTATGGTAAAATAACCAAGTTATGTTGATGAATGCATGAACGGGTCAAAGTTTGGTAAAAGGGTAATAAGCCGAAGAGTTAGAAGTCTGAAATTTTATTATGTGGATGTCGGTTTTTAACTCCACAAGGTGGAGGGTTAAATTACGGACGCGTAGGAAAAAGAATCGGGTAACGGATCAAAAACGAGAGAGTTATGCTCGTTTCCGTGGAACGGGATCGTGCTGGGAATATGCAGCAAGTTGCTGCAAAAGTTCTGTGAAAATAGGGGCCTAGCGTGACGCCAAGGCCCTTGGTGTCACGCGAGCCCCCTGGTTGTCGAAAGTTGCTCGTTTGCTCAGTTTTGGCTCGGGAACTCGTTTAAACGCGTTTTAAGTTGCGTATGACTAATTTAACTTACGTTTTTATGAGCATATAGGTATGTACATATGTAGATAGGCAAGTATGTATGTTTGTATAAATCTGTACACGTATGTAGAAGTGTATGTAAGTATGTATGTGCGAACGTATGAAAGATTATAGCGTGGGAGCAAGTACACGAGGATATATGAAGAGGTATATGAGTAGGCAAGTATGAGATGGGTGATGTGGGGTAAAATACACATAATTGTCCCGTGTAAAATGTATAATTATTGTATAAGTTTTATTTATTTTTATTTAGTTTTAGTGCTTTATTATATTATATTGTGGTGGGACAGGTTTTGTGCAAATGGAGCGAAAACGAGTAATATGGAAATGACCGGCTAGTTGGCCAGAGTAGAATGCCAGTGACCGGAGTAAAATTTGCAGCTATTTTCTGTGAGTGGGTCGATGCCACTATCTCTATTTCATAAGATTAAAGGCTGCCACATTATGAATAAAGTTGGACACCACTTTTGGTACATATATACATCGATACAGAGGCAATCAAATTACTATTTTCTTTGAGGGAATTAGTGGCAGTCCACTAAAAGGCCAAAGGGATTGGAATAGCAGTTGTATTGGAAGAGAGGTGCATATTTTAAAGAAACATCAGACGAAAATTATATAAAAATAGCAGCCGCACGAATTGGGAGAATAAGCACATTATGACAAAACGAGCTTTGGGCTTGAAGCCCATTAAACGAACAACATTAGGGGGGCGGCAATTGGAGGACATACACCAACATCGAATATATACATATTCTGGGACGCAACATGGGGGATATATACGGCTGAATATTAGAGCCGACATCAGACACACGCACGAGGAGGCAAGATCAGACGACTTTGAGACGAATTTAGAGTTCTTTAGACGAGTTTGGAGGCTGATTGAAGGCGTTTGAAGCATTCGGGAAGCGTGGAATCATCGGGTGACACTTTGGAGCGTTCGGGAGTGAAGAATACGGGTTTAAACTTCCTGTTTCCTTGTTTTTCGTTCGTTTTACTTTGTTACAAGATGAATTCAGATTTGATTGCATTGCTTGTTATGTTTTTGATCATGTTTCTTGGCTAAACTTCATAAACTACCTAGGTTAATGACAATAGCTTAATAAAGTTTGGATCTTTATTTGATTTTTAGCGTGGTTGTGGATATTCTTGTATTGTAAAAGCTTTGGGAATCTACATTGGTGCATATGCGTGTTTGACAATTGTTTTATTATTGTTTATTGCTTCATATAACTCTTGGTGACGGTCTTTATCACATAATAGGGTTGTATTAGGGTTTCTTGATTTAGGTGACGGTCTTTGTCACATAATAAATCATTAATCCTTTAGGGTGAAAATAGCTTAAGTAACCTTAGAAGTAATACTCGGTAATATTATAAAATCAAATGTGCTGCTAAACTCGTCGTGGAAAGGCTCGAGGTTATTGATAGGTCTAGGTTTGGTTATAAGTCCTTAACATTCCATAGCTTATTAAACCAAGATTAGAACCCATTGTCGCTTTAGACGTTCGCGCGGCAAAGTAGAGCGTCTTACATAGGCACTTTCAAGAAACTAGAGGACGGAAAAGAAATCTAGCAAACCGGTAAGCATAACAGCCTAGGTAGTGCCATAAGAATCGCCTTGAGAGTGTTTGAGGGGCTTAGTGGTGTCTTAATAGGTTTAGCATCTTAAGATCCCGGTTCCACACCACAAAATTATCAAATAGAGATCCATTCTGAGTTTAGCTTGCGTCTAGCCTAGGTAGTCTTCATCCATCACTGGTCAGAGTTTTCACTTGAGTTTGTGTCTAGTTCGTCTAGTCTAGTTAGTATTCATTATTTGCATTCTTAGGATTTTTAGAAACCCCCCCAATCAATAAACAAATTAGTTAAGTCGTGTCAATTTAAGTCTAGATAGAGTCTTAGCGTAATCAGTAGAGCCTCTTGGGTTCGATACTCGGACTTCCTTAGGCTATACTACATTCGATCGGTACACTTGCCGGTTGTGTGTTTTAGGGTTTAGAGAGTCTTAGTTTTATAAATTTAAAGCTTAGAGAGTCTAGAATTAGGGTAAATTTAGTTAATTTAGTTATCCCATTTTCAGCACATCAATGGGTATGTTGCAAAAGGTGATTGTAAGTATATATGTAAGTATGTATGTAGGTATATACGTAGGTATGTTTTATAACTCTAAGTGCATGTATGTAGGTAGCAAGTTTATGTACGCAAGTGAGTATGTACGAAGGTATGCACGTATGTAGGTTTGTGTGAAGACATGTGATATGTATGTATGTAGGTACGTATGTATGTGAGCTGTTATGTGTGATCGTAAATATATGTATAAGTTTGTACGAAAGTATGTATGCCTGCATTCAATGAAATTGAGTACTAATGATAATAATAGCGTGCTTGGTGAATGAAGTATAACGCAGGAATACCAAAGAAGTCTCACCACGGAGGGTATGATCATACGGAAAGTCGGAATGAAAAGAGTTGATGGAACGAAGAATAATCGTGAATAAATCTTATATGTTTATGATACGTACTAACGTTATGGAATTTTATTTGGTGAGCACAGGTAGTACAAGCCATGAGGATCATCAAGGTAAAGAGATCGAGGATCGAGTCACAGGACAGATTGTACGGGAATGTTTAAATATGTAATTTAGTGTTGATAAGTTATGTTCTTATATTATAAAATGAATTTTTAGAATGTCAAGATGTATGTCATGAAAGAAATTTTAAGGCTCGAAATTCCGCTGCGTCGTTTTAAGGTTAAACGTGTTAGGGTGTAACAAGTTGGTATCAGAGCCCTGGTTTGAGGGAATCAAGTACGAGAAGGTAAGTACTTGAACTCAAACTTGTGTGCTCTTGAGGTAAGAAATCCGTACAATCTAAGACTTGATCAAGATCCAAAGGTAAAGGCTAATGTAAGTATGTACTTATGTATACGTATAAAGAAACTGACAGTTTTGTATGTGCAAGGTAAGCATAAGTGTTGGAAGAGGATGATCCGTGAATGCAGTCTAAGATGAATACTAAGGCAGGCAAAGAGGTAATAAGACAAGTAGGCAAATGAGCCCAGGTACGTAAATTTAATAGGTGGGTGTAAGTAATGGTAAAATTCATGAAGGGAAGGAGAATTTTAAAATGAAAGACAATGATTGTATAGTAATGAAGTATTGGAAGTAATACACGCGCCGAAACCTAAGTCTACGGACATAAGGTGACAATTACATGAAAGCACAAAACTACTATGTGGATTGTGTACCTGGCCAGTACACGAGAAACGTATGACGTTCGTGAGATCATGATAATTGTTACAGGTATGTCCGGTAGAGTTAGGTAGCAGGTGGGCGTGTGGGTGGAATGGGAAGTAAGACTCTCGGGAAATTGAGAGTACTATGAAAGTATGAAACACATGCCTGATAAGAATGAAGAATGTGGAATCCGTAATTAAGTACGGATCAACAAGATATGAATGATATGTTTGAATCCGTGAGACGGATTCAAGGAAGAAATGCATGAATGATATGTTTGAATCCGTGAGCCGGATTCAAGGATGAAAGATATGAATGATATGTTTGAATCCGTGAGCCGGATTCAAGGATGGAAGGCATGAATGATATGTTTGAATCCGTGAGACGGATTCAAGGAGGAAATGCATGAATGATATGTTTGAATCCGTGAGCCGGATTCAAGGATGAAAGATATGAATGATATGTTTGAATCCATGAGCCGGATTCAAGGATGGAAGGCATGAATGATATGTTTGAATCCGTGAGACGGATTCAAGGAGGAAATGCATGAATGATATGTTTGAATCCGTGAGCCGGATTCAAGGATGGAAGGCATGAATGATATGTTTGAATCCGTGAGCCGGATTCAAGGATGGAAGGCATGAATGATATGTTTGAATCCGTGAGCCGGATTCAAGGATGGAAGGCATGAATGATATGTTTGAATCCGTGAGCCGGATTCAAGGATGAAAGGCATGAATGTAATGTTTGAATCCGTAAGGCGGATTCAATGAATGAAAAAGCATGAATGATGCGTCTGAATTCGTGAGACGGATTTAAAAATATAAAAAAGATGAGATTAATCCGCCTAAGAAGATGTCGACAGTTTGACCATGATGGAGTCAAACGGGTCATAGAAATAAGTATAAAGTAAAAGGTGATAGTATAATAGATGAAGTTTTGTATAAGTTACGTGTTAGATGTGTTAGTAATTGACTCTTAGAAGTCAGAATGATGACGGGCTGCGGCCCGGACAATAACTTGAGTATGGGCGGGAATGGTAAGCTTAGTAAGAAACATTGAAACGCTGTAATAAGGTCTTGCAAGTGAGCATGAATGGAAGTAAGTACGAGCGTGTACTTCAGTTGGCGAAATGATTAATACAATGAAAGGATTGCATGTAAGAGTTAGAATGTGTGGTACGTTATAGTAAGTATGTAGAAAATTGTAGAAGAGTTAAAGGTGGGTAATCACCTAGTGTAATGAATGTTTAAATGACATATGCTAACCACCGATGTTGTTGATGATAATGTTAGAACTATTGATGTGATGAAACCAATCGTATTGGTGAAAGGATGTGCACGAGCGAAAGCTCATTTCAGGGATGAATGAAACCTGGTCTGTTACGGCTAGTAATCGAGGAGAATATGGTCGATCTGAATTGCGCGTCGTTGGTTTAGGAAATGAAAAAGAGGTTAGTAAAATGTTTAACTCATGTTGGGAAGATATGAATTAGTATGACACATTTATATATGAAAATTAAGTAATGCATGAAGTGAAAGAAATAGTAATGTGAAATGAACGAAATGATTTAAAGGTAACGT
This sequence comes from Helianthus tuberosus, assembly GCA_030545235.1. Lineage (NCBI taxonomy): Eukaryota > Viridiplantae > Streptophyta > Magnoliopsida > Asterales > Asteraceae > Helianthus > Helianthus tuberosus. The sequence goes on from JARYGA010060438.1 coordinate 7,129,590, forward strand.
AAATCTATGCAAGGTATGAGTAACTATAGAAAAATATAGAATAAGGTTAACATTAAAGTTAAGTATGTATATATGACTATGAAATGGTAGTTTTGTGTGGTAACAAAACAGGAACTAAATGTTAAGTAATATATGTATAGAATGAAATCTTAAGAGATAAGATGAATCTGGTAGATCCGTTATGAACAGATCATATGAATGGAAGTATGATTACAGATTGAGGAAGTATGTGTATGGACCTGTTATTGACAGGTTAAGGAAATGAAAATGATATGCGAAAGTATGATAAGGAAGGTATGGAATAGTTATGAAGAAGTCAATTATATGAATAGTTTATGAATTGAGAATGTTAGTAATGGGATGTTGGAACGTTTGCAAGTAAGTAAGAAGGTATATAATGCATATGATATACGAGTATTAGAATGATGAATGAACAATTAGCTATGAAGGCGGTTAGGAATTAGCGTTATTATTGAAAGAGACACTAATAAGAACTCCGGAGCGGGTTCTTTAAGGAAGAAGATAGTCGTTGTGATGGGCTAGCGGTGGTGTTGATGGACACAGAGAAGAATTATTTAGTGTTAAATAGAGGTAAGAAAGGTTTCGGGGACGAAACCTCATTTAAGGGGGGTAGACTTGTAACGCCCCAAAATCTGAATGTTAATATTTGTCGTGTGTTCTTATGTGACACGTCATGAAATAAATAACTAGGCTATTTAACCTAGTTAAGGGTATGGTTAAAAGTATTAAAAGAGGAAGGTAATGTCAGTTATGTTTTAAAGGCAAACCCGAGGGGCTATAGTGGGAAGGATGAAAGTTAAGTTATTAAATAACTTAACTCACACAAACACACACATACGTGTGTTCGAGAAGAGCAGGAGGCTCCCATGGAGCCTCAAACCCTAACTTCATCTTTATGCTCAAATCGGAAGGCAAGATGAAGCTTAAATCCATAACCGAGCATGGATTAATGATCACCAACACGAGAGGATCATAAGGTATGTTTTAAATCTAAGATTGGTGATCATGGGTGAAGTGGGTTATGTTCTAATCCGTGAGTTAATATGAAATTGATCATGTACAAGGGTTAGAATCCTCGTATAGAACATGGGTTATGTATGGTTTGCGTTAATTTGATGATTAGAGGTGAAACCCGTTAGTTAGGGTGAAGATGATGCCTAGAATCACCTCCTATGTTCAAGTCTTGTTGAATGATTGATGTATTATGTGGGTCTGATGAATTATTGTTAGATGAAAGTATAGGAATATGATGATGTTATGTTTAATGTTCATTTGGAATGATATATGATGATTAGTAGAAGGATTTGATGAGTTATGTATGAGTTTAGAAGATTCATGCATGAATTAGTTGTACGTTATGCTTAAAAGGTGGTATGCACACCAAGCGTATGACAAGATGTATATAGTGTCGTCCGTATAGTCGATTATGATGTTACGGGTATATGATGATAAGTCGATAGTTAAGTATGGTTAATAGTTGACTTTTGGAAGTCAACTAAGTATAAGAAACATGATTTGACTCGTTGTCGTAAATGTAGGTTGATGGGAAGTCGTATGGTACATGTTATAGCAATCCGTGTTAAATGTAATGACATGATAAGTTACATGAGTTTAACGTATACGGATATGATTATATGAAGTTGATTATATATTTTAATGCTTGTTAGAAATGACTAAGGAAAGTTAAGTGTGTATTATGCGAGTGATATGATTGTTACATGTACAAATGTGTATGCTAATAAGAGCGTGATTTCGATGAAATGAAAGTATAGGAATCACGTCGAGACGGACTCAAATATGAGGTGTTAACGGGTCAAGAAGAGGTAAGGAATCGGATACGAGCACGGACGCATAAGGTAAGTGATTTCCGTAATCACTTCTTAGTTCAAGTAAGTAATAAAGTGTTGTAATTAGTTAAACATGATGTTTGAGGTCAAATACGTGTTAAAGTCTTTCGTCGTAAATGATGGGATTAAAGTTGACCAAAATGCCCTTGATGGGTATTTTGGGGTAAGCGATCTTAAAAGTAGTTTAGAAACAAGATATTCGTTTAGTGTAATGTTTTGGACAAGTATGGAAGTAGAGATGATAGTTTGGTTAATCATAGACCAATTAATGCGTGAATACCCTTAACGGGTCAAAATAAGCATATGAACGATAATGTGTTAAGAGGATGTAAGACATCCAAGAATTTAGTAATTTATGATAGACGTCACTGATATTGTTAGATTTATAAGAGGTTATGGTAAAATAACCAAGTTATGTTGATGAATGCATGAACGGGTCAAAGTTTGGTAAAAGGGTAATAAGCCGAAGAGTTAGAAGTCTGAAATTTTATTATGTGGATGTCGGTTTTTAACTCCACAAGGTGGAGGGTTAAATTACGGACGCGTAGGAAAAAGAATCGGGTAAAACGGATAAAAAACGAGAGAGTTATGCTCGTTTCCGTGGAACGGGATCGTGCTGGGAATATGCAGCAAGTTGCTGCAAAAGTTCTGTGAAAATAGGGGCCTAGCGTGACGCCAAGGCCCTTGGCGTCACTCGAGCCCCCTGGTTGTCAAAAGTTGCTCGTTTGCTCAGTTTTGGCTCGGGAACTCGTTTAAACGCGTTTTAAGTTGCGTATGACTAATTTAACTTACGTTTTTATGAGCATATAGGTATGTACATATGTAGATAGGCAAGTATGTATGTTTGTATGAATCTGTACACGTATGTAGAAGTGTATGTAAGTATGTATGTGCGAATGTATGAAAGATTATAGCGTGGGAGCAAGTACACGAGGATATATGAAGAGGTATATGAGTAGGCAAGTATGAGATGGGTATCTTGCAAAAGGTGATTGTAAGTATATATGTAAGTATGTATGTAGGTATATACGTAGGTATGTTTTATAACTCTAAGTGCATGTATGTAGGTGTGTATGTAGGTAGCAAGTTTATGTACGCAAGTGAGTATGTACGAAGGTATGCACGTATGTAGGTTTGTGTGAAGACATGTGATATGTATGTATGTAGGTACGTATGTATGTGAGCTGTTATGTGTGATCGTAAATATATGTATAAGTTTGTACGAAAGTATGTATGCCTGCATTCAATGAAATTGAGTACTAATGATAATAATAGCGTGCTTGGTGAATGAAGTATAACGCATGAATACCAAAGAAGTCTCACCACGGAGGGTATGATCATACGGAAAGTCGGAATGAAAAGAGTTGATGGAACGAAGAATAATCGTGAATAAATCTTATATGTTTATGATACGTACTAACGTTATGGAATTTTATTTGGTGAGCGCAGGTAGTACAAGCCATGAGGATCATCAAGGTAAAGAGATCGAGGATCGAGTCACAGGACAGATTGTACGGGAATGTTTAAATATGTAATTTAGTGTTGATAAGTTATGTTCTTATATTATAAAATGAATTTTTAGAATGTCAAGATGTATGTCATGAAAGAAATTTTAAGGCTCGAAATTCCGCTGCGGCGTTTTAAGGTTAAACGTGTTAGGGTGTAATAAGTTGGTATCAGAGCCCTGGTTTGAGGGAATCAAGTACGAGAAGGTAAGTACTTGAACTCAAACTTGTGTGCTCTTGAGGTAAGAAATCCGTACAATCTAAGACTCGATCAAGATCCAAAGGTAAAGGCTAATCTAAGACTCAAAAGTATCCCCAACTTTTCGCAAACAGTACATCCACTACTGAGGCTGAAGCTACGGAATTTCGGGACGAAATTCCAGATCAACGGGGGGAGGATGTAACACCCCAGGAAAACCAGTGAAAACCATACAACTTAACTAGCTTCCTCAGTGAGTGCTTACCAAATTTCGGGACAAAATTTCTTTCAACTTGGGGATGATGTGACAACTCGAAATTTAGAACCTTTCGTTGTATTTTGACGTAACATGCTTGAACGTTATGTGACTAATTGACTTGCTAATTTAATGAATGATATAAGTGAACTTATGTGATTATGTGTTGTGCTTGTATGTATGCATGTGTTTATGTAACCCGAGACACAAGGACCCGACTCGAGACCACTCGGTCTCGAGTGAACAGTGCAACAGTTGGGCCGGTCGGGCCATGCACCCCTTTAGTCTACCCAAAGCCCATTAGGGTGCACCAATGTGGAACAAGTATATAACCTTGGTGGATAGCCAACCATGACATTCTTTGGGCAATCTACACACACTCTCCTACACACACACTCCCACATTCTCTCACTAAAACCCTAGCAACACCACCCCCTTCTCTTGTGTCGGATCAAGGATAGCAAGCCAAGCTCTCGGATTGCTCGTGTTCTTCACCCGGAGAATATCGGACAACAAACCTACTCCCCTTCACACACTCCTCACCAACCGGTTAGTATTTTATGATGCTTGTTGTTAGATGATATTATGGATGGCATGATTTAACTAGTATAGTTTGTATGTATGATGATGTTCTTGTGAATCGGATGTGTATGATGATGCTAATCGGCTATCATGTCTCGATTTCGGATTGATTGCATGATGAGTTGATGATACCTTGTGATTGAATGTGATTTAAACCATTAATTGTTGATGTTCATGAAATCGGCTTGCATAGGTGTGTTAGATAAGGTTCATGATAATCGGATTGTATACTCTTGTTCTAAGAATCAAATGCTTGTTAATCGGCTGCATGTATGTATCGGATTTGTTGTGGAGTCGATTATGAGGTGTTATGTGATGATTTGAAACCCTTAGATGGGTATGTTTAAGTGTTTTGATTGTTGTTCATGTTATGATCATGTTAGAGTTCATAGAGATTGATGCTAAAAAAAACCCACAAATGATGAACAAGTTTGAATGTGAGTATGAATATTTGAATACCTTATGAACATTGAAAAGATGCCATGTTTAATCCAATTTGTTTGGAAATTAGACAACAAAACATGTTTGTAGGGATAGTACACGCTGTTGCATGAAATCGGAATCCCATTGGCTAGTACAATGCTGGCAATCAGCAGATGTTCCAGCCGAGATCTTCGGTCTCGACTCGAGACCCTTGAGTTACAACTCGAAACTGTAATGGTTGCGACTCGAGACCAACCCATGACAACCCGAGACCACGGTTGCGACACAGATTGCGAGTCGAGAACCTCTAGTCCCGACTCGAGACCACACTACCCGCACATAAACAACATGACTCGAGACCACCAGGTCTCGGGTGATGAAGGCCAGATCGAGACAACGCCGTTTCGACTCGAGAACTCTAGTCTCGACTCGAGACCACCTGCTCATATGCAATCTGTATGGACTTGCACGGTCTCAGGCCCAAGTATTTGGGCCGAACTTATGGGCCTTATGTGTTACTATTAAATGCGTATGTTGTATACTGTTGATTGGACTGCCATGAGAAACACTTATTTGTAACGTGCTAGTATACGTGTAGAACATACGTGCACTACTCGAGTATGAACCTAACTTGAATGGTATCAATGTTAGGACGTAGTTGACCACTTACAACTTGATTGACCTTTCTGTGTATCTGCCGAGCAAACCAAGGTGAGTTCACACCCTCTACAAAGCATGGGATTTCCTGGGTTGGGAATGGGGTTAAGGAACGTGGATTCCTCGTCCTTTCTTGGGTAGGACAGTATTGGTCCAGGAATATAATTCCTCGTCCTCATGGACAGATAAATCGTACTAGACCAAAACTCTATCACGAAGTCCCTCCTTTTTATATCGACTTAATCGCCGGGCCAATGGCGAGCGGGTCATTAGTTAGATAGCGCTATTTAGGTCTGACAAGCCTCACACCGTGCCGCAGAGGACGGGCGTGAACTAATGGATCTGGGCACGTCAATGATGATAGACATTGACAGTTCAGGGCACATAAACATGACTACAGTTAGCAGTCGATATGGTAACGAGTCTAGTGTATACATGGGGTAGCTGTCACACCCCAACCGATGGCGGAATCATCGGGGCGCGGCACTGAGCGAAACAGATTGTTCAGAAGTTTCCATAGCAACTATCATTACCATTTAATTAAGCATTACGTCCCATACCGTAACATAAATAGTCAAACAAGTTATTACAGACAACATCAAAACAAATACTCTGTTCCGACAACTTAGATTTAAATAAGTAGCAATTGTTTATCTGCTTCTAGAGACCCCTAATCAGTCATCTACAGACAACTATTTGTTGGGCTCTAAAGCTTTATTCTAGCTTCCAATTCCTACCACATATGCGTCCTAAGCACCTGTCACATACGTTAAAATAATGTCAATACATAAAATGTAAAGGTGAGCATACAAGTTTGATAGTAGCAGATAGAGTTCGAATTCGTTTACGCATAACCAGCATGTACACATAGTGAAATGAAGCACGTTAGTTATCGACATAGATCCATCGATACCAATGACTGCGGGTTGACTGCCCGAGGCAGTTCGCAATACACGATTACCACTGTAATCCATGCAAGTAAAAGATCCTTAACAACCCCCGTGTGAACGGGTGCTGAGTCCAAACTATAGTACTATCGTTGCTAAGGCAGGTAGACAGCATTCCATGTGTAATCATAACAAACAAGCATTCATAAGCCACGTATAACATGCATTAATGGTTAAGCGTTAAAATAGCTTGAGTAGTGTGATAGTTGTAGTTTGAATAGTTGTAACGTATGTAACACCCAAAAGTGCTAAAAGCGAAAAGGGTTCGAGTATACTCACAGCGATGTGGATTGAAGGGAGCGCTTTACAGCGAGTACGGTTAGCCTGAATAGATTTGATAACGTAACGATGAGTGGCGCGTAAAACAGTACAAAGTGAGAGTGATTAGGATGTCTGATCGTGCGGATCAGTTATCCGTGAGTAGAAGGCATCCGTGCGCATGACCTATCCGTACGGATGGTGATGCGTGCGGATGGTGGTGCGTGCGGATGAGTGGTCCGTGCGTACGACTGTCCGTGCGGGTGGCAACCCGTGCGGGTTAGTTGTACGTGCGGGTGACTTATCCGTACGGATAAGTTGTTGGTGTGAATAGATGTTCAAGTGGATTGTTTCTTCCTAAGATGTGTTTGTGTATGATGGCTTGTGCTTTGGAGTTTTCGTTGTAGCATTTAGAAAACACCCAAGTGTTTCTATCCTTCAGGCCGGTCGCGCGGACGGCAGTCCGTGCGTACAGCAGTCCGTCCGGATAGCCTGTCCGTGCGTACGACTTGGCCGTGCGGATGAACATTGTTTAGATTTTAGTTTAAGGCCTTAGTATCTCATGATCCGAAGAGTAATCCATTCAGAGGTTGTCCGTCCGGATTGCTCGTTCGTCGATACTCAAACCTTGTTTGGAAAGTGGGTCCCAAGGGTAGCTCGTCCGGGTGACAACCCGTACGTATGACTTGTACGTGCGTGTGACTTGTATGTACGGACAGCTAGTCCGTGCGCACAGCTTGCCCGTGCGGACAGCCTGTGCGTGCGGACAACTGGTCCGTGCGGACAGCCTCTGGTTGTTCCGTTCGTCTACACTTGGTTTCTGTTGTCGTTTATCGAGACGTTCTAATTACGTGGCAACCACTTGGAATTGTATTCTCACCCGCGTGACTAGACCGGTCAGGAACCACCCTAACTCGGCCTGTCGGCGACTCAGAACAGTCATTCCGGTTGACCCCGAAATCAGTTGTCTATGGGTAGAATTCAGATCTAAGACTAGTGCATCACTATCAACGAGTAGAACACTAGAAACGATCAGATTCGTACCGATTTTAAGGGAAAAGTAGGAAAGAACTTAGGTTTATTTCTTTCAACTCTTTTATCCTTAGAAAAGTTTAGATCTAGGTGAAATTGTTGTAAAAACTTGTAGAAATCGTTTAGATCTGAGATATTCTTGGTGGAATGAGGTCAAGCTTGAAGTTCTTATGAACTTCATGATGACGTCACCCGAGAATACCTCGAATCCGGATGATTTCATGGTTAAAAACAAAGATTCGAAAGATAGAAATGTGTAGAATCGTGTAGTGATCAAAGATGTACAAGAATTAGTGCAAGATCTTACCTGGATTGAGAGAAATCTGAGAAAAGGTGAAGAATGCGTGTGGTTCGGACGTCACTTGCCAAAAGTGGAAAAAGTGGAGAGTGACCCGTGTATTTATAGGATGCCAAAAAGGGAAAGGGTGAGCCGTGCGCATGGCACGCACCCGGGTAGGCTATCCGCGCGGACTGGTCATCCGTGCGGATTGGCAATCCGTGCGGATTGGCCATCCGTGCGGATGCCGCCTGTTTGGGCGTGTTTGGTGCGATGTTGATTCGGTTTCGATTTGCGAGCGATTCGATAGGGTTTCCTAGTCAAATTACTTTCAGTCCCAACTACTTCTTATATGGTTCGACTCGGGATTCGGGTTCGGGTTCGTTTATATTCGAGTTAGACTTCGAGTTTGATTGAGTTCGCTTGATTATCCCAACATAAATTAACATAAATTAAACATGCACAGGTAACACGTAAGGCACACACACACGTATAACTGACAAGTAAAATACATAGCTCGAGTTACGATTTGATGTCGATTTGATTAGCATAGCTTGATTAACTTTATCGCATTGTTACTTCCTATCGTTCACGGTCGTAGGTCGATTGAAATACGGTTAGCATGACTCGATTATTGCAATGTACGACATTTACTCCACATAATCTAAATATAATCCAAACAATTCTACGATTCACGTTGCGCGAAATCGGTCGTTGACTTTGACCTTGACTTTGACTTTCACTCGTGAAAACACGGGGTGTTACAGCCTCCCCTTGTTTAGGGAATTTCGTCTCGAAATTAAGCTGAAAGCCGTAACTAACCGTGGATCACATGTGAGAGTGCTTCGTTTGGGCCATTGGAAATAATCAAATTAATCAGGATTTTACGGTTAAAATCGGCTGATTTTTTGATATGATAAGCGAAAGTACCTGATTTAAAAGCCTATAAAGTTTCAGATTTCAATTCGAAGTCGTTTGGGAGAAATTTGAATATTGTAGGTCCGGGTTTGAATTTGTTTCGATTGCGTACCGACTCGTGCACGTGCGGAATTCGTACACAATCGTTATCGAACAGACAAAAACGTACAATTTTAACGTGATTCAATAGATTCGTAAGACGTGTACAAGCTTTCTCTCTCTAGTTTCTCTCTCTAACTTCCAAATGAGCAAAAGTCTCAATCTCTAACCCTAACACTTCTATTTATAGGCAAAGGATTACAAGGGATTTCTCCTTATTTACAAGTATGCCACCTTGCCTTTCTTAACCGGACATTACTTCTTCGTTAAACAGCTGTGGATACTTTGCCCTCATGTCGCTTTCGAGTTCCCAAGTGAACTCCGCGCCTCGCTTGCCTTCCCATTGGACTTTCACAATAGGAATGCGTGAGCGCCTGAGTTCTTTGGTTTTGCGATCCATGATTTCGACAGGCTTTTCCACGAAGTGTAATGTTTCGTTCACTTGTAGATCATCTAGAGGAACGTGTAGATCGTGGTCGGCGATGCACTTTCGGAGGTTCGACACGTGGAAAGTTGGATGAACATTGCTAAGTTCCTCCGGTAATTCGAGTCTGTAGGCGACTTTTCCGATTCTTTCCAGAATCTTAAAAGGTCCAACATATCGAGGCGCGAGTTTCCCCTTTTTGCCGAATCGGACTACACCCTTCCAAGGTGATACCTTTAGGAGTACGTAGTCACCAACGCCATATTCGCGTTGCTTGCGCTTTTTATCGGCGAGAACTTTCTGTCTATCCCGAGCTTTCGCTAGGTTGTCTCGAATTTGGAAAATTTTGTCTGTCGTCTCTTGTAGCAGCTCCGGACCGGTTAGTTGCGAGTGACCGATCTCGTGCCACACAATAGGCGATCGACATCTTCTTCCGTATAAGGCCTCGAAAGGTGCCATCTGGATGCTAGCCTGGTAGCTGTTGTTGTACGAGAATTCGACTAACGGAAGGTGTCTATCCCAATTACCACCGAAGTCTAAAACACACGAACGAAGCATGTCTTCAAGCGTACGAATCGTTCTTTCAGTCTGACCATCGGTTTGTGGGTGGAACGCAGTACTTAGATTAAGCGTTGTACCGAGTGCCGTTTGAAACGTTTCCCACAATCGTGAAGTAAACCGAGCATCACGATCAGAGATGATGTCACGAGGCGTCCCATGTCGACAAATGATCTCATCGGTGTAGATTCGGGCTAATCGTGCTACCTTGTAGTCTTCTCGTATCGGCAGAAAGTGAGCTGATTTAGTCAAACGGTCAACAACAACCCAAATGCTGTGGTGACCTGATGACGTGGTTGGAAGCTTGGTCACGAAATCCATGGCTATGCTCTCCCACTTCCACATGGGGATTGGAGGTTGTTCGAGCAAGCCAGAGGGTCTTTGATGCTCAGCCTTGATTCTAGCACAGGTTAGACATTTTCCGATGTAAAGAGCGATATCCCGTTTCATACCGGGCCACCAGTACCTATATCGAAGGTCGTGGTACATTTTGTCAGCACCGGGATGAATCGAGTATCGGGATTTGTGGGCTTCATCCATGATGATCTGCCGTAAGTTGGTTCGCTTGGGAACCCAAATCTTGTCTAAGAAGTGGAACATCCCGTTTGATTTGCTCACAAGCTGGGCTCCATCGTGGTAGATCCTTTCCTTCTTCAAAGTGCGCTCGTTGAAACATGCTTGCTGGGCGTCACGAATGAGAGCTTCGAGGTTGTGTTGGGCTTGAACATTACGAGTGCTAAGCAGATAGCTCCGTCGGCTAAGTGCGTCGGCAACAACATTTGCTTTGCCTGGGTGATAACGAATCTCACAGTCGTAGTCGTTGAGAAGTTCTACCCATCGGCGTTGACGCATATTTAGTTCCCTCTGATTAAAGATGTGCTGTAGGCTCTTATGATCGGTGAAGATCGTACACTTGGTACCATACAGGTAGTGTCTCCAAATCTTTAATGCAAAAACAACTGCGCCTAGCTCGAGATCATGGGTTGTATAGTTCTTCTCGTGGATTTTGAGCTGACGAGATGCGTAAGCTATGACCTTGTCTCGTTGCATTAAGACACAACCGAGACCAAGGTTAGAAGCATCACAGTAGACAATGAAATTATCGTTTCCGTCGGGTAGTGTGAGAACAGGAGCATTGCAAAGCATGCATTTGAGGGTTCGAAAGGCAGACTCTTGTTTGGTTCCCCAGACAAAAGGCTGGTCCTTATGAGTGAGAGAGGTAAGCGGCACAGCAATCTTCGAGAATCCTTCGATAAATCGTCGATAATAGCCCGCTAGCCCGAGAAAGGAACGGACTTCAGTCGGGTTCTTAGGCGTAACCCAGCTCTTAACAGCTTCAATCTTCGCAGGATCGACATGAATACCCTGACTATTTACGATGTGACCCAGAAACTGAACCTCCCCCAACCAAAATTCGCACTTGGAGAATTTGGCGTAGAATTGGTTCCCCTGGAGTAACTCGAGAACCAAACGTAGATGTTGCGCGTGTTCGGCTCTCGTTTTGGAATAGATCAAGACATCGTCGATGAACACGATGACGAAACGGTCGAGATATGGTTTACACACTCGATTCATCAGATCCATGAAAACTGCTGGTGCATTGGTTAGGCCAAAAGGCATGACAACGAATTCGTAATGGCCGTAACGAGTGCGAAACGCGGTTTTGGGTATGTCTTCCTCTTGTATTCGCAGCTGATGATATCCTGAACGTAGATCGATCTTCGAGAAACACGTAGCGCCTTGCAGCTGATCAAACAAATCGTCGATTCATGGCAGAGGATAGCGGTTCTTGATAGTCAACTTATTCAATTCCCGGTAGTCGATGCACATCCGGAACGACCCGTCCTTCTTTTTGACGAAAAGGACTGGTGCGCCCCAAGGAGAGGTGCTCGGGCGAATAAAGCCTTTTTCAAGCAATTCCTGGAGTTGGGTTGAGAGTTCGCGCATTTCGGACGGCACGAGTCGATAAGGGGCTCTGGCGATAGGATTAGCTCCAGGAATGAGATCAATGCGAAAATCGATATCACGCTTCGGAGGTAGACCGGGAAGATCCTCTGGAAAAACTTGAGGAAATTCTCGAACCACTGGAACGTCTTTTACTTTCTTCTTCTCTTTCTTTTCCTCCTCCGCTGCTACGACATGAGCCAAGAAAGCCCTGTATTCCTTTCGGAGATACTTGCTAGCTTGTAGGCATGACATAAGCTTGAGACCCTTCGAAGTTGTATCACCATAAACGCACAATGAATCACCGTTTGCGAGCGAAAAACGAATCATTTTATCGAAACACACGACTTCGGCATGGTTTTCGCGAAGAAAGTCCATGCCTACTATGACATCAAAGCTTCCTAGTTGCATTGGAATAAGATCGATCGAGAAGATGTGATTGTTGAGTTCGAGAGTGCAATCACGAATAACAGAGTTTACAGCGACGGTTCTTCCGGTAGCGACTTCAACATCGGATGCAGAGGAGAGTCGGGAACGTTTACGACTAAGGAGTTTCTCAAACTCGAGTGACACAAAGCAATTATCGGCTCCAGTATCAAACAAACATGAAGCATAAATACCATTCACAAGGAACGTACAATTCACCACGTTGTTGTCGGCCTGAGCTTGACGCACATTGAGATTGAAGGTTCTGGCGCGTACGGCCTGTTGTTGCTGCTGGTGTTGCTGCTGTGGCTGCTGCTGCTGTGGTTCTTGTTTCACTACCCTGTTCGGGCACATGTTGGCGAAATGGTTCGGGTCGCCACACGTGAAGCATGCTCTGGCTTTGACTGCGGGTGCCGGAGGAGCTTGTTGACCCTGTGGGGCAGCGAGTAGAGCTTGATTGACAGGAGCTTGACGAATACGACAGTTGGCAGTAAAGTGACCGTAGACGTTGCAATGAACACAGAAGCGGCATTGAATAGCAGTCGGATGATGATAGGTGCAAGTAGGGCAGAGCGGGTGTGGCCCAGTATATGCACGCTTTGCAGGCGGTGCATTGGCCACAGGCGCCGCTACTTGACGCTGTTGAGCAGGTACAGCTTGGATCGGTGTAGCAGTAATCGCACAGTTCTTGTTCTTTCTCTTGTTCTTTCTCTTGTTGCTTGACGACGTGGGTTCAGTAGTTGGTGCAGTAGCGGTAGCTTGATGCAGATGCTTGGAGGTCTTATTCCACACCCCAGCCTTGACCCTTTTTTCATTGATTTCTGCGGCCAGCAGATAAGTTTCTTCGATCGTGGCAGTCTTGGCCGCTTGCACGAAATCAGCGACGCAGTCGGGTAAAGCCCGGATGTACTTCTTGATGGTCATCTCAGGGGTCTTGACTTGGTCAGGACAGATAATGCTGAGCTGTTTGAAGCGAGCAGTAAGGCCAGCATTGTCTCCATCTTTCTGTTGTATGTGCCAAAATTCATCTTCAAGCTTTTGACGCTCGTGAGGAGGGCATAATTCCTCCAGCATGACTTCTTTGAGCTCTTCCCACGACAAAACGTAAGCTGCATCATTCCCTCTCTTGTTCCTCTCGGCCGTCCACCAGTCCAAAGCACGGGACTGAAAGACGCCGGTAGCGTTCAGAGTTCGAAGGTCATCAGGGCAACCACTTTGTCGCAGAGTAACCTCGATAGAGTCAAACCAGTGGAATAGAGCAGTAGGACCTCCTTCGCCAGTGAATTCTTTCGGCCCACATGACTTGAATTGTTTGAAACTGAAAGGTCTTGCGACTGCTCTAGGACCTTCAGTCCTTGATTCCTCGGATGATTTGCTGGCATTCTCACAGGCCTCGCTTACTGCCTTTGCTACAGCTTTCGCGACGATGGAAGCAAGACGTCTGTCTTTCTTTTCTTGGCGAGAGAGTGGATGATAGGATCCAGATGACATTGTCTGCAATAGACATCGCCATGGAACTCAACACATGTATTCGAATCTCACCTCACACGTCTATTACTACTAAAGCTCAGTAACACGTACCATGTAACACATATAGTCACAAAATCACAGAATTGCACAAGGTCACATAAACACATAGAGCACATAATTTCAATATTCCTAATCACATAAGCATAACAGCAAGAAACACATATACCTAGTTACTAAAAGCACCTACGAGCATACAAACCATTTTGACTGTCTCTATTGTCGATTCGCTAGCGAGGAATTGTATGGGTTTTGAGTTTTAGCAGAAGCAGTAGTGTTGTGTTGAAACCAATAGTACCTCAAAACGTTAACATAAAATGCATAAGAATTTTCATAAAGATCGATAAATCGAAGGTAGATTGTCTGCGGCTAACAGACTTCGACTAACCAAAGTAGCTCGACTATTCGCAAGGATCCTGCACAACGACCTCCAGGACTATGCCTTTGCCTCGATTCTCGGGCGTTGGCGCAATTCCCTTTGGTTAGGTTGTGTCTTTAGATCGTTGGAGTCCATCGAACTTTGGTGGAAGTTTTGGTATAAAAGCGGAACGAGTCGTCAAGGTGAGGGTTTCACCCCTATCTTGCAACTTCCGTCCTCGTTTTTGATAAAAATTGAGGAGATTACTCGTCAAAATATGGATTTCACTCCTGATTTGGTATAATTCTCCTCGTTTGTAACTAAAACGCAAGCTGATTAGGCAACTTTGGTCGAGAGTTTGCGGTTTTCACACCTATTCTCGGCCTCATTACCTGTTCACAACTTGAAAATTCGAGTGTAGTGATAGAATAGAGTGAGTGATAGTGGCGAGTTTACGCATACGCGTGAGTTGGTCTGTTGGTTCTTAACTATAGTCTAGGTCTCTAAGACTTCGACCCGGACTAGGTCGAGTCTTGCCTAATTCCCTATAGTTATGGCTCTGATACCAATCTGTCACACCCCAACCGATGGCGGAATCATCGGGGCGCGGCACTGAGCGAAACAGATTGTTCAGAAGTTTCCATAACAACTATCATTACCATTTAATTAAGCATTACGTCCCATACCATAACATAAATAGTCAAACAAGTTATTACAGACAACATCAAAACAAATACTCTGTTCCGACAACTCAGATTTAAATAAGTAGCAATTGTTTATCTGCTTCTAGAGACCCCTAATCAGTCATCTACAGACAACTATTTGTTGGGCTCTAAAGCTTTATTCTAGCTTCCAATTCCTACCACATATGCGTCCTAAGCACCTGTCACATACGTTAAAATAATGTCAATACATAAAATGTAAAGGTGAGCATACAAGTTTGATAGTAGCATATAGAGTTCGAATTCGTTTACGCATAACCAGCATGTACACATAGTGAAATGAAGCACGTTAGTTATCGACATAGATCCATCGATACCAATGACTGCGGGTTGACTGCCCGAGGCAGTTCGCAATACACGATTACCACTGTAATCCATGCAAGTAAAAGATCCTTAACAACCCCCGTGTGAACGGGTGCTGAGTCCAAACTATAGTACTATCGTTGCTAAGGCAGGTAGACAGCATTCCATGTGTAATCATAACAAACAAGCATTCATAAGCCACGTATAACATGCATTAATGGTTAAGCGTTAAAATAGCTTGAGTAGTGTGATAGTTGTAGTTTGAATAGTTGTAACGTATGTAACACCCAAAAGTGCTAAAAGCGAAAAGGGTTCGAGTATACTCACAGCGATGTGGATTGAAGGGAGCGCTTTACAGTGAGTACGGTTAGCCTGAATAGATTTGATAACGTAACGATGAGTGGCGCGTAAAACAGTACAAAGTGAGAGTGATTAGGATGTCTGATCGTGCGGATCAGTTATCCGTGAGTAGAAGGCATCCGTGCGCATGACCTATCCGTACGGATGGTGATGCGTGCGGATGGTGGTGCGTGCGGATGAGTGGTCCGTGCGTACGACTGTCCGTGCGGGTGGCAACCCGTGCGGGTTAGTTGTACGTGCGGGTGACTTATCCGTACGGATAAGTTGTTGGTGTGAATAGATGTTCAAGTGGATTGTTTCTTCCTAAGATGTGTTTGTGTATGATGGCTTGTGCTTTGGAGTTTTCGTTGTAGCATTTAGAAAACACCCAAGTGTTTCTATCCTTCAGGCCGGTCGCGCGGACGGCAGTCCGTGCGTACAGCAGTCCGTCCGGATAGCCTGTCCGTGCGTACGACTTGGCCGTGCGGATGAACATTGTTTAGATTTTAGTTTAAGGCCTTAGTATCTCATGATCCGAAGAGTAATCCATTCAGAGGTTGTCCGTCCGGATTGCTCGTTCGTCGATACTCAAACCTTGTTTGGAAAGTGGGTCCCAAGGGTAGCTCGTCCGGGTGACAACCCGTACGTATGACTTGTACGTGCGTGTGACTTGTATGTACGGACAGCTAGTCCGTGCGCACAGCTTGCCCGTGCGGACAGCCTGTGCGTGCGGACAACTGGTCCGTGCGGACAGCCTCTGGTTGTTCCGTTCGTCTACACTTGGTTTCTGTTGTCGTTTATCGAGACGTTCTAATTACGTGGCAACCACTTGGAATTGTATTCTCACCCGCGTGACTAGACCGGTCAGGAACCACCCTAACTCGGCCTGTCGGCGACTCAGAACAGTCATTCCGGTTGACCCCGAAATCAGTTGTCTATGGGTAGAATTCAGATCTAAGACTAGTGCATCACTATCAACGAGTAGAACACTAGAAACGATCAGATTCGTACCGATTTTAAGGGAAAAGTAGGAAAGAACTTAGGTTTATTTCTTTCAACTCTTTTATCCTTAGAAAAGTTTAGATCTAGGTGAAATTGTTGTAAAAACTTGTAGAAATCGTTTAGATCTGAGATATTCTTGGTGGAATGAGGTCAAGCTTGAAGTTCTTATGAACTTCATGATGACGTCACCCGAGAATACCTCGAATCCGGATGATTTCATGGTTAAAAACAAAGATTCGAAAGATAGAAATGTGTAGAATCGTGTAGTGATCAAAGATGTACAAGAATTAGTGCAAGATCTTACCTGGATTGAGAGAAATCTGAGAAAAGGTGAAGAATGCGTGTGGTTCGGACGTCACTTGCCAAAAGTGGAAAAAGTGGAGAGTGACCCGTGTATTTATAGGATGCCAAAAAGGGAAAGGGTGAGCCGTGCGCATGGCACGCACCCGGGTAGGCTATCCGCGCGGACTGGTCATCCGTGCGGATTGGCAATCCGTGCGGATTGGCCATCCGTGCGGATGCCGCCTGCTTGGGCGTGTTTGGTGCGATGTTGATTCGGTTTCGATTTGCGAGCGATTCGATAGGGTTTCCTAGTCAAATTACTTTCAGTCCCAACTACTTCTTATATGGTTCGACTCGGGATTCGGGTTCGGGTTCGTTTATATTCGAGTTAGACTTCGAGTTCGATTGAGTTCGCTTGATTATCCCAACATAAATTAACATAAATTAAACATGCACAGGTAACACGTAAGGCACACACACACGTATAATTGACAAGTAAAATACATAGCTCGAGTTACGATTTGATGTCGATTTGATTAGCATAGCTTGATTAACTTTATCGCATTGTTACTTCCTATCGTTCACGGTCGTAGGTCGATTGAAATACGGTTAGCATGACTCGATTATTGCAATGTACGACATTTACTCCACATAATCTAAATATAATCCAAACAATTCTACGATTTTACGTTGCGCGAAATCGGTCGTTGACTTTGACCTTGACTTTGACTTTCACTCGTGAAAACACGGGGTGTTACAGTAGCCCCCACGGCCGAAATGCCAGATAACTAACATGGGGTAGCCCCCACGGCTGTAATGCCAGAGTAACTGGGTAAACAAATCACGTTTTCAACTATGGGGTAACCCCCACGGCAGGACGCCAGTTAAAGGAAACTGTTTTTGGAACAACTTAAAATGAACACCCAACCGTGAACTCACTCAACTTGTTGTTGACTCGTTACTACATGCTTTGCAGGTCTTTAGGTACTTAGCTGGAGCTTGCATGGAGGAGGGTCGTTGTGGGACATGGACAGCTGTGTGCCATGTTAAACTTTGAAACAATTAAACTTATGTTTTGGGTTTTAAACGTTATGCTTCCGCTTGCAACTTAAACTATGTTTTGTTTGGACACCAATCGTATTGGTTGGATTTTATAATCTCTTACATGCTTGTTCAATATGATTGATGGTTGGATCCTGGTCAGTCATGCCTCCAAGCGGTGGTATTCCACAGGTGGATTTTGGGGGTGTGACACGCGGAATCTATTTTAAGGGAAGCGTGTTGAACACGTGCCTCAACCAAAACCCGTCAACATTTTTGCTTGTCTTGCAGTGGAGTTTCGATCTCGTAGGTGCGGTTGAAGTTTTCAAAGACATTGGATTTGAATCAAGATTGGTACAATTTATTTGTATTTTATATTCATTTATTTAGTTTTGTAACCGGTATTGTAATAGTCGAATTTCCCACAAATAACGAGGGTCTCGTTATTATATTTATTTTATTAATATTTTTTAATAAAACGTGAATCTAGTTCCTAAATACAACCCGTCAAAAGAAAAAAAAAGTCATATAATCAGGAAATTCCATATCAATTGACCAAATTACCAAATTGGTCAACTTCAAAATAGTATAATTATATGGAAAGTGACCACCAACCTAAGGATATTATTTTTGTAACTATCGTTTTTTAAACCCAATATTAATTCTAAGAAAAGTGATTAGTGAGGCATGCAATAAAAAATACAATTTGAACAACTTGTGACCTATTTGATAACCTTCTTTTAACTCACTTGAAACTAAATAAGTAAACAAAACATTAAATCTTATCGATAAATACATAGACAAATCGTTAAAGTTCTGGATGACGATTTCTGACATGATCTAAAACATGATCTTATCAATAAATACATAGGCAAATAGTTAAACTTTAGGATGGCAATTTCTAACTTGAAGTGGTGAAGACCTGTTGTGTGTGTGATCGTCTTGAAGGAGAAGGGCTATGGCTATGGAGACATGATCCGGAGACTAGCGAGGAGCTAACCAAATGGCAGTTGTTAGCCGCTGCCTTGGGTTCGGTCTCGTTATCCTCAGGTGTGGATAAATGGTCTTGGCTGGGCCAAGGGTCGAAGGGTTTCTCAGTGGCGGCGGTCAAGCATCACATCGTCTCTTCGCGTGACTTTAGCAGTCGATACGTTATGAAATGGTGCAAGTGGGTTCCTAAAAAGTGTAACATATTCGCTTGGCGCACTGATATGAACAGGATCCCTACGGTAGACGCTCTCGGCAGTAGGGGTTTGGTGGTGATCGACGACATGTGCTGCTTTTGTCGTGATGATTTCGAGTCAGTATCCCACATTTTTTCTGCTTGTCCGATTTCTTTGGGAGTGTGGGAAAAAGTCAGCTACTGGTGCCGTATACCGAGGTTCTTCATCTTTTCTTTAAGAGATCTAATTGAGTTGCATAGTGTGGGGGACAGAGGTCAGGCGGAACGTGAGGCTCTCCATGGTATTGTGATTACGACTTGTTGGATGTTATGGAAGGCTAAAAATAAGATGAGATTTAACGGCATAAGAAGTAGTGTGGAAGAGATTTTTAGCGAAGTTAGAGTTGTCAGTTTTTTTTGGTTCAAGCATAGAGCTAAGAAAGGGGTTTTTGAGTGGGGGGAATGGTGTAAATTTGTGAATATGTAAGTTTTTGCCTGTTTTGTTTTTCCCGTCCCGGTTTTCGGGTTCGGTGGTGTGAATGAAGTTCTCCTTTCAAAAAAAAAAAAATTCTAACATGATCTGAAACATGAAATAAAAATATTTAAGTTTTGTGGTTGCCACATCTAACCGACAACCTGTGTAATAAACAAATCATGTTCGGTTTGACCAGTTTCATAAAATGGGTCGTGTTTGGTTTGAATTTTAACCGCTTAATTAAACTTGCAAATCCTTTATCAATTCTACAATAGTTATGGAAATTAAGTGACCACCAACTTAAGGATGTTATCATTTATAACGCTATCGTTTTTCAAAACTTATAAATTTTGAGAAAGTGATTTAAGAGGGTATGCAATCAAAATAAATTTTGAGAAAGTGATTTAAGAGGGTATACAATCAAAATATGGTTTGAATTGTGACCTATTTATAACCTTATTATTTTTATTTGGGCTGAACTTAGATGAAACATAAAATAAAATCCGTAAATACATAGATAAATAGTTAAATTATGGGTGGCAATTTCTAACATGATATTAAACATGAAACGAATCTACTCTAGTTTTGTTGTTGCCATATAAACAATATATAATAAACAAGTCATTGTTCGAATTGACTTCTTTAATATGTTTATTAAATGGGCCGTGTCTTTAACCGTTTAATTTAACATGGACCACTTGTTAACCCGTTTAAAATAGAAAATATATGGATTTAATAAGTTGAATCCGCCAACCCCGTTTATTACAACCCATAAAAAGTATGGTATTATAAGGGCTGAAGAGTGTGGAGACGTGGGTTGGGACATTATTTGCCACATAAGACCATTAATCAAATGGTACACCGCCTCTTTCCTTGGTTGATGGTGGTTTGCATTGATTAAACCACGTTTACCATGACCCTCCTATTTGATAATTTTGAGACAAAAAAATATTAAAAAATAAAAGGGATAACGGTTTTGGTCATAACCACAACTTTAGGGTAGTGGTTTTGAACTTAATTGTTGCAATGTTATGTACAAAAAATGTGTCAATTTGGAATAATCCAAAATTGACATATTTTAAATTAATTGATCAAATTGATTTTTTGTTTCAAATTTATAAAATCAGATAAACCAGAAAGAATGACAATAAAAGTAAAAAATGAAACTAATAAACCTTCAAATTGACTTTTGAACTTATTTTTTTATCAATTTGTATCTTTACTAAAAAAACTTATTTGATTGAATTGACTTGTTCAATCTCGACGACGTGATAAGGTTTCAATCTAGTAAATTGAGAAAGAAATTATATATTTAAATACTAGTACTAGATGAATCGATGAGTTCCCTGAGTTTTTTTTATCTATTTCTGGATTGACAGTGCCAAAATACTTTGATTTCTTATATTTGTGATAACATGATCATATCTTATGTGGCAGACATGCTAATTTGAATTAATATATGAAAATTTGAATAAATGAGTGACATAACGTCTATGTAAAGGGTCATGACCACACCCTTTAGCGTAAGAAGGAAATCCGTATCATTACATCAATTAAACAAATTAACTAATTTCAAAAAGTATAATTATGGAAAGTGACCAACAACCTAAGATTGTTATTATTTTTAATACTACTATCGTTTTTCAAACTATATTAATAGTGATTTAAGAGGGTATGCAATAATAGTACGATTTGAATAACTTGTGACCTATCTTATAACCGTTTTTTTAATCGTTTGAAACCAAATAAAGCATAAAATCAAATTGATAAACACATAGGGATACAATTAAAACTAGGAATCGTGACAAAATCTGAACAACAAAATAAAGAAAATTTTTTAGTTACTATATTTGACATGTGTAATTAACAAGTCATATTCGGGTTAAATTTGTTTAACCAACTTAGGGGCTGTTTGTTTACCTCTTAATGGTTCAGACCTCTTACTGGTTCAGCACTTAATGGTTCAGACTGTTTGTTTCACGAGCAATGTCTGAATGGTTCAGACATTTGCCTCTGAATGATTAAGATTTATATAGAGTCTGAATGGTTAAGACTTATAATCTGAATTGGTCAGACATTTGTCTCTGAACGGTTAAAAATTATACAGGCTCTTAATGGTTCAGACCTCTTACTGGTTCATCACTTAATGGTTCAGACTGTTTGTTTCACGAGCAATGTCTGAATGGTTCAGACATTTGCCTCTGAATGGTTAAGATTTATATAGAGTCTGAATGGTTAAGACTTCTAATCTGAATTGATCAGACATTTGTCTCTGAACGGTTAAACATTATACAGGCTCTTAATGGTTCAGACCTCTTACTGGTTCAACACTTAATGGTTCAGACCTCTTACTGGTTCAGCACTTAACCATTCAGATGTTACCAAACAGCCCCTTAATTAAATAAGTCGTGTCAGAGTTGACATATTTAATCTTTTAATACATATAAAATATTTTTCATTTACTCATAAAAGGCAAATTACAAATCATGGGTTGGTAGACGGGCAACAAGCTGCGCCGCCACCCCATTTTGAATTGCAAATCCTACTCGGCTAAACACATAACTATGGCCTACAGACACTGTCGCATGCGCAAGTGCTGCCTTTTGAACCCGCTTCAAGAAACCGGACGCCACAGGGGCCAGACAACCAAAGGTATCGAACGCGAAAGGAAGGAAGGCATGTTGATTATCTATGCAGGCCTGCTCGTGTTGATTATCTTTTAATTAAATATGAACTAGATGTCAAGCCGTTTAAAAATAATAAAAATATGAATTTGATAAGTTCAACTCGTTAACACGTTTATAACATGTGAAATGAAAATTTTCTCACAAGCAGGAAACCCCATATAAATTGAACAAATTAGTCAATTCAATTTCAAGACAAATTACCAAAATTAGTCAATTTCAAAATAGTATAATTTTCAAAAGCGACCACTTAAGAATGTTATTATTTTATAACACTATCTTCTTTTTAATACTAATATTTATTTTCAGAAAAGTATTTTAAAGGGTATGAAATAAAAATACGATTTGAACGACTTGTGACTTAACCACGAAATGAAAATAATGAAGGTATGTGATTGTTAAGTACGTTTTCGAGAATGCTTGAAAATTCAAGGGACTACGGCGGGTAAAAAAATAGTCCTGTAAATTATATAATTTTTTTAAGTATGTGTGTATATATATATTTTAAACTTTGGCTCCCGGGGGAAAGTGGGCCTTGGACGATCGCTCATCTTGCCTCTCTCTAGGGCCGGCTCCGGTGGTTGTGATATCTAACTAGTGTAATATACAACTCGTGTTCGGTTAACTTATTTAACATTTTTAATTAAAGGTGTCATGTTAGGGTTGACATGTATGTTTAGACGTTTTATTATACATGGACTGTTTGTTTACCTGCTTAAAATTATAATTTATGGATTTTGTAAGTTGAACACATCAACCCATTAATTACAACCCGTTTAACAGGTAAACAACAAACTTGATTACAACGTCTTAACAACCCACTAATCCGTTTACAGACGTATGCCTCATTTAGATAAACTATTTAATGGGGTCGTGCTCATAAGATACGAATTTAAGTGTGTATAGGCTATTATTTATGTTTTTGTACATGGATAAATATAAGAGTCGTATTTCAGTTTATTGATTTGAGTCGGGGCCCGGGGGTCTCACTAGAAGCAACTTCTTTATTCATACGGGGTAGAGGTAAGACTGTTTACATCTTAACCTCCGCAGACCCTACTTTAGCTTTGCTATTGGTGAGATTTACTGAGTATGATGATGATGATTTCAGTTTATTGATTCAACCCGTAAACTAATCCTTGTTAAAACGACTGGGGTTATAGAACCCGATAAATATAAGATTCGTATTTCAGTTTATTGATTTGAGTCGGAGGTCTCACTAGAAGTAGCCTCTATATTTATACGATGTAGAGGTAAGGTTGTTTACATCTTATCATCTTGAGACCCTACCTTAGTTTTGCTATTGGTGAGATTTACTGAGTATGATGATATGATGATTTCAGTATATTGATTCAACCCGTCAACTAACCCTTGTTAAAACGACTGGGTTATAAAACCCGTTTAAAATTTCTATATCTTATATTTTACAAGGACATGTACAGTAGAATAATACTTTAATATTATTTTCTTACTTTTACTAATATTTTCTTTATTTTTTGACTTTCAAATCAAAACGATTGATATAACCAGAAAACTTGTTAAGTTACATCAAAACAGAAGGTAGACGGGCAACAAGCTGCGCCGCCAACCCTTTCTGAATTGCAAACCCCAACCTCCCGAACACAAACCCCTGCCCCCTTGGGGTCGAACAATTGCTGTGGATAACCCGTTGAACCCTCGTCAAGAAGTTGATGGCTTCTGGCGCTAGGGAGCCAAAAGTATCAAAGGCAAAAGGGATAAAGACATGTTGGTTCTCTGCGCAAGCTTTAGCGTGCTTATCCACTTTCTTTGATTCTGCCTTTCTTGCTGCTAGTCCAGCTACAAACCCGTTTTCCCTTAAACCAACCAAAGGGGAAACCCCCGTGAGGTCTACACAAGCATGTTTCCCCCCAGCCCAGCCAAAGACGAGCAGATCCGCTAGTCGCAGAGTAGATCTCCCTTCCATAGGGTCCGTGAGGAAATTCACAGGGGCCTCTTTCTTAGCAGAAATCCCAGCTCTTCTTAAGATGTCCCCCAAAACATCTCGCACCCAGTCATGCCGATATTTAAACCCAGGGAGCTCTTTACAGTGAACTGTGTGCTCCCCATATTTATCCATACAAGCTTTACGACATATCGGGCAGGTTTCATCTTCTGGGTACATAGGGATCATTAGCCGGTATTTGAGAATGGTTCTGTATTCTACTGCCGACATGCATTGGCCTAACCCCTCAATCGGGACAACGGTCAAAAATTCCTGAGCATGGGGACCCTTCAGACACTCAAACACCGCCTTCTGGCGGGGTGACAAATCAAAAGCTTCTCCCAGGCTTTGAGCGATTTTGCTAAAAAGTGCATTCGCCAAAGTTTTTTGTGGCTTCGAGGGGGCGGTGTCCTTGTTAGAGAAACCGCCAATATCCAAGTCTGGGAGAGAGACATTTAAACGTTCGAGTGCTTGTTGATAGTCTGGGTCAAGCCCGACAACCCCACCGTTTCGAAGGATATGATCCTGTAGTTCCCAAGACTGAGCTCTAGACGCCACAAAGGCATAAGCCCCAACATCTCGGGCTGAGAAGAGGCCCAAACCACCTAGACGCATTGGTAAAGATGCTAGACGCCACTGGAGGTCACCAAAGAAGGGGCCGCCACCCACTACTATGTCTTCTATAGCCTTTCTAAGGCCATCATCGAACCGAGATACCGCATCCTTCATCAAATGGGGTTGACAAGTCCGCAGCCCAAAAAGCAACTTAGCAACACCCATGCACGACCTTAGCAGAAGGAGTTCACATTGGGGATCCCTCAGGCAGGGTAAGAGTTTCATAAGGTCAACCGCCCCCGAGGCCCGCCGCCCTGTCAACTCTCCAATAAAGCTAGGATCCCGACTAACAGCTCCACCAAGGAGCTTAACCCCCTTCTCTGGTCTACCGATCCCTCTCGGGAAAAGCCCGTCCTGAACTTTCTGGTCGTCGCATGTCGGCCAATAAACCTCTGTTTTCTTAATATTGAGATAAAGCCCTAGAGATGGCCCCTCCTCGTTGATGATGTCTAAGGCCTTAGCAACCTCAGAGGCGTTGCCGATAATCGTCCCATCATCCAAGTACCAAGCATGAAACGGGAGTTTACAGCGGTTCTGAACTCGGAGAATAAGGGGGTGTAAGGCGAGGGCAAAGAGAAGGGGCCCCAAAGGGTCTCCTTGTTGAACTCCGGTAGTAGCCCCAATACACTCGTTACCAACATACAACCTAGCAGGCTGAGCGTAAAGAAATTGGACCCACCGATAGATTGACGGGCAACGCTGATGAACCTCTTGGAGAAAGGCTGTGCGGTCGACCGTGTTAAAAGCATTGGAGAAATCCACAGTAAGCAAGGCTAAGGAACCATCTGCATGAAACGAGTTGAGAAACCTGTTTTCACTGTGAAGTACCGCCTCTGCCCCATTTGGCATCCCCACCCCAAACTGATAGTCACCTAAGTATTGGGTCATTTCTTTCCCGACCTTCTTCATCGCCACCTTGGAAACCAACCTTCGCCAAATACCCCCCACAACAATAGGCCGAATTCCTTTATCAGGTTTCAATAAGGGGGTGAGGGGGCCGAGGCAACAAACTCAGCAAGCACCATAGGGCAGGACCCCCCAAGCCATAAGTTAACAACTTCAGTAATGCTCGTAAGCAAACCTGAGGAAGTCACCGAGCCCTCGCCACCAATAGCATCTAACAGGTGTTGGGCCCGCATCCCGTCTCTACCGCATGATGTCCCTTTAGGAAATGATCGAATACATTTGAGCACACAATCCCCATCAACAACAAGAGTGGGTTGGGCCAAAGGGTTGGAAGGCAATGACGGGGGCGAAACCACTGGGTGTTTATCAATAAGAGCTTTCAAGGTCGAATCACCTAGAGGGGCAACTCCACTAGAGCATAGGACCTTAACCGCAGCTGTGAAATGTCCATCCCTGACTTTCCGAAGACATTGCTTAATATTAGGGTCCTTTTCTTTTTCTTCCTCTTTCCTGCATTCTCCCCTAGGGGCCCCCGTCTCCCCCACGCTATCCAATAGGGAAGCGACCAAATCATCAAACCCAGACCCATCTTTCCACATTGTAAGCGCGTGCAAGATGTTACTACAATGTAGAGATTTCCTATTCCCTGATCTCCGCTCTTGTCTGGAGGATGGGCTAACCACCCGCAAGGTGCAACGCGGTAGTAGAAGCAATTGGACCCAATTGTTGACCGATCCTGGTGACGCTACCACTTTGCGCAAAGCACCTGTTAGGACCTGAGCAAACAACAACCGACAACTAGGGGGAATGCTTTTAACAGTCTGAATAGGGAGGGAGAAAACACGCTCGAGGAGGTTAACATCACTCCCGAGCCTTGCTGGGTGAGGTGGGTTTGTGTCAACCACCACTTGGCATGGTTTCCCGATCCCAACAATGAAATCTTCTTTATTAGTTTAATTTTTTAACTATTAGTTTTTTCAATGATATTATTTAAAAAATAAACAATTACTATATCTTATATTTTTTAGGTATATTAATATTTTAATATTATTTCTTTAATTTTACTAATATTTTTTTAGTTTATTTTTTAACTATTAGTTTTTTAATTATATTATTTAAAAAATTATTAAACTTAGTTTTATTTGTTATTTTATCTTCATAATACTTTTGGTATATTTTGTTTTTCATTTATAATTTTATTCGAACGAGTCAAATATAGTCAAACTTTATCGTAAGAAATTTTACCGATATTGTTTGAACAACATCAGTATCACTACGAGTAACATATTCATTTTTATGGCTTTCTCGATGCGGCGGTATAAACTTTATTGAAGATGGAGTTGTATTTGTGTGACACCCGTGTCACTACGACCATTAGACAAATACCAAACCAATGAAATATTGTATTTCATACTTTATATTTGTATAAATATGTGTATCGTTTGCACATATCAATTCTCGTTCGATTTCGAGCTTTAAATCGCTTCTTGAAGGTTATACGCGATCTAATGCGTAAATATAATCAGTTTAATGCAACAAACACTCTGGAACAGTGACATAGGCTTAACATACCTTAAATAATCTTTACATAACTTAGAAATAAGTTTTGGAAGGTTTGGTGTGGCGAAATCTAGTTTATTCGATCACAGGGACTAATTGCGTCAACTTGCAAAAGTCTGCCGTTTCGTAAGACAACGTACAGTCTGGAACATGATCATAAGCTAAACATACCATAAATAACCTAAACATAGCTTAGAAATAAGCTTTGAGTTGTTCAGTGTGCGAAAATATGCTTATTTGATATTACAGGGACTAAAAGTGTCAAAAACGGCGTAAGTTTGCATTTTCGCGCATATCTTACGTTCAGACCACATCTGGACATCCAAAATTTTTGTAGACACTAAAATATTTTTATTTTAGTGATCGACATGCAAAAATACCATTCGTCGCTTAATTTGGATCGTTTTTTCGCGTCTGTTCAAGTTTCGTCGTAATTAGACGAATAACGCGACCGTACGACCAAACGAACCGACATCTGAGATATTTCTGAGCATATTTTGAGTCCTCTAAACTTTAATGACCTTGTAGAGCCTTGAAAATGGCTTAACGGGTGTTAAAAGTGCCAAAAATGAGCTCATACACATGCAGGGACCAAAGCTGTCAAAACTGAAAGTTATGCTGATTTGCAGGTAGTTGGAGGGCCGCATAATCCCTGAACCTACTCCTACGCGCCCCGCGTAAAAATGCCCAGTTCCAGAAATCTTTTTTTAGCAAACTGTTGATACTTCAGGGAGTGTTTATGCCATTTTTATTGTGTGTTAACCAAGTTAACACCTCTCAAAGGCTTTGAACCTGCACCAAACACTTGTATGGTTGAGATTTTTGCTTGGAAGTTACACAAACAAGTGGCATGATCTTGTGAACTTGCAACAGGTATAAATAGCATGCCATTTCATTCATTTCACTCACCCTTGATCTGATTTCTCTAAGTTGAAGTTGTTATACTTCATACCTGAGATCTTAAGATCAAGTTCTCCCTAGCAAGGACCCTTTGTAAGCTTTCTTCGTTCTTTTATCGCTTTTCAAGCGTGAAAGTCAAACAGTGTTTGACTTTCTGCTTTGACCAGTCTTTGGTCAACACGAAGTTCGTTTGAACTTCGCAATGTGAGCGTAATCACGATGGTTATAGTCCCTAGTGACTATACCTACTGATTACCACGTTGACTAGGCGTAGTGACGAGTCGTAATTTCGGACAAAATGCACATTTATGCGTATTTTGCAACCAAACTACTTTAGGGTATCAAAACACTTTGTTTTGATATCAAAACCTGTTTTCTAACTTAGTTAAGCATGTTTTAACATGCTTAGCTCGTCACTTTTAGTTTAGTGCTTGTTTAGAGTCGTAAGTTAAGCGGTTTAAACCACCGCTTAGACTTTCGAACTCGACCCGTTTGGTTGATCATTAGGATCCGACCAAGCATGTTTAGTGACCATAGTTGCATAGGGAATAACCTTCCGAGGTTATACCTTATGGTCACACAGTTTAAGTAGTTGTATGATAGGTAGTTTATATGCCTTAGGTAAATGACCAAAATGCCCTTTTCATGCATAATTGGATTTTAAGCATATGTAACTTAAATTTTTGTCACTTAACTGATTATGCAACATACCTAAACATGTTTAGGCATATAATACTTATCATAGGACTAGTTAGACGTCTCAAACGCGCGTTTGCGCGAACGACGCGTTAAAGTGGCGTAAGCTACCTTAATGTGCCGTAACGGGTCGAAAGCACTTAGAATAGGTTACGATTTAGAATATAGGCTTTGTTAAACCATGTCACATGAGTTCCAATACTCATTTGGTATACAAGACCTCATTCTATCCGATCTTCCGATTTAGGTCCGGTTTATTTACATAGTTACCTATATTAGGTGCCGTTTGATTCCGTGATCCCTCTAGCTTTGCTTGGTTGTTATTCAAGACCTCTAAGCATCCTCAAGTGAGTACATAGTCCCCTCTTTTACTGTTTTCAATGTTTTGGGGTGAAGCATGTGTACCTATTTGTTATGTTCATGATTTCAAAGTATAATTGATTATACATATTAGTACTTATCTTTTGACAAACTGAATGATTATTTATGGTTTTAAACACTGATTTTTCAAAGATTATAAAATTAATTGTTGAATTGTACTTATTTTATGTTCACCAGACCGATTGTTAGTATGATATAGCGCTATAGGATTTGACACCCCATTCCTGTTGTCATGGAATGTCAGAAACCGATATTTTATCCAAATAGTGATTGCCTTCGTGGTATTTCTATAGTCTCCTAGGTGTATTTTGATGCACTAAGGTTTGGTTGAATTCTTAAATCACATTTTTATTGTATATTTTGTTATACTCCAAAAAGTATAGTTTGATATACTCTCATGTGTGATATTGTACAAAACAACATATATTTTGCTAATTACTAAAACATAGTTTGATATGTTATTTATAAAATCAAAGCATAGTTTAATATGTTATTTATAAAACCAAAGTATACTTTTGATATACTACCGAAAACAATTATTTTGACGACTAAAGTATATTTAATATACTATCTGTTTAACCATTTTGGAACCGAAATATATTTTGATAATTACTTATTCGACTTTCTTAAAACCAAAGTATATTTTCATGTATACTACAAACCTTTTTGTAAAATATTGTTATACAAACTCATTTTACTTAATTATTTATTTATACATCTTTCTTTTATATCATCTGTTTTCTTATCACTTATTATATGATTTATAAAAGAAAACATTTTTAAAGTTCATGACTATTTTGTTAAAACATTCTTTTAAACTTACAAAGTCATGAATCATGCATTAATAAAACCTATGTATCTCACATGCATTTTTATGCTGACGTACCTATTTTTACACATGTTTCAGGTTCTGCTATGTGATGATTGTTGATGCTTGATATACATAGGGTGGACTCGTGCCTTAGCGACTTTAAAATTTGAAAGACAATATTTGTATTTATTTGATTTGTAATAGAACAATGAGTTCAATAATTCAATAAAACGAAATTATTTAATCCATGGTTGTGAAACAATGATTCTGTTACAACACTCCCCGATGTTTCCGCCACGTTTGGTTGTTTTACGTGGTCGGGGTGTGACAATTTGCAATAGAGATTTTTTTGGTACCGTAAGCTATGGCGAGTTTGGTATAGTAACTTTACCGTGATGAATCGAATCGGTACCAGCAGAACAACATCGCTATCGGTAACGATATTCATTTTTTTTCAATCGATGTGTATATCCTCTTGTGCTTGTCTCTTTCGATTGCTATTCTGAGTGCCGATACCATATTGAACCGACCAGATACCGACCGAAACCCGCTGCAAAGCGCGGGTAATCTCGCGTGTTATATACAAATATACTTGACAAGGTGAGCTAGCGGCCCGTTTAACCCATTTCCAATTATACAATCCGTCAACGTATTTAACACACTAACATATGCAACCCGTCAACTTGTTTACAATCCGTATGGCTCCTTTTGCTGTTTTCTACTAATACATTTGTAAGTGTGTATGAGTTATAATTCCATACCTTACATTTTTAAAGAGGGTGTACAATACCTCTTTTAATTGATTATTTTAAACTATGTATATTATTTTCTTTATTTTTCTACATGAAACTAAACTTTGACCTTTTGTTTTATTTATTGTAATAATAATCAAGATTATAATAGCATTCATTGTAATAGCATTCCAATACAAAATCTAGAATTTGTATTCTTTTAACCATCTATTTATGAAAGTTAGGGCTGTAAACGAACTAAACGAACACGAACAAGACATTGTTCGTGTTTGTTTCTTAAAAAATATATGTGTTCGCGAACCGTTCACGAACACTTATCGAACGTGATTTTATGTTTGTGTTCGTTTGTTAAGGAAATGAACTTGTTCGTGTTCGTTTGTGTTTTTTTTGTTAATTTTAGGCAACGAACGTTGACGAACACAAATGAGCACAAACTAATGTTCAGAACACAAATGGAAACAAACGAACACAAACAATCGTTCATGAACATAATATATAATACACTGACACTTATTAGATATTTAATTTATCAGAATTTTGATATATTTAAATAAATATAAAATCTAAAAACACTAATGAACTATCGAACACAAGCGAACACGTTACCGAACGTTAACGAACATAAACGAACGAACGCGGCCTCTGTTCATGTTTGTTCATTTAACTAAACGAACGAAATTTCTTGTTCATGTTTGTTTGTTTAATAAACGAACGGACACAAACGAACTTCCTGCCGAACGGTTCACGAACTGTTCGCCGAACGTTTGGTTCGTTTACAACCCTAATTAAAGTAATTTTAAAGTTATTGTTTGATTAGAAAAAAAAATCCAAATTACATAAATAAGTACATTATATGAGAACTTTGAATATAATAAATAGTTATAATTCTTTATTTTTCTACATAAACTAAACTTTGACCTTTTGTTTTATTTACTGTAATAATAATCAAGATTATAATAACATTCATTGTAATAGCATTCCAATACAAAATATAGAATTCATATTCTTTTAACCATCTATTTATTAAAGTAATTTTAAAGTTTTTGTTTAATTAGAAAAAAAATCCAAATAACATAAATAAATACATTATATGAGAACTTTGAATATAATAAATAGTTATAAGATGTAAATGAGTTTAAATAATTCACTCTTTACACTATAAACAACACATGTTTAATATATGTCGATAACTCATTTAAGTTTGGTAATTTTATTTTTCTCTCATAACTTAAGTGAAAATAAAATAACAAAGTACGTAGTAGTAATCAATTTATTTTCTCAACGCTCCGATATAAGTATTTTGAAAAAAAAAATAGAGTTATGTTTGAACTAAAGTGTGTTTTTTTCTACTATCGAATTATCCGGATAGGTATTCGTTTTTATGGATTTCAGCTCTCATACTACAAACTACATATATATTTAACCCAATTATTTTTAGTAATTTTATTTTACTCTAACAACTTACTTTCTTTATTTTTATAATAAAAGTAATAAGCAAACGGTTAGTTTTCTTCTTAACGTTGAGATATAAATTTTATTAAGAATGAGTTGTATTCGAAATACAATGCTTTTCATTTGGAACAAAACAAACTATGAAGGCATGCAGCTTCTTTGATTATCATAATGTTGTATATGTGATAGGTTGTTACAAAAATACGTTCACCATCTTTTTTACTGGACGCCCCATCACGTAGCGCGGGTGTTTCACCTAGTTAATAATATTTACATGAATGAATATATATGTGAGTGCTTTATCAATTAACACAGAATTCACTACTTATTAGATATTTGTTTTTTAAGGTCAAAATGAGTTATCCTTTAGCTAATGTGGACCAAGTGTGGTGGATGGATTAATGGTTTGATCAGGAAATTCAACCACTTGTGTTTATTGTGTCTTTGGCCACCATCATTTATGTCTCAATGTTGTATATGTGAATGTGTGTGAAAGCTTTGCTTAAGTTTGTATCTTATTCATTAAAACTTGTACTTTGTGTAATAAAAGTTGGCACACAAACTTTCATAAGCCTATGGGGTGTGGAGGAGTTTGGGTTGGGGGCATTGCTCGACACATGGCGAGGGTGGGATCCACAAGATAATACTAAAAAACTAGGGGTGTGGTGTGGCGTGGCCAGCCATGTGAATTTATTTATTTATTTTTTGTTGTTTAAACTATTTAAAATTTCACCCAGCCAACCAAAGCAAGCCATGTCACCCAGCCTCCCGCCTCACGTCAGGCTCAATGCCCACGCCAAAGGGACAACACTATGCCCAATACCAACCCAGGGTGAAGCAGCTGGCGTTTAGAAACCAAAACGCTCCCAAACCAACGCACACACCCAAAGACTAATAATGAAACTTAGCTCTTGCACTTTTTGGCCAATTGCATTAATACTTGTGTTATTGTGTAGCAAGAAGAGATTGCTTTGATAACATAACGAAAAATGTAACTCATTTTCAATTGAAATATTTGCATAACATAACACTTTGAAAAAAGAAAGATTATCAACACCCCAAATGATATTTTCTCTTAAGTAAACACACAAATGTACAACTTTTTATTGTTGTTGAATGTACAAGTGGTGTGATGAACGTGGTGATTGTGAATGCCCCCTCATTGCCTTGCTTTCCGCTTGGAACTTCATAATCGGTACTATCGAATCCAACCGGCAACGGTCTTTCGCTGCGGCGCTAAGCGTAAGCCCCCCCTTCTCGCCACCATTCATCACCATATGTTCACCCGATACCCGCACCGATTTATGACTATTACACCCCGAAAGAATCCCACTTCCTTTGATCATTCTTTCCATATCACCACTACCCCTCACATTCCTAGACATTGTCATGTTATGATTTTTCGACATCTTCGTGTCCTCGTAATCCGAGATGATCGAAAACCCGGCCACACTCGCGGTAACTACACTCCAAGCAATGCTCGCCTCGCTTGGGGCGTACCCATTTGGGAGCGTGGCATTGCTTGATCTCCCGTTAGAAACTTGTCGCGCAAGAAACGAGTTATTACCATTTGTCGAGAAGCTCTCGATCTCGAATAAATCCGAGCTCGCGTCACTTCCCGCATCATTATGTTCGCCGATATTAATATCGATGTTTTCGGCTTTTGGAGTCACTCCATCCCAATTCAACATGGTTAGCTTCCTCTCCAAGCTAAATGACTTCTTCCCCTTCTCCAAAACCGGAGAACCGAAGGCCTCCGACGAGTTCCTTCGGGTTTTAACATGAATAATCTCACTTTCGTCGTCTTTCGGTGGCTCATTTTTTACCACCGGGCGAGTATTCACCACTGGAAAAGAAAAACAATCTTCTTTCTTTTTCTCATCAGTGAAACCGCCAGCAGTTTTTAAAACTGGCGGTTTCACAGGTTCTTTTACCAGAACCTTGTTTTCCGTGATCTTAACAGATTTATTATCGTTGCAGTTGCAACCAAGGGAGATAAACAAGCTCTTTACCGCGCTTGTTTTCTCCCTTTTAGCCGAATGACTTGTTCGGCTACCACCATTAGCCAATAAACCGCTTCGGCTATTCCAACTCGACTCAGACCGAACACTTGGAGTCACGGATCCTGTCTTCGGTTTCGGCGTCTCTTCATCTTTCTCTTGCAACTCCTTGGGATGATAGTTTGCAGGCTTGATCATGGATTGAGGAGTTCTTGGAGCTTGTTCATCCATGGCTCCTTTGAAGTACTTTTCCGCTCCGAAAATCCCGATTTCGCCATCTTCTACCTTCTTTTTTGAAGTTATATGAGATGGGTGTGTTAGTTTGAGAACCATAGTAGTACTATTGTTCTCATGATTCAAGTAAGATGATTCATGGAGATCAACATTGTTGTTGAACAAAGAAACCCTTTTATCTGAGGTGATCATGGTACTTTTTGTTCACTACACACTTGTAAACAACAAAACAACTAACACCCACCAATAAAAAACCTAACTTTAACAGAATCTTGGATCAAAACAGCATTTGAGTGAGAAGAAATGGACAAAAGAAGATTCTTTTTGCTTATTTTGGTGCAAGAAATGGTGGAGTTAATGGAGTAGAAGAGAGTATGGGGGTTATGAGGAGTTGGAAAAGTGGGTTAGGAGTATGGGGGTGATGAAGAAGAGGGGGCCATTTGTTGTATAAATAGGGAGAGTTATAAGTTATGGAGATAGATGGATATTGAGTAATTGAGTTGGTAAAGAAGCCAAGTGCAAGTGCATGTGCATATGCTTCTTATACTTTTTCACTCTTTTGGCACTTTGTCCCCTTAAAAATATTGCTTTATATCTTTTAAGATCCTTAGTTAGTCTCATCATCTTGTTTTTAGTTTTAAAATAAAGATCAAGAAATAGATGCTCAAAATCCAAAATATGTCTAACTAATTAATATTAAGGTACACAATAGAGTGTCCAAAATCTGTCATCATGCTCATATTGTCATTACAAATGATAGGGTACGTGTAATCACAGGCCTTAATTATTATTATTATTATTATTATTATTATTATTATTATTATTATTATTATTATTATTATTATTATTATTATTATTATTATTATTATTATTATAGTTAAATGTCATTTTAGTCCATGTGGTTTGAGCCATTTTGCCAGTTTAGCCCAAAGGTTTGAAACGTTGCAATTTTAGTCCAAATAATTTCAAGCGTTGTCATTTTAGTCCACTGGGTCAACTCCGTCCATTTTTATGTTAGCTAGAAGGGTAATTCGATTATTTTAGATGGTCAAATTGTCCTTCTAGTTAACAGAATTACATTTAAAATGACTGAAATGCCCCTCTAGTTAACAAAATAAAGGGATGGAGTTAACCCAGTGGACTAAAATAACAATGTTTAAATTATTTGGACTAAAATGTCAACGTTTCAAAACTTTGGACTAAACTGATAAAATGACCCAAATGATATGGACTAAAATGGCATTTAACTCTTATTATTATTGTTGTTGTTGTTGTTGTTGTTTTGTTTCTATTATTTGTAAGTGAATAGCTAATACATATAACATCACAAACAAGATTAATAATAACATGGTCCATACATACCGCTCGTATATCAATTCTAATGTCATATCGAGTTATCGAGTCGTCGGCAATGGGGAAAGTCACAAATTTTGGGTATCATTTAACCACAAGAACTTTATATGATATTATCATCAATCTTGTCATTGTTAGACAAATGTTCCTGTTGAGTTGGAAAGAAATTGGATCATGTTAAATTGAATCCATTCACACTTCATTTTGTGGTGAGTGTTGAATTACCTTTTGGCATCATGAAAAGAAGGAGCACAAGTAGTGTTTTCTTGAAACAAATTATGAAGTGATAATTAGTTATGGGGGTATTTACACTATTTGTTAATAGTAATACCAACAATAAATCTCATTCCATAAGATTTTATAGGATATTCAATCTTATCCCATTAGATTTTAGAATATATTCTTTTTTATTTTTTTTATTTCGTTTAGATTTTCTTTCTCCAAATGATTTTACATTATATAATTGGATTAAAGAAACTAAAACTTGATTTTACGACCCATACAACTTGTATGGGTCGTAAAATCAAGTTTTAGTTTTTTTTAACCCAATTATATATAATGTAAAATCATTTGAAGAAAGAAAATCTAAATATCAAGATTACGTTTATATGAACTTTGAAAATTGTCTAGAAAAGATTTGGTTGCCATGAAACGTGTTTTTCTTTGCGACTAACCATACGCAAATTGACAAAATATAAGAGAATATCTTACGGGGACTATTGTCAAGAAATCTTAAATCGAGCCAACTATCAAATTTTATGTCACATTCAAATTGAACCTTACGCATAGGGTTGTAAACGAACCGAATATTCAACGAATAGTTTGTGAACCGCCTGGAGAAAGTTCATTTACATTCGTTCGTTTAATTAATGAACGGACATGAACACTAAATTATGTTCGGTTAGTTAAATGAACGAACACGAACAAATGTATCGTTCGTTCAGTTATGTTCGTGAACATTCGGAAATGTGTTCGTGTGTTGGAAATAATTGGATCAAAACCACAAAACACACAAGGATTTTATGATCAACTAGATCACGACTATTTCTTCTTTAATAACATCGAACCAAAATAAAACAACTAAAGAATTATATACCCTAACACATCTATTTATACTAAACTAATAACTTGCTAAATAAGCAATCCTAAACCAATGGGAACTCTAATACCTAATTAACCAACAAATAATATAACTAGATAAATCTATTAATTCAAACTAATAATACAGGGGCGACTAGGGTTTTCTCCTAAAATGTCGAGAAGGGATCGATTCAACGTGAATCAATGGTATGATGTGCACACGAAGAAAGGGAGACGATACAGGAGTCAACAACAAACGGCGCGAAAGGATCCGGTGACTAAGTTTTTTGTGTCGAATCTGCCTGGGAGATGTGCCTCGTCTGATCTGGTTAGGGTTCTCAAGGATTTCGGCGATATCCAAGACACGTACATTGCATGAAAGTATGATCGGCTGGGTAAGAGGTTCGGTTTCGTTTCTTTTAAGAATGTGAGGAATGCTACAGAATTGGAAGGAAACTTGAAGGATGTTTGGATTGGGAGCTATAAGTTGTATATAGTTCTTGCTAGATTTGTTGATGGCATGAATGTGGCAAGGAAAGAGAATTCGGTCTGGAAGCCTGTAAAAGAGAAAGGAATTCGGGCGGGGTTCAAGAATAAGGACAAGGTGGAACAGTCTAGGGAGGATCCGGTTGGTTATGCTGGTAACAGCTCAAGATCGTTTCGGGATATCCTTCTCAATAAAGAGCCTGATCTTGGGTCTATGGAAGTGGTAGTGGAAGATAAGGTGCAGGCTTTTCGTGAATGGTTCGAGTTTGGATTAATTGGGCGTGTGAAAGATTTTGGACTTTTAACGGATCTGAGGAGGTGTCTGAGGAAGATCAGTAACGTTGATTTCCAGATCAAATATGTTGGGGGTTTGTATGTACTGCTTGTTTTTGGTAGTCGAAGGGACAAAGAAGAATTTGCTGTGAAAACGGACGTTTGGACTCATGCTTTTGATCGGCTGGAGGAATGGAATGGCCAAAATTTGGAGTATGAAAGGATTGCATGGCTCAAAATACATGGAGTTCCTTTGAGCCTGTCATGTATCCAAGTTTTTGATGATATAGCGTCTAAGTTCGGGGCTGTGGTACAACCGGCACAGTTTGCTGAAGATGGTGGGGATTTATCGTTTTCTTATGTAGGGGTTCTTTGTAAGTCAGTTGACAGGGTGAATTAGAAGATGTTGTTGAAATGGAAAGGCGTCAGCTTTCGGGTTTTGGTGGAGGAGGATATAAACGATTGGATTCCGGATGGCTTAGGTTCTTTGGAGGAGGTGGAAGATGATTGCAATTTGTCGGATACAGTGATGCTTGGCGAGAAGAATGGTACTAGTCAAAATAGTGGAGGCGACTCGGTTTTGGAAGGTTCTCAACATGACGGTAATGATGTATCTTTTAGTCCAGCTTTTGATATTCAAACTAAAATCCCGGACGTGCATGAAGTTTTTAGTCGTCATCTGAATGAAGGATGTAAAGGTTCGGATAAAAAAATAAAAACAGGTAAGTTTGTGAGAAAGAAATCGGATAGGAGTAAGTCCAACTCTCCATTGGATCAGGAACGACCTAAAAAGAGACGTAGAGATAGTGGTGATCCGTTTGATTTGGATCGATTTATTTTTCCAGTTAATGGGAATGCTCCCGTGGAGAACGAATCGAAGGATAGTGATGAAAGCATCCATGAATTTTTGACTCTGGATTTAAACCGGCATATTATAGACGTTGAGGTTGAGTCAGGAAGGAACCAAGTTGTTAGTGAAGATGATCAGATAGCGTCTCAAAGATTGGAAGAGGTTCTAAATGTAGAAGTGAATGACATGGTTTTCTTGGCTAAGACCTTAGGTGTTTCTAATATTGAACGATTCGAATGAGATTTAAAGAAGGTAATTAAAAAGGAAGGCTTTCAAGTGTGTGTTCAATGAATGTTCTTTCGGTTAATATTAGAGGGTTGGGTTGTGAAGAGAAGAGTTCTTGGATTCGTACGCTGAGGTTGGCTAATGAAATTGGGTTTATTATGCTTCAAGAGACCCAGTTTTCGTCTCTTGAGGGATTGGATTTAGGGAGGTGGTGGGGTAGTGGGGAATTCATGTATGGGTGGGTTGGGGCACGGGTCGGTCGGGTGGTTTGCTCTCTTTGTGGGATCCGAGGAGATTTACTTTGGGGACGATAGAAAAACATAGATATTTTCTGTGTATTCATGGTGTTTTGAAAGAAACGGGGAAAGTTATTACTTTTTTAAATGTTTACTCGCCGCAAAAGTTGGTGGATAAAAGGTTGCTGTGGACCGAGTTGGAACGGATCATTGTTCAAGACCAAGAATATTGGATTGTAGGAGGGGATTTTAATTGTGTAAGGGATCAAACGGAGAGAAGAAATTCCAAGTTCGTTGCTTCGGTGTCTAATGAGTTTAATGACTTTATAGACAAGGTGGGGTTACATGAGTTTTTGTTGAAAGGAAGAATGTTCACTTTTGTGTCCGGGAATAAATGTAGCCGCATTGATCGTATTTTAGTGTCTTGGAGTATCATAAATGATTGGCCCAACGCTGAATACCGGGCTCTTGCTAGGGACAGGTCGGATCATAGTCCTTTAGTGTTGAAGGTGGAAGTTCGGAATTATGGTGCTAAACCATTTCGATTTTATAACTCGTGGCTCTTACGGTCAGATCTGGAAGATTTAGTCACTAGGACTGTTCAGGAGTTTCGTGGATGTGGGGCTCCGGATACAGTTCTAATGAATAAGTTTAAGAAGTTACGCCAAGAGATTGTCGAATGGAGTAAGAATAAGAGGATCGAAGAAGCTGAGGAAGAGGCAAATTTGCACCAGGAATTGATGGAGTTAGACATGATGGTTGAGGATAGAGACTTGACTGACGCGGGACAGTGGGTGTTTGTGGAAGCAAAGAAGAGATTAAAGGAGTTGGAACAATTTAAAGCAAAAGACACGAGACAAAAAGCGCGGGTTCGTTGGGCTAAAGAGGGGGACGAGAACACAAGTTTTTTTTCACGGCATAATTAATAAAAGGAGGGTGTCTAATAACATACCGGGCTTGATGGTTAATGGGAATTGGGTAGTTAAACCTTCCGAAGTGAAAAGAGAAGTTTGTGGTTTTTTAGAAAGCGTTTTGTTGAAGACCTACACGAGCGACCGACTCTTGAGTGTTACGGTCTTAAACAGTTGAATGATGATGATACCGTGGAGTTAGTGAGGTCGTTTGATGAAAAAGAGATAAAGGACGTGGAGTTAGTGAGGCCGTTTGATGAAAAAGAGAATCAAGAAGGTGATGGGAAAAGTTACACATGAAACACAATCGGCTTTCTTATCGGGGAGGTACATTCT
This sequence comes from Helianthus tuberosus, assembly GCA_030545235.1. NCBI lineage: Eukaryota > Viridiplantae > Streptophyta > Magnoliopsida > Asterales > Asteraceae > Helianthus > Helianthus tuberosus. The sequence goes on from JARYGA010060438.1 coordinate 7,169,878, forward strand.
TGACGGGCCTCTAATAATTAGTAAGATTTTATCTTGGGCAAAGAGGATGGGAAAAGAATTATTTATGTTCAAAATCGATTTTGAGAAAGCCTACGATAACGTTCATTGGGAGTTCTTACTATCGGTGATGCGCCAAATGAAGTTTCCTGAAAAATGGTGTATGTGGATTAAAGGAGTTCTCGAATCGGCTCGGTCGTCGGTGCTCGTAAATGGCTCTCCTACGTTTGAATTTGGGTGTGGGAAAGGGATTAGACAAGGGGATCCATTGTCTCCTTTTTTATTTATTATTGTCATGGAGGCTCTATCATGTTTGTTTCGCAAAGCTTGTGATACCGGATCTTTTCATGGGGTGTGTCTTCCAAATGGTGGGCCGATAGTTTCGTATCTTCTTTATGCAGATGATGCGATGGTTATGGGAGAGTGGTCCCAGTTTAATTTCAAGGCGTTGAAGAGGATTTTACGTATATTCCATTTGTGCTCTGGCATTAGAATAAACTTGCATAAATCTAGTTTACTCGGGGTGGGTATGAACATGGAAGATGTGGTTATTCAGGCTAGTGATATGGGATGTAGCTCGGGTGAGATGCCATTTAAGTATTTGGGAATTCTTGTGGTTGCAAACATGAGTCGCATTAGTAGTTGGGAGCCGGTTGTCGAGGTGTTCAAAAAAAGATTATCTAGATGGAAGGCTAGTATCTTATCGATGGGAGGAAGGGTTATTCTTATTAAATCAGTGTTAGAAAGTCTTCCTACATATTATTTCTCGTTATACAAAGCTCCGGTGGGCATGATTAGTAAACTTGAAGTTTTTATTAAACGATTTCTTTGGGGTGGAAATGAGGAAAGAGATAAGATGCATTGGGTTGCTTGGGAGACGGTGACGAAGACAAAACGTGATGGTGGGTTGGGTCTTAATAAATTACAAGAATGTAACAGTGCTTTATTATTAAAATGGTTGTGGCGTTATCGGGTTGAATATGATGCTCTTTAGAGAAAAGTTATAGATGCGGTGCATGGTTCGGCTAGAAGGTGGGAAACATTCCCTTCTAATAAACGTTTTTCTGGAACATGGAGCAAATTGGTTTCTTTTGGTACTCGTTTAAGGATACAAGGTAATTCTTTTGTTAACGTAATTCGGGGTATTGTGGGTAACGGTAAAAAGGTGAGATTTTGGATTGATCCTTGGTTAACTAATGAGCCGCTAAAGGATGTGTTTCCCGATTTGTTCCGCCTAGAGGAAAATAAATGGTGCTTTGTTGATGAAAGAATCGGTCCTCAGTCGCAAGGCAGAGGTATAACTTGGAGGTGGAAGAAATATCCTAACTCGAGTGGTGAAGTCGATGCTCTTATTGAGTGTCACAGAATGGTTGCCGAGGTTAGTCTGGATGACAAAGAGGATCGATGGTTTTGAAACCAAGGGTCTAGTGTGGAGTTCTCCGTTAAGGAAGTTAGAAAATGGTTGAAAGGAGCCGATGTGGTCGACGATAATAGCAGTTTTAGGTGGTGCAAATGGATTCCGAACAAGTGTAATATCTTCATGTGGAGGGCGAGTATGGATAGGATTCCGACAAAAAATGCTCTTAGTCGAAGGAATATCGATGTTGGAGATGGTATGTGTGTTTTTTGTGGTGAAGTGGAGGAGACTACGGTTCATCTGTTTTCGGCGTGTACTTTGGTTGACGGAGTGTGGAATGCTATAGTTTCGTGGTGTAAGATTCCGCGTGTTTATTTGTTTTCGACTAATGATGTGCTTCAAATTGCTAAATACGCCGGGGGGGGGGGGGGGGTGGGTCAAAGATTAAGCAAGACATCTTATATGGTCTTATTATATTGGCATGTTGGCGTATATGGAAAGCTAGAAATGAAAAGATATTTACAAGCAAAGAAACGAATGTGGCTCAAATAGTTTCGGATGTCAAGGCGTTGGGATTTCTTTGGTTTAGAAGTAGATATAAAGGGGGATCGGTAGAGTGGAAAGATTGGTGTAATTTTTATTTCCATTTGATGTAATTTTTGGTTCCGCGGTGTTCTCTTGCTTGGAGAATTCCGCTTGGTTTGTTTAATGATATTCACCTTTCAAAAAAAAAAGTTATTTTCTTCTCTTTATTGGCTCACAAATCTTTATCTTTCCATTGGTTATATCCCATGCCACAGTTTTACTTGAACCATTAGGATTAACTCTTCATCGTGAACATTAGTTCATGTCCGTTTGTTTATGTTAATGAAAGATTTATTAGCATTTATTTATTTTATCTAACCTTCTTATATTCTTTAAATCTTAGTTATCTCATTACCCAAACAAATAAAAAAGAAACCCTATCTCCACCTTGTTTATGCACCGATCCACTTTCATTCTCATTGTTCACATCGAAAAAAATACTATCGACCGTCCTTTAACGATTTGTGAACACGTTCGTTTCCTTAATGAACGAACACGAACAAAAAATCTCGTTCGGTAATTTTCATGAACCATTCATGAACACATTATATCCTTAACGAACGAACACGAACAAAGCCTTGTTCGTGTCCGTTCAATTCGTTTACAGCCCTACTTACGGACACACCCTTTCCAAACTACGTTGGAGTACAAGCTCATTATATCATATTGTGGGATTGGGCTAAATTGCTCGTATTTGGCTAAAATATGATAAAAATAACAAAACATCAAACATGAATAATTTGATTTTGATCAACTAAATTATAATACTAACAATAATACATGAGGCATCTTAACTCAGGTTCCAAAATCTTAAATTATTCAACAAAATATTTTCCATGAAACATAAAAAGGTTCAAAATCTGAAATTCGTCACTAAAACGATTCATTTTATTATTAAAAATAAAATAATAACTCAACCGACATGCGTCCACCTTCAAGAAAACCATGAGTTCAATTCATTTAGCTATGGCCATATTGTTTTACTAGTAGGGTGCCCGCGCGATGCGGCGGGGACGACACTTTGCATTGCGGCACTCGTTTCTGGTAGTTTTCTTGTTCGTATAATATTTATTGTAGCATCATTGTGGGATATACGTCATAAGTGAAGTTATATATAAGTCAATTTCATTGTGGCGTGCATGGTTCATTCAGTTATTATCCTCAACTGAAGCTGATATTGAAGTCATTGGTTAGACTATTTATTAACCAATCGGTTTTCGGTTAATCATGCACGCCACTTTTAATTTTGGTTAATATCTAAAACATCACTGCGGCGGCGACAATTTGCAACGCAATACTCGTTTTCTTTTAGTTCATCAATCCTCTCCTGGTGATATCCTTATTGTTTTACTTTTCTTAAAGTTTTCAAGTTTGTTGCATCTATATGATCTATCTACGTAATAACCCTTACACATCTCAATTAAATAATAATAAAACATTAAAATTAACTGCTATTAGAAACTATTGTTGTCGAATAGGCAAGGTTGGCTAAGATAATCTATCTTCATGTTCTAATTCTGTAACTTTTGTAAAATTCTGTTGGTTTCAATGTTTATTAGAACTTAATGACATTTAAATCTTCTTGTTTATCAGTAGTTTTATCAAGAACTGAGTCAACGTAGGAAAATCAGCAAAGTCAACCACAAAGGCCATTGCTTCAAACCTCATCTACGACCAACTGTGTAAAATATTCAAAACTATTTGACTTTTGAAGTCAGACATAATAAAATTCCCACTGACAATTTATATTAATTCAACACATTTTTTAGAGTTTTAAAAACACATCACATAATATTGGTTTGTGGTCGCGATAATGGCTCGTTATCGTTGCCAAAGAAAAACTTGCTGCTATAATTCCATCTTTCATAAAAAGGAAAATAATAAAAACTCTTCACTGCTTTTGTCTTTTTCGTATTCATTTCCCTCAAAGTCTATTTTGTTCACACCACAGTTGAGAAATAGATAATAACCTAGTGATGCAAACGTTACACTAATATACCAACTTTCATATTATATTCATTTTTATCCTACTACTTTTCTTAATTAGATTTACTTATAATCCTTTACATAACTAAACACAAAGGCACTCTTCTTTACCCACCTATGTTTAACTACTTTCATTTAAGTAGTTCGTCCAGATTACTTGACAATATCATTTAAGATCAATGACTAAACAAATATTATCAAGTTTAATAAGGGCCAAACATGTAAATAAATAAATTACTTAAAAATAGCTTCAAACAGATGAAGCCCAAATTGTATCATAATGCTCTTATACTTGTGGTATACAGAAATCTGTACGGGTTTTGACGCATACCAACAAGATGATATACACCAGAAAGAAAAAAAATGTGCAGGCTTTGATGCATACTAAAAATGAGAACATTATCAAACATATCAAGCCCAAATTGTATCATAATGGTCTTATACTTGCAAAAACTTTTTACAATCAATTTACATCGTTTTAACTCTTACAAATAATAAAAACACTTTAGACAACTGTTCTCCCATTCCCTTTTTAACTAAATAAATATTTTGATTTAACCCATTTGACGCATTGGATAGAACATAAATGAACCTTGAGAAAGTTTAGATCAAGGGCAATAGCTAGGCTGCAATTTGCAATGCCATCTATGATTTAACCCAAAGCTTTGTACGATGCAGTGCGATTGCAAAAGTATATTGATGCAAATGGAGGAGATTCAAAGCTGCAAGATTGGTGGTCAAATGGGTCTCTTTTGGCACTTAAGGCAAAATAAAAAGAGCCAGCTGCATGCTTACGTACCTATATGAGATAAAAGCTCACGTATTGCATCAGCTAAAGGTATTGTTGATTCATGGGTTGTATTTCCTTCACTGGAAATCAATGGCATAAAAATTTAAACCATTGTTTTGTCTGCATGACATCCATTGGAGACATGTATGGGAGCAGAAAATAAGACAAAATGAAGAAGGCTACCTTTTTGTAACATGGTAAGAATTCTCTTGTTTTTGTATGAACTCTAGAGCCTCATCTAGCCTTCGTAAATAAAAGTAGGATTTAATTATAATAATATGTGATCTCCATGGCCTAGAAGAACTTGTGGATGTATCTGCTTTATCAGCTGTAAGAGTCTAAATCACCACTTCATACCTCCTCAACTACAAAATCAGATAGAAACTCAAAGCACATTCCAAGTCTTCAAAAGTGCGTCTTTGTAAAAGATCAGTACATTGCTCAATATCGGCCAGCACTTCCTAGTAAGTAAAAAAAACACAAATAAAACATTACAGATTGGCTAATAACATCATATTTTTTTGAGAGCTTACGCTTCCCCACTAACTGTACATTATATAGAGCCCTATATTCTTCCAAACTACCTTAGTGACAACATCAAATCAAAAATTAAACTATTTGGTTCCCAAAAAGGAGTCAAATGTTGACCAGTGAGTGTAGTATAGTACTATCTAAACTCAAATGCAGGTGATTTTTTTAAAAACAGCCTGTGTACACTGAGGTTGTATTCAAATGCCTCTAGAAAATGTTGAAAATCTTATTACATTTGCTGCTAAAAATAGCTTAGGCGACATCTAAAACTTGTAAAAAAGTGTTGTATATATAACATCATTTACACTGCCAACAGATGATGATACAACATTCAAAGGCACGCACTTGTAAATCGTTTCTTCTTCCTGATGCCATTTGTTCTATCTTGAGTGACAAATTTCTAACCTGAAGGCCGCATTTTGTCATGGCAACCAAATCCTCACCAACTGTAGCTCTCGACCCTGTTACCTGTAAATAAGCAATAAGATTATATAACAAACAAAATTTGCTTCTTGTTTGAAAGAAAGCATGTGATTTTAACTAACAACATATCAACTCCTAACATAGCTCTCCGTGGTGTTTCTAAAAGATACATCAAGGGATTCACTGCTAGAAACCTTACCACAAGACGTAACTGGGATGAACATTGAGGGTATATTGGTTGTGCGGCCTGCGCCTGCACAAGTTCTACCAAGATTCATTAACCCTGCTTCAGGAAGGGCTAGAGAAGGTTTTCAACTAAACTCTTCCCCTAAGGGGCATTGTTTATTGATGAGGAAGATACAGAAGAGGTTGAACCATCCAAAATGCCCTTCACAGAACTGGAAGCTACACACATTAGCCGATATTAATGTGTTCTTAGGGCCCACATCAATAACTTGCTCCTAGTCAAACCAGAATATATACCAGCTATTAGTGAAATCCAATCCAACTACAAAAGTCAAACCAGAACCTTTATTAAAGAAAACAGTAACCTAAAAAGTGTTCATCAATCATCATAATGCATAAGTCATATCTCAACTGCAATAGATCTACTATGTTTGGTAATTGCAACTGAATTAACAATGCTCTAATTACAACTTCAATACCTGTGAAATCTTCTGATGATTGGCTAGGCGAGAATGGCATTGAGCACCCTAGAAAAATCCATAAAAATCAAACTGTAAAACACAAAGTTGTGTAAACAGTACCTTCAAGCCTTGTTTCCTGGCCCGGTTATATCTATTCTGATTGTTGGATATGCTCAGTCCCGACCCGTGCTCCGTTCATAATCTCCATGAATTAGGTTTTCAACCTCCTATTTACAAAAACATGAAACAATTTCAACGAATTCTTAACAAATCAAGTCAAACAACACGTGCAACGATTAATGCACGCTGATTTGTTCGACCAATAAAAAAATAAGGGCTCGATCGAACGATAAATTTGGGTGTGTGTACTCTCACTGACCGAGAGAGAGAACCAAGGAATTAGAGAAGGTATATTTAAATTTTGATATCGGATTAGGGTTACTGCATGTTTGAATGAGATATGGGAGATTCAAAAGCATTATTAGTTGTACTATATGATATGATGGTGGTGGGTTTCGATCGGTAGAGGAGTCTTGGAGAGAGAGAAAAGTAGAAAACATACCAGATGGCTACACTGAATGACCAGAGGTGTTGAGAGAAAAGATGATGGAGGGGGATTTAGGAGGTGCGAGTCTTGAGGGGATGAAATGTCGGGGGTTTAAGTTGAGATAAGAAAGGTTTTGAATTTTGAATTTGAGATAGGAATAATCGAAATTTTGAATTTTGAAATTCATGCTAATAGAGTTGTTAATTGGAAATTTTGTTAAAAAAAGGTATTCTTTATGATAGGTACGATTACTATATGTGTATGCAAAAAGTTGAATGAAATAAAAAACTGTTACAGTTGATAAAAAGTAATTGACCAATGCCAAATTCAAACTATATAATTATACATAAAAATATTTTTTTTAAATTTCTCCTATATAACTTACAAAAAAAATAAAAAGAAATAAACATGTATGTGGATACGTAATGTTACTGTTTGGTAGTAGACACTTCTATCATTCTTTTGACGGCTATATTAGTTTTTTTTTTCTTCTTTAATCATTTGTACACTAAAGCATCATCAACTTGTACCTTTTAATCCATGCGTCGATATTGAATAAGACAACTACCGAAACGTCGACAAAAATATGTAGGTCGTCATGTTGTCTTTGGATTATTTTTTAACATTATAGTTTATAAGATATGTCAAGAATACGTAAAAAAATTATAAGTTTGTTGTGGAGGGGAAAAATGTAACTAATTATCTATAATTTTCTTAAAATCTTAGGGATTTAAGTGTAACAAGTTTAGGGGCTAAAAAATAAATAGTGTTTAAAAGACCAAACTACCCTCATTTTAGGGGTTTATTTATAAATAAGGGGGGAAGAAGTTCTTAACTTTTGGGAATCCCTCCCTCATGCATAGAAATTGAGGTGATATTATTTTTTCCAATATCAAATAATTGAAGTAGACTTTAACATAAGTCTTTGTAACTTTAGAAACTAACGACATATTCTTTTTAAAACATGTGTAAACATTATTTTTCCTTCGTTTTGCAATCATTAAAACAAATTACGTATCTTATACATTCAAAGTTTATGATCTCCAAATTGTGCATCTTATATACCTTTAAGTTTTTATTATGATCCATTGGTGGGCACCCTTAAAATGGTCACCATAATAGAAGAGACATTGCCTCACAATTTAAAGGTGTATCCTACCCCACCTTCTTGTATCATCATTATGAAGTTTATCTTGGACAATTTTGGTCCTTAGATCCAAGGCCGGCGTTGAGGGTGGGCGGGGAGGAACACCGGCCAGGGCTCAATATTTCGAATAGCACGTTATTTAAAAAAACCCGATAAATATATGTAAAAGAAATTTTTTAATGGGTATACCCATACAAACACCAACATAGGTCCACTTACAAAACTATTCTTATGGTTTAGATTAGTTATTAGCCCATTGACATTAGGTGTAGACCTTTAGTGAGCCCGATACCCAATTTCGTTAACGCCTAAGGGCACGTTTTTTTGAGCTCGAACAAAGTACATGAATTCTCAGGGCCGGCTCTGCTTAGATCTGCCCCTTTTGGACGGGATTTGATCTTAAGGCTACATGTAACTACGCCAATTTTGCGAATAAAAAGCGACTAAGTGCGCAATTGATAAAAAAATTAAAGAAAAATCGGCTAATCTCACTTTTATAAGGTCTTCAAGGTCTAAACAAACGGTAAGTTATTTGCACCCATAGTCACATTTCAAAAGCAAGCAACACAATCGTTTCAAACATAGATCTTGATCACCCATAGCCACATTTCGAAAGCATCCAACACAATTGTTTCAAACATAGATCTTGATCTTTTCTTATACATTATAGATTAACTTATTGCATCACTAAAAGATATATCTTATTCATATAAAGTGTGGAAGTATAGTTAAAAAATATTGGTTTAACCTTGAAAACTCTTTTAAATAGTATAGATCTATTTATTAAATTGAGTAAATTACGCTTTTAGTACTTGAGTTTTGATCAGTTCAACAATACTAACTCTTTTGCTTTTATTCAATTCGTACACTTCGTACTATTAATCTATTTGTACCAGAACCTATCCCTTACAATTTAACTCATGTAAAAGCATAGATTCCGAGATACTTAGATAATTCAAAAAACTCAAGTACATGAGTTATCACGGATATTGTTTTTTTTTATTGAATACTATACATTAAACGGACTAAAAAATTGTTCTCAAAATGTTTGATATATAAAATATTAATACATGTTTTCTTTTATAGAAAATGCGCTATTTAAGACGTTTGCGTTAGACCACCAAATAGATGGAGCCAACGACAACTTTTCCATACATAAAAACAATATAGGTGCATTATATATCAAAGTTACCAATCTCAAAATCAAAAGGAAGTGTTAACTCTAACAAAAGTAGTGGTCAGCATCAAAGTCTATGTAACCAAAAAGCTAGACGAAAAGGTGGAATTATTCATATGGTATATTGGGTATAGGCCCAGAAGTTTTTGTCAAATTTCATGAGCCGCCCACTTTGAATGGGCCCAACTGAGACTTGTTGTGACTGCATTCAAAGGAAACAAGCATATATGCCATTTATCTTAAACAGTCTCCCTTTTGTGTTTATATGGATGTTATGTCAATCAACAAATTTTCTTTTACTAGAAAGATTCTTGGATGTGAACTAGGAGTTTTGTTCTCTAAACCCCCCCCCCCCCCCCCCCCCCCCCCCCAAACCCCTAAAAGACAGTTTAGCACTAAGAGTGACATAAAGATGAGACCTTGTTACATACCCTTTTGACCATGAGCTTTGATTTTTGTGTTTGTGTTTGTTACATAACATTGCGCGTTTTCATCCGGTTAAGGCTAATTGCTATAGTCAAAGTGTGTGAAACTCTGAAGCATGGTGGCCCGTCCGATTTAGAGGCGTAAAGTGAAACTAAAATTTGAGCCCTTTTTATATATAATTTGCTACATATGCATTTCGAGTGGAACAATAATTTCGGATTGTTTTAACCATAATCACATTAGCAACTCAGTTTCATTTCTTTAAACTAATCACCACAGCCTAAGCCTAAAATTCAACTACTCTTGTTCACTATATCAACTGAGAACACCCCCAATTTTCCTCAACTTGAAGGTTTTTTTTTTTTCATACAATTGAATAAATCAAAATAAAAGAAAAATACATAGTGGATATGGAAGATGTACATGTGTTCTTGCTTTAGGCCCATAATCCATCTGATTGAAGAATCACGGTGAAGATGTAGCTTTACTCTCACTATGCCAAAGACTTAAAAAAATATGGGGTGGGCCTAAAGCGGTTGCTTTTATTTTACACAATAAGGTTGACCCTGTTATAAACGATTTTGTTGTGGCGATTGTCTAATCTAAGGACTTATTTTTTTTTTCTGGTGATTACCTTGATTAGTTGTAACTAGATGTGATTGAAAAATGAGCATTATTATATTAGTTGTAACTAAATGTGTATCTATCAATAGGATGCACTTTCATGTAAGTATGTTATGAGAATTGAGAAATGACACCATGAAGGATAGACAGGTGCCTGTTAGAGATTGGAAAACATATATAAAACCTATAATTGTTAACTGGAAAGTTTGAACAACTTAACTTAGTGTCTAGTGGTTGAGTTGTTATATCTATATGATTACCAAGTGAACTTGAGTTTGACTCTTAGCAACCCTTTTGTTTCTTTCCTTCCATTTCTCCTTGTTCCTTTTTTTTTTCTATCTTATCTATCTCTTTTTCTTTTTTCCTTATATGATGATTATGATTCTATAAATAAAGAGTTAATTGCCCGGATGGTCCCTGTGGTTTGCTATTTTTCACCTTTAGTCCCTGACTTTTTAAAATTACATGTTTGCTCCCCATAGTATTCTCACTTGTTACTCGGATAGTCCTTCAATTGGATGGATGTTAGTCATTTCCTATATAGTTAATTGGAAAAACTAACATCCATTCAATTGAAGGGATATCCGAGTAACAAGTAAGAATACTATGGGAAGCAAACATGTGATTTTAAAAAGTTGGGGACTAAAGGTGAAAATATGGTAAACCACAGGGACCATCCAGACAATTAACTCATAAATAAATTTGTTAAAAGCAGCACATAAGCCCAATAAAGGTTCAAATTCTAGGACTTAAAAAAGGTGAACTGCATGCCCAATATGAAGTCTTATTAAGTGACCCATTACAAAAAAAAAAAAATAATAATAAAAAATAAAAAATAAAAAAAAATACTTCTTATAGCTACGAATCAAATCAAGAGTAACTTTATGGCTACCTAAGAGGTGTATTATCTAATACTTTATTTTGCAACGTATAAATTAGTAAAATTCTTTATATTCACATAAAGAGAGCATAATAAATAAGAAAATCTTGAATGAAAGTAGGCATTTTTTTTCCTTCTGAGAGTGTTATACCACTATAGTCGCGTAGCATTAGAGCGCGTATCTTCCTTAAGGATATAGTCACCATGTCACCATAAGTGATATGGTGTCAGTAGGTCGTGTCCGCGGAAGAAGAGTATAGAAAATCTTCTGCGACTAAAGGTATATTGGCTTCAAATCAAAATCCATAGAAGCAAATCGACCAAAGATATCTACGAGTTTCGCAGCAACATTTTCTTCCTTGAGGGCATGAATAAATTTGTTTAGACACATTGAAATGCTCAAAACAACATCCATTCATCACCTATGAAAAATTCAGTGCAAAAATGTGTTTATGGCAAGTGGATATGTCACTAGCAGATGCACTTCATGGTTAAAGATACTGTCAAGTGGCTGCATATCACTAAGAGAAAAGAACACAACACATTTCTACCCTTTAAACTAAAAGTATAACTTAACAGTTAACACTAGATAAGTTTCAAAATACATAACACCATATTTAATTTTGATGATCGTCGCTTAGGTGGCATTAATTTCATATGTTCTCTTCATCGCTCTCGATTTTCACAACTGTTTCCTTGCTGGTCGCCCCCTTTTCCTTTTCGGCTTCCGCAGCCTCAGTCACAAGAATTTCACCCGATGGCTGTGGCTGCTTTGCGGGCCGCCCCCTTTTCTTTTTCACCGGCTCAGTCATTGGAACGTTTCCAGATGGCTGTGGCTGCTTTGCGGGTCGCCCCCTTTTCTTTTTCACCGGCTCGGTCATTGGAACATTTCCAGATGACTGTGGCTTCTTTGCTGGGCGCCCCCTCTTCGGTTTCCGAGCAACCAATTCTTTCTTTGTCACTTTCGCTAGTAACAATGTGCCTTCACTTCTGACGAACTTAAATACGCATTCGTCTCCTTCGCATAAATTGTTTTTTTGCAGGAAATCACGCCATCCGCTAGTCAAATATAACCTTTCCGTACCATGTGATATTTCCACCCGCGAACACATATCCCACTCTTTCCCATCAACATTCTTCATCGCCATTATTTTATCAGCCTTTATTCCAGCCGACCGAACAAAGTCCACCGGCAACCGCTAACATTACCAATATGTAAACATGTTAAATTCATAAAATCAAGTGTAACCAAGTTTATTTTTTAACTAGTACCAAATATATTTTTTAAGTTTCAAACATAGGGTGGCAATTCTTAACACGACACGGAAAAAAACAGGTTTTGGGTCGACTAACACGACCTATTTTTATAAATGGGTCGTGTTCAGGTTAAAAAAACTGTATGAAATCAAGTGTAACTTGCCAACACGTATCACTAATTTAATAAAATGGGTTAAATGGGCCGTGTTCGGGTTGACCCAAATTTATGTGTGTGCGTGTTATGGTTGAAATCTTTGACACAAATAATAAAATGGGTCAGGTTCGGGTTGCACATTTCAACTCACCAACCCGATTGACAGTACCCCTATGCAAACAGTTATCATAAATCTCACCAACATGCTTTTGTGCGTTTCGGTGATAATCGAAGTAAAGAAAGGATCAGCATCTTCTTTCTCTTCATCATCACCATTCACTTGATCATTATTTTCTTTCTGTGGCAGGATTCGTTCACACCCATTTAAACCAAAGATTTTCATATGAAAGGTGGATGGATCAACAAGGTGAAAGATAAGAAAATCGGAAAAATCCAAGGGGATATCTTTCACCACATTTTCCCATCCATTGGTGAAATAGATATTATCTCCAATCTTTTCTATCTTCACTGTCCAAGAATGCCCTCCGCTTGCTGATAAAGTTATTGGGCCATTCGGGATATTGTCTACTAGATGCTCTCTAACAAAAGCAGGTGGCAATGACTGCAAATGAAAAGATTTTGTTAATAGGAATTACATGAAAAAAAAAGCACATAAACTGTAAGTGGTGTGAAGAAGGCGAGTACCAGGTGAGGAGCGGATGGATCGCGCAAGAACTTGAAGAATGAAGGAGCCATTTGCTGGTACGGATACTTTAGAACTGACCAGAAAAGAAAAACATCAAATGCCATCATGTTGTATAGGTTAAGGAACACTTAATCTACCAAAAAATAAAATAAAATAAAATACACTTAATCTACACCTTAATTACAATACTTATGTAAGGACAAACAACCACAAATCAAATCAAAGCATCATACATTCCAATCAACAAACATAAGAAATATTCTTTGTGTATTTTAACTTAATATTTAGATCAACAACCAATTCAAAGAAACAAATTATATACTAGATCTATGAATATGCATCAGGTTGAGATCTATGAATGTGTGAACAGATCTAATGCAAGATTTAAAGAAAAAACTGAGTATATCCTAGCTAACTTATATAAGAAACAGTATAATTCTTTTTTGTGTGTGTAGATCTGCAGGAAGTTAACCGAAACAGCGATTAACACAAATCAAATTGTAACTAGCGAGTTTGAGATGAAAACTGAAGACATAGATGGAATTAACACAGATGGAATTGTAACTTTTACCTGCACAGAAAAGAAAGGATATTGTATCTTGTGTTCCTGACGTACGGCGAACAAGGGTTTGAAGTTGTGAAGCTTGGTTGGTAGGGTGTGGATTTGGAATAGTGTGTGTGTTTAAACTGGAATTAAAAGCATAATAATAATAATGTAATTTGTTAATGGCATGCATGCAGAGCTGATAGCTGGAGACTACTATATTTGACATGCAGACGTTGGTTTTTCAGAAAAGCTACTCAACCCTAATATATCCATATTCTCATTTTACCCTTATACCCCTCACATTTTCATATATTTACTTGTGCATATTAAGCTAAGCAGTGGTAGATTTCATGAAACAAACTTAATTAATCGGTCATGTTAAGGTCATCAAACGAACTTAATCGGCCATGTAAAGTTTAGTGATATGTGATAAATATTGTCTAGGGTTATAGATCCTCAGATAGTAGTTCTTACGACTTTAGGGGTTTAGTGACGCGATAGAGGGAGACTAGTAGTTGTTCTTGGAGCTCCGGTTTTGGCACTGCCAGATGGTGACAGGGATCATTACGTGACATGATATGTCGTTGTCCATGATGTCTCTGATCATATTATTTGCTACGATACGTATGTTACATTATGATACGTTTTCTAAATGGTTATGAATTTTCTTAAAACTTTGAAACTCACTCAGTAACGCTGATTTTTGCATATATATTAGATTAATTTTACGTACGGCGAGGAAGTGGATCTCTTTGCTGATCATTGTAGAAGTTACATGTGTTTTTTTAAAAGTGGCATCCAATTTTAGAACCTGTGTTACGATTCCAAATTAACCTGATTATTTTTTTTCTTTTTTATTGGATGAATTTTATGGATTGAACGACTTTTCTATGATGATGGCTCTATGATAATAGGGATGAGCATTTGGTACTGGGTACCAGTACCGAAATTTTCGGTACTGGTACCGGTAACCAGTTTTGACGATTACAAGATAAAGTATGTATGCTATGTTATGCCAACTATAAGGCCACCCAAGTTTGAGGACTTACAACTGATAAATTAAGTATAAAACGGAGAACTATCAAACGAAGATATATAACTGAATTGATCATGAAGTTAATTCGTTTAATATAAAAAGGAATTAACTCAGTCTAGATACTCCAAGTCACAACGAATTTAAATTAGACTCGTTTCAATAATTCCAAGTCACAAGTTCGTATGATACTGTAATTATGTGCTCATTTCTTTACTTTGGTTAATAATGATGTGCATCAGAATATTGAATGAACTTTATGGCATACATGATGCATAGGGGTGTAAACAAGCCCAGAGGCTTGAGAGCTACTCGTGATCGGCTCAGTTAAAAGCTCGAACGAGCCGAGCCTTAACGAGCCTGAGCCCGAGCTCGAGCCTAAAATAGAGCTCGTTTTGTTATCGAGCCCGAGCTCGAGCCTGAAATACAACGCTTGTTTAGGCTCGCGAGCCTAAACGAGCCCATACAAAATTTTAGTTTTTTATATATAATATATTAATAATGATGATAACATTGATGAGCCGAGCTCGAGCCGAGCTTTGGGTCATTTAAGCGATGTTGAAGTGAGCTCAAGTCGAGCTTTTAGCTCGTTTAAGGTTGTTCTCAAAATAGTTGGAGCCAGTGGCGTAACTAGCCTAAAAAGTTAGGGGTATCCTAAATTTTTTTTTTAGGATCAGGGGTATCCTTTATATAACATAAACATAGTTGAGGGGTATTTTTTCGGAAATGAAGTTAAGGGGTATTTTTACACTACGGAGACGGGGTTGAGGGGTAGCCCGTGCTACCCCTATTTATACTCTAAGTCCGCCACTGGTTGGAGCCGAACTCGAGCTTTGGGTTTTACTCGCGAGCCGAGCTCGAGCTCAAAGAAGTAGGCTCGAACCGAGCCGAGCTCGAGCTCGAACTTCATAAAAACCTTACGAGCCAAGCTCGAGCATGGTCGAGCTCGGGCTCGGCCCGGCTCGTTTACACCCCTTGTTGCATGGGCTTTGCATACTTTTGTTCTAAATATAACTTTATTTTATCTAGTTATGTTATTTGTTTTGTTGAGAATGACTCAAGTCAAAGTAGTTAGTAGTTGTACGTTATTTTAGTAGAACATTGGTTAAGGAGTAGTGAGTACTTTGAGTCTTTACTCCTATTTAATAATATTCAGGTATGTAGTTAGTTATGGTTTATGAATGAAAATTAGACGGTTATCTTATAGTCTTCTTCTTTTTACTAATTTCTTTAAAGCTTCACCCACTCAACGGGTTATCTAAATCCCATTTGTACATGTTAGATACTCCAAACTTCACGGACTTTTATAACAAAATATTAATTCCGTCACCAAAAGTTCCAAGTCAACTAATTTTATTACGATGAATACACGATGAACACAATAACCTATCTAGTTTTTTTTTTTTTGAAAATTAAACTTCATTAAAACAACATCCGACCAAAACAGGCAAAAGACAAAACAAACAACAGCACCCCCGATGTAACAACTCTCATAAAAAGTCATAATTATTAAATTAATTAGTCCAAAAGGAAACCCTAATTGAGACACCCAGGTGATTCTGAACAAACCCTAAAATTTTCATAATTTTCAGAATCAGGATTAGGGCCCCTAAAACTCAGGGGGGGTTAAACCCTATGGACGATTATCCATCTAAAACGTTGGCAGCAAGTAATTTTCGAAAATTGTCAACTCAGCAAAGCTAGTGCCAATCGTGGCAACCCTAGGCCTAAAATTAGGTGTCTCGCGGGCCGCGTAAGGATAAGCTTAAACCTCACGCGGGCCGCGTAAGGATCAAAAGTTACCTATAAATAGTGGGGTTTGGGACTGGAATCTGGGCACGGAAACGACGTAAAAATTCACAATATACACTGAGTTACGTTCGAATTACTATACAAACACACACGGGTCTTGAAATTCTGCTGCAAAACAGGGTATTAGCACAATCGCTGCTACGATTCATTTTTCCGACGATCAATATATCCAATGGATGTTTAAGTGCCGCCCACATTAGGGTTATACTTTATCGTTCGTCATTTAATTTGACGGATCATCGTTAATTCGATGGATAAAGTATTATACTTTGTCGTTCGTCATTAATTTGACGGATCATCGTTAAATCGATGGATGAATTATTGCACTTTTACATTCATTGTGAGAATTTGATCTCGTAAATTATCGTAATTGCTGGATTGATTACTAACCCAGTTTTGTGTGCATTGTTATTTAAATTAGGTTAACAAGGCTAAATCATAGACTAGACTCTGTCCGTATTAAATCAGCAATGTGAGTCATTCTCTTTTTATCAAATTACTTTCCAAATCATGTTTATTTTCAAAGTTATAATTACGGGGATTAAGTCTTTGTAATCACCAAGTTACAGCCGGTATGTGGGGTTTTGTATACATTACCTGATAATCGTCACCATTGGGGCAGCCAATGGGGGATATGACCATAGTCACAGATTCGGTCGAGTGACAAATACCGTGGGTAGTTGGTTTGATAATAGAAACATTGTAATCGCTCTTAATACTGTACATTATAACAAATGTGTCATTTTAGTAAATAGAATGATTCACTCAGTATTTCCCGCTGACAAAACCTTTTTCAAACATGTTTCAGGTGATCTGTTGTAATTCAGGAAAAGTGCTGGGGAGCATTTCAAGCTTAAGATAGTGGCTCATTATAAAATAAAGAAATAATTTTGTAATATCACGATTTCGTAGTAAAAACATAATATTGTAAATTATCGGGGTTTTATCCCGAATTGTGAAATAAAATAATCGGGGAAAATATTAGCTTTAAACGATCCTGATGAAAACTTCCGCTGTTAACTTAATCAATTAAATACCGCAGTATTTCTGTCCCGCGGCTCCTGAAACGGGTCAAACCGGGTCGGGGGCCGTGACAGAAAAAGGTGGTATCAGAGCCACTGGGTTAAGCTAATTAAGTATTTAGAAATACTTAATTTTCCTGATTACTATTATGTGATTATGTGTGATATTAACTGATTATTTGTTAGTTACAGTATGGGTAAGCAAAAGCTGTCAAGTATCTATCTTAAATTAGATAGATCCTCCAATGAGAAGGGAAGTTCATCCCGAACTAAATCCTCGAATCAGGCTGAAATTCCTGAAGAAGGAATATTTGTGCGAAAGGCACAATACGAGGAATCACTTTCTCCTAAAAAGAGGGAGATGATTATTAAGAAAAGTAAAGAGAAAATCCGAGAAAAGAAGATAAAACAGGAAACCCAAGAATTAATTGATAAATCACCTTGGGAAGATAAGCTAGATGAAAAATGGGCAAATTTATATATGCTAGCCACAGTAGCAGAAAATATAAATCTTTAAATATTTTAAAGTTTTAGCACCTTACCCTTACAATCTAGAAACCTGTGCAATAAATAAAATTTCAAAACCTAAGTGTGTTTTTCAGTTATCTTTGTAATAAATTAGTACATCGTGTGAAATAAATTAAAAGGTTAATTATGAATTTTAACTTAGTATTTTATGCATTTTGCATATATGCTACATCAGCATGAGTGAGATATCTGAAGCCTTTCAGAACCTTAATCTTTACCCAGTAAATATCGAAGCTTCCAAAGAATATACTAGCTACTTTCCCGATATAGAACAACCGGTAGAATTCAAGGTACCACCTGTGAACAAGCCAAAACAAAAGAAAAGAAGTTATGTAGGATGGAGGAAGATACGTAAGAAAAAGCCAGCTCCAAAACTTCCCAAAATAAACAATCCTTTGAAAAAGGGAAAAGGAATTATAACCGGAGAAAGTTCCAAACAACCGGAAATGGAAACTGAAGACAAGGAGGAGGTTAAGGAGATAGGAATACAGATGGAGGAAGGTACAAAAGAAATTGTAACCAGGAAAAGTTCTAGACTCCAAAAGATAGAGACTGAAGCTAAAGAAGTTTTTAGACAAATGGAGAGGCAGTTTGAGGAATACTCTAAAGAAATAGTAATGGAAGTTGGGCAAGACTCTAGACCAGCTCAGATAGAAATCGGAGAGAGCTCCAATCCAAACCAGGAAAGGACTTTTCAAGATGAAATAGATTTCCTATTGGCAAGCTGTGAAACAATTCAGCCTGTCAATAATAATAATAATAATAATATTTTTAATTATCCTCTTGAAAACCAACTCCCTATGAATTGGGAACCAGCAATTCCAGACCCAATAGTCCACTCCCAACCCATAGGAATGGACGAATGGTGGACGAACGACTGGCAATTTCAAAATATTGTCAACGATCCTTATTCCTTTCTTCCACAATTCGATCCAGAACCCCTACCTAATCCACCCATGAGTAATGAAAACATGGCTGAACTTCGCCACTTTGGTGAAGAGTTGTTTGATGCTGGAACTAGAATCAGGGAAATAGGGGGACAGATTGCCTGGAAGTACGATGAGAGGGAACTGCGTTTTTAGAACAGCAAGTGACGAGAGATAGTAGGATGGTAAAACGATGTTTGTATAAAAGTAATAGTAAAGATAGTCCGTAAATAACGAATAAAACTCTGTAAGATATTGGTGTGTAACGATGCATACTATACTAGATATAAAATGAAATCGAGAAATCGATTGTTTTGACTATACATGTATTATAAAATTTTCTGATTGTTTGTATATAATTGTTATTTAGCAGATACTAATAAAATTTATATATATATATTATCAGATGGCAAACGTTGATAATGAACCAGTAAATGAAGTTAATCAGTCTGAACAACATTCAAGAGATCAATATATGACTCGGCAAGATATCGAAAACATTGTTGCTCAAGGGATAGCCAATGCTATTCCAGCATTCGTCGCTGCTATAAAGAATCCAATCGAACCGCAACAAATTGTTCCTAGTAAACAGATTACTGAAGATAACTTCAGTAATAGTGTAAATGGAGGCAATAATCATGTTAATCATAATAAGGAACCACATCAAGCTCCATTACTCAAGAAAATGAAAACTGCAACGCCTGGTTGCACTTTTAAAGAATTCCTTGCTTGTAAACCCACTGAATTTGCAGGCAATGAAGGAGCAACTGCATCACTGCGTTGGTTAGAGAAAACCGAAGCAGTCATTGCAATAAGTAAATGTGGTAAAGATGATCAGGTCATGTATGCATCCAATCTGTTCAAAGAAAGTGCACTTGAATGGTGGAACACTGTGTTACAATCAAAAGGAAGAGTAATAGCCTATGCTATGACTTGGGAAGAATTTAAAGGTTTGGTGGAAAGAAAATTCTGTCCCGAGTATGAAAAGGAACAAATGGCAAATAAGTTTCTAAATCATCGGATGATGGGTGTGGATTGTCGTGGTTATACCTCGACATTCTTTGAATATGCTAGAGTGGTACCAACACTGGCTTCGCCAGAACCGGTACTCATTTCTCGCTATATTTGGGGGCTAATTAGCGAAATCCGCAATATTGTTAAAGCTGCGAGACCTCGCACTATTGACGATGCGGTAGAATTAGCTAATACTCTCACCGATGAACTGGTGCGCACAAGAGATGAAGATAGGAAAAAGGCATTAGCCCAGAAAATTACCCAAGGATTTCGTGTGGGTAATAATAACAGCTTCAAGAGAAAAGGAACAGGGCAATCTCCAGCTCCGTCATTCTGCAGGAAATGCAAAAAGAAGCATTATGGAAGATGCGATATCACTTGCAATTTTTGCAAAACTGTAGGACATCGTGAAGAAAACTGCAAAAAGAAAACAGTAACCTGTTTTAACTGTGGAGAAGCAGGGCATTATAAAACAGAATGTCCTAAATTGATCAAGCCAGTAGATAACAAACCCAAGACGACCGAAGGAACTACAAAGAAGAATGCCAGGGCATTTCAGCTGACCACTCAAGAAGCAGAACTCATTCCAGATGTGATAGCGGGTACGTTCTTAGTTCACAACGTGTATGCAAAAGTATTATTTGACTCTGGTGCAAACCAAAGTTTTATAAATACTTCATTCTGCCAAGCTCTTAGTTTACCTTTAACCAATATTAGGCAGATTTTTACAGTTGAAACAGCAGACGGAAATTCAGTTAAAATAGATAAAGTTTTGCAAGAAGGAAACATAGAACTTTTAGGACATAAATTCTCTGCAAAACTATTGCCAATGAAGTTAGCTGAATTTGATGTTGTATTAGGAATGGATTGGTTAGTAGCCAACCATGCTAGAATCCTTTGTGATCAAAATTCTATAGAAATTCAATCACCCACCGGAGAAGTGATTAGGATTACAGGAGATAAACCACGTAAGCCCATGAAGTTCATATCAGTAATGAAAGTTGCTAATTATGAACGAAAACAAGGAATAGTGTATATGATTTCAGTAATCATTAGCACTAAGGGAAAAGATCTTAAGGAGATACCAGTAGTCTCAGAATATCCTGATGTATTTCCAGAAGATTTACCGGGATTACCTCCAGACAGGGAAGTAGAATTTAGGATTCATCTAATTCCAGGAACTACACCGATAGCCAAGGCACCTTATCGGTTAGCACCCACAGAAATGTTAGAACTGAAAAAGCAATTAGATGAATTACTAAGTAAAGGATTCATACAACCTAGCTCATCCCCTTGGGGAGCGCCAGTGTTGTTTGTGAAGAAAAAGGATGGTTCAATGAGAATGTGTATCGATTATAGAGAATTGAATAAGGTTACAATTAAGAATCGATATCCATTACCTAGGATTGATGATCTTTTTGATCAACTTCAGGGGGCTAGATATTTTTCTAAGATAGATTTACGCTCCGGATATCATCAATTGAAGGTACAAGAAGAAGACATACCTAAAACTGCTTTCAGAACTAGGTATGGTCATTATGAGTTTACAGTCATGCCATTCGGATTAACAAATGCACCTGCAGCATTTATGGACATGATGAATAGGATCTATAAACCGTATTTGGATAAATTTGTAATTGTCTTCATAGACGATATACTTATTTATTCCAAAAGTCAGACAGAGCATTGTGAACATCTTCATGCACTCTTAACTTTGTTAAGAAAAGAAAAGTTGTACGCCAAATTCTCGAAATGTGAATTTTGGCTAAAGGAAGTGCAATTTTTAGGACACATGGTGAATCATGAAGGTATTCATGTAGATCCTGCTAAGATAGAGGCAATTACCAAATGGAAGGTTCCACAAACAGCAATGGAAATAAGAAGTTTTATAGGTTTAGCTGGGTATTATAGACGGTTTATTAAGGATTTTTCCAAGATAGTTGTACCATTAACTAAGCTAACCTGTAAAGCTACTAAGTTTGAATGGGGACCCAAACAAGAAGAAGCTTTTAGAATCTTGAAACAGAAACTAACCCATGCACCAATCTTAGCTTTACCAGAAGGAACTGAAGATTTTGAAGTATATTGTGATGCTTCAAAACTAGGATTTGGATGTGTGCTTATGCAACGCAAGAAGGTAATTGCGTATGCATCAAGGCAATTGAAAAAGCACGAAGAAAACTATACGACTCATGATTTAGAATTAGGAGCCGTAATTTTTGCCCTTAAGATTTGGAGACATTATCTATACGGAAGTAAGTTTACTATCTATACAGATCATAAGAGTTTAAGATATATCTTTGGGCAAAAAGAGTTAAACATGAGGCAAAGGAGATGGATGGAAATCCTAAATGACTACGACTGTGATATTCAGTATCACGAAGGAAAGGCGAATGTAGTTGCAGATGCCTTAAGTCGTAAGTATTATGAGAAACAACGACGGGTTCGTGCTCTCAGATTAAATCTACAAATAGATTTAATGGAACAATTGAAGAATATTCAAGCTACAGCAATCAAGGATGATGCTGAAGGAATGAAAGGACGAATCAAGGAATTAGAACAAGGAGCAGATGGAATTTGGAGATTCCACAAAAGTAGAATTTGGGTACCTAAGCAGGGAGACTTAAGACCTAAGATTTTAGAAGAAGCTCATAAATCTAGGTATAATATACACCCAGGAAACAACAAGATGTACCAAGATTTAAGAAAGAACTTTTGGTGGATAGGAATGAAAAAGGACATAGCCAGCTATGTTTCTAAATGTCTTACTTGTTCACAAGTTAAGGCAGAATATCAGAAACCTTCAGGTCTACTACAACAGTTAGAGATGCCAGTGTGGAAATGGGAACTTATAACAATGGATTTTGTTACTAAGTTACCCAAAACCAGAAAAGGTAATGATGCGATTTGGGTAATTGTGGATCGATTAACCAAATCAGCTCACTTTTTACCTATGAAAGAAACCTTTAGCATGGAAAGACTGGCTAAATTATATGTAGAAGAAGTTGTATCCTTACATGGAGTTCCACTCTCCATTGTTTCGGATAGGGATAGTCGTTTTACTTCCTATTTCTGGAAAAGTTTCCAGCAAGCTATGGGAACTCGACTAAATTTGAGCACTGCATATCATCCCCAAACAGATGGGCAAAGTGAAAGAACGATCCAAACTCTAGAAGACATGCTCCGAGCATGTGTGATAGACTTTGGTGGAAGTTGGGATGATCACTTACCATTAATTGAATTCTCCTATAACAATAGTTATCACTCAAGCATTGAAACTGCTCCATTTGAAGCATTATATGGAAGAAAGTGCAGAACTCCAGTTTGTTGGGCAGAAATAGGAGAAAGTCAATTATCAGGTCCGGAGATTGTGCAAGAAACAACTGATAAGATTACTCAAATCAAAGAAAGGCTGAAGACGGCTCGAGATCGCCAGAAGAGTTATGCAGACAATAGAAGCAAGCCGCTAGAATTCCAAGTTGGAGACAAGGTATTATTGAAAGTTTCTCCTTGGAAAGGAGTTGTTAGATTCGGTAAGAAAGGGAAGCTAAGTCCCAGATACGTAGGACCATTTCCAGTGATCCAACGAATAGGACCAGTAGCTTATCGTTTACAATTACCAGAAGAATTATCTGGAGTACATGATGTATTTCATGTATCCAATCTTAAGAAATGCTTATCAGATGAATCACTGGTAGTACCTCTTCGAGATATAGAGGTAAACGAAAAGTTGAAATTTGTTGAGAGACCTCTTCAAATTGAGGATCGAAAGATCAAATTTCTCAAGCACAAACGACTAGTTCTAGTCAAAGTTAGATGGGATTCAAAGAGAGGAGCTGAGTACACTTGGGAACTGGAATCAGAAATGAAGAAAAAGTATCCTCAATTATTCCAGTAAATCTCGAGGACGAGATTTTTCTTAAGGTGGGGAGAATGTAACAACTCTCATAAAAAGTCATAATTATTAAATTAATTAGTCCAAAAGGAAACCCTAATTGAGACACCCAGGTGATTCTGAACAAACCCTAAAATTTTCATAATTTTCAGAATCAGGATTAGGGCCCCTAAAACTCAGGGGGGGTTAAACCCTATGGACGATTATCCATCTAAAACGTTGGCAGCAAGTAATTTTCGAAAATTGTCAACTCAGCAAAGCTAGTGCCAATCGTGGCAACCCTAGGCCTAAAATTAGGTGTCTCGCGGGCCGCGTAAGGATAAGCTTAAACCTCACGCAGGCCGCGTAAGGATCAAAAGTTACCTATAAATAGTGGGGTTTGGGACTGGAATCTGGGCACTGAAACGACGTAAAAATTCACAATATACACTGAGTTACGTTCGAATTACTATACAAACACACACGGGTCTTGAAATTCTGCTGCAAAACAGGGTATTAGCACAATCGCTGCTACGATTCATTTTTCCGATGATCAATATATCCAATGGATGTTTAAGTGCCGCCCACATTAGGGTTATACTTTATCGTTCGTCATTTAATTTGACGGATCATCGTTAATTCGATGGATAAAGTATTATACTTTGTCGTTCGTCATTAATTTGACGGATCATCGTTAAATCGATGGATGAAGTATTGCACTTTTACATTCATTGTGAGAATTTGATCTCGTAAATTATCGTAATTGCTGGATTGATTACTAACCCAGTTTTGTGTGCATTGTTATTTAAATTAGGTTAACAAGGCTAAATCATAGACTAGACTCTGTCCGTATTAAATCAGCAATGTGAGTCATTCTCTTTTTATCAAATTACTTTCCAAATCATGTTTATTTTCAAAGTTATAATTACGGGGATTAAGTCTTTGTAATCACCAAGTTACAGCCGGTATGTGGGGTTTTGTATACATTACCTGATAATCGTCACCATTGGGGCAGCCAATGGGGGATATGACCATAGTCACAGATTCGGTCGAGTGACAAATACCGTGGGTAGTTGGTTTGATAATAGAAACATTGTAATCGCTCTTAATACTGTACATTATAACAAATGTGTCATTTTAGTATATAGAATGATTCACTCAGTATTTCCCGCTGACAAAACCTTTTTCAAACATGTTTCAGGTGATCTGTTGTAATTCAGGAAAAGTGCTGGGGAGCATTTCAAGCTTAAGATAGTGGCTCATTATAAAATAAAGAAATAATTTTGTAATATCACGATTTCGTAGTAAAAACATAATATTGTAAATTATCGGGGTTTTATCCCGAATTGTGAAATAAAATAATCGGGGAAAATATTAGCTTTAAACGATCCTGATGAAAACTTCCGCTGTTAACTTAATCAATTAAATACCGCAGTATTTCTGTCCCGCGGCTCCTGAAACGGGTCAAACCGGGTCGGGGGCCGTGACACCCGACCTAAACGGGTGAAGAAACACAGAACTAATCTTAGTGGTTAATTAGTTTGGTTTATGTTTCTACCATAATGGTTAATCTTCTCTTAACTTTCTGAGTTCCTTAATGATCTGGTAATCCTGCAAAACAGAAAACCGTTAGCTCGTTAAGAGGGGAATATGGGGGTTTCCCTCTTAACCAGACTCCTGCGTGAGAATAAGCAACTGTTTTGAGGAGATAAATGTGTGGTAAGAGTGAGAATAGAGGGAATAGAATGTTTAACCTGTGAACTGATGTCTCTATTTATAGCCGGAGAGGTGTAAGAGGATGTGGGCTGATGGGCCTTGGGCCGGAAGGCGACAACATAGAGGATATGCTCCTTGTCTCACTGGTGTCGACCGTTAGTGGCTTCTAGAAGTTCTCCAGGTGCTGCCGCACCGTGATTGGAGCCACGTGTTACAGTTGTCGGCCTGGCCGTCCTTCTGCCATCAGCAGGTAAGTAGAGATCGTGGGGCAGGTGTCTCTGCCCTGTGATTGGTGCCACATAGGCGTCCTTGTGTACTCTCTGTCTCCTTCACGTCAGACGATCGTGGAGCACGATTGAGCACAGCATGGAGGACGCGGATTGGCTCCTTTCTTCAGCCACTTGTACCTTTCGTACCTTCTGAAGTGGCCTTGCGCTATAGTTCCTGTGCGACCCTTGCTGGGCACGTAACTAGCCCGCGCAGGATTATAGGAGCTGGAGGCTCTTATTCAGAATGCTAAGTGTTGAATTTGGTGTTTTCTCTTGTTAAGACCTCGCGCGGGGTTAATCCATGCTAGAGTAACCCGCGTGAGGTTAAGGTTGAACACTTTGCTGAATAAGGAGTATGGTCTTGCGCGCGACCTGAATGAAGGTCTGCGCGTCTTTTTGGTACCATACCCCTTCAAGCCCCCCCAGTCCAGTGCTGCACCATGCGCGAAGCAAGTGGTTGGAGCTCTGGACTTAGAAAAGAGAGGTGCTAAAAATGCTTGCTTTTGGTTTGGTAGACGGCGCGCGCGTAAATGTTTGACAATTGCTACGGCGCGACTACCATAACTGATTCTTGGTGATTCTCCGTTTTCTAGTTTTAATCACGCAGGCTCATTGGATAGTTATGAATGCTGCGCGGCCTAAGTGGCTTCTGCATGAAGTTTGTAGTAATTTTGAGCGGGAAAAACCTTGAATTTTGAATTATGAGAGGTTGGTAAGAAATGTCGTTGATGGCGACGTTTGAGTTGACTGCTGACACGGCCGTCATCAAGTTGTCCCTGATGGTTCCGCTTTCCGTCAGGAGAGTGAGGCCCACGCGATCGTGGTAACCGTCACTCAGGGATTTACGATAGACGTGGCAGCTGTTGATTGGATACGCGCGCGGTGAATCCGGCACGTCTACCCATCGCATTAAATGCGATGAGTGTATATAGTCGTGGAGACGTGAGAGGAGAACATCATCTCTTCCGCTGTTCTCCTTTTTCTCTCTATTCCTTCTTCAAATCTTCAAGTGATCCGTGGCAGATCTTCAGGATCTTTACCAAATCTTCAAGTTTTTTCCAGAATATTCAAAGTTTCTACTCAGTATCCATGGCTGAAGAACATCAAGAAGAAAATCCTGGTGAGGAAGGTCCCTTTCCTGTCCCTAAATGGGACTTAGGGTTGTTCGAGAAGATTACACGAGGATTCCGATTTCCAACGGAATGGGATGCACGATACCCCGGTCAGAATCAAACGGCCGCCGATGCACCGCCGGGGTATATCACCTTATTTGAAGATTTCTTTTTGCAAGGCAACTTCCGGTTGCCGGCGACGGAGTTCTTGGCCCATATCCTACATTTTTATGGGTTTCACATTTCTCAGATGAGTCCACCCAGTATGGTAAGGGTGCGGCACTTCGAGTTCTTATGCCGAGCCCATGACAAAGAGCCCACAGTTGAAAGGTTCAGGGTATTTTACTAGTTAATTCGAAATATGGGTTCTTACTCCTTTGGTAGCCGGGGGTCTTCTAAAAAGATCCTCCTGAACCCACCGAAGAGTTTCCATGACTGGAAACAGAAAATTTTCTTTATTCGGGAGCAGGTTATCCCGATTGCTATGAACTTCCGTGTGCCGGATGTTATTGAGAAGGAGGAGTTGGCGATTCCGAAGAAGGAAGATTGGTATGTGAAGCTTACCGCCACTCCAAACGAGTGTTTGGTGAAAATGTTCTGGTCGCGGCGCAGATGAGTGACCAGTGGCCGCAGGATAGCGAAGAGGTGCCAGTATTGAAGTTTCAGGATAGAGGTTGGTTGCTTCCTTGATTATTTCTGCTTAATTTCGCTGCATTTAACTATTGAATTTTGAATGTAGAGGTACACCTTTACCAAGCTGCCTTTCCCACTTTTGGTGGATCTATGGGCGTGCGCCCACTGAGGTCAGTGGAGCAGTATTGGTATGATACGATCAAGGCGCGCTTCATGTACCCTGTTGTTGGAGCTTTCGCCAATCCTCCTACCGCAACTGAAAGTGCGCATCTTCCCAATCCCCGACCCTTGCGAGCTGTGACCTCCGCTGGGAAAGAAATTCTTTACCTTTCCAGCGAGGAGTCTGTAGGGTCTTCGAATAGGGAGCTAAGTTCGTGGTCTAACATCTTTGCAGGTGTGTTGCGCAACTTGGGGATTGACCCTGAAGAGAAGAAGAAAAAACCCAACAAGCGGAAGAAGGTGCTTACCTTAGACGCTGAGGTGACCAGCAAGAAGGGCGGGAGTAGCCGCGCGACTGCTGGTGCTGCTGACAAAGGTACTCTCCGCCTTCGTCAGAGTAACTTGGAAGATTATGTTATTATCAGTGACTCACTTGAAGGTTTGTCACGTATAGGCAAGAAGAAGACAAGAGCTGCTGGTTCAAAGAACTCAGGGAGTGCGGGTTCTCGAAACCTAGATGCTGGAGCCACTCCGTCTTCTATCGCGCTTGATGAAGAAGAGGAGGAAGAAGAAGAGGAGCCTGCTGAGAAGTTGATAAGCAGGAAAAGAAGTAGGGAGGAGACCACAGCTGGTGCGTCTGTTGCGCAGAAGGCTGGTGGGGTCCCTTTAATCGGAAAACAGAGCAACCTGCGCTCTCTTTATAAGTTCTCTCCCGGTTAGTTTCTTGACTTCATTGTTTTCTTTGTTATTATTTCTTTTTGACACTTTGTTTCTGCAGAGGCCAAAAGCAAGACCCCTGAAAAGAAGGGTGTTGTGTTTAAGGATCCCTAAGAGACGGCGCAGAAGAGGCACAAGGTTACCATCAAGCCTTTCAAGACTGCTGGGGTAGAGTCCGAGAAGGAGAAGAAGAAAACTGCTGAGAAACCCGTTGACAAGGTTGCTGAGAAGGAGAAGGAGAAAGAGAAAAAGAAGGCTACTGAAGAGCCTGTTGGTGGTGATCCGAAGGAGGCTGGGGCCGCTGCTACAACTGCTCAAGAGAACGCGCAGGGTCCGGAGGTTGCCCACGTCACGGGGCTTGACCAGCCCCTTCATGAGAAAAGGAAGGAACCCGAGGTTGAGAAACCGACCAAGGTTGCGCAGCCTGATGCCCCCTTTCATACTGCTAAAGAAACTCCTACTGGGGGATCAGGTTCTGCGATTCATAAGGAAAAATATTCTGCTGCAGGTGGCGCGAGCTCTGGTGGCGCTGGAGGGTATATGCCTCATGTTATCGGCCCGAAAGATACCTTGGGCGATATTTACTACAAGACCTATACTGAGGAGGCGCGCGGTAATGCTCCCCACCAAGCTCCCTGGGGTTTGAAACAGAAAGATACTTTCTTGGAGTTTAGTGCTTGTCGTGACTGGTTCTTGAACTCCTTTCCTCCTGGTGAGGTTAACCGTCAAAGGGCGCGAACACACGATGGGCTATATCAAGCTTATGTCGTTGGAGATGCCAATACTCGCGCCGCCAATCAACAAATCGTTCGTGAGTGGCGCACGATGGTCAAGGAGCGGGCCGACTGGGAGAAGTATCGTAAGCGCCTTGTGAGGCAGGCTAAGGAGTTTGAGAAAGCTAATGCTGCATTTGCTGAGGAGAAGTCTAAGTTTGAGGCCGATAGGAAATCAGAGGAGTGGGGCCGCGAGGGCCTTAGGGGCAAGCTTCGCGCTGCTGAAGAGCTATTGTCAAAAGCGCGTGCTGAGTTTAATAAGATATGTGAAAAGGATAATCAGCGCGCGTATGCAGCTCGCAACAAGATTACCGACCTTGAAGCCCAGAACTCCGCATTGTCAAAGAAGGTTAAGGATCCTGTAGCTGATAAGGAGCGTACTGAGGTTCAACAAGTTCAACTCCTCTTTTCCATGTTGCTTTTCATATGTTAGAATTCTAAGCCTGTTTTATCTCTTGTAGGCTGAGTTGAAAGCGCAGGTATCCAGTAAGGATAAGGACCTTGCAGCTAAGGACGTCAAGATTGCAGAGTTAAAACGTCGTCTGCAAGAGCAGGTCGACAAAAGTGAGTCCTTAGAGATTGACCTTGAGGCTGAGAAAGTCAAGGCTGCTACTGCTGAGGAGGCCAAGAAGAAAGCCGAGGGGGCGCGAGATGTGAGTACGTCGGCCCTCAACGTAGCGCAGAATAACTACTTCGAGGTTCAAGGCATCGTCGATACTTTGGCTTCTGAGGCTGAGTGGATGCGTGGCAGGGGAGTAGTTCTGGTAAGATTCTCTTTTTAACTTAGGTTGTATTTGCTAAAACTTATTTCTTGTCCATTGCCCTTGCTGCAGATGGCCAACTCTATCCTTAATGCTTCCGAGCTTGATGGAGCTGTTGCTACTCTCATAGATGCCTCGCGCGCGGTTGGTCACCGTGGAGGTTATCTAGAGTGTGCGCCGCATGTTGACGAGGTGTTTGGACAAGAATTTGATGTTAGTCATTGCTCAGTGACCGATTAGGCTGATGCTGAGTTAGCCCGCACTGAGAAGGCTTATGATCATCTATCCCTACCTGTGATGGATTTGGTTGCGGAGGCGCTGAAGCATGATGATTGGTGTCAACGGCTAAAGGCCATTCTTGACCCACCAAAGACTGTTGAGTTATCTGATGAAGACGAACCGGCTGGTGATGATGATGGTGGTGATGGTGATGGAAATGATGATGATGACGGAGGTGATGGTTATGAGTAGTTAGTGTTAATTGGATTCGTGCCTTGTAATTTTCTTTTTACATGTTGAATGTAACTAGACGCGTGGTCGCGCCATTTTGCAATGAATCAATGATGTTTTTGTTTATTTCTTATGTGCTCATTGCGCGGTGCGCCTTTTGTAATATAGCATTGTGTTTGCTATTAATTTTGAAGTTACAATTATTGCACTGTTGTTAGAAACTTTGGTTAAATTAGCGCGAATGAATGTAAGTGTGGCTCTTGTGTGAGCGTAATTGCCCGGTCTCGCGCTATATTCGCGGAGGACCTTGGAGGCATAACTCAAGAGCTCGTAATTTACTAAAGTGTTTTTGTGCTATTCAAAAGTTTAACATGCATTTGTAACGTAGAAGTCATCATGAAAAAAGGAAACGTAAGGCGTACGCTTTCATTAAGTAGGAAACATGCGTTTAGGCCAACATACATTGTTGTAATAAAACAAAGGGCGTATAGCCAACATAGGAAGTTAAGACAGGCGCGTGGCCAACATTAGTGGATAAAGGCGCGAGGCCGAGATCAGTCACATGTAACACTTGCGCAATTGTTGCGCGTTCCATGTGTGCGGGATGATATGTCCATCCAGGGTGCGCAATTTGTATGCCCCTTTCCCTAGCACCTCGTGTATTAAGTATGGGCCTTCCCATTTGGGTGCTAGCTTTCCGGGGCGTTCAGCGTTTGAAGCTTCATTGTCTCTGAAGACATATTCTCCTGGAGTGAAGGACAAATGCGTACTCTTGCATTGTAGTACCTCTCCAATTGTGTCTTATACTTGGCTTCTTTGATTCGCGCTATTTCTCGCCTTTCTTCGAGTAAATCCAAGTCAAGACGGCGCTCTGCCTCGTTATTGATTGTGTTGACTGCTGTCAAGCGCGGCGAAGGTAGGCCAACTTCAGCTGGGATAACCGCCTCAGAGCCATAAACTAGGCTAAAAGGGGTTTCGCCAGTACTTGTTTTCGGCATGGTTCGATGAGCCCACAGGATTCTCGGGAGCTCATCTACCCAGCCTCTTCTCTTTGTGCCCAGTCGGGCCTTTATCCCATCGACAATACTCTTGCTGACACTTTCTACTTGGCCATTGCCTTGAGGGTGCGCAACGGAAGAGAAAGTGTGTTCGATCTTCATTTCTTTCATCCAGTTTTGAAGGTCATCAGACGCGAAGTTGGTGCCATTGTCGGTTACAATCTTGAGTGGGAGGCCAAACCTGCAAATGATGTGTTCCCATATAAACTTGCGCACCATCATTGCAGTAGTTGAGGCGAGAGCTTTGGCCTCCACCCATTTAGTGAAATAATCGACCGCCACGATTATGAATTTGACGGCACAAGGAGCTTCGGGGAAAGGTCCCACCATATCAATTCCCCACTGCTGGAAAGGCCAAGCAGTGGATACCGGGATAAGATCGTTTTTTGGGCGCAGGGTTTTTGGGGAGTGCCTTTGACAGGAGTCGCATTTGCGCAACTCCTTTAGAGCGTCGACATGCATCCCTGGCCAATAATATCCAGCGTTCATTATTTTCGCGACGACCATGCGTGGGCCTGCATGGATGCTGCAGATTCCCTCGTGAATCTCCCTTATCAAGTAATTTGCGTCTTAAGGGTCCACACAGCGCAGAAGTGGCCCCAAGAAGGATTTTCGGTACAAGATACCGCCATTCATCTCATAATGAAGGGCCTTGTTCTGTATCTTTCTTGCCTCTGCTTTGTTGTCAGGGAGTATTCCTTCTTGCAAATACTGGATTATAGGGGTCATCCAAGATGGTTGCCCTATCTCGATCACATTCACTTGACGCAGCAAAACCGACGGGTTTTTTAGTACTTCGATTCTTACATCTTTGGCGAGATGTTGAAAAGAAGTTGAAGAGAGCTTACTCAAGGCGTCTGCTGGTTTGTTCTTCTGAGCGATTGATGTGCACTACCTTATATGACTTGAATCGTTGAAGCAACTCTTTTGCTTGGTCTAAATACAAAGCCATAACTTCTCCCTTTGCATCATATAATCCGTTGATTTGACTGGCGATCAGGAGTGAGTCAACATGCGCTTGTAGGTTTTGAGCTCCCATTTTGATGGCGAGGCGCACGCCTGCCAAGAATGCCTCATATTCCGCCTCGTTGTTGGTGTTCTTGAAATCCAACTTGATGGCGTATGTGAATTCATGTTTCTCAGGGCTAACAAGGCGCAATCTAGCTCCTGCGCCATCTTCATTTGAGGCTCCATCGGTGTAAAGCAACCATAACCCATCGGACGTGTCTTTTATGGGAGTCTCAACAATCTCGCAATCTTTGATCTTATCTTCTGGGATTTCAGTGACGAAGTCCGCTAGTACTTGCCCGTTGATTGCAGGGTGCGGCCTGTATAAAATGTTGTGGCCCCCCAGCTCGATCGCCCACTTTTCTAACCGCCCAGATGTTTCTGGCTTTTGCAATATTGTACCAATGTGAAAATTAGTAAGTACGGTGATGACGTGGCCTGTGAAGTATCTGCGCAGCCTCCTGGAGGCGTGTAGCAGCGCAAGCACTAGCTTTTCCATTGTTGAGTATCTCGTTTCTAGATCTGTAAGCACCCTACTGACGTAGTAAATTGGAGTTTGAACACCATCTCTCTCCACTAGCAGTACCGACCCGACTACCTTATCTGAAGAAGACAAGTACACGATGAGTGGTTCCTTTTCGAACGGCGTGGTCAGGGTAGGGAGCTTGATTAAGCATTCTTTCATTTGCTGAAAGGCGGCTTCTGCTTCAGGCGTCCATTTGAATTCTTGCTTCTTCACGCAGTTGCGCAGAGTGCTGATAAAAGGATATGACTTTGCAACGTGATTTGACAGGAAATGGTTAAGCGCGGCTAGGCGTCCGGCCAACCTTTGCATCTCTTTGATCGTTCGCGGTGATGGCATCCGCTCTATGGCTTGAACTTTTTCTGGATTAACTTTAAAACCGCCA
This sequence comes from Helianthus tuberosus, assembly GCA_030545235.1. NCBI lineage: Eukaryota > Viridiplantae > Streptophyta > Magnoliopsida > Asterales > Asteraceae > Helianthus > Helianthus tuberosus. The sequence goes on from JARYGA010060438.1 coordinate 7,203,372, forward strand.
TTTGTGACCACAAAGCCCAAGAATTTGCCTTCCTCCATACCAAAGGAACATTTGGCTGGATTTAACTTCATATTCACGCTTCGCAAAGAGTTAAATGTCTTCTCAATGTCCTTTAACATCTGGTCTTCCTCAGGACTTTTAATCACGAGATCATTAATGTAGACTTCTATATGCTTTCCGATGTCATCAGCAAAAATCGTATCCATCAGGCGCTGGTAGGTTGCGCCAACGTTTTTGAGACCGAATGGCATCTTTGTGTAACAGAAGATGCCAATGTCGGTTCGAAAAGCTGTCTTGTCTTCGTCCTCGAGTTTCATTTGAACCTGATGATACCCCTTGTAACAATCTAGAAAACATTTCCATTTGTATGGCGCGAGAGGGTCTATCTTTTTGTCGATCTCAGGCAAAGAATAGCAATCTTTGGGGCACGCCTTGTTGAGATCGGTATAATCGATGCACATTCTCCATCCTCCATTAGACTTCTCCACCATTACGGGGTTTGCAACCCAACTTTGATAGCGCACCTCTCTCAAGATTCCTGCTTTTAGCAGTTCACACAATTGCTCATTCATTGCTTTAATCTTATCCGCCCCTAAGCTGCGCCCAATGTTGTAGAAGGCGCTAGGCGCTAGTCGGGCGGTGAGGTACCGCCTAGGGATTAATAGGGATTAATCGGATTTGACTTTTTAAGTATAATTTTACAATTTTTATATATATATAGATAACTTTATACTTTTTATTAATAAATTTACAAGTTTAGGAGATAACTTTATACTTTTTATTAATAAATTTAAAAGTTTAGGAACCATATGTAAACTAGTGAAAGATAGAGGGGGTTAAATGTTAAAATACCTAAAATTAAATGTTAAAATAGGTTTATAAGTAATATTTGGGCTGTAAAACAATGGGCCAGATTCAAAAATGGGTCAAATTTTGTGTTTAATGGGCTGTAAAACATGGACCGATTAGTCCGATTTTGACCGCCTGGGACCGATTTTGACCGCCTAAGACCGATTTTGACCATATCCGCCTAATTGGACCGACTAGCTAAAAATTAGTCAGCAACTCACCGCCTAGCGCCTAGGCGCCGATTAATCGGCCGCCTAGGCCGATTTCTACAACATTGGCTGCGCCTTCTTTGCACTTTTGGTTCAACTGAGGGATAAGTGTTAAGACAATGCTCAGTAACGTCGCGCGGGACACCGGTCATGTCAGCCGGAGTCCAGGCGAAGATATCCATGTTCCTGAACAAAAGTTGCTTGAGGTGCGTTCTGAGTTTGGTGAGATTGCGTGGCCAATCGTCACCGTTTGCTCTGGGTATTTACGGTTTATGATCTGTGCAAAATGCAACATATAAATTACATCAATGGTGGCATAAAACTAACCTTTTTTTAGTACTAATGTTGGAAAAAGTGTGCTTTTGTCTTCCTTTTGTATTTTCAGGATTAAATGAGCTCAAATTAACAAAAGAAGCAAAAAGACAGCAAAATCTAACATAAAAACAAGAAAAGGGAACAAACGTGACATGCCCGACCCCACGACTGCATCTTCCCAAGCAAAACAAGAAGACAGAAGACTGAACACGCCCCGTGCTCAGTGAGCACGGGGGCGTGCCCAAGTGTTAGCATAAAAGACAAAGTTGTAGAAGCTTCCATCGCCCACCACGGGGCCGTGCTCAGCGGACACGGGGTCGTGGTCAACTATAAGATTCGTAGAATCCAGGCAAATCTTGATAGTACAGATATGCTTCTGCACACGGGGTCGTGCCCAGCGGACACGGGGCCGTGGTCAACTAATAAAGACGAGAGCAATTAATGAAGAAAGAGAAGGATGTGGACACGGGGCCGTGCCCACTGGACACGGGGCCGTGCCCGAGCTTCTGTTCAGCCTATAAATAGGAGTGCTTGGCTTAAGCTCAAACCATCCCTTGGCACACCACCTCTCTCACACTTCACCCACCACCCACCACCACCATAACACCATCATCCACCACCATCATAGAGTGTGTGAGTCGTCTCGGGATCCAAGATTGATCGTAAGAGTTCTTGACAATCAAGGCCATGTTTGCCTAAGTCTCTTACATCACTTGGTGATGACAAAGTGTCTAGTGTAATACTTTTTATTTTTAATCTTTTCGCACTTTTTAATTGGTTATGTATTAATGACTTTAATAACTAGTTTCTTATGTTAAAGGTGATTCTTCCTTATCGTTTGTCCGTTGTGTCTTGGCATTATTTTACTGTCTATATAAAATAAAAGATTTTCACCATTCATATCTCCACGGTCTATATGGAGGTATGTTGGCTACCTGGTCGGGGGTTAAAGGAACGGTTTAGTAAGAGTCTTGCCATTGTTCAGTGTATAGATCCTGCAAAGGACCTGGGTCAAATTTAGTAGGACCTCCTTCAATACTTAATGGTATTTGATGGCGGGGGTCCAAACTCTTTGACCCCTCATAAGTTAAACTACTATTAAAACTTTAACCCGGCTACTTAGGACTGTATCCCTGCTGACTCAGACTACTTAGCCGAGGGTAACGTCACCTTCAAAAGAGGGGCCTACCACATTATGCATTAATAACTTAATTAATTATCTTTCAATAATCCGACCCTTTAGGATTGTATCCTTGCTGACTCAAACTACTGGGTTGAGGGTACCGTCACCTCCAAAAGAGGGGCCTACTACAATAACTAAGATAATCTCTTAAATAGTGCAAAAGTGCGGAAATAATCAAAGGTTACACTAAACACGAGTCGGAACCAAGTGATTCATCTTGTCTATCTATTTTTACTTTTATTTTATTTTCAGCATTTTAGTTAGTTTTTATTTTACTTAGTTTAAAAACATTTTTCTAAACTTTTGATTTGATTAGACGTTGAGGATAAACCGGTACTAAAAGCTCTTGTGTCCTTGGACGACCTCGGTATCTTAACAACACTATACTACGCTCACGATGGGTGCACTTGCCCATATGTGTGTCTAGTGTTAGTAAATATCGTGTTTTATAAATTTAAAACTTGGCTAAAGAAAGTGTAAAATGGCTTAAAATATACTTAAACTTATATACACACTTCACACGCATCAAGTTTTTGGCGCCGTTGCCGGGGACACAATGATTTTAAGAAAGTTAGGAATCAACGGCCTAATCGTTTTTCTTATTTTTCTATTTTTTTTTAGGATTTTTCTTAATTTTTCAGCTTCTGCAGAACTCAGCACGGCCCGTGCCCGCAGAACACGCCCCGTGCCCAATCATTGGAACTGGCAATCCTGTTTTAAGTCAGACAATAATCTGAACACGGGGCCGTGCCCACTCAACACGCCCCGTGCCCAAGATTCAGTTACTGAAAACAGAACCGTAAGATCCCAACGGTTGGTAATTTCTGACACAAACATGAGTGATACTGATACTTTTTACTTTCGGCAATCTTATGGTACGTGGTGTCCATTATGTGGTGGTACCCATGAGGAATTAGAATATTATTTTCTAAATTATAAGCCCCACTATATAGACCCATCGTTTCTTTGTATCCTTAAGAGGGGCGAAAGTAAAAATAATCCATATCTCTCCCTCGAATGCTCCCAACCAGATTTTCTAGGAGAAATGCTTCTTGACGAACTATTTCAATTAGAAGATCTAATTCTTAATTGGTTAAAAGAACTTAGGATAGATTTCAATAATTTATCTCAAGATGATAACCAAGAAGAAGTGTTGGAATCGCATTCAAACAACTTCGTTATCCCCGACGATACTTTTAACTCTAGTAAGGACTTGAGCGATAGTCGTCCCTGTGCCGATTATGCCGTGAAGGACTCCCCATCGACTTCGTTCGATGCATACATAGACCTGAGCGATTCGGCATATACCTTCTTTAACGAGAGCCCGGGAAAGGGTTGGACTTGTCCACCTACATATAGCCTAGGAATCACCCTCACCGACAACCTCTTGCGTTCTCGTTTTAATCTAGAACAATTAAGGTATCTTAGGCACTTTGGGGTTGTTCCATCCAGTAAGGAACCGCCCGATCCAGAAAAGTTCCTTGAAGGTAGACGAATTCCATAAGACAGCTTCTAGACACGGGGCCGTGTCCAGGTTAGCACGCCCCCGTGTCCACCAAAAGATTCCCTTCTGATTTCATCAGAATACGGACAAAATTGTGTCAGGATTTTGTCTGTACACGGGGCCGTGTCCAGCCGACACGGGGCCGTGTGCAACGTACTGTCGTTTTCTATAAATGCAGCCAAGAATCCTGCACATTTGAACCATTCCAGGGACAGAGATTTGGGGAATATTCTCACATACCAATCCTAGGTATTTTCTAAAAGAAGTTTCTCAAATACCTTCTTGTCCTTTCCTCTTTTATCCACTATCATTTTCTTCAATTTTTCTTTCCATTAAAGCTTGAAACTTGCATAATTTCAAGCCTTGTGGAGATGTTTGTTAGATTTTTATACATGGAATCTTGTTTATAATGAGTTCTATAACAATGTTTTAAGTTGTTTCTGTTCAAAAATGCTTTAAAAATCACGAAAACAATTTAAAACCCCAAGATTCCTTGTTCCTAGATCCTGCAGATATCTGAACACGGGGCCGTGTTCGTTGAACACGGGGCCGTGTCCGAGGTACTGGTCCCATAAAATTGAACCCTTTTCGGTATGTTTTTTCATAATGGAAAGCAGAACAAGCGGAAACTCTTCGTCATATTCCAGAAACAACCGGCAGGGGAGAAGATCATCAACGGTTGAAGATTCTCTTGTAAACTATGTTTACGCCTTAAGAGAGGCCCTTGATGAAATGACAAGTGTGGAAGAGGCATTGGTTGACCATATTAATCATTTGACGATGGGACTTGAGGGATGTCTTCGAGAGGTCAACCTTTTGCACCAAAGGTTGAACATTCTCGCTTCTCCTCCTTTGGTACCAATCATTACCCAAAGGGCATGGAATGTGGTTCCTGAAGTCATCATACCGGCCGAGTGGTACGCCATGCATCCGGAGCCCCCTCGAGATATACTACAAGGGGTTCCAATTGGTGTCACTCCCCTCCACAAGAGGTTGTGGAACATGAAGCCGCCTCCCTTCTCCCAAGGGAGATAGAAGAATGGCTTTAGCAATATCTAAGGGACACCGCTCGGCTTGGAGTTCTACAAGGCTTTTAGACCGGAAATCTATTTCCGGAATTTTGGTTCTTATTGTAGAAGTAGAGCTCCTTAGGATGATTTTACGTATCACTTGACCTATCTAATTTAGGACTTTTAACCTTTATTTTCTGCTTTAATTTTTTTTTTCATTTTCTTTAGGACTATTATGTAATTCTCTCTATGATCTAATGAATGATGGTTTTAGTTAATTTGGTGTTTGGATGGTGTTGAAATGAATAAAACACACTAGAGATGACAAAGGATACAAGGGAAACTTGAACCAGCACCCCATGCAGGAAAACAGGACCATCCGACGATTTTCTTCATTAACAGTAAGCTCAGCACGGGTCGTGTCCGCCCAACACGGCCCCATGCTGCACAGTCTGCAGAAATGACCCAGTTCAGGTAAACTGGACACGGGCCGTGTTCACCCAACACGCCCCCGTGTCCAGGCCTCTGTTTCTTTTGTTTAAATTTTGTTACTGGCACTTGAACACGGGGCCGTGCCCGGACAACACGGGGCCGTGTCCAGCGCCCAGTAACACAAATTTTTGTCTTTTCACACCTTTTTACGCATTCAATCAACCTAAAAATTTATTTTTGGGACACATTGAGGACAATGTGTAATTTAAGTGTGGGGGGATGCTAAAACCTTGAATCTTGCAAGTCCTAATAACAAGCCTTACACAAAACTCTATTGGAACCGCTAATCACCCCAAATTTTTTCAAAAAAAAATTTTTTTTTTCATTTTTTTTTACTTGTCTAGGTTTAATTTGGGAATTTCGAAATTCTAAAAAGGTTATATTTTTACAAATTTACAACCGATAGCGTCGTGATAAAAAGAACCAACATAAGAGAATTATGAAAAGGCATGACAAGCTTAGTTAAAATTTAATTATATATACTTGATCACATAAAAACCCATTCCCACAAAAGTGAGTTTTGAGCCTTTATTGAGCATACAAATACATATCTTTAAATTAAATGCTCATTTTTCGTTTCTTGTGTGAATAGCCGCTTGGTTATTACAACTCTAGAACTTGCCACGACGATACATTCCCGGTCCTTACCAACTTAAACCCGAGTAAGCAAATGATGGAGGCATTAGGACTAACCCTTTTTATTTCTACACCATTATTTTTCTTTTTTTTACCACCTACCCAAAATCCCCCTAGTTAACCCTTTGAGCCTAAACCTTTTCATTTCTTAACCCAAACCAAACACCCTTTCACCCACCAAAACCTTTTTTATTTTTAACCCTTTGTTTTAGTAACAAGCTCGATTTTTCATTTGACGTAAAAAAAAATATATGTGTGTTGATGATGAAGCAAAAGAAATAAACAAACAAGTTCATCAAAAATAACTTTGTTTGAATAAAAGCTTCATCAAAATAAAAACATTGCAAAAATAAAAAGTCTTTCGAAAACCGACGCTTGTTACGCTTTTTCGCCCTTTTCTATTAACCACTAACCCAACCACCTACCTTTAACCCAAGCCCAACCCTTCACCCAAAAGTCCTCTTGATATTTACAAATGTATATAGTTAAAAAGGAGGAGGGTTGATTGCTTGGCAAGCATATGGTAGGAGTAAGTTCCATGCCGCTCTCGAGTGATTCACTAAAATACATCTTCGGCCGAGTGTTGAGTGATCCCCCGTGAGATATGTGAACTTGTATATAAATAGAATTTTAAAGAGGCATGTTATGCCCTAATAAGTAATTTATCTTATGAAAAGTTTTAAAGAAATCATGACGAATAGAATTGTAAATAAATAAAAATAAAACCAAATAAAGAATCTTGGAAATCCCGACACTCTATGACAAGCCCGAAAACCTTCTTTTCTACCAATTCCATTTGGGAGTGTAAAACCATATTATAAAGAGTTTTGCTTGAGGACAAGCAAAGATTCAAGTGTGGGGGTATTTGATGTGTGCTAAATGCAACATATAAATTACATCAATTGTGGCATAAAACTAACCCTTTTTTAGTACTAATGTTGGAAAAAGTGTGCTTTTGTCTTCCTTTTGTATTTTCAGGATTAAATGAGCTCAAATTAACAAAAGAAGCAAAAAGACAGCAAAATCTAACATAGAATACAAGAAAGGGAACAAACGTGACATGCCCGACCCCACGACAGCATCTTCCCAAGCAAAACAAGAAGACAGAAAACTGAACACGCCCCGTGCTCAGTGAGCACGGGGGCGTGCCCAAGTGTCAGCATAAAAGACAAAGTTGTAGAAGCTTCCATCGCCCACCACGGGGCCGTGCTCAGCGGACACGGGGTCGTGGTCAACTATAAGATTCGCAGAATCCAGGCAAATCTTGATAGTACAGATATGCTTCTGCACACGGGGTCGTGCCCAGCGGACACGGGGCCGTGGTCAACTAATAAAGACAAGAGCAATTAATGAAGAAAGAGAAGGATGTGGACACGGGGCCGTGCCCACTGGACACGGGGCCGTGCCCGAGCTTCTGTTCAGCCTATAAATAGGAGTGCTTGGCTCAAGCTCAAACCATCCCTTGGCACACCACCTCTCTCACACTTCACCCACCACCCACCACCACCATAACACCATCATCCACCACCATCATCCATTGTCCATCATAGAGTGTGTGAGTCGTCTCGGGATCCAAGATTGATCGTAAGAGTTCTTGACAATCAAGGCCATGTTTGCCTAAGTCTCTTACATCACTTGGTGAAGACAAAGTGTCTAGTGTAATACTTTTTATTTTTAATCTTTTCGCACTTTTTAATTGGTTATGTATTAATGACTTTAATAACTAGTTTCTTATGTTGAAGGTGATTCTTCCTTATCGTTTGTCGGTGGTGTCTTGGCATTATTTTACCGTCTATATAAAATAAAAGATTTTCACCATTCATATCTCCACGGTCTATATGGAGGTATGTTGGCTACCTGGTCGGGGGTTAAGGGAACGGTTTGGTAAGAGTCTTGCCATTGTTCAGTGTATAGATCCTGCAAAGGACCTGGGTCAAATTTAGTAGGACCTCCTTCAATACTTAACGGTATTGGATGGCGGGGGTCCAAACTCTTTGGCCCCCTCATAAGTTAAACTACTATTAAAACTTTAACCCGGCTACTTAGGACTGTATCCCTGCTGACTCAGACTACTTAGCCGAGGGTAACGTCACCTTCAAAAGAGGGGCCTACCACATTATGCATTAATAACTTAATTAATTATCTTTCAATAATCCGACCCTTTAGGATTGTTTCCTTGGTGACTCAAACTACTGGGTTGAGGGTAACGTCACCTCCAAAAGAGGGGCCTACTACAATAACTAAGATAATCTCTTAAATAGTGCAAAAGTGCGGAAATAATCAAATGTTACACTAAACACGAGTCGGAACCAAGTGATTCATCTTGTCTATCTGTTTTTACTTTTATTTTATTTTCAGCATTTTAGTTAGTTTTTAATTTTCTTAGTTTAAAAACATTTTTCTAAACTTTTGATTTGATTAGACGTTGAGGATAAACCGGTACTAAAAGCTCTTGTGTCCTTGGACGACCTCGGTATCTTACCAACACTATACTACCCTCACGATGGGTGCACTTGCCCATATGTGTGTCTAGTGTTAGTAAATATCGTGTTTTATAAATTTAAAACTTGGCTAAAGAAAGTGTAAAAGGGCTTAAAATATACTTAAACTTATAAACACACTTCACACGCATCAGTTTATAACCCACTTTTCTGGCTCAGTCGTTGAAATTTTTGCCGCTTTTGCTGGGCGCACCTCCTCTGCTGACATTACTTCTTTCTTCGCATAGATAATTGCCACCCCCGTCTCAGTTGGGAACCCGATGGCTGAGTGGGGTATGGAAGTTACCATGTTTAGTTCACCTTGGGTTTCTCTCCCAATTAAAACATCATGCCTTGATTTGACAGGCATTACCATGAAGTTTACCTTTGTGGTTCTTGACTGCTTCCCGTCCGAAAACGTGATCGGGAAGCTAATTTGGCCTAACGGGAAGACCATTTCGTTGCAAAATCCTGACAGAGGATAATCGACCGGCTCCAGTCTCGCTTTATCTTCATCGTCAAACTAATTAAAGCATTGCTCATAGATGATGTCGGTTGTACTTCCCGGGTCAATGAAGATGTATTCTGTTTCATAATGACCGATAATACTAGTGATGACGACGGGGCGTGTGGCGCGAGGACCCCCGCGCAGGGGTGTTCATGAGCCGATCCGATCCGATCGAGGGTCTGCTCATGCTCGGATTGAATTACAACCGATCCGATCTGATCGGATCGAATTTGCAAAACCGAGCACAAAAGTGATGCTCATGCTCGGATTGAATTTGAATCGATCGGATCGTTTTCGCTCGGTTTTTATCAAATCCTAAAAAAAAATCGAGCGGATCATTTTCGCTCAGTTTCGCTCGATTGAATTATAAGGCTTCGTTCAACAAAAACAAATCCGAGCTTTATTAAAACATGTCCAACACTTTACTAACAAAAGCAATACATAACTAAAATCATGATTCTAAAAATGTTCTTAGCAATATCAAGAAGCATAAAATAAAGTGAAAAATACAATATCAAGAAGCACAAAATAAAGTGCAAAATACAATATCAAGAAGCACAAAATAAAGTGCAAAATACAATCAGATTAGCAGCCGATGAGGGCTTGATTGTGTGGCAGAATGGCAGCGATATGCAGCCGACGATTATGCCTGAATATTGTTTTAGGAATCAGATCTTCGCACAAGTAGAACCGACGAACAACCAGATCTTCGCACAAGTACAGCCGACGATTATGACTGAATATTGTTTTAGGAATATGAATTTAAGTTAGATTTTGGTGTGTGTGGAGACTGGAGCGGCGATATGTTGTAGATCTTCGATTATGACTGAATATTGTTTTAGGAATAGGATTTAGGGTTAGATTTTAATATTAACTATTAAGTTGGGCTGAATAGTTTTTGGGCTTTTAATTTTTTTTGGGCTAGTATATTTTTTGAGTTTTTAATTTTTAAAATCTATAATATATATATATATATATATATTATTAATAAAAATAATTCGAGCGAAACCGAGCGATCGACGAGCGAGCGGACCTTTGCTCATGCTTGGATTGAATTTGAATCGAACTGATCCGAGCGGCTCATTTACAAATTGAGCGAGAATCGAACCAGCATTTTTTGAGCATTTTTCGAGCGATCGTCGAGCAGTTTGGACAGCCCTACCCCCGCGTACTACCGGGAAGATGACCTGTTGCTCTTGCCATGCAGGCTCGTAAGGGCGCTTGCCTTTATCTGTTGCGCTGTATCTTGGTCCGTTGACCATATGAGTTTCCAGGCGCCTAACCTTCTTTTGGTTCCCATCATCATGGCGCTAGATCTGGCGTGTTTCTTTGCGCACGTTCTTCACCAAGTGGCTCAACTTTCCGCTTTTTAGCGCTTTCTCAAACTCTTGTCGTAAGCTGATACACTCATCTGTCAGATGACCTGTATCCTTGTGAAAATCGCAGTACAGGTTCGGGTCTTATCCCTTTTTGTTTGTCATAGGCCTTGGAGCCTTGAAGTCGTGGTTCTCCATCATTAGCACCTCTTTTGGTGTTTTTATAAGCAGAGTCCAGTGCTTCTATCGGTTATCATCCCTGACTGCCTTTCGATACCCAATTCTTTCAATTGTTTCCCGCGCGTCCTCTTTGTAAGCGATCTTTCCTCGTAATCACTTGGTTTTCCAGATTTCCAATCATGAATTTTGCCCTTGTTGCGCTTGCCATAGTCGCGCGAGCTTCTCTTGGAAAAACTGTAACAATCCTCAAGTAAACCGACACCCTTGAATTATTTCCGACACCTTAATATATCTTAAAAATACCCCTATATGTCTGTAAATACACCCCGTATGTGAAAACTGAGCCCGAAATACGTTATAACATTTAAAATAAATAAAAACAAGAAAAATTAAGTTTAGGCGGGCCGCGACACCCCTTATCCTTAGTTTACGCGGGCGGTTTAAGGCTTAAAACTGATTTTGAGTTTTTAAAGTTTAGGCGGGCCGCGTAAGTCACCTTATTAGTTGACGTGGGCAGCGTGAACTTAAAATCTAGCGCGACCCTGGGCCGCCACATGGCCCAACACTTGGCGGGCCTACCTGATGACCCGGACAAGCTAGTGTGTTGACCAGCTTTGACGCGGGCCGCGTAGACTCTTGTTGTGACAACTGGCACCAAACCGGTAATTTCCGTACACTTTAATTATTATTTAATGACTGCAATTATGTGCTTAATTGTCATAAATGTCTGAACACATACTAAACAAGTGAATTCATGCACGTTGTATACTACAAAATATTGCTTTATGCATAAACGAGAGCGTTGCGTCAAAAACACTAAGTAAACTCGCCGGTAAGACACTATGTGTCAACAGAACTGCAGAAAGCAGTCAGTCAATAAAATTGGAGCCTAGGTGTAGGTCCAACAACAAGGATACATTAAAACCCAAGAGTACATACAAGGGTTTAATATATATACTCTCCGGAAGCAAAATAAGCACTAAAAAGCACCCGAAACGCACTTTAAGTGCAGAATTCAGCAATAATTCAGCTTTTAGCACACGAATATTATGCAGAAATTACGTTTTATCATCCAGAATATTTCCCTAAGTGTTGGGAATTGAAAGGATACAAAAAGGTACTTAAAAGACACTAAAAAGTGCAATTTAGCGCTTTAACGAACCGGTATATAACCGAACAACCGGATATTACCCGGAACACCAAAATAATGCTAGAAGCATTGTTTTTATTTTTCTGAGCTAGTTAGGGTCCCCGTACACCCTAACACACTATATATTTCATAACACACTTAACACTAAATCTAACACTTAACATGTAACTAGAGCATGTAACTTCCACTTGAAATCAAACTAAACCAACCCCCCCCCCCCCTCCATAACCGGCTCTAGACATGGCCCCCACCATAAGATTTTAGTTCAATTAAAAATTTGATCATGTTGGTGCCTAATGGACATAGTGACCAAGGGGTAAACACCTAGCATGGATTTATAAGATAAGCATAAGTCTACATTTCATTCATCACTCAACCAAGAACTCTCTCCTCCCTCCTTCTTTGGCTACGGCTTCATCACACACACACACCTCCATCTTTTTCATTCATCCTCCAAGCATTCTAAGGTGACTAGGAGGTGTAAGAAGGTCGCTAACGAGGCTCGGTGCTCACGGAACTTGAAGGACCTTCACCATTTGCTTTTATCCACCTCATTTGCACTCTTGAACTTCCCTAGCCTTGTGCTAGTAGTAAGTGCTCTAAAACACCATCTTGATCTTGTTTATGGTGGTTAATAGGTGATTTAATGGTTAAAAATCAAACACACACAAGAACATAACACAAAGTCTTGGTCATATGATGAATAAGTTGGATAAAGAGAAACTAGTTGTGTAAATCTTGTGAAACTTGTCTAGTTGAGATTATTTGATGTTGTTTGTCATTAAAAGTGGGGTGGATCATCATCTACGCATACTAGATCATGTTCAAGAACATGAACTAGTAGTATGTTAAGTGTTAGAAATATAAAAGATGATGAAATCATCCACCATGAACTTGGAACTTGTGTAAACATAATTTTCCTTGTAAAATAAAACTCTAAACATGTAGATCTAAAGATCTACAAGTGGTTTTTCGGAAGAACCAAGCGGAAAATGCTAGTTTTGTTAAAACCCGGACCTTATATAAATTAAAAGCATTTTAGTAAATAAACAAGTGTGTAGACACTTGTGTAACAAGGGAGTTCTACAAAGAAATATTTTTGTAAACCTTGACTAGAAGTTGTGAAACTTCATATTCTTTAAAAATAAAGTTTTTAAGAAATTAAACTTATTTTTAAAGATAACAAGACTTACTAAATGTGCTAGTAAGTTACTACACATTTTTGTAAATATTCAAGTTCATGAAATGGAGAAATTAGTGATTATTGTTGATGATTATTGTTGATAATTGTTGTTGATGATTGTTGACGATTTAAAAGAAAATAAACACGTGTTTTGAAAACATGGGAAACCTCCATTTTTAGGGGAAACTCTGTCAAAATTTTTATAAATTTTGACACTTAGAAAAATATAAGTTTTTGAGAAACTTATTCCCTAAAAATGTATTTAAAAGTATTACCAAGGTTTCCCTAATTTTTGGTGATAAGAAATAAGGATTTCTTCAAGAATAAAAATGGATATAAGTATGTATATTTTTGAGAGAAAAATATATACTATTTGATCACCAACTTTTGTGCTAAGTGTATATAGTATGTGTTATACGTGCTAGTGTATTAAGACTTAAAAATACACTAAATACTCATGAGGAGTATAAACATAAAAATACACATACAACATACAAGATACATAATTCGGGTGCAAAGTGCAAACACGAGATACTTATATTAATTTTTGAGAAAATAATATAAGTAAGATACTTAGTTAAAAATACAAAATATTTTTAACACAAGAATATATACACAAAAAGAGAGTGACTGTACTTGTGCGACACAAGTCTAGTGACTAACGTTAAGAAAACGCGTATAGGTTACGACGTTAATTAAGCAAATCCGGTGAAGTTTACGACGCAAGGAACGCAAAGTTGTGAGTTCATGCTCCCCCTTTTCTTTTAACTGTTTTCAGTTTTATAACTTCGGGGGTGAAATACATGTACAAATGTACAATATTTATAATTGGTATGATATAAATACAAGAAGCACACTTTGTGAGAACGAGAACCAAGTGTGACGAAATATAAGAATACAAGAAGTGCACTTGGTGAGAACGAGAACCAAGTGTGACGAAATATAAGAATATGAGAAGCGCACTTGGTGAGAACGAGAACCAAGTATGAGGCGTTATGAGAAATGATGCGAGAAATCGTGTCACGAATAAGGTACAGAAGCACCATTAATCAACAATATACCTAGACCGCGGAACAAAAGGTTAGATCTAATGGGTGCCGGGCAACCACACTCTCGGTGAGGGCGAGAATCGAGTAGTGCTTTTGTGTCTCAGAATATACCAATTAAATGCCTAAGGTTTGGTGACTTCCTATGTCGTGTCACATGTTAATGGCTTTGCAACCCATTAACAATCCTGATACTTACAGGAATACTTTATTTACATAAAATTCATACCATACTAAAATTTGATGAATACTTGAAGTACGTGGGGTACTCAAGAAGATGGGAATTATACTTGAGTACGTGGGGTACTCAAGAAGAATTTGAATTATACATGAGTACGTGGTGTACACATGAAACTGGATTTATATATGAAAACTTGATTTATACACAAACTATGTTTTCATACAAAGTATACAAACGTGAAATACAAAAACTGCATGAATTCACACCAACATTATGTTGACGTTTTTTTTCCAAAAACTCACATGTATTTCAGGTAACTAGGATGGATGTGCGCGCGGTCTCGCTTATGCTCGTGGATGTCGCTTGTGTTTAACTTTAAATAAAGTTGTAAACTTTTAAGATAATGATTTAAGCTGTCTAGCGATGTAAACGCTAAACTTATGTTTTCAAATTGTGGTATTTGATGTTAATTTTACGAGCATGTAGCATGTTTACTCTTCGTATGCAATGAGACCTTTCATGATCACACCTCGTGCTTCCGCCGCTGAAAGGGGTGTGACAGATTGGTATCAGAGCAGCGATTGTAGTGAACCAGGATTCCTTCTCGAGTCTAGTCTAGTCTACAATCTCTAGGATCCTTTCACGAAAACAATTTTTCAAAGAGTTTTCATTGCATAAAACGTCCCGCGACATCCACTACCTGAAACTAGTTACAAGAGTCTAGAAAAGACACTACGAGACTTAGGGTGCACGAGAGTAGCACTCGTCTGTGATTGAGAGTTAATTGCAATTATGTGTGATAATTGGCATGTACTAGAAGTAGAAGGTCACAAGTATACGTGACTTTATCTGAAAGCGATGGCCTATCTGAAGGAAGAAATACGAGGATGAAACGAACTGTGCAGACTGTGCAAGGAGTTACGTAATTATGGATGCATACATAATTATGGAATTCAGTGCACAGAAACCACAGCAAGTCTTGTCACGTATAGATTCCCTCAGTGCAAGCCTACTAAGTACTCTGCTAGAGTAATAACTGTTTAGTGTCACTTATGTGGTATATATCTGTGAATATATATGCTACTACTGTCTAGTGTGACGATATCAAACAAATGTCTAACCCTGTTGTGTTATGTTCTGTCAGAACATGGCACCCAGGAAAGCTGTGAATGCTCGCAATGATGATCAACCTCCTCCTCCCCCACTGCCAAGAACTGCTGAAGAGCTGAACGCTCTACTGGAAGAAAGGATCTCCGCTGCTATCGCCCAATACGAGGCAAACCGTACTCAAGACAGTGGTGGCCCAAGCAACGCTAGACGTAATGGGAACGGAGATTCATCTGGAGGCAACGCAGCTCAAGGTAACCTTAAGACACTGTACTAAGCATGAGGAAATTTATGAACGGTCTCTGTTTCATTATTTCTTCTATTGCTCACATGTGAATTGGTTGAATCAATTCCAGGCTGCACTTTCAAGCAGTTCCTCGACTGCAAGCCGATGAACTATGACGGCACAGGAGGTGCAGTAGCATTTGTGCGCTGGACGGAGAAGATTGAAGCTACTATCCGCATGAGCAAGTGTACCGCGGATCAACAAGTCACCTTTGCTACTGGGTTATTTGTCGATGAAACTCTGACTTGGTGGAACTTGCAAGCCCAAACTTTGGGTGACGATGCCGTTGATGGCCTAACTTGGGAGGAACTGAAGGAAAGAATGAGAGAGAAGTATTGCTCTCGCGCGGAACTCCAAAGGCTGGAAACGGAGTTCTGGCACTTGACTATGGAAGGTGCTGACATTAATGGATATACTCGAAGGTTCCATGATCTCTCTAGAGTGCTTCCCTACATGGTGACTCCCGAATTCAAGCTCGTTGAACGCTACATTTGGGGACTGGCCCCAGAGTTTCGTGGCATGGTGACGTCGGCCAAACCGCAAACAATCACTGAGGCTGTAACTCTGGCTGTCAGCCTGACTGAAGATTGTGTTCGTATGAAGAAGTTATCACTGAACCCAACTGAGAAGACCGAGACGCATGCTGAGTCGTCTGGTGACAAGAAGAGAAAGCATTCAAATCTGAACCAAGTAACCCGCAGCAACAACAAGGGTTTCAACAAGAAGCGTGGCGCTAACCCGTCTCCGGAGGCGAAGACCCTTGCAACCAAAGCATACCAAGGCTCCATGCCTAAATGCCAAAAATGTAAGTATCATCATGATGGAGCTTGTCGCATTCCAAGGTGCGACAAATGTGGTAAATTGGGTCATCAAACAGAAGACTGTTGGGGAAAAGGAAAGAACCGAAATGGAAATGGTGCTGGTAACAAGAATGGTAACGGGAAAGGGCGGAACCAAGGATGCTTCAAGTGTGGAAGAAATGATCATTTCATGAAGGACTGCCCAGAGGGAAACAATGCTCAGGCTAGAGCATTTGTGATTGGAGCAAAGAACGCACGCGAGGACCCTAACGTGGTCACCGGTACGTTTCTCATTAACAATCACTTTGCATCCATATTATTTGACACTGGCGCCGATTATAGCTTCATGTCTGTGGAATTTAAACGCATACTCGGAATAGAATCTAGTAGATTAGAAATTCCTTATTCCATAGAACTAGCCAATGGTAAACTTGTTGAATCGGGCGAAGTTGTCAGAGGCTGCACATTAGAACTTGGCGAACGAAATTTTAGCATCGACCTCTTACCTATTCAATTGGGTAGCTTCGATGTAGTAGTCGGAATGGACTGGTTGTCCAAGAACAAAGCTGAAGTTATTTGTCATGAGAAAATCATTCGCGTCCCTTTAGAGAATGGTGAAACTCTCATCGTGCATGGAGAAAAATGAGACGCACCTCTTCGAATCATCAGTTGTATGAAGGCACAGAAGTGCTTGAGGAAAGGATGTGTTGCCTTCCTAGCACACGTGGTAAACAAGAAGGCTGTGGAGCCAAAACTCGAAGACATTCCTGTGGTGAAGGAATTCCCTGATGTTTTTCCCGAAGATCTGCCAGGACTACCTCCGCAACTACAAGTCGAATTTCATATAGACTTGGTTCCAGGAGCCGCTCCTGTGGCCAAGGCTCCCTATCGACTTGCGCCATCCGAAATGCAAGAATTATCTACACAACTCCAGGAGTTGTTGGATAAAGGATTCATAAGGCCAAGCTTCTCACCCTGGGGAGCTCCAGTATTATTCGTGAAAAAGAAGGATGGAACACTGCGGATGTGTATCGATTACAGAGAACTGAACAAGCTCACGATCAAGAATCGGTATCCACTACCGAGGATTGATGACTTATTTGATCAATTGCAAGGATCAAGCTACTATTCCAAGATCGACCTTCGATCTGGATACCATCAGCTGAGAATCCAAGAGAAAAGCGTACCAAAGACTGCATTCAGGACACGATATGGGCACTACGAATTTCTTGTAATGCCGTTCGGGCTGACGAACGCACCAGCGGTCTTTATGGATCTGATGAACCGCGTATGCAAACCATATCTCGATAAATTCGTGATTGTATTTATCGATGACGTCCTGATTTACTCGCGAACGAAAGAAGATCACGAGCAACACCTCAGAACCATCTTGGAACTACTGAAGAAAGAGAAGCTTTATGCAAAGTTCTCGAAATGCGAATTCTGGATTCGCGAATTACAATTTCTTGGTTACGTTGTGAATGAGAAGGGCATTCATGTAGACCCGTCCAAGATGGAAGCAATAAAGAATTGGGAAGCCCCCAAAACCCCGACTGAAGTTCGACAATTTTTGGGCCTAGCGGGCTATTATCGGCGATTCATCGAGAACTTCTCAAAGATAGCTCAACCGCTAACGACCCTTACACAGAAAGACAAGAAATACGACTGGGGACACAAACAGGAAGAAGCCTTTCAGCTACTTAAGAACAAGCTCTGCGATGCACCGATATTATCATTACCCGAAGGCACTGAAGACTTTGTGGTATACTGCGACGCCTCACGACATGGCTTGGGTTGCGTGCTCATGCAACGCTAAAAAGTCATCGCTTACGCTTCAAGACAACTGAAGGTTCATGAGAGAAATTACACCACGCATGACTTGGAACTAGGTGCGGTGGTATTCGCCTTGAAGATCTGGCGACACTATTTATATGGTACTCGATGTACAATTTTCACAGATCACAAAAGCTTACAACACATATTTGATCAGAAGGAATTGAATATGCGCCAGCGGCGATGGGTCGAGCTGCTGAATGATTACGACTGTGAGATCAAGTACCATCCTGGAAAGGCAAACGTTGTAGCGGATGTGTTGAGCCGAAAAGAAAGGGTTAAGACCCTAAGGGTTCGAGCGTTAGAAATGACCATTCGAACGAACCTCACTGCACGCATTTGTGATGCACAACAAGAAGCTCTTAAAGGAGAGAACCATAAAGCTGAATACCTACGGGGTATGCTGAAATACATGGTGCCAAACGAAGAGGGAGCCTTATACTTCAAGAAGCGTATTTGGGTTCCACTCTATGGTGGCATACGAGAAGTCATCCTTGATGAAGCCCACAAATCGAGATATTTGATCCATCCAGGATCAGACAAAATGTATCAAGACTTGAAAGAGTACTATTGGTGGCCGAGACTCAAAAGCGACGTTGCTGTTTACGTTGGAAAGTGCTTAACCTGTGCCAAGGTTAAGGCCGAATATCAGAAGCCATCCGGCCTACTACAACAACCAGAGATTCCCGTGTGGAAGTGGGAACAAATCTCGATGGACTTCATAACGAAATTACCCAGGACCCCAAGATGGCATGATATGATATGGGTAATAGTTGATCGATTAACGAAATCTGCGCATTTCCTACCAATCCGAGAGAAGGATAGCACTGGAAAGCTTGCAGAGATATACTTAAGGGAAATTGTGACACGTCATGGAGTGCCAATCTCAATCATTTCAGACAGAGATGGACGCTTTGTCTCAAGAATCTGGCAATCATTTCAGGAAGCCTTTGGATCTCAGTTAGATCTAAGCACGGCATTCCATCCACAAACAGTCTGCCAGAGCGAACGGACTATACAAACGTTAGAAGATATGCTTCGCGCATGTGTCATGGATCTAGGCGGTAGCTGGGATACTCATCTACCTTTAGTTGAGTTTTCCTACAATAACAGTTATCATACGAGCATAAAAGCCGCGCCGTTCGAAGCTCTGTATGGCCGCAAATGCTGATCGCCCTTATGTTGGGCAGACGCTGGAGATAAACGTATGGTTGGTCCTGAACTTGTGCAAGAGACAACCGACAAGATTGCACAGATCCGAGAGCGCATTAAGGCGGCTCGTGATCGACAAAAGAGCTACGCTGATCCGAAAAGAAAATCAGTAGAATTCGAGGTGGGAGACAAAGTGTTGTTAAAAGTCTCACCTTGGAAGGGCGTAGTCAGATTTGGAAAGCGTGGAAAGCTGAATCCACGATACATCGGACCATTCAGAATATTGAAAAGAATTGGTATCGTGGCATACAAGTTGGAGTTACCGGAAGAACTTAATGGAGTACATGATACGTTTCATGTATCCAACCTGAAGAAGAGTCCAACACAAGAAAATGTGATCATCCCGATGGATGAAGTGCATGTTGATGACGCCCTCCGATTTACAGAACAACCCGTTGAGGTTACCGACTGGAAAGTCAACAAGACCAGGAGGAGCAGCGTAAAACTTGTCAAAGTACGTTGGAGCTCTAAGCACGGACCCGAGTACAGATGGGAACGTGAAGACCAGTTTAAAGAAAAGTATCCCCACCTATTCAAGAAGACTCCTGCGAGAGTTAGTTCAGCCTGAATTTCGGAACGAAATTCTTTTAACGGGGGGAGACTGTGACAACTGGCACCAAACCGGTAATTTCCGTATACTTTAATTAATATTTAATGACTGCAATTATGTGCTTAATTGTCAGAAATGTCTGAACACATACTAAACAAGTGAATTCATGCACGTTGTATAGTACAAAATATTGCTTTATGCATAAACGAGAGCGTTGCGTCAAAAACACTAAGTAAACTCACCGGTAAGACACTATGTGTCAACAGAACTGCAGAAAGCAGTCAGTCAATAAAATTGGAGCCTAGGTGTAGGTCCAACAACAAGGATACATTAAAACCCAAGAGTACATACAAGGGTTTAATATATATACTCTCCGGAAGCAAAATAAGCACTAAAAAGCACCCGAAACGCACTTTAAGTGCAGAATTTTGTATAATTCAGCAATAATTCAGCTTTTAGCACACGAATATTATGCAGAAATTATGTTTTATCATCCAAAATATTTCCTTAAGTGTTGGGAATTGAAAGGATACAAAAGGGTACTTAAAAGACACTAAAAAGTGCAATTTAGCGCTTTAACGAACCGGTATATAACCGAACAACCGGATATTACCCGGAACACCAAAATAATGCTAGAAGCATTGTTTTTATTTTTCTGAGCTAGTTAGGATCCCCGTACACCCTAACACACTATATATTTCATAACACACTTAACACTAAATCTAACACTTAACATGTAACTAGAGCATGTAACTTCCACTTGAAATCAAACTAAACCAACCCCCCCCCCCCATAACCGGCTCTAGACATGGCCCCCACCATAAGATTTTAGTTCAATTAAAAATTTGATCATGTTGGTGCCTAATGGACATAGTGACCAAGGGGTAAACACCTAGCATGGATTTATAAGATAAGCATAAGTCTACATTTCATTCATCACTCAACCAAGAACTCTCTCCTCCCTCCTTCTTTGGCTACGGCTTCATCACACACACACACCTCCATCTTTTTCATTCATCCTCCAAGCATTCTAAGGTGACTAGGAGGTGTAAGAAGGTCGCTAACGAGGCTCGGTGCTCACGGAACTTGAAGGACCTTCACCATTTGCTTTTATCCACCTCATTTGCACTCTTGAACTTCCCTAGCCTTGTGCTAGTAGTAAGTGCTCTAAAACACCATCTTGATCTTGTTTATGGTGGTTAATAGGTGATTTAATGGTTAAAAATCAAACACACACAAGAACATAACACAAAGTCTTGGTCATATGATGAATAAGTTGGATAAAGAGAAACTAGTTGTGTAAATCTTGTGAAACTTGTCTAGTTGAGATTATTTGATGTTGTTTGTCATTAAAAGTGGGGTGGATCATCATCTACGCATACTAGATCATGTTCAAGAACATGAACTAGTAGTATGTTAAGTGTTAGAAATATAAAAGATGATGAAATCATCCACCATGAACTTGGAACTTGTGTAAACATAATTTTCCTTGTAAAATAAAACTCTAAACATGTAGATCTAAAGATCTACAAGTGGTTTTTCGGAAGAACCAAGCGGAAAATGCTAGTTTTGTTAAAACCCGGACCTTATATAAATTAAAAGCATTTTAGTAAATAAACAAGTGTGTAGACACTTGTGTAACAAGGGAGTTCTACAAAGAAATATTTTTGTAAATCTTGACTAGAAGTTGTGAAACTTCATATTCTTTAAAAATAAAGTTTTTAAGAAATTAAACTTATTTTTAAAGATAACAAGACTTACTAAATGTGCTAGTAAGTTACTACACATTTTTGTAAATATTCAAGTTCATGAAATGGAGAAATTAGTGATTATTGTTGATGATTATTGTTGATAATTGTTGTTGATGATTGTTGACGATTTAAAAGAAAATAAACACGTGTTTTGAAAACATGGGAAACCTCCATTTTTAGGGGAAACTCTGTCAAAATTTTTATAAATTTTGACACTTAGAAAAATATAAGTTTTTGAGAAACTTATTCCCTAAAAATGTATTTAAAAGTATTACCAAGGTTTCCCTAATTTTTGGTGATAAGAAATAAGGATTTCTTCAAGAATAAAAATGGATATAAGTATGTATATTTTTGAGAGAAAAATATATACTATTTGATCACCAACTTTTGTGCTAAGTGTATATAGTATGTGTTATACGTGCTAGTGTATTAAGACTTAAAAATACACTAAATACTCATGAGGAGTATAAACATAAAAATACACATACAACATACAAGATACATAATTCGGGTGCAAAGTGCAAACACGAGATACTTATATTAATTTTTGAGAAAATAATATAAGTAAGATACTTACTTAAAAATACAAAATATTTTTAACACAAGAATATATACACAAAAAGAGAGTGACTGTACTTGTGCGACACAAGTCTAGTGACTAACGTTATTAAAACGCGTATAGGTTACGACGTTAATTAAGCAAATCCGGTGAAGTTTACGACGCAAGGAACGCAAAGTTGTGAATTCATGCTCCCCCTTTTCTTTTAACTGTTTTCAGTTTTATAACTTCGGGGGTGAAATACATGTACAAATGTACAATATTTATAATTGGTATGATATAAATACAAGAAGCACACTTTGTGAGAACGAGAACCAAGTGTGAAGAAATATAAGAATACAAGAAGTGCACTTGGTGAGAACGAGAACCAAGTGTGACGAAATATAAGAATATGAGAAGCGCACTTGGTGAGAACGAGAACCAAGTATGAGGCGTTATGAGAAATGATGCGAGAAATCGTGTCACGAATAGGGTACAGAAGCACCATTAATCAACAATATACCTAGACCGCAGAACAAAAGGTTAGATCTAACGGGTGCCGGGCAGCCACACTCTCGGTGAGGGCGAGAATCGAGTAGTGCTTTTGTGTCTCAGAATATACCAATTAAATGCCTAAGGTTTGGTGACTTCCTATGTCGTGTCACATGTTAATGGCTTTGCAACCCATTAACAATCCTGATACTTACAGGAATACTTTATTTACATAAAATTCATACCATACTAAAATTTGATGAATACTTGAAGTACGTGGGGTACTCAAGAAGATGGGAATTATACTTGAGTACGTGGAGTACTCAAGAAGAATTTGAATTATACATGAGTACGTGGTGTACACATGAAACTGGATTTATATATGAAAACTTGATTTATACACAAACTATGTTTTCATACAAAGTATACAAACGTGAAATACAAAAACTGCATGAATTCACACCAACATTATGTTGACGTTTTTTTTTTCCAAAAACTCACATGTATTTCAGGTAACTAGGATGGATGTGCGCACGGTCTCGCTTATGCTCGTGGATGTCGCTTGTGTTTAACTTTAAATAAAGTTGTAAACTTTTAAGACAATGATTTAAGTTGTCAAGCGATGTAAACGCTAAACTTATGTTTTCAAATTGTGGTATTTGATGTTAATTTTACGAGCATGTAGCATGTTTACTCTTCGTATGAAATGAGAACCTTTCATGATCACACCTCGTGCTTCCGCCGCAGAAAGGGGTGTGACACTTGTCTACCTTTACGCGGGCCGCGAGAGGACCAGAGATCAACACTATAAATAAGGGCCATTGACTTTCAACACAAATCGTTCATTTTCTTTTCTGTATCTCGACTTTCTGAAGTAGTAGGCTTAATATTCAAGTATTATACCCCCTAATTAGCGAGGTTCTGCTCCGTTGTAAGTAATATAACCCCAGTTTCGTATTAGATACGCTACCCGATCGATTTAGGGTTCCGTAACAACTGTCGTGGTTCTGCCCGACGTAGTTATTGGAATACCGTCTCGGGGAGGGTATCATTAATATAATCAAAGGGTTATTTTACTAACCTATCTACATTTGTGTAAATTATAGATTTATCCCAGGAAACCCTTACGCAAAGTCTAAGATAGCAATGTGAGTTTATCCGATTTTTGTTAAACTTTTTGTAATATTTTACAAAACCTTAAATGTTTTACAATGTGATTAAGCGGTGATTGAGTCTTTGTAGTTCTTCAATTACTGCCGGTATGTTGGGGTTTTGTATAGAAAATGTGGAACACGTTACCATTGGATGACGAGTTAGCCAATGTGTAATATGACCCACCAGTCAGGATTGACAGTACTGAATGAGTAATTGTGTAGAAATAAACAATGTGATCGCTCTCAATACTGTGTTAATTAAAATATTTCTTGATTAAACTGGGATTCACTCACTAGTATTTCCCACTGACAAATGTTTTTAAAACGCGTTTCAGGTAACACAATGTGACAGCCAATTAGTAAAAAGTCAGCTGGAGAGCACTGAAGGCTTGGGAAAAATGTGGCTATAAAAGTTACCTAAGAGACAATGTTGTAAATTCAATAAAATAGGGTTTATCCCTATAAACATGTTGTAATAAGAAACTTGGGTTTTACCCATGTGATTATTAATATCAAATATGGTGGTTTTACTCTGATAAACATTTCCTAACTACGGTCCTGATGTAATTTCCGCTGCCAAATTAACAAACTGATACCACCAGAATTCTGAGTTCGCGTCCGCCCGTTCCCGGGACAGATAAGGGATCGGGGGTTGCGACAGAAGGTGGTATCAGAGCCTAGCCACTGGTCTAAGCCAAAGAAGTGTTCTGCTGACACTTAAATTTTAAATTTTGTGTTAGGAAATAATTTATGTGATTTTGTGTTATTTGACTATTTGTTAGTCTACAGTATGAGTGATCAAGGACCCTCAGACATGTGTCGTCAGTTGTCTGATTCACCTAGGAGTGAAGGTACCTCTTCCCAGCCTACCCTCTCTGGGTATTCTGCTGATCAGGAAGAAGGGATGTTTGCCTTTAAAGCTCAGTCAGAAGAGCCATTCCCTAATAAAAAGAGAGGATGGTTTAGTAAGGAAGCATTTGCGCGTAGGAAAAGAATGTGAAAGTTGCAACAGCAAAGAGTTCTAGCAGCTGTTAAGAGAAAGTCAAATGCCCATACACAGGATATGCTTAATAGAAGCCTAGCCAATTTCCATATCCTAGCTACAACTGCTGCTGACCCAAGTCTGGAACAACTAGTAGCCCCACAACCCTTACCTTTGATTCCCACTCAGCCGATGGAGGTAGAAATGCATGATTTTAACCCTGAGAAAATACCTAGGATACCAGCCCCTAATCCTCTAGATCCAAATTATGATCCCTGGTTTGATGATCTTAGGGATTATGTGCCACGCTATCATTTAAACGAAGAAACTTTGCCTAACTTAGTATCATATCCAGGTTTGAACCCTCTAGATCCCTATTATGACAACGATGAATACATTAGGGAGATTTTGGAGAATCCATAACCTCAGGAGAATCCAGTACCTCAGTACCCAGAGCCAATACCAGTACCTGCACCCCCAATGAGTGCAGAGAATTTGCAAGAACTTCGAAATTTTGGAGAAGAAATCATAGAAAGTAGTGAGAGGATGAGGTATGTAGGAGAGCAACTCGTATGGAAATACGATGAGCGTCAGATGGATTTCAGGGAAAATCCATACCCGTGAAGGTGATGGTGAAGTTGGTAATAATAATAATAAATAAAATATATGTGTAATACTAATAAATCTATTGTAGTATAGACCACTTGATGGTTAACGAGGCATAGTAGTATTGTAATTTTCTGTTTTAGTGTGTATTTGACGCATACTATATCGAAAGGAGTAAAGTCGCAATGCACGACATTTTTGACCAATATGTGTATTATGTGGTTGTTACTTAAACTATTAATTATCTTGTGATATTAATATGTGATAAATGTTTAAAATTCAGATGAACGACGAAGGAAATCAAGGAAATCTGAATAATGATAACCAGAGTAACATTAACTTGGTTAATGAGAATCCAAGCATCAATAACAATGGAAATCAAGTGGATAATAGTGCTATCCAACACATAGTCGCACAAGGAATAATAGATGCAATGCCATATATTATTCAAACGGTTAGGGAAGCCGATAACAAGAGTAAACATGATAGCAAGCGACATTCTGAACCTGAAAATAGTGTGAACAATGGACCTGTATTTCAAATGCCCATTCCCAAAAGGAGAAGAACCATGTCTTACGGTTGTTCTTATAAAGAATTATGGTCTTGTAAACCAATGGAATTCTCGGGCAACGAAGGAGCCATTGCAACCCTACGCTGGATAGAGAGGACTGAGGCAGTCTTAAGAATAAGCAAGTGTGCTGAAGAAGATAAGATAATGTTTGCTTCTAATCTGTTTAAGAATTCGGCACTAGAATGGTGGAACACTGTCCTCCAATCAAGAGGAAGTGATAGAACTTACAATATGGAATGGGAAGAATTTAAGAATAAGGTAGAAAGGAAATTTTGCCCACCCAATGAAAAGGAACAGATAGCAAACAAATTCCTAAACCTTAGGATGACTGGTGTGGATAGTAAGGGATACACTAAATTATTCTTCGAATATGCTAGAATAGTGCCAACTCTTGCTTCACCGGAACCAGTGTTAATCTCCCGTTATATCTGGGGATTAATTGGAGAGATAAGACACGTAGTCAAGGCAGCTAGACCTCAAACCATAGAAGAAGCTGTAGAACTAGCAAATACCTTGACAGATGAATTAGTCCGTACCCGAGAAGAGGATCAAAGGAGGAACCTAACTCAGAAGCTCACATAAGAGTTTCGTTCTGGAAATTTTAATCGTGGGAAAAATATAGGTTCTACCTCTACACCTTACTGTAAGAATTGCAAAAGAAAGCATTCAGGAAGATGCTCCATATACTGTAACTTTTGCAAAATATCGGGACACAAGGAAGAAGATTGCAGGAAGAAAGCTAATAACAGGATATGTTACAACTGTGGAGAACAAGGTCATATCAAGCTTAACTGCCCAAAATTAGCCCCGGCTACAAACAACAAGAATACCAAAAATGCTAGAGCATTTGTTCTAACGGCAGAAGAAGCAAAGATGATCCCGGATGTGATCATTGGTACGTTTTTAGTTAATGATATTTTTGCTAAAGTATTATTTAACTCTGGTGCAAACCAAAGTTTTATTAATACTTCATTTTGCAAATTTATAAATCAATCATTAACTAAACTTCCACAAGAATGTCTAGTAGAGACAGCAAATGGAGGAACCATTAAGATTTCTGAAATCTTGCAGGGAGCAAGAATAGAAATTTTAAATCAGAAATTTATTGCAAACCTTTACCCCATGAATCTGGAAGGATTCGATGTTGTTTTAGGAATGGATTGGTTAATAACCAATAAAGCCAGTATTTTATGTGATCAAAAGTCGATACAAGTAAATTCACCAAAAGGTGAAAAGATCACAATTAAAGGATATAAAAATTCCAAATCTACTAAATTTATCTTTGTGATGAAAACGGCAAGTTACATAAGAAAAGGATCATTAGTGTATTTGATTTCTATAATCACTAACACTAAAGGAAAGGATTTAAAAGAAATTTCAGTAGTATCCCAGTTTTCAGATGTATTTCCAGAAGAATTGACAGGGCAACCTCCAGATAGAGAAGTTGAAATCAGAATCCATTTAATACCAGGAACAGCACCGATTGCCAAAGCACCTTACCGTTTGGCACCCGCAGAAATGCAAGAACTGAAGAAACAATTAGATGAATTGCTGGAAAAAGGATTTATACAGCCAAGTTCGTCGCCATGGGGAGCACCGATTTTATTCATTAAAAAGAAGGACGGATCAATGCGTATGTGCATTGACTACCGTGAATTAAACAAGGTCACGATTAAGAATCGGTACCCATTACCAAGAATCGATGATCTGTTCGATCAACTACAAGGAGCTCGATTTTCTCTAAAATCAATTTAAGGTCAGGATATCTTCAATTAAAGGTACAGGAAGAGGACATTCCTAAAACCGCATTTAGAACAAGGTATGGTCATTATGAATTTACTGTCATGCCATTTGGTTTAACCAATGCCCCAGCTGCATTTATGGACATGATGAACCGAATATGTAAGCCATATTTGGATAAATTCATAATTGTTTTTATAGATGATATTCTCATTTACTCTAAGAATAAAGAGGATTATGCAAAGCATTTGCACGCACTTTTAAGTTTATTAAGAAAGGAAAAGCTTTACGCTAAATTTTCAAAGTGCAAGTTTTGGTTAGAACAGGTACAGTTTCTCGGACACATAGTCAATCATGAAGGAATTCATGTTGTGACAACCCGCACTAAACCAGGTATCCGTACGACTTAACTAATGATTAATTACTGCTTAATTACTGTGCTTGTTTGAACTAGCTGATGAACTGCTACTTGATATCTGATACACGTACTTACTTGCATCATACTTTACTTATCGTCACTACATTATTTACATGCTGAACCTTAGTGACAAACATGATGCACAAAAAGCACAGTAGCACTATAACGGATAACCTATTGAACATGCTGATAAAGCCAGCATCAGGCAAACACTGCCTCTAAGGCCTGTAAGAGCCTGAAATATTTTGCTACACTAGTGGTGAGTGTAGGGATACAAGGATTGTAGAACTGCGTCTCTAGGGATAAGTCACAATGACTGGATGTGCCTAAAACGTACTCTAAGTACAAAATTCAGCACTTTACATAATAATTCAGCTTTTAGCTAACTAATAAAGTGCCAAAACATGAGAAAAATCTTGCTAGACACTTTCCAAAGTGTCAGGAATGAGTCGTGTCACTAAAGAGAGTAATAACGACACTTTAAAAGCTTTGTTAACGCTTTAACGGATTACTATCCAACCGAACAACCGGACTATACCCGGAACACAAAAATATTGTCATTTACACTATTTATCTTTTTCTGAGCCAGTTAGGGTCCCTGAACACCCTAACACCCACTGTAACGCGTGACACACTAATAACTGGGTTAAACACTTAACTAACTTGGTTTAACCTAACTAATACCTAACTAACTAGTTGGAATCGGACCTAGACCCCCCCCCCCCTCTCTAACCGGCCCCAACTAGAAGGGGACACCCTTGTACCTTTGATGATTATTTTAATCATCCATGTTTAAAATCTAGCTAACACAAGGTCCATTGGGTAATACTCTTGATTTTGTCTATAAGTTCTAAGCATTAACACATGATCATTTCATTTAACACACACCACAACACAAACACTCTCTCTCTCTCTCAAAGGCTTCGGCCGAACACACCCAACACCATCCATCCATCCTTCGATCTTGATCAGCCGATTCCAAGTCCATACAAGTGTCGAGGGTCGTATACAAGGAGTCTTGGAGCAAACGGAATGCGAAGGACCTCTTTATCTTGCTTTTATCCACGCCATTTTCGTCAAGATTCTTCCCTAGCCTCGAGCTAGTGGTATGTTGCTTAAATCACCTTCTTGAACTATTCTAATGTAGTTAATACGATATATGACGGATAAAACTCGTTAACTTACAAGATGATACTTTAAAGTCTACTAAAAATGCTATAAGTGTTGGATAAAAGCACATAAGTTGTGTAAAACTTGTAGTATTCGAAATGTATGATTATTTAGGCCTGATCTATGATGTGGTAGCTCGGATCATCGTTTAACCCGGTATGGTAAGGTCATGGATCTTAACATAAGCTTGTTTTGAATGATACAAGGGTTAAAAGATGGAACTCTACCACACGCGAATCATGAACTTGTGTAAAAGAGTTTTACTTGTGAAATTATGTTTAAAACTAGCAGATCTACGCATCTGCAAGTGGTATTTTCAAAGAACCACGTATCAAAGAAATCATGTATTTTAAAAGATGGATTTTACACTAACACGCATGATTTTTATAAACCACAAGTGTGTAAACACTTGTGAAATGAAAAGATCCGACAAAATAACAGTTTTTGTAAAAGATGACGGGAAGTTGTAAAGATGGATTTCTCTAAAAACGAGGTTTTTACAAGATCAAATTACTTTATATGAAGATCTACTAAATTCAAGGGAATTTACACCATAGTTTTGGGAAAACTGCAAGTTCATGTAATTTTTGGCAATTTACACATATGTTGATTAGTTGTTGTGATGAAAGTTGTTCCGATCAAATAAAGAAAATTGTTGAGTTGATTTGTTAAAGAAAATGATACGCTTGAAAGCGTGGCCACCTCCAGTTACAGAGGAAACTCTGGCGAAATTTTTCTAAAAACCTAACACTTAGAACTATTTACACTACAAGTGTTAGAAATCATTTTTGACATGTTTTCGAAATATGAATTTCGCCATAACTTTATTTACTAAATATTCGGAGGTGGGATTTTCACAAAATTTAACGTGATAAATATATATTTTCACACACTGTTTATGATTATTTTGTGAAAATACATAAATATTATTTTTAGAGTAAAATAATATTTACAAACGTTAACGAATCCAAAATAATACGAACGCTCTCACCATAAATATATAAGTTACACCGGTAATTATATTACCACTCGATTGTTAAAACGTAACTTACGCACTTACGGAAATATTTATGAACGCGTATTTTAACAACGTATTATTGGAGAAAAATTTATGTGAAATGAAAATATAATATTTTTGAGAAAAATACTTATATTTTGGAATTGGAAATATATATATATATATTAAGTGAGACTTAATGATATAATTTGAACGCACATGTATTGAATCCCCCATCCTTGGGAAGGAGAATAACTACCAAGTATATACAGAATGTAAACACGAAATAGTTGTCTAACTATTTCCCAAAGACTTAAACTATAAAGCTAAGGCACGGCCGTCCGTCTAATAGAAATTAGCACCTGTAGGTCGTCGCACAGCTGCGTGAGCAGGAGATACTTGGTAGAGACGCACCACTGTGAGTTCATGTCCCCCTTTTCTCTAACTGTTTTCAGTTTTCTTAACTGCGGGGGTGAAATACATGTTACTTTGATTACAAGTACTTTATACATGGTATGGTTAGCGTAAGGAGGTTTACTACTTAGATCATGTGAGTGGATAGGTAGAAACTGGAGACCATTAATCCTCATTGTAGGACCGAGGGACGTAAGCGGTAGATCTATCTGGGTGTAGCGAGCCCAACTCTAGGCCCAACAGAACGGACCTCTGAGAGGCCCAACAGAACGGACCTTGGAGTGACTTTGTGCCCAACGCGAAATCTGCTAGGTTTGAGTCTTCCTACTTGCACTTCACACATACTAATGGCCTTGCAAACCATTGGTGATCTCTTTTAACTTACACTGCTACATACCAAGGAATTTTTATACTTACAAGTGTTTTACATACTCACTTACACATGAACTCGCTCAACATTATTGTTGATTTTTCAACTTACATGTATTTCAGGAAATTAAAGATCTGGCACGGTATGTTATGTTTTCCCGCTGCATAAGGGTTCCAAGGTCATCCCAGTTTAGGAAATGTGACTCTTTCCTGGACAAGTCACAAATCTTAAACTGCGTTTATCTCATGTTGATATTTATGTTTTGCAAGACAATGTTTTACGTTATGATGTTGTAAGTCTCTAAGACAATGGTATGTTACTCTGGTTTTAAAACTAAATCAATGGATGATCTTGCATGATTTTATTTCATATAGCTTTGTTATGATTAAGCTATGGTATTAAGAAGTCACACCAAATTAACCACGCTTCCGCAAAGCCAGGGTGTGACAGCTTGGTATCAGAGCCCTGATCATAGCGAACTAGGATTCTTTCTCGAGTCTAGACTATGATCACTAGGGCTCTCACGAAAACATTTTTCTGCATACCACTTAAGTCCAGATCCAAAACTTTTTACAAACAAATGTTGAGCACATTTTATTATTTATAGGCTCAGTCTAGAAAGGCTGAGGCTCGGTCTGAGAGGCCGAGGCTCGGTCTGAGAGATCGAGGTAGTTGGCTAGTGAGACTAGGAAGAGTAGGCTCAGTCTAGAAAGGCTGAGGCTCGGTCTAAGAGGCCGAGGCTCGGTCTGAGAGATCGAGGTAGTTGGCTAGTTGGACTAGGAAGAGTAGGCTCAGTTTGGAGGCTGAGGCTCGGTATTGGAGACCGAGGCTCGATCTGAGAGGTCGAGGTAGATGATAGAGCAGTCTTAGAGACTGGGAGAAATTGGCTAGTGAGACTAGGAGAATTATGTGATATCTTACTTGGTGACTTATGTGATTATCTGATTGTATGACTGATTATTTGAGCATATTTGTGTTTATGTTACAGACTCAGGGATTCAGCCGGTACTGGCGTTTCGGACACCACTGGACCCATACCTATCGTATCTGATGACCTCACATCCTCCGAGCACGAGGTGCACACATCTGACTATACCAGTACTGACGAGGATGATTTCCAGCCTTTCGCACTACCCGATGGTGCTGATGAGCCTGCAGATGACCCTCCCGCTGAGTACCTACCTCTAGTAGAGATTCTGGCTCCTATACCCTTAGCCGTTTATCCGGCATATGATTTCCTTCTTGACGCCGAGGCTGACGGCGATGTTGACCTGTTTGAGGAGGAGCCCTTTGAGGATGAGATCCAGGGCGAGGCCCTTCTTCCTGCAGACGATCTTCTGATGATCGCTGACGTTCCCGCTGAGGATTCGCCTGCACATTCTCCGGTCCCAGACTCCTTCGAGTCTGTGGCATCCGCACCTTCTCACACATTGAGCGCACAGCACTTTGCGCATGATTCTGATCCTGACCAGGCATCCTCTGTTGCACCTATTCCCAGTTTTGCGTTTGACCATGATGACATAGAGGATTCTGATCCTATCTTTCCCCCGGGATACGACCCGGATCGTGATATCGAGTTTATACCTATGGATCAGCCCATGGAGGATCCAGCTGACCCAGTAGACCCTATCGACCCCGAGTTTGACTTCGAGATGGCTTTTGATGATCCCGAGCCTGTCGTCGCTCCTGAGTAGGCAGCCGCTCTAGACCCCCTACTTGAGCATGACCCCGTACATGCTGGCATCCCTATTGAGCCTATTATAGTAGACCCACCTGTTGATGATCTCCCCATGGATGTTCCTTTGTTAGAGGGCGATCATGTCGTTGTGGATCCTGTTGTTCCTCTACCTGTTGTCGATATACCTGTTGACCATCCTGTTGAGCACATTGCATCTGTTCACCCTTTTGTTGCTCCCCCACCTGATCCCATCCCACTAGAGCCTGAGCATGCACTGTTCGCGGCACATATGGATCCACCAGATGAGCATGCCCAGCACGGTTGGATACCTGCTGATGAGGATGTTCCACCTTTTCCCCCTCAGATCCCTGATACACGACATGTTGATTTTTCTTTTCAGGTTCCACAGTTTGTACCTCCAGCGAGGCCTGGAGAGGGTTCTTCAGCCCATCCTTTTGGGCATGTACCGATGTCTATCCCCTTCATGCCCCAGATGTCATCTGTTCCACCCTCTGTTGCTCCATTTCATGTGGCACCTTTTGATCCCACCAGTGAGTCGTTCCTTTGGGCACCACACTCTGCTATGCCACCTACCGACCCCTACCATTCTTTCCACATGGGGTATACTATCGAGGACGTTTTGATGTCTTTTGTCGCCCAGCACGAGTCACACACGCAGCGCATCCAGGAGCTTGAGAGAGCTCAGCTGCCACCATGCCAGTGCCATGGTCAGACACACTCTCCTCTGCAGCCATTTCGACCCTTACCTCCAGATTATGATGCCCATCTCTTTACACTAGAGCAGCAGGTTGCTTCTATCATTCGTACCCAGCGAGCCATGGAGGAGGACTGGCTCCAGTTACGTCGTTTGTTTTACGCCCACTTTCCCCCTCCTCCACCGCCATCTGTATAGAGCTCATCAGTGCTGTTTGGGTAGACGTTGGTGAGAAGACGGCGAATGCTTTTGACTGCACAGCATTTTTGGAGACTACTTTATGATCCTGACTTTTGTTGACATGTATTTGACGTATTTGACACTGACATGATATAGTTTTTGGACAGGGGTGATGTAGCCCCTAGTTGATTGATGATTGTATGACACAGGGATGTACTGATACACTTACTATGTGGTCTCGATATATGGCAATCGCAGTATTCTCACCATATTTGATTCGCTTGATTGCTTATTTATATTTTTATGACATGGGATGTTGTGTGATTGATATTTGTGACGTATTGATAACATGACATGTTATGTGCTATTACTATTACTATATACGAACGTTTCACTATGGCCTGACCAACGTAAACCATCTTTTAGAAGATGCCGCCGAGACGTGAGACACGCATGCCTACCAATGAGGTAGAACTCCAGCAAATTATCGCTGCTGCCATTGCACAATACGCCGCCTCTCAAGGAGGGACTAGTGGAAGCAACTCTGGCAACACTGGAAACAACAATAATCCACCCCATGGTAATACTAAGTCATTTAGACATACCATGACCTAATTGGATATCTTTAGCAATGATGCTAATGCCAATCGTATGTTATAACGTATGTGCAGGATGCACCTACAAGCAGTTTCTAGACTGCAAACCGGTCAACTTTGATGGCACTGGAGGTGCTGTCTCCTTTGTTCGTTGGGCCGAGAAAACTGAATCTGTTCTTCGCATGAGCAAATGCGCGCTGGATCAGCAAGTCACCTATATCTCAGGGCTATTCTTGGATGGAGCCCTCTCTTGGTGGAATCTGCAAGTACAGACACTTGGCGAAGCTGCTGCCTACGCGCTGACCTGGACCGAACTGAAGGAACTTATGCGCAAAAAGTACTGCTCTCGCGCGGAAATCCAGAGATTGGAAACCGAGTTCTGGCATTTGAAAATGGACGGTCCAAAGATCGCAGAATACGTTCAAAGGCTCCATGACTTATCGCATGTGGTACCCTACATGGTCACTCCTGAGTTCAAGAGAATTGAACGCTTCATTTGGGGACTAGCTCCTCAAATCATAAGCATGGTAACCTCATCCAAGCCTGCGACCATTACTGAGGCGATTGATTTGAGCGTAGCTCTCACTGAGGAGGCGATCCGCCTAAACAAGTTTGATGAGATCAAGACGAAGAAGGCAGAGACTCACGTCGAGTCATTAGGAGGTAACAAATGGAAGTTCTCGAACTTCAAGCAGGGCGCCAGTGTGGTGGTTAAGAGAGGAGGATCAGACACGCCAGCTCAGGTTACAACTGGTAGGGGAAAGAAAGGAAAAGGGTATATGGGCACCCAGCCCAAATGTAACACCTGCCAGCGCCACCATTCTGGTCATTGCGGGCCAAAAGTATGCGAAGCATGTGGTAAACGTGGCCACTCGAAGGACACTTGTTGGGCCACTGCTGGTCAGGGAGGCCAGGGAGGATTCGGAAATAGAAATTACAACCGGGGTGGGAATGGAAATCGCCCACAAGGAAACTATGGAGGTAACGAGAATCGAGGCAACAATGCTAACCAAGCGGGCGCCGTGAATCGTAATCAGAGGAATGATCAAGCTGGTGGAAACGGGCAAAGACTTGGATGCTTTAACTGCGGTGATATCGGGCATTTTAAGAAGAACTGCCCAGACTTAAACCAAGCCCGTGGAAGGGTGTTTCAAATCGAAGCAAGGGAAGCGCGCCAGGACCCCAATGTCGTTACTGGTACGTTCCCTGTAAATCAACGCTATGCATCCGTTTTATTTTATACTGGTGCCGATTATAGCTTCGTGTCATTAGAATTTAAGAATATGCTTGGGTTAGCCGCTAATAAGTTAGATATTCCCTATTCAATCGAATTGGCCAATGGGAAATTAGTAGAAGCCAATGAAGTTATCAGGGGTTGTGTGATTAAATTGGGAGAGCGTGAGTTCGCTCTAGATCTACTACCACTCCAGTTGGGAAGCTTCGACGTGGTGGTAGGAATGGATTGGTTATCAGGCAACAAGTCAGAGATAGTTTGTCATGAGAAGGTTGTTTGTATCCCAACCGATGATGGTGAGACCATTGTTGTTCATGGAGAGAAGCGTGAGACGCCGTTGAGGATTATCAGCTGCTTGAAAGCAAGGAAGTGTTTGCAGAAAGGATGTGTTGCTTTTCTGGCACACATTGTGGATAAAAAGGCTGCTGAGCCAAAGATCGAAGACATCCCTGTCGTGAGGGAGTATCCAGAATTCTTCCCAGAAGACTTGCCTGGACTGCCACCTCAGAGGCAAGTAGAGTTTCGCATCGACTTAGTTCCAGGCGCCGCGCCTGTGGCTAAGGCACCGTACAGACTTGCTCCGTCTGAGATGCAGGAACTGTCGACACAACTTCAAGAGTTGTTAGACAAGGGTTTTATCCGACCAAGCTTCTCGCCTTGGGGAGCTCCGGTCCTGTTTGTCAAGAAGAAGGACGGTAGTTTCCGTATGTGTATTGACTACCGGGAATTGAACAAACTGACGATCAAGAATAGATATCCTCTGCCAAGAATTGATGATATGTTTGACCAACTGCAAGGTTCAAGCTTTTATTCAAAGATCGATCTTCGATCTGGATACCATCAGTTAAGGATACAAGAGGAAAGCATTCCGAAGACAGCCTTCAGAACTCGTTATGGGCACTACGAGTTCCTCGTTATGCCATTTGGTTTGACAAACGCACCGGCGGTATTCATGGATCTAATGAATAGAGTTTGCAAGCCGTACTTGGATAAGTTCGTGATTGTATTTATCGATGACATTTTAATTTATTCAAAGACGAAGGCTGAACACGAGCAGCATCTTAGAGCCATTCTAGAGCTGCTGAAGAAGGAACAGTTGTATGCCAAATTCTCTAAGTGCGAGTTTTGGCTACGAGAGGTGCAATTCCTTGGGCACGTGGTAAATGGAGATGGAATCCACGTGGATCCAACCAAGATCGAGGCGATCAAGGATTGGGAAACGCCAAAGACGCCAACCGAGATTCGGCAATTCTTGGGTTTGGCTGGTTATTATCGAAGATTCATTGAGAATTTTTCAAAGATCGCTCAACCATTGACGCTCCTCACGCAGAAGGATAAGAAGTTTGATTGGGGAATCAAACAGGATGAAGCGTTTCAGATATTGAAGGACAAGCTTTGTAACGCGCCAATTTTAGCTCTACCAGAAGGTACTGATGATTTTGTGGTATACTGCGACGCATCGCGTCAAGGATTGGGTTGTGTGTTGATGCAACATCAAAAGGTTATTGCTTACGCATCGCGTCAACTGAAAGTGCACGAAAAAACTATACCACACATGATTTGGAGCTCGGCGCAGTGGTTTTTGCTTTAAAGATCTGGAGACACTACCTTTATGGTACGAAGTGTACAATCTTTACAGATCACAAGAGCCTACAGCATATATTCAACCAGAAGGAGTTGAATATGAGGCAAAGACGATGGGTTGAATTGTTGAACGACTACGACTGCGAGATAAAGTATCATCCGGGGAAGGCGAATGTAGTCGCCGATTCCCTAAGTCGTAAAGAGAGAATCAAGCCCATAAGGGTTAGAGCTTTAGAAATGATTATTCGAACCGATCTTTCCTTGCGCATTCGTGCCGCGCAGAAAGAAGCTCTCAAGGAAGGAAACCTTGAAGAAGAATATCTCCGTGGGATGGAGAAGCTACTCGTACCAAACGAGGAAGGAACGTTATGTTTTGAGAAAAGGTTTTGGGTTCCTCTGTTTGGTGATTTAAGGAAAGTTATTTTCGATGAAGCTCACAAGTCGCGGTACTCTATCCATCCAGGAGTGGATAAGATGTACCAGGATCTCAAAGATTATTATTGGTGGCCTAGGATGAAAGGCGATGTTGCTGTTTACGTAAGCAAATGTTTAACGTGCGCTAAGGTTAAAGCGGAATACCAGAAGCCTTCAGGACTTCTGCAACAACCTGAGATTCCCAAGTGGAAATGGGAACAAATCTCAATGGATTTTGTTACGAAATTGCCAAGAACGCCAAGAGGCCATGACACTATTTGGGTAATAGTGGATCGATTAACAAAGTCAGCAAACTTCTTACCTATCAGAGAGAAGGATAATACGAGCAAATTGGCTGAAATTTACATGAGAGAGATCGTTGCACGTCATGGAGTGCCTCTCTCGATCATTTCCGATAGAGACGGAAGATTTGTGTCAAGGATATGGCAATCCTTCCAAGAAGCCTTTGGCTCACAATTGAATCTGAGCACTGCGTTTCATCCGCAAACTGACGATCAGAGCGAGCGAACGATACAGACTTTGGAAGACATGCTGAGAGCATGCGTTATGGATTTGGGCGGTAGCTGGGATAAGCATTTGCCTTTGGTCGAATTTTCGTACAACAACAGCTACCACACCAGTATTGGTGTCGCGCCATTCGAATCCCTTTACGGACGCAAGTGCCGATCACCCCTATGCTGGGCTGACGCAGGTGATAGGCAGCTTGCTGGTCCCGAAATCGTCCAAGAGACGACAGACAAAATCGCGCAGATTCTTAAACGCATCGAAGCAGCTCGTCACAGACAGAAGGCCTATGCGGATCCAAACCGGAAACATGTGGATTTCCAAGTTGGAGAAATGGTGTTATTGAAAGTCTCACCCTGGAAGGGTGTGGCACGCTTCGGGAAGCGTGGGAAGTTAAATCCGCGCTACATTGGTCCTTTCAGAATTCTGGAAAGAATAGGACTAGTAGCATACAAGTTGGACCTACCTGCTGAACTCCATTCAGTCCACGATACATTTCATGTATCCAATCTAAAGAAAAGTCCAACTCAAGTCACCGTTGCCATTCCCACCGACGAGATTCATGTTGACGACACGCTCCACTTCGTTGAAGAACCTGTTGAGGTCACGGATTGGAAAGTTAACAAGACCCGCCGGAGCAGTGTCAAGCTCGTCAAAGTTCGTTGGAATGCCAGACATGGTCCTGAATACACCTGGGAACGTGAGGACCGGATGAAAGAGAAATACCCCCACCTTTTTCCTAAGAACCCTGCATCTACAAGCAGAACTTAAATTTCGGGACGAAATTTATTTAACGGGGGGAGAATGTGACAACCCGCACTAAACCAGGTATCCGTACGACTTAACTAATGATTAATTACTGCTTAATTACTGTGCTTGTTTGAACTAGCTGATGAACTGCTACTTGATATCTGATACACGTACTTACTTGCATCATACTTTACTTATCGTCACTACATTATTTACATGCTGAACCTTAGTGACAAACATGATGCACAAAAAGCACAGTAGCACTATAACGGATAACCTATTGAACATGCTGATAAAGCCAGCATCAGGCAAACACTGCCTCTAAGGCCTGTAAGAGCCTGAAATATTTTGCTACACTAGTGGTGAGTGTAGGGATACAAGGATTGTAGAACTGCGTCTCTAGGGATAAGTCACAATGACTGGATGTGCCTAAAACGTACTCTAAGTACAAAATTCAGCACTTTACATAATAATTCAGCTTTTAGCTAACTAATAAAGTGCCAAAACATGAGAAAAATCTTGCTAGACACTTTCCAAAGTGTCAGGAATGAGTCGTGTCACTAAAGAGAGTAATAACGACACTTTAAAAGCTTTGTTAACGCTTTAACGGATTACTATCCAACCGAACAACCGGACTATACCCGGAACACAAAAATATTGTCATTTACACTATTTATCTTTTTCTGAGCCAGTTAGGGTCCCTGAACACCCTAACACCCACTGTAACGCGTGACACACTAATAACTGGGTTAAACACTTAACTAACTTGGTTTAACCTAACTAATACCTAACTAACTAGTTGGAATCGGACCTAGACCCCCCCCCCCTCTCTAACCGGCCCCAACTAGAAGGGGACACCCTTGTACCTTTGATGATTATTTTAATCATCCATGTTTAAAATCTAGCTAACACAAGGTCCATTGGGTAATACTCTTGATTTTGTCTATAAGTTCTAAGCATTAACACATGATCATTTCATTTAACACACACCACAACACAAACACTCTCTCTCTCTCTCAAAGGCTTCGGCCGAACACACCCAACACCATCCATCCATCCTTCGATCTTGATCAG
This sequence comes from Helianthus tuberosus, assembly GCA_030545235.1. Lineage (NCBI taxonomy): Eukaryota > Viridiplantae > Streptophyta > Magnoliopsida > Asterales > Asteraceae > Helianthus > Helianthus tuberosus. The sequence continues at coordinate 7,243,355 of JARYGA010060438.1, forward strand.
CCGATTCCAAGTCCATACAAGTGTCGAGGGTCGTATACAAGGAGTCTTGGAGCAAACGGAACGCGAAGGACCTCTTTATCTTGCTTTTATCCACGCCATTTTCGTCAAGATTCTTCCCTAGCCTCGAGCTAGTGGTATGTTGCTTAAATCACCTTCTTGAACTATTCTAATGTAGTTAATACGATATATGACGGATAAAACTCGTTAACTTACAAGATGATACTTTAAAGTCTACTAAAAATGCTATAAGTGTTGGATAAAAGCACATAAGTTGTGTAAAACTTGTAGTATTCGAAATGTATGATTATTTAGGCCTGATCTATGATGTGGTAGCTCGGATCATCGTTTAACCCGGTATGGTAAGGTCATGGATCTTAACATAAGCTTGTTTTGAATGATACAAGGGTTAAAAGATGGAACTCTACCACACGCGAATCATGAACTTGTGTAAAAGAGTTTTACTTGTGAAATTATGTTTAAAACTAGCAGATCTACGCATCTGCAAGTGGTATTTTCAAAGAACCACGTATCAAAGAAATCATGTATTTTAAAAGATGGATTTTACACTAACACGCATGATTTTTATAAACCACAAGTGTGTAAACACTTGTGAAATGAAAAGATCCGACAAAATAACAGTTTTTGTAAAAGATGACGGGAAGTTGTAAAGATGGATTTCTCTAAAAACGAGGTTTTTACAAGATCAAATTACTTTATATGAAGATCTACTAAATTCAAGGGAATTTACACCATAGTTTTGGGAAAACTGCAAGTTCATGTAATTTTTGGCAATTTACACATATGTTGATTAGTTGTTGTGATGAAAGTTGTTCCGATCAAATAAAGAAAATTGTTGAGTTGATTTGTTAAAGAAAATGATACGCTTGAAAGCGTGGCCACCTCCAGTTACAGAGGAAACTCTGGCGAAATTTTTCTAAAAACCTAACACTTAGAACTATTTACACTACAAGTGTTAGAAATCATTTTTGACATGTTTTCGAAATATGAATTTCGCCATAACTTTATTTACTAAATATTCGGAGGTGGGATTTTCACAAAATTTAACGTGATAAATATATATTTTCACACACTGTTTATGATTATTTTGTGAAAATACATAAATATTATTTTTAGAGTAAAATAATATTTACAAACGTTAACGAATCCAAAATAATACGAACGCTCTCACCATAAATATATAAGTTACACCGGTAATTATATTACCACTCGATTGTTAAAACGTAACTTACGCACTTACGGAAATATTTATGAACGCGTATTTTAACAACGTATTATTGGAGAAAAATTTATGTGAAATGAAAATATAATATTTTTGAGAAAAATACTTATATTTTGGAATTGGAAATATATATATATATATTAAGTGAGACTTAATGATATAATTTGAACGCACATGTATTGAATCCCCCATCCTTGGGAAGGAGAATAACTACCAAGTATATACAGAATGTAAACACGAAATAGTTGTCTAACTATTTCCCAAAGACTTAAACTATAAAGCTAAGGCACGGCCGTCCGTCTAATAGAAATTAGCACCCGTAGGTCGTCGCACAGCTGCGTGAGCAGGAGATACTTGGTAGAGACGCACCACTGTGAGTTCATGTCCCCATTTTCTCTAACTGTTTTCAGTTTTCTTAACTGCGGGGGTGAAATACATGTTACTTTGATTACAAGTACTTTATACATGGTATGGTTAGCGTAAGGAGGTTTACTACTTAGATCATGTGAGTGGATAGGTAGAAACTGGAGACCATTAATCCTCATTGTAGGACCGAGGGACGTAAGCGGTAGATCTATCTGGGTGTAGCGAGCCCAACTCTAGGCCCAACAGAACAGACCTCTGAGAGGCCCAACAGAACGGACCTTGGAGTGACTTTGTGCCCAACGCGAAATCTGCTAGGTTTGAGTCTTCCTACTTGCACTTCACACATACTAATGGCCTTGCAAACCATTGGTGATCTCTTTTTCCTTACACTGCTACATACCAGGGAATTTTTATACTTACAAGTGTTTTACATACTCACTTACACATGAACTCGCTCAACATTATTGTTGATTTTTCAACTTACATGTATTTCAGGAAATTAAAGATCTGGCACTGTATGTTATGTTTTCCCGCTGCATAAGGGTTCCAAGGTCATCCCAGTTTAGGAAATGTGACTCTTTCCTGGACAAGTCACAAATCTTAAACTGCGTTTATCTCATGTTGATATTTATGTTTTGCAAGACAATGTTTTACGTTATGATGTTGTAAGTCTCTAAGACAATGGTATGTTACTCTGGTTTTAAAACTAAATCAATGGATGATCTTGCATGATTTTATTTCATATAGCTTTGTTATGATTAAGCTATGGTATTAAGAAGTCACACCAAATTAACCACGCTTCCGCAAAGCCAGGGTGTGACACATGTAGATCCAACAAAAATTGAGGCGATTACTAAATGGAAAACCCCTGAATCACCAACCGAGGTTAGAAGTTTCTTAGGATTGGCCGGCTATTATAGAAGATTTATTCGAGATTTTTCTAGAATAGCCATTCTTTTAACTAAGTTAACCTGTAAATCTATTAAGTTTGAATGGGGATTAAAACAAGAAGAAGCCTTTAGAATCCTTAAGCAAAGATTAACCCATACACCCATACTAGCGTTACCAGAAGGAGCTGAAGATTTTGTAGTATATTGTGACGCTTCCAAATTAGGTTATGGATGTGTATTAATGCAACGTCAAAAGGTTATAGCATATGCATCTAGACAACTTAAGAATCATGAAGAGGATTATTCAACCCATGATTTAGAGTTAGGAGCTATAATTTTTGCTCTTAAGATTTGGAGACATTACCTTTACGGTAGTAAGTTTACCATATTAACTGATCATAAGAGTTTAAGGAATGTTTTCAAGCAAAAGGAGTTGAATATGAGACAAAGACGCTGGATGGAGATGCTTAGTGATTATGACTGTGATATCCAGTATCATGAAGGAAAAGCAAATGTAGTGGCAGATGCTTTAAGCCGAAAGTATCATGAAAAGCCAAAAAGGGTACGTTCTCTTAAATTAAATCTTCAAGTGGATTTAAATGATCAGATAAGAGAAGCACAAGAATCAGTAATCAAGGATGATACTGAAAAATTGAAAGGTATGATTAAGAAATTAGAACAAGGAACAGATGGAATTTAGAGATTCCATAAGAAGAGAATGTGGATACCTAAATTAGGAAACCTACGTCATCGTATATTAGAAGAAGCCCATAAGTCTAAATATACGATGCATCCAGGAAATGATAAGATGTATCAAGATTTAAGAAAAAATTTCTGGTGGATAGGAATGAAAAAGGACATAGCAGCCTATGTTTCTAAATGTTTAACCTGTTCACAAGTCAAAGCTGAACACCAGAAACCCTCAGGATTACTACAACAATTAGAAATGCCAATGTGGAAATAGGAATTTATAACAATGGATTTTGTTACCAAATTACCCAAAACAAAGCAAGGCAATGATACAATCTGGGTGATTGTAGATAGGCTAACCAAGTCAGCTCATTTCTTACCAATGAAAGAAACTTTCAGTATGGAACAGTTAGCTAAATTATATGTAAATGAAATTGTTTCTTTACATGGAATACCTTTATCAATTGTTTCTGATAGAGATAGCCGCTTTACCTCTCATTTTTGGTCAAGTTTCCAAAAAGCCATGGGAACCAAGTTGAAACTAAGCACAGCTTATCATCCTCAAACAGACGGACAAAGTGAAAGGACAATTCAGACAATGGAAGACATGCTTAGAGCTTGTGTAATTGATTTCGGAGGTAATTGAGATGATTACTTACCTTTAATAGAATTTTCTTATAATAATAGTTATCACACAAGTATCAATGCTGCACCATTTGAAGCACTTTATGGACGAAAGTGCCGAACCCCAGTCTGTTGGGTAGAAATTGGGGAAAAGCAATTATCTAGACCTGAGATAGTGCAGGAAACAACCGACAAGATTATTCAAGTCAAGGAACGACTGAAAGCAGCATGAGATCGACAAAAGAGCTATGCTGATAACCGACGCAACGTCTCGGGGAGGGTATCATTAATATAACCAAAGGGTTATTTTACTAACCTATGTACATTTCTGTAAATTATAGATTTATCCCAGGAAACCCTTACGCAAAGTCTAAGATAGCAATGTGAGTTTATCTGATTTTTGTTAAACTTTTTGTAATATTTTACAAAACCTTAAATGTTTTACAATGTGATTAAGTGGTGATTGAGTCTTTGTAGTTCTTCAATTACTGCCAGTATGTTGGGGTTTTTTATACAAAATGTGGAACACGTTACCATTGGACGACGAGTTAGCCAATGTGTAATATGACCCACCAGTCAGGATTGACACTACTGAATGAGTAATTGTGTAGAAATAAACAATGTGATCGCTCTCAATACTGTGTTAATTAAAATATTTCTTGATTAAACTGTGATTAACTCACCAGTATTTCCCACAGACAAATGTTTTTAAAACGCGTTTCAGGTAACACAATGTGACAGCCAATTAGTAAAAAGCCAGCTGGAGAGCACTGAAGGCTTAGGAAAAATGTGGCTATAAAAGTTACCTAAAAGACAATGTTTTAAATTCAATAAAATAGGGTTTATCCCTATAAACATGTTGTAATAAGAAACTTGGGTTTTACCCATGTGATAATTAATATCAAATATGGTGGTTTTACTCTGATAAACATTTCCTAACTACGGTCCTGATGTAATTTCCGCTGCCAAATTAACAAACTGATACCACCAGAATTCTGAGTTCGCGTCCGCCCGTTCCCGGGACAGATAAGGGATCGGGGGTTGCCACAAAAACGATCTTCAGAGTATGAGCTCTTGGCTCCCGCTAGCGATTCCTCGGTTTGCGCTACTATTTTTGCGGCTTCCATCAGCTTACTCCATTCCTTAGGCATACCATCTTTTCCGGTGATAGTTCTGATGAGACTATCACACCGAATAGCTTTCTTAAAGAGAGCGCGCATGAGCTGTTCCCTTACACCGCCGATTTCAAGACATTCTTTGTTAAAGCGTGTGATGAAGTCTTCCAAACCTTCGTTCTCTCTTCGCCAGATATCTGTTACTTCAGACGTATCTCGTTGATAGCGCCTTTGCTGGCTGAAGTGATTCACAAACTGTGTTCTAAAATCAACCCATGAACAGATTTTTCCAGGCGGGAGGCTGTCGAACCAAGATCGAGTGTCACACCCCAACCGATGGCAGAATCATCGGGGCGCGGCACTAGGCGAATTAGATTGCTCAAGAGAATCAATAACAACTATAAAGCAACAATATTGATTACATTTGTTATCCCATACTAACAAATAATACAATCACATAAGTTATCACAGATTTCGTGTCCTCTCGAACAATACAAATCCGACAACCTAGATTTTAGGTGAGTTTCTTGACTTCCTAGCTTGATTTGATGTAGACTGCGACTAAACCTGCAACATACGTTAAAAAACGTCAATACAAAAGTATTGGCGAGTATTCAAGTTTTGATAGTAGCGAAAATAGATAAAAAGTGCTGCGAATTACCAAATATATAAACGAGATACCTCAACATACATGCATATAAGACCGATACTACCAGCTAAGTCACTCGAGCTGCGATTGTGATTGCTATTCATCCTAACTAGACCCCGTCGGGTGCTATAGTACTGTACTAGTTAAGGCGGGACCTCGCGAGTATAAGTCCTAACACATATGTAACTAGCATCACGTGTAAATATGCATAACAGTTATTCGCAAGTGATAAGCAGATTGATTGAATAATTCGTTTTGATAAATTCGATTTAATAGGAACGTATGTTACACCCAAAATGCGATAAAAAGGGTTCGAGTATGCTCACAGTCGGTGTTCGGCAAGTAAACACAACTTGGTTGGATTGAAGGTAGCGCGTCTGAGATTAGCCTGATTACAGACTAATAGCGTAAGCGTCGAACAATTTGTTAAACAGTGGCAGGGAAACAAGTGTCGAATGGTAATCCGATAGGATGGCTGTCCGTGAGGACGGTTGTCCGATCGAATGGATGTTCGATCGGATGTCTATCCGATTGGACGGCAATCCGTCCCAACGATCTGATCGTCTTTGGCACCTGATTATTTTTGAAGGTTTTACATTTTTTATCGAGACGGTGTTATGACATGCTAACAACAGAAACCCCATCTCGAACCAAGTGACCCGATCGGACAGGAATCACCCAAATCTGACCGGTTTACTGGTTCATGACGGTCGTTCTGGGTTAACCCGAAATCGGTCGTCTATTTGATAGAAACTAGATCTTGAACCAGCACAACACTAAGTATGAGTAGAAGGTCGGTACAATCTCCGATTCTATCGGTTTTGCGTGCATTAAGTGTAAAAGAGTTGAAAGAAAGTTGGAAAACCATCTTTCAATACTTTTAACCATGATTACGTGTAGATCTGTGCGAGTACATTGTCTAATCATGTGGAAATTCTTCAGATCTGAGTTGTTCTTGGTGGAATGAGGCCAAAGCTTAAAGTTCATAAGAACTCCATGATGACATCATCCTAGAACACCTCAATCCATTGATTTCACGGTTAGAAGTCGAGATTCAAAAGATAGAAAGGTGAAGGAGTGCGTGTAGATCATAAAAGTACAAGATTTGAGGTAGAAACTTACAAGAATCACGAGAAATTGAGAGGAAAGAGCCCCAAAGCGTGTTGTTCGAGTGAGAGCTCCACATCAAGGTTATTGATGTGAAAGTGGAGGTATTTATAGGAAAGAGAGGAGAGGTGGTGGCGAACGGCTGTCCGAGAGGACGGCTGTCCGTGAGGACGTCTGTCCAATCGGAGGGCTGTCCGATCAAACCCCTCCGGCGTGTTGAGTTTTGGCGTTTCGTTCCGATCGTTAAGCGTTGTGATAGTTTGGTTACACATTTTCATACATATTTTCATATATTTATTGTAATTAGTCACATTGGGTCGTATATACATATCCATATTCCAAACCTGCGATAATCGAGTTACGCGTGCCTGCGAATGCGTTTTCGAGTATTGCGTTGCATTGTGACACGTCACGGCTATCAAGGAGGGTAGAATTGGTCCTCACTTGACATCATCGTGGTTGTCAGCAGTGCAACTGTGATGTGATAGCGATAATGTGTGCGAAAATATGCTAAATATACTACGATATAGCGATATATGCGATATAGGTACATTATGATCTGAATCTCTGGTGCTAGGCGTAACGAGTATAGCGAGTAGTAACAACTCACGAAAGTGCGGGTTCTATAAAATCGAGAAATCAACAAAGCGTAAAGTTTTAAATTGTAAACACATAAGCGTAAACAGGTTCTATAAAGCGTAAAATCGGCGAGTCGTATGCTAGGAAAATAGATAGAGTGCCTCGGGTGTTTAGGCGTCGACTGCCCAAGGTAACCCAACTATACCCAACAAGTCCGTGCACACGCGTTGCCCTAGAAGACTTATGCTTCCACTGGAATGCAGCTCATGGCACTCGTCTTCCTAGTCATTGCGTGGCTCAACTTATCGTGATAGTCGAGTCCTTCGTGAGAGCTTTTGAAAACCATTTTATAGAGAGTGGAACGGCTTATTAAGATACGGGTTTCACCCCTGGCTTAATAACTTCGCTGTGGTTGTGCTCTCCGAATAAATTCGGGAGTCCCACTAGATTTGGAAATGGAGACTTTCGTTGAGTTATGGATGTCACTCATAGCTTGACGAAAAGTTCTCGTGCTAGAAAAATGCGCTGAGTGAGCGATCTCATCGAGAGTTCTTGGTTTTCACACCTGGTCTCGACTGGATCACTCGATTTCGTTATGCGAGTATTTTTGAAAACGTGTGCATTGTGTCAGCCTTAGGAAAGGCTAAGTAGTATTTCAGCCATAGGAAAGGCTTCTTCGTGTGAAGCTGTAGTACGCGGTGTTCACACAAAGTTGTAGTTTTTAGCAATTTCGATCGAGAGTATCAAGTAGGCCCATACAAACCCTACTGGGTTCGTACGAGTCGGCCTGTTGGTACTTAGACTATAGACTAGGTCAATCTCTAAGACGTCGACCCGGACTAGGTCGAGTCACAAAATTTTACCTAATTCCCTATAGTTATGGCTCTGATACCAATCTGTCACACCCCAACCGAAGGCGGAATCATCGGGGCGCGGCACTAGGCGAATCAGATTGCTCAAGAGAATCCATAACAACTATAAAGCGACAATATTGATTACATTTGTTATCCCATACTAACAAACAAACAATACAATCACATAAGTTATCACATATTTCTTGACCTCTCGAACAATACAAATACGACAACCTAGATTTTAGGTGAGTTTCTAGACTTCCTAGCTTGATTTGATGTAGACTGCGACTAAACCTGCAACATACGTTAAAACAACGTCAATACAAAAGTATTGGCGAGTATACAAGTTTTGATAGTAGCGAAAAGTAGATAAAAAGTGCTGCGAATTACCAAATACATAAACGAGATACCTCAACATACATGCATATAAGACCGATACTACCAGCTAAGTCACTCGAGCTGCGATTGCGATTGTTATTCATCCTAACTAGACCCCGTCGGGTGCTATAGTACTATACTAGTTAAGGCGGGACCTCGCGAGTATAAGTCCTAACACATATGTAACTAGCATCACGTGTAAATATGCATAACAGTTATTCGCAAGTGATAAGAAGTTTGATAGAATAATTTGTTTTGATAAATTCGATTTAATAGGAACGTATGTTACACCCAAAATGCGATAAAAAGGGTTCGAGTATGCTCACAGTCGGTGTTCGGCAAGTAAACACAACTTGGTTGGATTGAAGGGAGCGCGTCTGAGATTAGCCTGATTACAGACTAATAGCGTAAGCGTCGAACAATGCGTTAAACGGTGGCGGGGAAACAAGTGCCGAATGGTAATCCTATAGGACGGTTGTCCGTGAGGACGGCTGTCCAATCGAATGGTTGTTCGATCGGATGGCTGTCCGATTGGACGGCAATCCGTCCCAACGATCTGATCGTCTTTGGCACCTGATTATTTTTGAAGGTTTTACAGTTTTGATCGAGACGGTGTTATGACGTGCTAACAACAGAAACCCCATCTCGAACCAAGTGACCCGATCGGACAGGAATCACCCAAATCTGACCGGTTTACTGGTTCATGACGGTCGTTCTGGGTTAACCCGAAATCGGTCGTCTATTTGATAGAAACCAGATCTTGAACCAGCACAACACTAAGTATGAGTAGAAGGTCGGTACAAACTCCGATTATATCTGTTTTGTGTGCATTAAGTGTAAAAGAGTTGAAAGAAAGCTGGAAAACCTTCTTTCAATCCTTTTAACCATGATTACGTGTAGATCTGTGCGAGTACATTGTCTAATCATGTGGAAATTATTCAGATCTGAGTTGTTCTTGGTGGAATGAGGCCAAAGCTTGAAGTTCATAAGAACTCCATGATGACATCATCCTAGAACACCTCAATCCATTGATTTCACGGTTAGAAGTCGAGATTCAAAAGATAGAAAGGTGAAGGAGTGCGTGTAGATCATAAAAGTACAAGATTTGATGTAGAAACTTACAAGAATCACGAGAAATTGAGAGGAAAGAGCCCCAAAGCGTGCTGGTCGAGTGAGAGCTCCTCATCAAGGTTATTGATGTGAAAGTGGAGGTATTTATAGGCAAGAGAGGAGAGGAGGTGGCAAGGACGGCTGTCCGTGAGGACGGCTGTCCGATCGGAGGGCTGTCCGATCGGAGGGTTGTCCGATCGAAGTGCCATTCGATCAAACGCCTCCGGCGAGTTGAGTTTTGGCGTTTCGTTCCGATCGTTAAGCGTTGCGATAGTTTGGTTACACATTTTCATACACATTTTCATATATTTATTATAATTAGTCACATTGGGTCGTATATACATATCCATATTCCAAACCTGCGATAATCGAGTTACGCGTGCCTGCGAATGCGTTTTCGAGTATTGTGTTGCATTGCGACACATCACAGCTATCAAGGAGGGTAGAATTGGTCCTCAATTGACATCATCGTGGTTGTCAGCAGTGAAACTGTGATGTGATAGCGATAATGTGTGCGAAAATATGCTAAATATACTGCGATATAGCGATATATGCGATATAGGTACATTATGATCTGAATCTATGGTGCTAGGCGTAACGAGTATAGCGAGTAGTAACAACGCACGAAAGTGCGGGTTGTTACAGCGAGCAGCCCCAATAAGCGTCTGGATAAACAACTGACACCACATCGGCATATTCCATCCTCCCATACAACCAACGCTTGTAAATACTCTGACATGGTCGTCAGGATCAGTTAAACCATTGAATTTTCCCACTGTTGGGGGTAGCTTTTCTCTTGAAAGCGGTGCCAAAGCAATCTTTGGGATAAACTTCGAGTGTTCTGCAGCTTCGGCTAGTCTATAGAGGAGGCTGAAGTCTCGTTCTGCTTCCTCGTTGTATGCAATGCGCTGCCTTGGCTTGTAATTTTCGTGATTTCGCTGAAGACGGTTGAAGACGGAGGATCCTTCATCATCTTGCCAAGTTGGTTCATTTGGGTCTGTGTCATTCCACTCGTTATTCATATTACGCGGCCCGAGCCGGCTATGAATTGGACCCCTTTGGACGTTTGACGGATGGTCATAATAGCTTTCAGTCTCTCCCCGTGTGTCGCGCGTGTCGTGCGCGCTTGGTCTCCTTAGGGGAGGAGGCCTGTTAACTCTTCCGAGAAGGTTTTGTTGTGGGGGTATCTGGCGCTCCCCCTAACTGGGACCCGTAGGTGTAACCAAAGATGGTTCTGCTTGTAAGACTGCTTGTTGTGCGCTCAAAGATTGATACGCCGCATTGATGGTAGCAATTTGTTTGGCGTACCAGGAGGCTGGAGTTTCGCCTTCTGGCAGCCCTAATAGCGCCGAAATGTTCTGAGGTGGTGCTGGGTTTGAAGGACCAGCGACGTGACTTACTGGGGTTACCGTTTGGGTGATGCGAGTGGCACTCGCGCGGGGTCCCCCAGTATTGGTTACTTCAATTTCACTGCTTTCCTCTACATGCTGGACTTGGACATTTTGATTGTCCTCCCCCAACACTGCGTTAGAGTTTGTTCCAAAACCAAAATCGGGAATGATTCCTTGACCAGCCATGATCGAAGGAAAAACACTTAGAAAACTCAGAAAAAGAAGATGAAAGTGATTTGCAAAAAATCGGTGGGCGCCAATGAAGAAACACAGAACTAATCTTAGTGGTTAATTAGTTTGGTTTATGTTTCTACCATAATGGTTAATGTTCTCTTAACTTTCTGAGTTCCTTAATGATCTGGTAATCCTGCAAAACAGAACACCGTTAGCTCGTTAAGAGGGGAATATGGGGGTTTCCCTCTTAACCAGACTCCGGTGTGAGAATAAGCAACTGTTTTGAGGAGATAAATGTGCGTTAAGAGTGAGAATAGAGGGAATAGAATGTTTAACCTGTGAACTGAGGTCTCTATTTATAGCCGGAGAGGTGTAAGAGGATGTGGGCTGATGGGCCTTTGGCCGGAAGGCGACAACATAGAGGATATGCTCCTTGTCTCACTGGTGTCGACCGTTAGTGGCTTCTAGAAGTTCTCCGGTGCTGCCGCACCATGATTGGAGCCACGTGTCACAGTTGTCGGTCTGGCCGTCCTTCTGCCATCAGCAGGTAAGTGGAGATCGTGGGGCAGGTGTCTCTGCCCTGTGATTGGTGCCACATAGGCGTCCTTGTGTACTCTCTGTCTCCTGCACGTCAGACGATCGTGGAGCACGATTGAGCACAGCATGGAGGACGCGGATTGGCTCCTTTCTTCAGCCACTTGTACCTTTCGTACCTTCTGAAGTGGCCTTGCGCTATAGTTCCTGTGCGACCCTTGCTGGGCACGTAACTAGCCCGCGCAGGATTATAGGAGCTGGAGGCTCTTATTCAGAATGCTAAGTGTTGAATTTGGTGTTTTCTCTTGTTGAGACCTCGCGCGGGGTTAATCCATGCTAGAGTAACCCGCGCGAGGTTAAGGTTGAACACTTTGCTGAATAAGGAGTATGGTCTTGCGCGCGACCTGAATGAAGGTCTGCGCGGCTTTTTAGGACCATACCCCTTCAACGGGCAAAGGGCAAAAAAATTACAACATATACAGAGGGTATCTAGTATGGTATCAAAGCAAGGGTGGCCCAATGGGCTTGCCAGCTTAAAGTGCTATAAAAAAATGAAGGTCTTGATTTTTTCAGAAAGTTTTTATATATAACATATGTATTAGCTCAAACAAATAAGTTTATTTCAAAACTAAACCAGCTTTTCGTTGAAGGAATCCAAAATAAATGTTGTTCAGCTAAAAAAGGCTCAGTTTTAAGGCTTATTTCGCATTAATTTCCAACTATTACAAACAGCAACCATCCACTTAATCATGATTAATCCGCGGCCTAAACCCCCTAAAATACAATCTCAGTATTTGTTCCCACTTCCCTTTCGCAACCTGCTTTCAAATTCTAAGCTCTCGACTATCACTAGACGAAAAAATTAACGCTAATTAATCACTCATGGCGTCGGATCCGTCGGGATTGGAAGAGAGTTTATTGGCGAAATTAGTACCCTCACTTCGTAGTTTGCTTAGAATCTTAAAAAACATTGGAACGGCCCTGTATCAAAGCAAGCTCAAGTCGAGCTTTTAGCTCATTTAAAATTGTTATGAAATTACCTCGAGCTCTTGGGTTTTACTTTCAAGCCGAGCTCGATCTCAAAATAGTAGGGTCGAACATAGCCGAGCTCGAGCTTCATAAAAGTATGACGAGCCAGACTCGAGCCTAGTCTAGCTCAGGCTAAACTCGTATTCACCCCTAACAATTAGATGCAAAATTAATATCAACTTTACACTTTTAGCAAAATGAACTTGACATAGGTATGGAAAATAAAAACTCCCAACTTAACATTACTGCAAATAAACTCCAACTCATCATTTTCATGTCACTGTTTTCCCGAAAAAAATAATATAAAGAGATTATGAAGTTAGTGGCATTAGATAGCATCTAACAAAATGTGGATCTTTCAGCTTCTTCATGAAGAAAAGCAAGACCTTTGCATCACCAGGAGCGATTTTAATCTTAACGAACGATGGAAGCCAGGGGCAAAGCTATGAGGGGGGGCCTCAACCTTTTCGCTCAGTAGTGTTATGTATGTACGTTTCGTATGAAATTTTTTAGGTATACACGTTTTCGACACCCCTGGTGGAAATTTTCAAGCTTCGCCACTGATTGAAGCAAGGATTGTAGAATAAAAATGTCTTTTGACACGTCAACAACCCAACCTGCGACCTCCGCATAATCATGTGTATTTCTAAATTGTTTTCAAAATGCAAGTAATAGCAGGAACATGGGTTCATAAGAAAAACAAGATTCAAAGTAAAGACGATAACAAAAGAATCCAAAACAGATTTCATAGAATCATTGAACACCAAACAAAAACCTAAGACGGTTAACCAAGCTTGTTTGTCGACAAAGTAGAACAGTCCGAACATAAAAGAGCCCTATAATTACCCTCATGAAGAATTTGCAGAAACGCTGCAAAATCTAAGCCTTAGAGGCGGTCTTTTCTTTCGCCTTTTGGATCTTCAACACCTTTTTCACAATCTTTTGTTCTTCAACCAAAAAAGCCCTAATGATCCTGAATTAACATCCAACAATAAATTCAGTAACAAAAAAAAACATATAAATAATAAAGAAAAAAAACATGAAATTAAAATACCTTTCCCTCACGGCACCTGCGGAAAGCACACCACCATAAGCACGATTAACAGTTCTTCTGTTCCTTGATAATCTTGACCGCTTGTATTCAGCAGGTCTCAAATGAGGAATCTGCATAAACGAAACATTAAGTTTTTGATTAAAGAATGAAAACTTGGTTGCGAAACTAAGATTTAACAACAACTATTAGACTCCAAAACATTCGACGAATCACTAATAGATTTCGAAATTTTGAGAAGATACTTTAAGTATTTAACATTGTTAAAAACAACAAAAAAGTACACTGCAAGATCAAATGTACATGCACCAGTTGAACAGCATGATAATAAAAATAACAAACTTTTTTATGCTAACATGTTTTTATAGCTAAACACGTCTCAATATTATAATCATTTGAGCTTAAAGTTGCACGATAAACAGTTCAAGAAGTGACCGTTTGTTGCCGAGTCGAAAACACGATTAAAATACAATCTTAGTTTCACTAAATCATTAGTACTTACTATGCAGTTAATTTCGGTGATATATCGGTTATATCGGTCCTCTGGTAAAATATCGGCCAACCGATATTATTGCGATATTGACCAATATAACCTATATTTGACCTATATATCACTGAATTATTAATGTTAAATTGCTATTTATATAAATTCTACTATGATATTAAAATTACCGATATCTCACCGAGATAACCTATATCTCAAATATCGGTGTTTGACCGATATCCGATATTTTACCGCATTAACTGCATAGAGTACTTAAACTCTCTAATCTTAGCATAACTCCTAATTCCACAAGATATAAAAAAAAAGATTAAAAATCAGAGAACCATACCCCTTGAATCCTCTTTCCAGTAACAGGACACTTAGGCCCACTAGCCCTCTTCTTGGTAGTCTGATAAACCAACTTACCACCTATCAAAACCACAAAAAGCAACCAACTTTACACAACCCATTTCAAAAAGATTCACAATCAGGTCAAACAACTTACCAAACACCCACAATCCACAGATCAAGATTCATAAACTGGTGAAATTATAACAAATAATCAAGATTGTTACCTGGGGTTTTAACAACCCTGTGCTGGTTTGATTTGGTGGCATAACTGTGGCGTTTCCGGTATGTGAGTCTTTGCACCATTGTTTCCGGCCGGTGGTTTGTTTGTTACAGGGTTTGTGAGTGGGGGCTGGAGGAGAAAGAAAGAGTGTAGGTAAATGATAAGGTGTATATGAAGGGTGCCCTAAGTTTGTTTGGATATTTGGGCCTGGATAATAAGTTGGGCCGAACTTTACTTCCTTCTTTTAGTACAATACCCGGTTTGGGCCCGAACCGGGTCGGTTTATAAACCGGCCCCTTTTTTTGGGGTTTTAAGCCGGTTTGACCCAAACCAGTTCGGGTTAGGAATGGGTTTTAGAGTTGAAAACGCCAATCCACTCAAACTGATTTGGATCAAGTTCAAATTTTTAGCGTTTAAACCGGTTTTTTTATTAGTTTCTTTTAGGCGGGTTTAAACCTGTTCGGGTTGGAACAGATTCTCGACACAAAAATCTCAAATTTGTACCATACTGCCGAGTCGGGTTGGACCCAAACTAGTTTGGGCCAAAACGGTTTTTTTACCAGGTCGGTTTTCCGGGTTGTTGGGCCCAAACTGGTTTTTTTACACCTCTAATTGTATTTATAGAAATTAATGTAGAGAGAAACAAATACGTTCCTATTATTGATGATTTTTGTAACAAATTAATGTAAGGCTGGAGGGTGTGAGGCGCCATCCCATGGCCACATAAGCACCTATAGCGCCCCCCTCAACTTTTTCCCACACCCTGGGCGCTATAGCGGGGGCGCCATTGAAGCCCCGCTAACATGGTAACGAGTGATGGCGAGAGAGAAAGGGGTTTTCAGCTAGGACCCACGTGTTTTCTTTCTCTATAGCGCCCCTAGGGGGCTCCATCACCACACCCTCCATGTTAAAGAGGGGTGCTATAACACAGTGAATCCTATGTGGATCCTATGTGGCACCTATAAAGCCCCATGGGGCTCCATCCACACCCCATAGCCTAATAGTGATCTAAAACATGAAAGGGTGTAAATTTTTGACACGGGACAAACCTAACAACAAATTATTGGGTTTGATAAAATCCATGAATATGTTTAGCTAAATATTAAAAGTTGCATAACTAACATTCAACTTTATATTAAAAGTATAACTATGTAATTTACATGTGTGTTTTTTTTTTTTTTTTTGTAAATTACAATTTTAAAAGTGTTATTAGGCAAAACAATAAAGAATAAAAATAACCGTGTTAGGGCTAAAGGACATAACTTGCAAGGGTTTGCAAACATCGAGTACGTTTTCTGTAATTATTGAAGATAAAGGACACAGTTTGCAATAAGTGACATACATAAAGGACATAACAATAAAGAATAAAAATAACCGTGTTAGGGCTAAAGGACATAACTTGCAAGGGTTTGCAAACATCGAGTACGTTTTCTGTAATTATTGAAGATAAAGGACACAGTTTGCAATAAGTGACATACATAAAGGACGATTTTTGTAATTTACTCTTATTTTAATCAAATCTTTTTAACAATTATACTACTAACATGTCAAGAATAATAATTTTCATTCTGAATTAATTATACATCTCAACCAGGGACGACAGACATGATTATTAGTAAATCTTAACAGGAAAAACATATTCAAAATGTCACAAATATTAATGTGACAAAGCAATATTATACATTTATACACATCACCAGAAACAAGACACTTGTGAAATAACAAAAAATGACTTGCAAACACAAAATAACTTTACAACAATGTGTTGTTAATTCATTCCCCTCCTTTAGCGGCTTTTGGGAACCGAAAAAGATCAGACATTGTCCTCCTGTGGAGCCACGGCGGGAGTCGCAGCAGCTGCCGATGCTGGCGGTGGCCCAGCAGAGGCTATGGCAAAGTGTAGGCCCCGCCTTTGACCCGCTTGCAATACAAAAGCAATTTGTGATGCCGCCAATGCTGCAGCCTCCTGTTATAAGCATCACACCCGGTTATAATAAAATCATAGCAAATAGAGATTATAATTTTGACCCGTTTCCTTTGGAAATTGGTCTATTCAGGTTAACTTTTTTTTGGAGTAAAATGTCATTTTCGTCCCTGAGGTTTGGCCAGTTTTGCGACTTTCGTCCAAAAGGTTTGAAATCTTGCCATTTTTATTCGGCTCGTTAACTCCATCCACTTTTTCTCTGTTAAGTCATGGGTATTTCCGTCTTTTTTGTTAACTTATTGGGCAACATTTCTCTTTTTTTGTCTAACAGGTCAAATAGGCATAACCAAAAGCAATTTGTAAAAAAAAAAAAAAAAAAAAAAAATCTTAACGCTTTCAGCCTAAGGTCAAAACGTCAAACAAGCAAAAGAAGAGCGTAGACAAACCTGTCTTTGCCTTCGACGCTGCAAAATGCTGATGGCCCACGCCATAATGTAGCACGGAAGAAGAAACCCAGCAACCCGAAGCAAGAAAAGCTAATGAAATAAAGCAACTAATTAAACAAATATAATTTTAATTTAGTAAGGGAAGCATGAATAAAGCGTAAAGTACACGGATGGTCCATGTGGTTTACCAAAATTTTGGATTTGGTCCCTAGCTTTCCAAAAGTACATAGATGGTCCCTATGGTTTGCACTTTGTAACGCATTTAGTCCCCAGCTTTTCCCAAAAGTACACGGATCACGGATGGTCATGTGGTTTGCACTTTGTAACGTATTTAGTCCCTAACTTGGACATGCTAAAACCTTTCGATTTGTTGGCTAGGGACTAAATGCGTTACAAAGTGCAAACCACAGGGACCATCCGTGTACTTTTGGAAAGCTAGGGACCAAATCCAAAATTATGGTAAACCACAAGGACCATCCGTGTACTTTACTCAAGATTAAAAATCCAACTTACAGTCAAGAAAGTAGACGCGTCTTCATCTCCATCTGCTTCAGATTCTGGCACGTTTACTGCATGCCGTAGTAGCAGAAGTGCCATTAACTGCAAAATCCCATAATCAAACAATTAGAATGTTTATTTTACATTTCGATTTATTTATAATAAATGTGACATACAATTAAAACAGCTGAACGACAAAATGCAGCTCCACTGGCATTTGAGGCGTTATAATCCTCATATTCAGCTTCAAGAAATTGGCGTTCAGCTTCAGCAATTGCCAAGAGACGTGGGTCATTCAGATCCATAGGTGTACCTGATATTTGCCATCCACCTCTGATAAACAAAATAATCTTATTAATTTCAATAATAAAAAGAAATTAAAACAAGATAAATAGAAAAAAATGGATTACCCGATATCTATAGTAGTCTCTTCCAAACGCGCTCTGGGAGGTGGAGCAATATAGCCAGGTTGGTAAGGCTGCGGAACAAACATTAAGAAAAATATATAGATAAGAACAACACGTTTATTCTAGAGTAACATGTTTTTTTAAAGATTCGATGAATAGTCGTCTTTTAGTTTAACAAAAAAGATGTGTAAACTTGTTGTAAACGAACCGAACGAACACGAACAAAGGCATGTTCGTGTTCGTTTTTTTAACTTTAACCGAACACGAACATGAACACGAACACATAATTGAACAATTTTTTTTGTTCATGTTCGTTCACTAAAAAAATGGGCATGTTCGATTTCGTTCGTTTAAAACATAAAAGAATAGTTCACAAACGTAAACGAACATTACATAAACAAAACAAACTTAAATGAGCATAATTTAACGAACATAAAACAGCACAAATGGACATGAATGACCAAACATAAACGAACACAAACTAGTTTTTTTATATAAATAATTGATTAATTACGATAAATTTTATTGGAAAGCAAAATTACTAATTAGTTATATGTATATAAGTAGTTAGAAAGCCTCTTTTAAGATATAAACGAACATAAACGGACGTTCACGAACATAAACTAACGAGTAACACGTGTGTTCATGTCCGTTGGTTGAATTAAATTTTGTTCATGTTCGTTCGTTTATTAAATAAACCAACTTCCCGCCGCGAACGTTCAGTTCGTCTACAGACCTACTTGTCAGATTAATTGGCCCTGGTATGTATGTATAAATGGTCATGAAGAATTTAAAACTGATGAAAATACTAAGTTCATTTTTTTATGATGGTAGCTTACTTGATGGCATATTTCACAAGTGATGTCGCCCTTTTCGTTGCACCAATGTTGAACACACTTTCTATGAGCATACTGCATAAACATAAAAACTTGATCAAAATGTTAAATGTCATAATAACAAAACAAGAACATATTCAATATTAGACAATGTAAATAATTACCTTAAGACTACCATTGCAGGAACATGGTATCTCTAAAGTATCAGTTGAATCTTCCTCTTGGCAAATACGACACTCCGCTGTGTTTAATAAAGGTGCTTCTTCATCATCTGTGGGCCCGTTATCATCAACTGCATCTGCATGAGCTGCTGAGTCAGCGCAAGACGAGGTGGGGCCCGTCATCTTCTCTTGTCTTTTTTATGGTTTCCCCGCCCAAAGGCTGCACCAATCGATCCACATCCACAATCAAGTCATCACCCATACCAAATCCAGTATATCGTTTATTGTGGGCATACAACCTCTTTAATGATATCATTTCCATAAATTCAGGCATATTGTAAATAATATATACAAGAGAAAGGTTAATTTTTGGGTTGAGTTAAATGCCATTTTAGTCCCTGTGGTTTGGGCCATTTTGCCAGTTTAGTACAAAGGTTTCATTTTTAGCCTGTGGGTCCAAAAAGGTTTCACCGTTGCCATTTTAGTCCACTGGGTTAACTTCATCCATCTTTTCTATTAACGAGAAGGACAATTCGGTCATTTTATATATAAATTTGTTAACTAGAAGGGCAATTCGGCCATATGAAATGACTGAATTGCCCTTCTCGTTAATAAAAAAATGGATAAAGTTAACCCAGTGGACTAAAATGGCAACGGTGAAACCTTTTTGGACCCACAAGCGAAAAATAATTCATTTGGACTAAACTGGCAAAATAGCCCAAACCACAGGGACTAAAATGGTATTTAACTCTTTTGGGTTAGAAAACATAAAGTCAAACCAAAATTAGCATTCAAAAGTCATTATACATATGTTAAGCCTAAGAAATCAATACCAACATGTCATTGCCACAATCATAATAATAATTATAATCAAGGAGGGCTGCATCAAAACATAAACTGTAAACAAAAAGGTACCAAAATTTTTCAAAACTAAAAAAAAAAAGTCAAATTGTGATCATGAACCTTAAACAGAAACAAAAAGTAACAGATATTATGAAGTTTGTTTTTTTTTCTTTTTGTGATCATATAAACCTTTTTAATGCCATCACATGAAGATCAACCCATAATACATAACTTTTGTGTTAAAAAAACATTAAAGAAAGAAACCAATATTAGCATTCAAAGGTCAACATATCATTGCCACAATCATAATCATAGAATTCCACCTAGTCAGACCTAAAACGGTAATCGGTCAAATTTCGGTCAAAACCGGTCAATTTTCTGTCAAAACTGGTAAAAATCTTTAAGTATTTAAAATATTATACTTATTAATCCAATCCGATTAATCAATCGCTAGTCAATACCCCACCGCCTGCCTATCCCTATCGATTTTAACAGCCATGGTTAGCAAACAAAATAGTCAAACCAAAATCAGCATTCAAAAGTCAACATACAAACATATCATCACCACAACATAATCATAATCACAATCATAAAAAACAAACAAAAGGGTATTAAAAAGTATCAATCTTGGGGCAAATAAAACCAAAATTATACCAAATCAAGAACCCAAATGCCGATTTTGACCAATATACAAAACCCCATAAGCTGGATTAAAGGGGTTGCATCAAATCCAAGCAAACAAGAATCAAATTGGGGAAATATAAAGAAGAATATTGTTGAAGAAATACCCGAGAATGTGAGAGGATGACAGAGAGAGAGAGAGAGAGAGAGAGAGAGAGAGGAGAAGCAAAGAAATGGAGGTGGTGGAAATCGAGAGGAGAGGTTATCTCTCGATTAACACTGTCGTCCGATTTTGCTGAAAAGGGGTTGATATCATATTGGTGAAAGAATTTAGGGCGAATTATTGTTCCTCAATTTACGCTTTGTGGATTTGTTTTCAACGGCTGCCTGCAACTTTTATGACAGGTGGTGGTGACTTTGATATTATTGACTTTATCCATTTGGAATTAGTTGATGATTCCTTTTCTTGAATTATTGCGGGACTCGGTTCGGTCAGTATCAGTTTGGTTTGTTAGTTTTACGTATGGGTACGGAAAAGAAAAGTAAATTAATAAAAATCGTGATATGTTTTTCGATCGTTACCGGTTTGATTCATTGCAGTACAGGTAGAATACCGGCATTCGGCATATCAACGTAGTAGAGAACAATCGAGGTACAGTACCGGCATTCGGCATAGCAACGTAGTGGAGAACAAACAGTCGAGGTAAATGAAAACTAAACATGTTAAAAACGTATAGAGTAAATTGTCATTTTAGTCACTGATGTTTGAAGAGGCATGGTCTCAAGTCCATGAACACATGGCAGGGACAACACCACTTTCATCCAGCATAACGCCTACATCAGCTGAACATATCTAGAAGCTTATGGAAGAAATCGCAGGTGACACCAAAGATGCTCTCCCAGACAAAAGGGACAACACGTGTCACCAGTAGACGGACGCCAGCTGAACCTGCAAGATATTCCTAAGACAGGGCGACAACCACTGCTAGAATTTTCCTATCTGAACGAATAAGGATGCGTCACGTCATCCACTACTCTGAGCACGGCAGAGGAGACCAAGAGGATATTCCTCTTGGTCGGACAGCTGGCATTCAACAGCTGGCAAGGCCCTCATTCCCTCCATCCTTAGGCTATAAATAGGAGACTCCTCTTACAGGTTTAACATTCTGCTCTCTCTCTCTCTCTATTTCACCTACAACACACACTATTCTCCTCAGAACAGTACTTATTCTCACGCCGGAGGGTAGTCACACGGAGAACCCCCTATTCCCCTCCTTGTGGCGAGTTACCGGTGTCCTGTTTTGCAGGACAACAGTCGGCGAGTGGAGGAAGAGATTGAACCCATATTCACGAGACGACCCAGCTGGTTAGCCTAATGTTTGACCCAAAATGTCACTTTAGTTCAAATAGTTTTCTTTTTCTGCCATTTTAGTCTAAATAGATTTTTTATGTTGTTTTAGTCCATGACTTTTTTCATTTTTTGTCATTTTCATCCAGCTTCCATACAAATAAAAGAAAAAGTTGTTTGCAAATGAATCTTGAAATGAAGAAGTTGCTTCTTGAGAATCCATATTTTACACGTATAGTATAAATTCCATAATACATCATCATCATACTCAGTAAATTCCACCAATAGCAAAGCAAAAGTAGGGTCTGAGGAGGGTAAGATGTAGACAGCCTTACCTCTACCCCGTAGGAATAGAGAGGCTGCTTCCAGTGAGACCCCCGACTCGGTAGTAGTTTTACATCAAGCCTTGGAGATAAGGCACATAACACTCAGCAATCGAGACAAAGACCGATTAGTGCCAGGGGCGCAGGATTTAAGGGGCGGGGAGGGGCGCCCGACCCCCCGAACTTTTAGGTCAGTAGTGTTATATAGATATGTTTCGTATCGGATTTTGTAGGTATATACGTTTTCGACCCCTCGGTTTCATTTTAGGTATATACGTTTTCGACCCCCCGGTTTTAATTTTTTTATTTATATAGCCCAAATAAAATATTTAATTAACCCAAATATTATAGCCCAAATCATTATATTTGGTAGAATATTAGAATGTATATTATATAACCAAATTAAATCATTATATAGCCCAACTTAAAAGTCCACCCTATAAAAAAACCCAAATTCGTTTACTTTGGAACATCGACCAGAAGAACAGAAGCCACAAGCCAGAACTGCAGAAGGGGGGGGGGGGACGCAGGTTCCAGAACTGTTCGACTTCAGCTTCTTATTCGAGAACAGAAGCCAAAACGCTGCTCGTTGTTGTGGTCTTCTACTCTTTTTCGACTTCTTCAATTTTCATAAGGTTAAAGATATGTGTTTTTTTATCTTTAGGTTTAATTTAGGGCCGCAATTTATGTGATTTAGGTTGAAATTAGGGGTGAAATTGGTCCGAATTTTTGCCCTAAACTTGTTGAATCTTTCTGTAACAATGTCTAATTTTATTTCTTTAATCTTATTGTGATTTGATTTAGATAGAAATTACAGTTTGAAATTTCGGGTGATTTGTTAACTTGTTTTGTTATCAGATTATGCTATGGGGAAAAATAAAATGATAACTTCTTTTTTAATGTTTGAGAACGTTTTTTATTTGATATTAATGTTTGACCCGACCTGAATTGAATCACCGACGTCGACCCGAACATACACCTCGAAACTACGCGATAGAATTTTTTTTAGGTCCGTTACCTTCCGACCCCCCGAACTTTTTTTTCAAGCTTCGCCACTGATTAGTGCATGTACCCTTTTGTCTTTCAGCTATCAACGGCACCACATGATGCATGATTAACCGTCCTCGGCTTTTAACCCCCCCTATGGCCTACACATATATACATTATATGCGCATACCGCAAGCTGGGTGTGAAATTCCATAATACCTATGATATAAAAATTCAAATTGGAATTGATGTTTTAATTTAATCCAATTATTGAAAATTGGTGTTTATACATGATACTGAAAGCAACACCACACCGGTTCTTGCGGTACCAAAAGGTTTCAGAAAAGGAGGTAAGCTATTCACCAATCATCACGTGAAAAAACCTATATTTCTCTTCTTCACATTACATTGCCAATCATCTCATGTCACCTAATTGTAGGAAAAGATGATGAGAAGAAAAGTATCTGGCCTATGGACGTGTGTTGCCAAGTATCTAAGGGAAAGTTTATGTTGCAACAAATATATCAAAAATGAAAAAAAAAATTATAAAAATAAAAGTTACGAACTGGATCGAACTGTTAAAAGCTGCAAACTGTCAAAACCGACTTGTCTGGAGTTCTATCCTGCTGAGTGGTTTCAGTTTGAATTGTTTAAACTGTTGTTCACATCTAGTTAAGCCTAAGTATCCCCCACCCTAGCTCAGTTGGGAGTTGGGCCGGTTGGTTTCCTTGTAGACTCCGGTTCGACTCCCGGGTGTAGCGAAAGGTGTGGGGACCAGGCAATGATGGTAAGCGCTTGTTAGCCAATATTGCGCAAGTTCAAGCCTGAGCCGCCCCAGTTTTATCCGGCCATTACTCCAGCGAGGTATCTCGTGTGGAGGTGGTACGGTTCCGGGCGATAGCTGTAGCCAAGTCTGACTACACCCAGCGCGGGCCCGGTTAAGACAACGTAGTCTGGGTCAGATCTTGGTTAGGGTCCCCGACTTGGGGATGTGAATAACCACAAAAGAAGTTCACCTGTCAAAAAAAATCTAGTTAAGCCTAAGATGATTATGTCATGGAACATGCAAGCTTAGTGATGCTCAATAAGATGCTCCTTTGAGTGTTTGTATATGCATTTTAAAAGTGATTTGGACTTGGATAGTCATAATCCAATAATCAATTTGATTCTCTAACAAGTTGATAAACATAATATATTATAGTCTCTTAACAAATTTTGTTACATGTTTTATAAAAAAGTAGTACTAATAAATGTTCAGCTAATAATAATAACAATATAATGTATGCATAAATTAAACTCGTTTTGTCATCCCAAGTAGTTTTACAAAGTCAAGATGAATGCAATTTTGCAATCTACCAATGCCAATATAACACAAACCCCCTTTACAAAACTGAATTAAAATTGCTAAATTACATCGGTTTCCAACTACATATGATGGATGATCCCAGAAAACAAACACCGCTACTATGACCGTATGACATCACCAAACACGTCTCCATTGTATCATCGAACACCATGATTCCGTTACCTCATTCATTCCATTCCATTCCATCCAACCAAAGAGACACTATGAATGTCTACCTACTCGAGTAACTATATATTTCCCTTTTTCTAGATCAAATATCGTCTTTACATTAGGTTTCCTCCATTTTGACACATAATATGCAGCAAATAACAAAACAATAACAAAGATTAACCCACTTAATATTGAATAATCCACGGTGATTATGGATTTTGGAGGGTGTAGTTGTCCGACATCTAACTCACTCATGATCTGAAAGATGAAGGCTCCTAACGCCCAATCGAGTGGGATGTTATTCACCTGATTAGCATATCCAATCCTGTTCAAGGTACCATCAAATCAAAAGAGTCATATGTTTTGTTTACCTCTTGTGATTCAAAATTCAAATGTTCTGGTGAGAGAGAGTAAATTGTCATTTTAGTCCCAGATGTTTGGCCCAAAATGCCACTTTAGTTCAAATAGTTTTTTATTTCTCCCCTGGGTCCTCGATGTTTGCAGTTTTTTTGTCATTTTCATCCAACCCACTAACTCCGTCTAAAAAGTCAGTTAACTCAGGGGTATTATGGTCAATCTATTTTTTTCTTTTTGCCATTTTCATCCAATCTCCTTATATATATTGATTTTGTTTTAAATATATATTAATATACATATATACACACTTATAGATACACACACAGTTACACATGGCAAATACCAAACTATTTAGTTAACTGACGAAATTACCCCCGACTTAACTGAGTTCTTTTGACGGAGTTAACGAAATGGACGAAAATGACCAAAACTGGAAACGTCGGGACCCAGGGGAGGAAAAAAATATTTGGCCTAAAGTGGCATTTTGGGCCAAACCTCAGGGACTAAAATGGCAATTTACTCGGTGTGAAAAGTACCTTTTGTCGTCAAATGCAATTCCAAGGCTATCATGAAGTAAAGCAACAATATACGCTGAAGAAAAGCAGTACCGATGCAAATCCTCATTGTTAAATTTTGGGTACTTTGACTTTAACTTTGACCAATCTTCTTCACAAAATTGTTTACCAGCCACCATGAGCTCAGAAAGAAACGTTTTTGGTGACAACCCAAAGAACTGCAAGAAAACATGAGCAAAAAAAAAAGGAAAACCGAAAGATCAAGAAACTTAACAGCAAAGTTTTCAGTTAAAATGGGTTTGATTTAGGTCTAATAAAACAAATAATTTTAGATCACCTCGATCAGATTTGACCCGACCCAATTTTGACCAGTTATCCAAAGCACCTGATTTTAGGGCTGCAAACGAACCAAACGTTCAGCAAACCGTTCGGCGGGAAGTTCGTTTGTGTTCGTACGTTCATTTATTCGTGAACGTTCGGTAACGTCTTCGTTTATGTTTGATGGTGTTCAATAGTTCATTAGTGTTTTTAGTTTTTATATTTTATTTAAATACTTCAAAATTCCAAGAAATAAAATATTTGTTAAGTGGCGGTGTGTTATGTTCATGAACATTATGTTCATGAACGCTTGTTTGCGTTTGTTTGTTTGTTTGTTTGTTTCCATTGGTGTTCATGAACATTAGTTTGTGTTCATTTGTGTTCATCAACGTTCGTTTCCGTTGGTTGCCTAGAATTAACAAACGAACACGAACACGAACATGTTCATTTCCTTAACAAACGAACACGGACATAAAATCTCGTTCGGCAAACGATCATGTACAGTTTGTGAACACATATATTTCTTAACAAACGAAGACGAACAAGGTATTGTTCGTGTTAACAAGGTCTTGTTCGTGTTCGTTCGGTTCGTTTGCAGCCATGCCTAATTATATATAGAGGAAATTTAGAATAACCTTAGATGTATGGAAGAAATTCTCGGTTGCCAAAAACTTTCCTTGAAGTTTGGGTATGAACGTTGAGCCAATGTAGCATTGATCATAGGCACACGCCTCTGTTTTTCATATAGGAATGAACAACAAAAAGAAAAACTTCACATGTAAAACAATGAAAGATTGAAAGATAAAGTTACGGGATTCATAGAAAAAAAAAATTGCACCTTTGCCTTTCTGCAAGAATGTTAAGGAAGCAGATCTGCATTCTGAGAAGTTGCCACTTGCATGTAGAATCGATAACGGCTCGATTTTTTCGATTAAAGAACTCGGAGTGATGTTTCCCGTTATTACGTTGTGTTTGTATCCTTTTGGTGAACACGGGTCCAAAGCTACCTTGCTGCCGAAAGATTCTGTAGGAATATAACCCAAACTAGTTAGACCTCAAATAAAGAGTAAGGTACACGGATGGTCCCTATGGCTTACCAAAATTTTGGATTTGGTCCCTAGCTTTCTAAAAGCACACGGATAGTCCCTGTGGTTTGAACTTTGTAACGCATTTAGTCCTCAGCCAACGAATCTAAGAGGTTTTAGCAGGTCCAAGTTAGAGACTAAATGCGTTACAAAGTGCAAACCACACGGACCATCCATATACTTTTGGAAAAAAGCTAAGGACTAAATGTGTTACAAAGTGGAAACCACAGGGATCGTCCGTGTACTTTTGTAAAGCTAGGGACCAAATCCAAAATTTTGGTAAACCACAGGGACCATCCGTGTACTTTACCCTCAAATAAATGAGTTGTATTTTAATATGTTAGTGATAAGAACTAGGAATTCAACTTCGATTACTGGAAGAAACGATTACATAAGTAGCCAAATTCGAGATAGGCTTGATCTCCGATTACAAGGTTCAGAACCCTAATTTTTATAACATAAACATCGACATCTAAAAAAAAGAAGGAAACTGCTACTAATACTAATAATCCTAATTAAGCAGTTACCAAAATAACTTCCCCACTATTCTGCTATTATTGTGGAACAATTAATTTGGCGGGAATGGGAATAAAATTAGGTTGGGTTCGTATCAATACATCCCACCCGGACAAACGACTTGTCCTCAAGTCGAAAATCCGATAGTCGTGCCAAGCAATCAACCACTCAATTGTAGGCTGACCTGCTTCATAATACCATCCATGAGCTAAGACAGGTTGGGAAGGCTTTGCAATTTCCCTGTCTTTTTCATCTGTACCCCACCCAGATGACCGCTTGATAGCCCACTTGGTCTCAATACTGGAATTTAGATCCCCATTCCCTATCTGAGCACTTAAAAGAGCAACCAGTTGGGTAGTCGATTTCAACTCAAGCATAGCATGAAGACTGAGTTCAGTGATTTCCTTCTTATCAGGTGTGTGAGTGTCCCCTTCAATAGCAGGGGTTGGTTCAGAATAGGTATTCCCTTCCTCTTCTCCCGATTCCAGCAGTTTGAATGTTTCCACATTGCAGCGATGACCAGGTGCCTTCTCAGAATAAGATATGCTTGGAGGGATTTTAAGGGTAGGTTGCGATGACGAAGGTATTGCTAGTGAATTAGGTTTAAAAGCAGGTGTAGATATTGTATTTCTAATGGGCTTGGTATGACCTATTTTGGACTCTAATTCAGACGCGAGCCTCATGGCGTCAAAAACTGTTCTGGGATCGTGAATCCGTACCTTGGCCTTCAATTCTTCTTTAAGCCCATTTAGAAAAACACCCAATAAGCAATTGTCTGGCCAATCTGAGACTCTTGATGATCTTTTAACAAACTCATGTCGATATTCTAGGATCGTACCGGTTTGTTTGATGCTACATAAGTACTCATCTGGATCAGGTTTCACTAGGCCATGCGAACCAGCATGGGTTTTGAGAGCTTCAACATCGGCTGTTAAGTTTTCCAATCGTGAAGTGATCACTGCTAACTGGGCAGCAATATGATCTGGGATCAAAGCCCCTTTTTTTGTCTGGTTACTCCGGGTACTAATCGTCATTTCCCGGCAATGGAACCAATGATAAGAACTAGGAATTCAACTTCGATTACCGGAAGAAACGATTACATAAGTAGCCAAATTCGAGATAGGCTTATCTCCGATTACAAGGTTCAGAACCCTAATTTTTATAACATAAACATCGACATCTAAAAAAAAAAGAAGGAAACCCCACTAATACTAATAATCCTAATTAAGCAGTTATCAAAATAACTTCCCCACTATTCTGCTATTAGGCTATGGGGTATACTTTCACGCCACTTAACTACACGTCGGCGTCACATCACCTACTTGACCCTCTTTCACTTCACCTCGCAACAAGGAAATGGTTTAACCTCCATTAACGCCCCTTAAATTAATTAAAATACACATATATATAGCATGTTGTGTGTGTGTAAATTTTGCAATGCTTGATTCCCTCCCTCTCTCTCCTAGTTAACTTCTTAACATGTGAAGCTTTTAATGCCTCTTAACACCCTTCAGGAGCGGTATAACAAGTGTTAACGGATGCCAACTTAGATTAACACATATGGATGTTAAAGTATATTACCAAGTGGCCTTATTGTGGAACAATTAATTTGGCGGGAATGGGAATAAAATTTGGTTGGATTCGTATCAGTTAGACATGAACGGAGACTAACTATGAGACAAATAGTATATGTACTAACCGGGATTTGGAACCTTTGCCAAGTTTGACCAACGAACCAAGTCAAGCGCAACATTCTGCAAAAAAAAGGAAGTTATTATCAATCAAATAGTCAGTTTGCAACCATTTATTTACACATCAATACTGTTCAGATGAGAATATGGTCATATTTGTGTTTTTAAGATGCAAGAATGTTTCACATAGAATATAAAGCTACTCTGTCATATTTGTGTCAAACACGGTGTATATCAGATAAGTTTAGGGTTGTAAACGAACTGAATGTTCAGCGAACAGTTCGTGAACCGTTTGACGGGAAGTTCGTTTGTGTTCGTTCGCTAAATAAATGAAAGGACACGAACAAGAAATTTCATCCGTTTAGTTAAATGAACGAACATGAACAAAGGTCGCGTTCGTTCATTTATGTTCGTGAACGTTCGACGACATATTCGTTTGTGTTTGATAGCTCATTAGTGTTTTCAATTTTTATATTTTATTTTAAATACTTCAAAATTTTGACAAATAAAATATTTAACAAGTATCAGTATAGTATATATTCTGTTTGTGAACGCTTGTTTGTGTTCATGGACATTAGTTTGCGTTCATTTGTGTTCATGAAAGTTCGTTACCTAAAATTAACAAATGGACACGAACACGTTCATTCCTTAACAAACGAACACGAACAGAAAATCTTGTTCGGTAAGTGTTCATGAACAGTTCGTGAACATATATTTCCTTAACAAACGAACACGAACAAGGTCTTTTTCGTGTTCGTTTGCAGCCTAGATAAGTTGATACCCAGATTTAGGTATTATGGACCAACTGTAGTAAAAAGTAAAAACTAACACATGTTTATAGCATAATATATAAAAATAAGGTAAAAAGATTTTTACCTGACCAAACTCGAGCAAGCTGTGGCTGTAAAGACTATAACTGACATTTCCAAACTTAACCGTCCGTGAAAATTCAGGGGGCATTGGCTCATTTGAGACAAAGGTTACCTGAAAGTTATACCTGAAGATTCTTAGTGACAATCTAAGTAGTTAATGCAGTAAAAAATCGGATATCGGTCAAGAACCGATATTTGAGATATAGGTTATCACGGTGGGATATCGCCATATCGATGGGATATTGGTAATTTTAATATCATGTAGAGTTTTTATATATAGCAATTTAACACTAAGAGGGTGTTTGGGATTACGTTTTGAAGTGATTATTTGATTATTGCGTTTGTAAAACATAAATAATCTAAAAAAGTGTTTGGATGAAAAAGTGATTATCTGCCTCCAAAACGCAGTTTTGGAGAAGCATGTACCTACATGCTTTTTCAAAACGCAGTTTTGAAAACGCAAAATCTATTTTGAAAACGCAACACCAAACACCCCCTAACAATTCAGTATACTCTATTGCCATTAACAAATTAACCTTTTACAACTTGCAAAACACTAACAGTTGTAGCAAGTAGGAATTGATTAAGACTTAAAACACTAACATTTAACACTAATAATTAACAATTAAGACTTAAAACACTAATAGCAGCAATAAGAAGACAGGCGAATGATAGAACTAAGAAGAAAGGTACTGATATAAGGAGAATCGGTGATATGTCGGTACCGATATTTGACATCGGTATTTTACATGGGGACCGATATCTATCACTGTCACTGATATATCACCGATTTAACTGCATAGGTGACAATCACATATGGTAATACTCCTAAATTCTAACAGACACAACATGGTACAACTAAAATTATCCAGTTTTGTGGAGGAAAACTCGTAATGGCAGAAAAACCACAATTATGCCTTTATGTTCTTTCTTGATATATTATAGCATTTGAGTTCATCATTATTCAAGAACAGTAATCACAGTAGAAATAACGTATGATGGGAATTGTAGACAAGAAAGAAGAATAAAAACCTGGACGGAAGCACCACCAAGTTCAATTATCCCGGTTGTTTCACGAGGATCACCTCCAAGAGTCCCGAGAGCATAATTAGCCACAACCCATGCATGTACTCCTTCATCAGACCCTACAGAAATTAAATTGAAGTCCAATCATGCTGTTGAACATTCACATATTTCTGTCATGTTGCTAGATCACTCAAAGCATAGACAAGATAGGACATTTCTAGACTCGCAAATATTGTTTCCATAAATGGTTTCTTAAAAAATTATAAAAGATAAGTTAAATGAATTTACAACAAATCACAATAACATATACAATAGAACGTTAATTCTCCACCCTGAGGCTTTTTCGCTCAGCGCCTAGAGTAATTACAAGAAGCGCCAAAAAGGCGCGCTTTCTTGGGATTTTTCTGGGCTATTTTGGTTTGAGGCGCGCGCCTCTTGTACCCGAGGCGTTTTTATGCATCTAATTGTTGTACGTTGGGATTTTGGCTTGTACATGCAGCTAAAATCATATATATTATTAGCTTGCACCTCGGGTACGAAAAGCCCGCCTCTTTTGCGCTTCGCTTTTGTGCGCCTCACTTTTTAGACTGCGTCGCTTTTGTGCGCCTCTCGCTTTTTAAAACCGAGGTGGCGGGTGGTGGCGGTCAGTGATGGGTGGTGTTGGTGGAAGCGACAGTTAGTGGCGGGTGACATCTATTATGGGCGGTGGCGGGTGGCAACAATGACGACCATGTCGGTTGGTAGCGAGCTTTGTATAAGGGATATTTGGGGTAGGGAAAGCTAAAAACCTATGGGATGTATAAGGGATATATAAAAATATATATAATTAGCTTGCGCTTTGGGTACGAAAAACTCGCCGCTTTTGCGCTTCACGCCTCGGTTTTCGACCTCGTCGCTTTTGTGCGCCTCTCGCTTTTTAAAACCAAGGTGGCGGGAGGCGGATGGGCGGTGTCAGGTGATGGCAATTGCGTAGGTAGGTGGTGATCGATAGTGGCAGCGAAGATGTGGTAGTGTTGGTTGGCACAGCGGCAATTGTCTAATAATCACACCTAATGAACCCAACTAAAGTTGACTACTACCCTATGCAGTCAATGGCGTGCTATAGCGCTTAGCGGACATACGAACCCATAGTGGTCCAATAGCGGTCCCTTATAGCGGTTCCGCTATTAGCGGTGGTAAATCCAGCTATTTTGAAACCCGTATTGTGGTCGTAGCACTGCTTTTAGCGGGTTTTTATATTTCAGCCCAAAAGTAAGGTAAAGCCCACATTAATCAACTTTTTGTTTGAAATAAACCCAAAAGTAAAGGCCCAAACCCAAAATTAAACCAAAATTGAGGCCATTTTAATTCGCTGGACACTGGTTCTTCATCATTCAACAAAATTAAACCTAAATCTCTAAATCGTTGGACTTCCTTAGTTCATGTTTTGGATTTTGATATTACTACTAATATTTTGCATATATTACTATGAATTTTGATATTATTATTAATATTTTTCAAATATATATATATATAAATACATAAATAATGCATGATATAAAAATTACAGCTATAACCTATATATCAAATAGCAGACCTTGACCGCTATTTGATTTTGGACCGCTCTAACTGCATAGCTACTACCAAGTATATTTAGGTGCAGCACTAGTTTTCTATATGTGTGTAATAACATCAAGGCATAGCAATTAGCATACTACAGAACAAGATCTATCCTCTTTATTGATCCTATTGTCACATCCAAAACACAAAAAATTGTTCCGAAACCTTGCCAGATGAGTACAGCACACAGTTAAGAGCATTATACCCTAAAACAAACTTTTAAGGTCCATTGTTCAAAAAGTAGCTTTGTTTCATATAACAACAACAAACTACAATCTAGATGAACAAGATTTGATGTTCATGTATGTATGCACAACATGTTAAGATAATCATCAACAAGTTGTAAACACAAATCCAGAATACAGTAATCCACACACCTGAGATAACCTCAGCCCAATCATCCCGAAAAACGAATCCCGAACTCCTCAAAACCGTCCTACAAGCCTCCAAAACCCTCTCCTGCACACTCAACTCCAGCATCCTCAATCCACCAGTAGCCATTAACCTAACCTCAGTTTCTCCCCAACTCTCCCTCGGTATCCGCTTCCTCGCAAACTCCAACAGCTCCACCACCGATCCACCGGCCCGAACCGGATCCTCCGCAAAAGCCGATAGCCCCGGGCTAACTCTCATCGAATTCTCACCACTAAAATCAAAAACCGGACCTCTATCACTAACCGAATACTCAAACACATGAATCCTACTCCCCGTACTCCCTCCGTCAATCACAATACGGTACCGTTTCGGTTTCAGTTTCACAACCGAACTACCAGAATTAATGAAAAAGTAACATGACGTCACGAAAGCTAGGGTTACGAATCCGATAACGATAATATTCGATCTCGTCGTGTACGATTGCTGCTTTTGATTCCTGGAGAAGAGATTTGTAGATCGGAGAGGCTGATTAGGTCTGAATTTGAGCTTCTTCGAGTTATCCATTGCGTTGTTCTCGTTGTGAATGTTGTTACGATCAGCTGATGATGATGTACGGGCATTAGATCTTCGCATT
The DNA here is from genome assembly GCA_030545235.1 of Helianthus tuberosus. Taxonomy (NCBI): domain Eukaryota; kingdom Viridiplantae; phylum Streptophyta; class Magnoliopsida; order Asterales; family Asteraceae; genus Helianthus; species Helianthus tuberosus. The sequence continues at coordinate 7,277,089 of JARYGA010060438.1, forward strand.
CAATGATGTTGTAAGTGGATCATGTGAAAGTTGTACGGAATTGTGTGTGTGAAGTGTTTTGTGGTGGATTTTGAGATGAGAGAGGTGATCGGCGACGGAAAACTGCCGGCTCTCTCGATCTCGGTGTTTGATCGGAGGAAAACCGACGGTGATTCCGGCGATTTTGGATGATTTCAAAGGGGGCGATTTGAGGTTTTTGTGTGTGTGTGTGGACCGGTTTCGTTGCTAGTTCCTCTCTTCAGTTGATTGTTGAAGTTTTGGTTTGGGTCCTTGTGTTATTGTTGATTAGCATATTATGTCCCTATTCCACTGGCTAGTGGCCGGTAGCGGAGACAAAACAGGTCAGACACGACATGATAATCTGAGATGCTAGAATTTATCGTGTCGGTTTTTTTTTTTCCAAACATGAACACGACAGGTTTGGAAATAGGTCGACGTGAAACGACTTGCTAACAAACCTGTTTAGGGATACGGTAAATGTTAGATATTTGGGAACCTGTTTAGTGAAATTAAAATTGTCAAAAGTTTATGAATGTCTTAATTGATACATAATTCTCAGCGTAATGATCCTTAACAAATTTGAAACAGAAATTCATAAAAGTAAAATCATAACATCGATTATAAATATAAACAGGTCACTAACATGTCGTTAACAGGTTAACAACTCTTTAACCTGTTTAGACACGAATATTGTGTTCTAAATGTGTCAACCTATTTAAGACAAGAAACCTGTTAAGAATGTTCCGTTTCGTGTCGTGTTAACAGGTCTGTTTCTGAAATTACTATCCCTAGATAGAATTGTTGTTAAAAAAAACTTATTAGAGAGAGAGAGAGACGGGCTTGGAGAACATGGCATGGAGAGAGGGAGTGAAAGTACCAACTCCTAACTGAAAACTAAGGTTTTGGTTACGGGGAAATTACAAAAATGACCATTGACCAAAATCTTTTTTAGATTTGGCCATCTCATGAGTCCTTGGAGCGATGTATCATGCACATGATGAGTCTTTGGAAATCCCTTCACTGATACCCAATAAAATATGAACACGTGACGTTTTCATAACTTGCAAATGGGGTCCCAGATGCATGAGGTCCTAGACGCATTAAGCACCAGAAACTTTCAGATTCGCCAGAAACTTTCAAATCAGAAGGTGTGAGGTTGATGGGGGATTGTTGAGGAAATCTGTTTTTTTTTTGGAGTTGATGTTGATGCTGGAAACTATGGAGGTTCACCGGAGACGATGTAGGATTGTTAAGAAATATTGAGTTTTTTGGAGTTGTTAAAGTTTTCAGAAAACTATAGAGGTTCGCTGGAGACGTTGTGGGGTTGTCGAGAAAGATTGGGTTTTTTAGAGTTGTTTGAGTTTGAAATCTTGCCGGAAACTATCGAGGTTCGCCGGAGACGTCTTAAGGACGTATGAGGTGGCCAAAGACTCATCCCGTGCATGATGCGTCGTTCCAAGAACTCATGAGATGGCCAAATCTGAAAATGGTTTCGGTCAATGACCATTTTTGTAATTTTCCCTTTTATTATCGTTTCTAAACAAAGATATTTCTTGCACAAACTTGCCTTACTAGTATGTTTAATGTTTGTACTTGTTTGATTGCATTGCTCTCCCGGTCCTTGACACACTATACAATCAGGACAACTTTTGTATCATGACTTTGGATTGCGATTGAAGAATTCATCTATAGCGGACTGGTGTGGGCACCAACGGTGCTTGTTAGTTCAATAGTTGTGACGAGTGAAGTGGTAACAATCCTCTGGAAACGAGGTCGATGGCAAAATGGTGAACTAGACCGATCTCATGGACCCGGTACCAGCGGCAAACGTGGCTTGTGAGTCACCAACACTCTTGAACGGAGGTAAAGTGGGAAACTTTGATTTCAGATTAATAATCTGAGACATACATTTCATTTAGTTTAAGCTTTAACAAAACCAGCCCTAAACGGATTAATGTTGAAACCAAAAAAAATCAGTTAATTGTGCAAATATTAAACCAACCCATTTTCCAACTCACATATACAACAAATCAATCAAAATTGTCAAAAACAAAACAGGCATTGTTTTGTGCTCTTCTTTCAGCACATCTTTTTTTTTAGAACGGCAAGAAACGACGTCTCCACCCGCCCGAAGGCACGACAGTGAAATAATCGGTAAAATCTCGCCTCCCATCCAAGACGAACCGCCGCCACCCGTATTCGCCCTTCACCTGGATGCCGCAGAAAATAATGGAGAGAGTGAGAGTCGAACCTAGGTCACATCTAACTTTAGCAATTTAATTTCTATGAACATATCGCTTGCTACAAAAGTTAGTAGCTATCATAGTTCTAACAAATACAATATCAACATCAACAAACATAACTCCAACTTCATCATCAAAGGTTATCCTTTGAGATGACAAAATGATTCTCATGAATGTCTAGACGGGTTGTTCTGCAAATGATTGATTCTCAAACTCGGTTCATCCTGTAATCATCAAATCGAAATTGAAATTTAGACACTTGGCGCGTCAAGTAGAAAGAAGAAGCCAACTTTATATTTTTATGATGTCTCATTCGCAGTTTTTCAATAAAAGCCCAAAGATATTGCTACACACTAACTAACCTGCATGTTGTAACCGAAACTTGTAGGTCTAAAATCCAAATGCCCCTACATATATAGATAGATACAAATGAAATTTTAAATTGTAGGATAACATAATACTTTAACAAAACTAGCATCTCAAAAGTAATACATTTTATTTATGTGTTTCTAAGTAGTTTTAACATACCAGACCATGCATGCTTTGTTGAGCCTCAAAAAAACCATCATGAGTTGGTGCCAATGAATTTAATTGGCCCTACACAAAAAAAAAACAATATAACTATATTATATTATATATATGCATATAGGGGAAGGTTCAAATGAAAACCACTAGTTATGGTGAAAACTTGAAAACTAATTAAAAACCACTAAAAAGGAGGGGGGGGAGACTTTTAATGAAGGAGGGGTAAAATTGGAAAAAAAAATATATAACTTTTCAAACATTTCCCATTTCTCCATACGTTATCATTTTAAAACAAAAATGACACCATAAGATCACAAATTTTTGTATCTTTCATTCAAGTATATTCGAGCATATTTTTTATGACATAAAAAAAGATTTATGGTGTCGTCTTGTTTTCAATACTATTATTATAGTAGTGCACATGTGCAATATAACATGTACTACAATTGCATTACATGCTTAAAATTAGCTTTTTGAGTCTAGTTTAGCTTTTAGGGTTAGTTTTTTTGGAGGTTTAGGATTAGGATTAGGTTTTTGGGTGTGGGGGGGAGGGGGGGTTTAGGTTTTTGGGGGGTGGGGGTGGGGGGTTTAGGTTTTTTTCGGGTTTATGTTTAGGGTTTAGTTTTAGGTTTTCGGGAGGGTGGGGGTGGGGGGGTTTAGGTTTTTGGGGGGTGGGGGGTTAGGCTTTTGGTGGGAGGGTGAATTTAGGTTTTTGGGGGGTGGGGGTGGGGGGGGTTTAGGTTTTTGGGGGGTGTCGGTGGGGGGTGGGTTAAGTGGTTTAGGCTTTCCGTATTAGTGTACTACACATGTGCAGTACAACAAAAAAAAAAAAAAAAAAATTTTTTTTTTTTTTTTTTTTTTTGAAATTTTTTTTCATATATAAAAACCAGCGAATTTAATAAAAAAAAATTGAAAAAAAAAAAAAAAAAATTTTTGTGTGTTTTTTAGGCTTTTTTTAGTTAGTTTTCGAGTTTTCGCGTTAAAAGTGGTTTTCATTTGAACCATCCCCCTATGCATATATATACACTATAAATATGCTATTTTGTCCCATTAACCAACTTTGGCCCCACAACGTTGGCATTAATCAACTTTAGCTCCTCAACTTTAATAATGGCATGTTTAGCCTTTCAACTTTGGTAATGATATGTTTAGCCACTTAACTAAAACAGCTTTAGCCCCTCAACTTTAATACTAAACAACTTTAGCCCGTCAACTTTGATAATGACATGTTTAAGCCCT